>JAJJWX010002778.1:0-1200000 GCA_023529315.1 Papaver bracteatum | reverse complement strand
TCATCTTCAATCTTAAACGTGTGCTTTCATACATGATTAGAATTATGATTTAATCTAATTTTTTTAATCAAAAGCCTAGAATATCAAGAGAGCAAGATAATCCAATAATTTCCTAAGTTCACCAACACACTCATTAGAGCTGCGTATGTGAATTATACCTGAAGAATAACCTAACGCATTGTGCTAATTAAGTTCAATTCATAGGAGCATTAAGTTTGGGAAATAGGTTAATCAATGCAATTGTCAAACATTGCGCATGACAATTCGGACAAGGGTCAAACTCTACATATGATTACAAGAGTGTATCACTACAAACTATAATCATATCATGCTACTTGTATTTGGGGTTATCGCTCGATGAAAACCCTAAAATAGTTATGGACGAGGATGCAAGTTCAATTAATTGGCCACTTAACTAACCAAACATCTAAGTCCTATCACAATACATCAATCATGTGATTATTAAAAACAGTAGAGATTTGAACGATAATCAAGAGAGAAAACTAATGCATTAATCAAGCACAAGTTTTAGAAATAAGACTACATGCTTAACCAATAATACAAGATTTAGCTACTCATAGCTATGGAGTTCAACATAATCAATAATCAAAAGCAAACCCTGGACTACATGTCTCCGAAAGCAAACCCTAATCGCTGCTATCCTCCAAAGCTCCAAGAAGAAAATACGTGATATGCAAAGTTGTTGAAAACTTTCTCCTTTTGTAGATTTTCTCCAACTTCTAAAATTATGTCTAGTCTTCAAAGTCCAATAACAAGATATTCACCAAGTGAGAATATGTCCCAAAAACTGTCATCAGGAAACTGGGTTTACAGACGTAAGTTGGCCAGAATCCGGCACCGGAAAATACCTTAGGTGACCGGCAAAGTCCACCCGGTCACCTGTCAAAGTATCAGTCAACTCAGTCAAAGTCACTGAGTCAGATCCGAGTCAGGTGGTCTAGTCAAAGCTGAATGAACCGAGTACCCATATGCAGCACAATCATTGTGTATCACCAACTCATATCCAGCCATGATGGCTTTTCATTCTTCACAGTTGCAGCTTCAGTTCTTCCAAATCAAACCAACTACCATTACATCTTCAATTACTGCAACTTCTCTTTAACAAAACAACATCAAAAGACCATCTACCAACCTCTGGTGCACAACCTTCTTCTTAGTCTTCTAATTCTCTAACTTGAAACACCACATCACCAACTCAGCTTAACTACATCTTCTTGCAGTTCCAGTTTACTTCAACCTCATACCTTCTAATTCTTCCCTTCCATTGCAGACAACCAATTCATCTTTGTCTATCCATTACACCGGTAACCTGAGAATTAGACAGTATTTCAATCCTGCAGCTCTACCACCATTAGCAGAAACTCTGCTGCACTTCATAGCAGCATCACTTGCGACTAAAACAACCCATCTCACTGTAATCTTCCAAGTCTTGCAGTCACAACATCTCAGCCACAAACAAAACCACCTGTAATGCTTCCATTAGACTCTTCACCAGCTACATTACAAATTCAATCCCATAGATCTCTCAACCGATTCATTACTAGCTCATGCCTACTCAAAGTCACCACCAACTTCACCATTAGTTCCATTTCAATACCACCTGAACTCCTTGAACTTCACCTTCAGCTTTATCTACATCAACTTCCTGCAGCTGTAGTTACACAACATTCACCTGCAAACCATCTGCATGAGTCCAACCATTCTGCTTCTCAAATCATGTCTTAAACATACATCTAAGTTCACAGGCCATTTATTGTATAGCAGTATCTCCACCAAAACTTCAGCAAGTCTATCTTGAACACAAACTACCACCATCACCTGATTTATCTCCATTCCTGCAATTGCTCCTTGCACCAATCATTGGAATACTCTACATTCAATTCTTCTCAACCACCACTGGAATCATAGTAGCAACAACACCCCCAGCCTGCAACTTCACTCATGCACAACCATCATCTCCATCTCAATTTCCAAGAAGTAATCAATCATCATCAGCTCTCTCTCAAATTCATCAACTCCAATACCTGCAATCTTGAACTGAATACCATCTCCTTGAATATTTTCCGTATCTATCGTTTTCTTCCCAGATTTCTCGATCCGATTATCCACAGTAAAACCCCTCTTCTAGATTTAAAAATCTTCATCTTTTGTTGCCAGTAACACCAACCCAATTCTCAATTCAACCTCAACATTCCATAAACATGATGATCAGACCCCACTTCTTCATTTTTAACACAAAACCTTTGTTTCGATTACACCAGATCCCCAATTTCAGAACCCATCACTGTTTTCTCAGTCAAGAACAACCTCAAAACCCTCCTTGAACTCGAGCAACAATTCTTCTTTCATCAATCGGCAATAGCAAACTTGTTGTTGTTTAAGTCTCGTCCCTGATTCTAGCTAATTAATGGCGCATCCATCCCTTACTTCTATCTTCTCTAAATTTCAGGTAAAATGTAATGAAAAGAGAAGTTTGATCCAGGTTTGTGTAGTGGATTGGGATGGCTATTTGCACCCACTGATGGATACGGACACCCCTTTATCATTTGGCCTGTCGGTTTCAGAGAACCGACTGCCCGTTTTCTTTCTTGTTGTGCATATTCTTAGCCGACTCCAAGTATCATTTGCTTGTGAATTAATATTTGTGCCCTTTACGTTCCAAATGAACGCTTTCTTCTTTTTTTGAATTTTTTCACCAACATCAGCCATCTTTAACTTCTCAAATCCACTTTTTCCCTTCAATGTCTCTTCATCACTAAATCTTTCATGCTTTTCAGACAGAATTTGCATCACTAAAGCCGACATAATTTTCATACAGAGATGGAAAAATAAAATCAAATAATGAAAAATAATCCGCCTCCAATAGCAATTGCATATGAAATGAGACTTTTGCGTTGTTTCTTCCTATTTTGTTCCAAATGACTTCAAAGTACCTAAATACTCAAAAACAATCATAAGATACATATTTTACAAGAAAAATCAACAAAGAAAGCATAAACAGTATATAAATATGAAGGTGTTTTAGACACCTATCAAATTTCCCCACACTTAGACTATGCTAGTCCTCGAGCAAATCAAACAAAATAATTATAAAACATACATACAACTCCGTGTCGTCGAGGCTACGGTTACTCTTAGCATAAATAACAAGACTTTGAACCTCTAGGTGTCCCTAGTGGACGAGTTTTAGTCTCGTGAAGGTTTACAAGAGATTTACCTACAAAACCTATATTTCCAACTCCGGCTACCTGTGACAAATCTATGAACGAATCCAAAATGACTACAGGAGGAGGTACCTTGATGCAAATTCAATTCATATATAAGTAAATAAAGCTCTACTTATAAAGTTGAACAAACCACAATACTCGGAATCTAACTAACCATAATAACAATGAAAATATTAAGAAGATGGATATATAGGTAGATGTTTGCGAATGTTGACAAGTGATCGGTGTTTCCCATATCTGTCTGAAGGTCACCGCCAAGATGAACCTATGCATCCTATTGGATTGAGATACTGGTCTAAATTCTAGTGTCAACACAACTGGCATATACAAGGGAACCAACAGTCAACAATCTTAATTCTACATCAACTCAACTGGCATATACAAGGGAACCAGGAGTCGACTTTATTAAACAATAATAATTTCTTTTTATTTTTCTTTTTCACTCTTTTTTTTTTAGACAGCATGATTAGATCCATGCGCATGCTTCTTGTCAGCAGATTACATGTTAATTCTCTTGGATCCTGCATTCCGCGCTTATTTAGGCGACGAAGACAGGGAGAACACACACATATTGCTATCAAAGTGTCATTTATTTTTATTTTTATTTTTTTGGTATTTATACACCGGTTGGTCTAATTGGTATGGTCTCTTTTTTTTTCCCTAGTAACTCAATCACTTTATTTCATCCTAACAGTAATAACAATTCGATGTTAGTGACCCACCAAATCACTTAGAGAATAATAGATAAATATGGAAAAATAAAAATAGAACGTGATATGGTGATATTCCGAGATATGGTAATAACTATCATTTTAATTGTAATTCCTGAGATACGTCAATCCTTGTTAATTAATGGGTTCCTCAACTCCTGCAATCACGATGGTTCCATCCACTTATATTGGTAGTGTCATCCTAAATTCACAAGTTTCTAGATTTTGGAGTTAATGAAGCAAAAAAAATTCTTTTTTTTTCCTTTTTTTAATAAAGGCATCAAACAAACTAAGTATACAAACATATAAATGCTCCCCCACACTTAAACTTTACATTTTCCTCAATGTAAAATTTAGTCATTCAAAGTAAAGTTCAAGGTGGGAAATTCCGCAAATGATATGCAAAAACAAAGAAAATAAAGGTAAAATGCTTAAAAAATAAAAAGATAAAGATACAAAACCGGTGGGTTGTCTCCCACTTAGCGCTTGGTTTAAAGTCGGCAGCCCGACTTTCTACTTGCTTTCTCCAACTTAGCCGGCTTCCAACACATTATGGAAATCTGATTGAATGGTACTTGGGTATTTCCTCGCCTCAAATATGTTGAAGTGTATGACTTCTTCATCGAACTCCATAGTCAAGGTGTCATCGTGGACATCAATCTTCGTTCTAGCGGTACTCATAAATGGTCTACCCAACAGTAAAGGTGTAGACGAGGATGAATTCACATCACTCATGTCTAAAATGTAGAAATCTACTGGAAATATTAGTCCTTTTACCTGCACCAAAACAACCTCAACAATCCCTTTAGGGTAAACATTAGATCTATCGTCAAGTTGAATAACTATGTCGGTTTTCTTGAGATGACCAAGATTTAAAGCATCATAAATCGAAGTAGGCATAACATTAATAGACCCTCCTAAATCTAACATCGCTTTTGTAAACCTTGTTTTACCAATAGTGCATGGAATAGTGAAACTACCGGGATCTTTCAATTTAGGTGGGAGTTTATTTTTAAGATACGCCGAAGCACTTTCCCCCACACTCGTTACCTTATCACTGGTTAGCTTGTGCTTGTTAGTGCACAATTCCTTTACACACTTTGCATAGCGAGGAGTTTGCCTAATTACTTCAATGAGTGGAATATTCACTTGGACCTTCTTAAAAACATCCCAAATATCCCTATCTTGTTCCACCTTCTTACTAGTTTTAGAAAACCTGTCAGAAAAGGTAGAGGAGGAACATAAGTAGAAACAAGAGGTTTAGAGTTGAATTTAGTTACCTCAGGAGTTTGGGGAAAATCTGCGTTCTTTTCCTCCAAACTTGGTTCCTTTGGGGCTTCTTCTTCACCCGAATTAGTAACTTCGGGTTGCACAAGTTGTGTACCACTTCCCAACGTAATAGCATTGACACCTTTTCTTGAGTTAAGAGGTTGGGAAGGGAGTTTCTCACTATTTTGTGCATGCAACTGATTAATCTCCTCGGCCATTGAACCAACTTGTGTTTGCAAGTCCTTGACCGCACCCTTCGTTCTATGCATAAAAGATTTCAGCAACTCTTCCATATTGGACCCTTGATTTTGAGGTGGTTGTTGTTGTTGCTGGAATTGTTGTTGTTGCGGTTGACCAACTTGTAATTGCAACTCCTTAATTGCATTATCCATTTTCTGCTGATTTAAGTTCGCTAGTTGTTAATTTTGCTGTACCACAGACATTAGAGCCTCCACCAAATTAGTCATCTTTTCCAATTCTGGATTATGCCCTTTTTGTGGTTGTTGCACTTGTTGTTGGAACTCATTCGGATGGTTGTAAACAGAACTTGCACTTGCAACTTGCTCATAAGTGTTGGAGTAAATACCATACGGCTAAGTTGAGAATATAGCATTGACATGATCTACGTTCTCATAAGCTGTGTGTGATGGTATTACAACCACTGCTGCAATTTGTTGCATTATTACCATCATATTGCTCATTTGTCGATGTAATTCAATAATCCCGTCAACTTGATTAACTCCCTTGTTAGGTGGTTCTGATCCACGACTTGAAAATTGTTGAGAATTTGCTGCCATACTCTCAATCAACTCCCTAGCTTGTGTCACTGTCTTGTTCATAAGTGCACCACCACTTACAGTGTCAATAAGATTCGTATCACTTGCTTGGAGACCGTCATAAAAGTACTGGATACCCATTGCGTCACTAAATTGGTGATGAGGGCAGCTTTCCACCAATCTCTTGTATCGTTCCCAACATTCATATAAAGATTCTCCCACATTTTTCTTCATCCCACAAATCTCCTTGCGAATTTGAGTAGCCTTTGATGCAGGAAAATATCTCTCTAAAAAGAGTTTCTTCAACCCATTCCATGCTGTGAAACTTCCGGGAGGCAAATAATACAACCAGTCCTTAGCACTATCCGCCAAAGAGAACCAAAAAACTTTCAACATTGCACTATCCGCATCAGTATCCGCTAGAAGCATGGCCATGACAATAGTGTGGAAGTCCATAAGATGCTTGTTTAGGTCTTCATTCACCATGCCATGGAACTTTGGTAATTCTCTAAGCAACCCCGGCTTGATCTCGAAAGTAGAGTTTGTTTGAATACACCCCTGTTGTGTATTGAACTTGTGAGAAGCTAGGTCCTTGAGTGTACGATTTGCGTCACCCATTGCTTATTCTTCTTCTTCAAAAGGTGGTTCTTGTTCAACCGGAACCTCTTGTTATGCAACTTCTTCCTCTACTTCCAACTCTAGTTATTTCGTCTCGTCAACTCTTACTTGGAGTATTGTTCATTCACGAGTAGTTATTCCGCACCTTCGATAATTCCAATCCTTGGGAGTCGGAGATTAGTACCTGAAAAATAATTCTCACAAACTAAGTCAGAAAAACGAAACAACAAATAAGAAACAAAGATAAAAGCAAAAATAATAAAAAGAAACTAAACACTATATAACAAGCCGAATGCCTCCCCGGCAACGGCAGTCGTATGCGTTAAAAATAATTCACTTTCTTACTCAACAAAATATAAATGAAATACAAGGTAAGAAAGAGTTCGTTTCCACAGAGAGGAAATTGTTGTTATAAAATTCTAGTTTTTTTAGTCACCAAAAGGGGGGATTTCTGATTATTGTTTTTGCAAGAAAGAAAAGTAAATTAAAAGCAAAGTAAATAATTGGAAGTAATCAATGAGAGAAAGATATTGGTCAAGGAATTCATCTTCAATCTTAAACGTGTGCTTGCATACATGATTAGAATTACGATTTAATCTCTTTTTTTTATCAAAATCCTGGAATATCAAGAGAGCAAGATAATCCAATAATTTCCTAAGTTCACCAACACACACATTAGAGCTGCGTATGTGAATTCTACCTGAAGAATAACCTAACGCCTTGCGCTAATTAGGTTCAATTCATAGGAGCATTAAGTTTGGGAAATAGGCTAATCAATGCAATTGTCATACATTTCTCATGACAATTCGGACAAGGGTCAAACTCTACATATGATTACAAGAGTGTATCACTACAAACTATAGTCATATCATGATACTTGTATTTGGGGTTATCGCTCGATGAAAACCCTAAAATAGCTATGGAAAAGGATGCAAGTTCAATTAATTTGCCACTTAACTAACTAAACATCTAAGTCCTATCACAATACATCAATCATGTGATTATTAAAAATAGTAGAGATTTGAACGATAATCAAGAGAGAAAACTAATGCATTAATCAAGCACAAGTTTTAGAAATAAGATTACATCCTTAACCAATAATATAAGATTTAGCTACTCATAGCTATGGAGTTCATCATAATCAATAATCAAATAAAGAAGATGAAAAATAAATACGAAAGCAAACCTTAATCGCTGCTATTCTCCAAAGCTCCAAGAAGAAAATACGTGATATCCAAAGTTGTTGAAAACTTTCTCCTTTTGTAGCTTTTCTCTAACTTCTAAAATTAGGTCTAGTCTTCAAAGTCCAATAACAAGATATTCACCAAGCCCATATGTGAGGAGTACCCAAGTGAGAATATGTCCCAAAAACTGTCATCGGAAAACTGGGTTTACAGACGGAAGTTAGCTGGAATCCGGCACCGGAAAATACCTTAGGTGACCGGAAAAGTCCACCCGGTCACCGATCAAAGTATCAGTCAACTCAGTCAAAGTCACTGAGTCAGATCCGAGTCAGGTGGTCTAGTCAGACCTGAGTCAAAGCTGAATGAACTGAGTACCCATATGCATCACAATCATTGTGCATCACCAACTCATATCCAGCCATGATGGCTTTGCATTCTTCACAGCTGCAGCTTTAGTTCTTCCAAATCAAACCAACTACCACTACAGCTTCAATTACTACAACTTCTCTTTAACACAACAACATCAAAAGACCATCTACCAACCTCTGGTGCACAACCTTCTTCCCAGTCTTCTAATTCTCTAACTTGAAACACAACATCACCAGCTCAGCTTAACTGCATCTTCTTGCACTTCTAGTTTACTTCAACCTCATACCTTCTAATTCTTCCCTTCCATTGCAGATAACCAACTCATCTCTGTCTAGACATTGCACCCGTAACCTAAGAATTAGACATCATTTCAATCCTGCAAATCTACCACCATTAGCAACAACTCTGCTGCACTTTATAGTAGCATCACTTGCGACTAAAACAACCCATGTCACTGTAATCTTCCAAGTCTTGCAGTCACAACATCTCAGCCACAAACAAAACCACCTGCAATGCTTCCATTAGACTCTTCACCAGCTACATCACAGCTTCGGTCCCATGGATCTCTCTGCTGCTTCATTACTAGCTCATGCCTACTCAAAGTCACTACCAACTTCACCATTAGTTCCATTTCAATACCACCTAAACTCCTTGAACTGCACCTTCAGCTCCAGCTACATCAACTTCCTTCAACTGTAGTTACACAACATTCACCTACAAACCATCTGCTTGATTCCAACCATTCTGCTTCTCAAATCATGTCATAAACATATATCTAAGTTCACAGGACATTTACTGTATTGCAGTATCTCCACCAAAACTGCAGCAAGTCTATCTTGAACACAAACCACCACCTTCACCTGCTCTATCTCCATTCCTGCAATTGCTCCTTGCTCCAATCATTGGACATACTCTCCATTCAATTCCTCTCAACCACCACTGGAATCACAGTAGCAACAATACCCCCAGCCTGAAACTTCACTCCTGCACAACCATCATCTCCATCTAAATCTCCAAGAAGTAATTAATCATCATCAACTCTCTCTCAAATTCATCAACTCCGGTACCTGCAATCTTGAACTGAGCACCATCTCCTTGAATCTTTTCCATATCCATAGTTTTCTTCCCTGATTTCTCGACCCGATTCTCCACAGTAAAACCCCTTTCTAGATTTACAAATCTCCATATTTTCTTGCCGGTAACACCAACTCAATTCTCAATTCAACCTCAACATTCCATAAACACGACGATCAGAACCCACTTCTTCTTTTTTAACACAAACCCTTTGTTTTGATTACACCAGATCCCCAATTTCAGAACCCATCACTATTTTCTCAGTCAAGAATAACCTCAAAACCCTCCTTGAACTCGAGCAGCAATTCTTCTTTCATCAATCGGCAATAGCAAACTTGTTGTTGTTTAAGTCTCGTCCCTGATTCCATCTAATTAATGGCGCAGCCATCCCTTACTTCTATCTTCTCTAAATTTTAGGTAAAATGTAATGAAAAGAGAAGTTCGATCTGGGGTTGTGTAGTGGATTGGGATGGATATTTGCACCCACTGATGGATACGGACACCCCTTTATCATTTTGCCTGTCGGTTTCAGAGAACCGACTGCCCATTTTCTTTCTTGTTGCGCATATTCTTAGTCGACTCCAAGTATCATTTGCTTGTGAATTAATCTTTGTGCCCTTTATGTTCCAAATGAACATTTTCTTCTTCTTTTGAATTTTTTCACCAACAATAGCCATCTTTAACTTTTCAAATCCACTTCTTCCCTTCAATGTATCTTCATCACTAAAGCTGTCATGCTTTTCAGACAGAATTTGCATCACTAAAGCCGACATACTTTTCAGACAGAGATGAAGAAATAAAAGCAAATAATGAGAAATAATCTTCCTCCAATAGCAGTTGCACATGAGATGAGACTTTTGCGTTGTTTCTTCCTCTTTTGTTCCAAATGACTCCAAAGTACCTAAATATTCAAAAAAAAATCATAAGATATATATTTTACAAGAAAACTTAACAAAGAAAGCATAAACAATATATAAATATCAAGGTATTTTAGACACCTATCAAAGAGCTGAGAAATGATGCTTATCGAAGTGCTAAGGTGTACAAAGATAGAATGAAAGTGTTCCATGACAAACGCATTTTGCGCAAGTCATTCACTCCAGGCCATAAAGTTCTATTGTACAACTCTCGATTGCATTTTTTTTCCAGGTAAACTGCGTTCTAGATGGACAGGCATGTTCATGGTGCGAAAAATATTCCATCATGAAGCTGTAGAACTCGAAGATGTAGTAACAAAGAACGTCTTCAAGGTCAATGGACAAAGACTGAAGCCGTTCCTTGAACCAATCCCACCTGAAATTGAGACAACTGATCTGGCAGATCCCATCTATGTGGACTGAATGGTTCATCCCTTGTACATACCAGGTTTAAAATTCCATTATCTTTCCTTTGCTTTCTTTTGGTTTTAGTTTACTAGATTAGCTTTTGTTGTATATAATCTTGGTTTTTGTGATATCCACTTTGATGCTCAACTATCTGGTTTGGCAACACTTTTTGGATCTGGTACTCTCTAACCTCTTCTTTATCTTCATGAACTTCATGTCATGTTATAACATTGTGAATCCTTAGAAACATTGAGGACACTGTTTAACATAGGTTTGGGGGTAGGAGTAGATATCACATGAAGTTTGTAGTAATTTGATATGCTTGAATCTTGTGAATCGATAACATCTTTGGAAGAAAAAAAATGAAAAATGAAAAATGGAGCTCATTTACCTTGAAATGTGATACCTGTGCATGTATTATATCTTAGGGTTCTTAGTGTAGATGATGAGGCACCCCTAATTCTAGAACAATTCACATGTTGATAAGAAATTTTCACATGCATGATCGACCAAGTGTGTATAGCGTCGGTGTTTCATAGCTTAAGTAGGATGCCAATCATCTAGAATACTGAATGAGACTTGACTAGCTTGTTCTTTGGTTGGCTAGGATAGAAGCTGGTGGATACGTTGAGAAAAGCAACCATTGAATTTGACCGGGTGCATCAAAAAGGGCTGCCTCTTGCTAAAAGTGTCATGTAATCTATGTTTCTGTGTAAAATTTGTTATGTGAGTTTGTATATTTCATTATTCCAAAATCAGTTGAAAAAAAATCAGAAAAAGAAAAAGAAAATAAAATAAAACGTACTCATTGTCTGTTATTATGTTCTATTTCTGTAAAAATGTTAAAGTGTCTTTCTTGCCTCAAAATGAGAGTAGTCAATGTAAATATTGCAGTCAATGTTCTTTGTTGTTATATGTTGTAAATAGTCTTATAATATGAAAGTATGGTGTAGCCATCGATGTGGAACACGGGTAAGCTGAAATATCACCAACTCTTAGGTGAACATTCACAATTTTCGTAAAGACGGACAGCTAGCTTGGCTTTGAATTCAGTTATTAGCCTAAAAACTATCTTTTAGTAATTGGCAATCATAACTTCCTAGAGTAAATCATTCTCTATGCATGTCTAAGGCAAATACACTTTACACTCTTATCACATGTCCTTAGTTGTTTCAGTGCTAGAATTGTACCTTTGAAACCTAGATTGACATATCCAATTGCTGTGAGCTAAAACTGAAAGCAGGTATCACTTTCATGGAATCTGAGCTTCTATTTTGTCCTAAAACTTTGTGGGTATATTTTGACCAGCGCCAGTGGTGTAGATATGACTTTTTTTTTGGTTTTGTGTTTTACTCGAGGATAAGCAAAAGGCAGGTTTGGGGGTATTTGATGGGCACCGAATATTGCATACATTTTTATCATTTTGTAGGTGTTTATGATATTTTGCAGCACTAATTGCTTGTAATTATGCCAACCTATATATTTTGTACTTCTTATTCGTTGCGAGTAAAATGTGTGGAAATTGTCCTGACTTTTGTTTTGTAATGCTAGGGGAATGAAAAGAATGGTCTAAACATGGGATATGCATAAAGTGGAGCTGATATACCTTGTCGATCTAAATGTAAGCAGATGCGTGTAATGGAGAAGACAGCCAGGAATCTGGTAGATTTATGAAGTTAATAGCATTGCTAGTGGATGAGAAGCTCAAGAAGAAGAATCATCTGATCATGAAATGAAGTAATGGGACAAAATCCAAGTGATACCCATGTTTGGAGTTAAAGAAAGGAAGCCAGGTCCAAGTCCCATTCTCATATACCAAAAATTAAGTATTCATGCTTTACACCAGAGTACATCACCATCGTTCATCTCAACCCGATCTCACACACGAGAAACAAGTTCCTTTCTATGTGTTCTTCTTTCCCAGAAATTCACTCGGCTTATCTTTATCTCACAATTTTTTCAGCATGTCAAATCTATCAAACCCATACCTCTATCACCACTTTTCCCCTGTCAGTCTAGTTGCATATCTTTTATATTTATCTCTACCATCCATTTCGGTCATAACCCTAGGTTTTGAATCCTACAAGAATAGGTCAGCTGTTTGGTTTTCAAAAGCTACGGAATTGACAAACTAGGGATTTGATTTTGTTACTCTTTGCAAACATCAACAGCACCAACACGCAATCGACAGAAATAAGGTGGCTGTGATGATTAAAAAAATGGAAGTTAGGTATGAATTCAAAACAGTGACAACATCAGTCAAATGGATGAAGATAAGTGCAGTGGCGGTGCATGAATGAAGAGGCTTACAAAGTGGTGAGTTTTGAGAACAAAATCCCAAGAATTTTATATTATTTTTGTTGATATGAGAAAAGGGGGAGAAATCTATGTATAAAAATGGGGGTTATGTTGTGTTTTGGGATATGCAGGAGTGAGGAGGAATAGAAATTAGTTCTCATTTCTTATTTCTATCTTTTGCTTGTGTTTGTAAGTGACATAGTAGAAATCAGTTGAATGAGTATATCAATTACACAACTTCATATGCTCTCTGGTTTCACAATAATTATGTTCTAACTTTCTTAGCTAGGGCATAGATGAAGCCCTTAATTTATTGCTAGATTATTTATGTTTTAGACATTGTTTTGATTGTGTTTCATTGAGTAAGGATGGTTTTAACCTAGAGCTAACATTTATAACTTTCACTTAGTATGTCAGGCATCCTAAGTTGTTAGAGTAATTATACATTGTTGCTTCAACCTGTGTTTAAATGAGCTATTCTAATCTGTGATTAGTTGTGCTGTCGAAAGATAACTAATGATAGAGATTGATACTTCTAGTTGATGTTAAACTATACATATTGTGACTGATTCCTTATTGAATAAGAGAGATACTTGTATCATTATCTCTGTTCTCCATAAGGGAAAAATGAACTTTGTCGATAACTGGATTTTCTAGTAGAGGTTAAGTGGTGGATTCAATTGTCCTAGTGCATTTTACTTGTGTGTTTAAATCCTTTCTTTCTGTATTCCTGTTTGTATTTCTGCATTCCTATTTATATTTCAATATCTGCCAACATCTTGTCGTTTCGACACACAAACCCCTGTTGTTACTTCTTATTTGAATCAATATTAGTTAGGATTAGAAATTCAACTTCACACCGACCTAGTCTTTGTGGGTTCGACCCGTATTTGCGCCGTTTACATTGTTGACACTATGCACTTGCAGTTTAGTATAATTGTAGGTATCTCCTTTTAGCCTACCACATATGTTTAATTAAAAGAAGTACATATACGAAACTTGTTTCTTAATCTAAAAGAAACCAATAGGAGTTTTGGTCCGGTTTTCATTGAAGATCTATTAAATCGAACCTATGATAGAACTTTGGTAGAACCAATATTGACTTATGTTGAGAATTATGGTAGAACCGATCATTACCTAGTTTAGGATATATGGTAGAATCGATCTTGACTTATGTTGGAAGTCTTGGTAAAACTGATCCTTACCTATATTGGGATACATAGTATAACCGATCTTAGATATTGTTGGGAGTCTTGGTAGAACCGATCCTTACCTATATTGGGAGTCATAGGAGAACCGATCCTAACTATTGTTGGGAGTCATGGTAAAACCGGTCCCTACCTATATTTGGAGATTTGGTAGAACTGATCTTAACCTACGTTGGGAGTCATGGTAGAACCGGTCCCAAGAGCAAAACCGATCATCTATATTCACATATTACTTTACGGTTTTGTGTGAGTTTGGAATTAGGTTGCTAAATAGGAAAGTTCCAGATGTCGACTAATTTCAACATGAATGTATTTTTTATATTTTATTGTTCAAATATATTCCTTGATACTCAAGGTGATCCCAATCCGAAATATTGAGAATCTTTTAATTAATATTTTCGATTGTATGTTTTTCATTTTCTAGCAAATCAAAACATATCTCTTGGAAAATTATATTGGTTAAGTGCTAAACTAATAATAGATAATTTCTAGTGATGGATTTTGGAATTACATGTTGGATATTAGTTGGAAATATAAAATCCGAAATTAGGTACTTATTGCATATCTTGAGAATATTTTCGGTTTTAGAATTTATTTGTTGTCCATGTTAGGGCATAGCTCGGTTGAACCCACCAAGTGTTGTTATGTCAAGTTTGGTTGTCATATTTTAGTATCAAAACTCATCTAGAGTCGCTTGATTAAATACTAGAGTCAACTTCGTTTAGGTTAGACTAGAAAGTCTAGGAATGTTGAGACGTATAAGTATTACTCCGAAGACTTGAAGAATGTGAAGAAGTAACGACTACAATGAGGACATCATCCTTACACTTGAAGTTAGTAATATTGACTTGATCTTGTTTTCATTCCTAACATATCTTTCATGTAAGATTATATTGAAAACATAACATGCGAAGTTGTGTATATACATTATTTTAGTGTTTATACTTGGTCATATCATTATGATCAAAGTGTCAAGGAACTTATTGAATTACGAAGTATAAATGCTTATCTTTTGGAACTTCGTAACTATGACATCAACATAATCTTTGTATTTAGTAATTTGATTATGTGTAAGATATAGGTATGATTTTACCCTAGGAAACAATGTTTTATTACATTTTTTTAAAGGAAATACATATATGAACTTGTTTCATACACTAGCACATAAATGGCCTTTAGCCACGCCAAATATAAATTTCTCTATTACGCCTTTTTGGTTTTGGCGTGTCTATATGGTATACTTCTACACTATAGACACGAAATGTTCATTGGGCGTGTTCATATAAGTGCTTTCAGCCACGCCAGGGCTACTAGCGTGTCAAATTTTCAACCGTTTAGTCACGATAACTTCAAATTTTTGATTGGGCGTGTTTATAGACCAGTTTATGGCTACATTAGGTATTGGGCGTGTTTATAGACCAGTTTATAGCCACATTAGGGAGTTGTGGGGTGTCCAAAAGGTTAGGCACGCCATTTAAGGTGTGGTTTTAAAGTTGGTTCATTAGACACGCCAGTATATGTGTGTCCATAGTGTACGATTGACTGACACGCCAAATTCAAAGTGTGGATAAAAGGTTCTTCTTTGAACACGCCGGTATATGTATGTCCATAGTGTACGATTTATAGACACACCAGTATATCGTTTCCATAGTGTAGGATATATAGACACGCCAAGTTGAAAGTGTGTCCATAAAGTTCTTCTTTGGACACGCTAGTATATGTGCGTCCATAGTGTGCGTTCTAAAGACACGCCGGTTTTATAGTGTGGCTAAAAATTTCGTTTTGAAAAAATTAATAAAAATATTTCGCCCATATTCGAACGCATAACCTCGAAGGATTTAGATAACGTACAAATCCACCAAGCTGGCCCTCTTTAGATGTTTATGATTAGTGTTTTGAAAATACTAGATTGGTTGAACTACTCAACATTTAAATAAACACGCCAAGTTGAAAGTGTGGCCAAAAAGTTCTTCTTTGGACACGCTAGTATATGTGTGTCCATAGTGTGTGTTCTATAGACACGCCAGTTTTATAGCGTGGCTAAAAAGTTTGTTTTGAAAAAATTAATAAAAACCTTTCGCCCATATATATTCGAACGCATGACCTCGAAGGATTTAGATAACGTACCAATCCACCAAGCTGCCCATCTTTAGATGTTTATCATTAGTGTTTTGGAAATACTAGATTGATTGAACTACTCGACATTTAAATAAACACGCCAAGTTGAAAGTGTGGCCAAAAAGTACACCCAAAACCCTCAAGACTAATTCCCTAGCTTTCTCTGGAATATACTCTGACATGCATGTTCTGCAAGTTATTGGGTTCTCCAAAACTATTTTTGCAAATCTTCTAAACACCTATAATCAAAATTTCTTTGGTAATCCGTTGCATTGGAATGCTATAAATAACTTGGGAGTCTACAATTTGGTTTCTAAAAGATCCTACTCCTAGACTATGTGTGCTATCAAAATTTCCTCTCAGCTACCACACTGCATTTCTGGTAAGATTTTTCATTTCCCAGATAAAACTATTAACCCCATAAAACAATTTCAAACCTTCATGATAATGAGAAAAATTCCAAAGGTGTCTAGTTTTCTTTAGTTATTCCAAAAAATGTTATAAATTACCAAAAATATTTGAATGTGTACCCATTGATTGATATTGCGTGCACAATATCAAGAATACACACCTATAATGTGTACACATTATACCTTTTTCGGAATTTGTAAAAAACTAGACACTTTTAGTAAATAACTTTCTGTAGAAAACACTTTTGGGCATAACCCCCTTTCAAATCCCCCCTGCTATTTACTATAGTCACCATATAAAGCTCAAAACCAAAATTAAACACAACAACCACTCAACCAAGCATAATACAATAACCCAGAACCACATATAAATTCAATTGAACATCATTGTCTTTAAAACCAACACTATCAAATCCAAAATCAGCACCACTAGCATTAACTGTTTATCCATGAGAAACATATGCAATATTCAGCCAAAAAACATTTACATGAATACTTACTTTACCATTTGAAAGGGGATGGTTGAATACTGGTCAAGCTCTTGGTGCAACCCCAGAGGTCCCCATACCACTTCCAACAACCTTCTTGTTAGCTCCGCTCCTTTCTGGTGCAGCCCTCCTCCTTGGAACATAATAGTTTCCCCTAGGAGGAGGCATAGGCACTACTACATCCTCAGGAATCTCATTAGAATCAGTTATCTCCCCTGTTCCGAAGATTGCAATATCATAAGCATCCCCTGCCAACTATCGCATCACTGGTGCCAGCATGAAGATATTGGGGAAAACTACCACATCATTGGGGATACCATGAGTGTAATTCTCTCGAATCTTAGCTTTACATGCAACTGGAACTGGTGCAGAATAGAACCCATGTGTAGCACCACCACAAACCACCTAATCCTCCCCTACAAGCACCATACCTTCATTAATCACAAACCGGCATTTGTCAGGATGAACGACATACACCACCCACCCTTCATCAGCCCATTGGAGTTAAGGAAGTTGAGGATCCAACGTATAAGCACTGGCACTATCATGCATAACAACCCTATCCTCTTTGAATTCTCCAACACCTTCAGTACCAACTTGCATGTTTGGCTTTGGTTCCTCACTACTGCTACTGCTTATCTCTACTACCTATCAAATTGGAGAAATAGGGGAATCCAAATCAATAACACCATCACAGTTACTAATAAATCCAATTACAACTATGAAATTCACTTTCAACACCTTTTTTTTTTTTTTTCTAAAGAGAAAATTTTATAGAAATTAGCCAAGATTGTGATCTTTTGCCAGAAGCTCACAAAAGACTGGGTTAAAGTTTTAAACAGATAATATTGGCATTGTTGTCTGCCTAACATGTTTGGCAACATCGTATGCCACTTGATTATCATTACGGCTTACATGAATAAACTCACAAACCATAAAACTAGAGATTAAGTGTTTTATCTCCTTTATTAACTTTCAACACCTTGAACCCAACAATTCTTCCATGATTATCAAAAATCCATACCTGGTTTTCTTGCATATTCATCTTAGCCTTCTTTTCCTCTGGTCTACCAATGGATTCCTGATTTGTAGACATGGATGGGCGATCATTCAGATTTAGATATGCATTATAACCTCACTTAGACATAGCTTCAATAATTAGAACACTGAAAGGATTTTTCAGAGATGGAATGTGGAAGTTACAGAGTTACAAAATTGGAAATTATAACTGATTTCTTCCAAACAAGCCTTATGGACGAGAAGACCAACAGTTAACACATCTCACCCATCCTTTTTCAATCCTCGAGATCAATTAGTTGAGATATTGTGGAGGCACATGCCTACTAAGTGCATGCAAATACCTATTGAATTCCACCCCAACTTATTGGCCGTTAAGAGGTGGCAGCAAACACTTGGAAGCTATTTGGAAAACGGACTCTCTAAGCGGGATACCCGTGACCCGAAGTCGAAACCCAGTATCGAATCCTTAAAACTTCTAGAAGAAGACACTGTCATCCTTCTGAACAAGCCCATCCTTCTGAAAAAATTAATAAAAAGCTTTCGAACGCATGACCTCAAAGAAGTTAGGTAATGTATCAATCCACCAAGCTGCCCATCTTTAGACGTGTCTAAAGGGTGTTTTGAAAAAACTAAACTGGTTCAACTACTCAATATTTTAATAAACATGCCAAATAAAAGTGCATGATTGATAAGGGCTGATGCCGGAATTACTGGGGGATGATACCATTCAGCCGATCCAACGGCCAGGATTGTTTAAGACATTTTTGTCATATCTGAAATGGTATCAGCCCCTAACAATTTGGTATCAGCCTATATCAATCATGTCAAAGTATGGCCTGTTATAATATGCATGGGATATGGTGGCTATCCACTTAGCACCATTAGTTACACCAAGCACCTTGCATAAGCACCTTGTTACACCAAGCACCTTGTATATGCAACTTGTATAAGCTACTTAAGCAATAATAAGCTACTTTGTTGGATGATATTAACACCTAAAGCTAGTGGGTGTTGAATTGCATGGTTTGCAAGCTAGAGGTGTTACTTATACATAACATCCTACATGTAGTGTGGCATTTTTAGCAGGTTGTAATGAAGCCACCCAACTGGTGCTGACATCTCCTAGTATGCATAAAACATAAAGAGTTAATTAAACCCTAAAGATAAACATCAAAGTTTGGTGACCCACCAGATACTCCCTTAATAGCAGTTCCAAAGTGGGTAAAAGTCTTAATGGGAATTAGGTGTTGAAAATAGGTTGATAGGGTAATGATGGTTATTAGAGTGAAGGGGATACAGATGGCTTTGAATGGACATAGTTAACAAAGTGACAAGACGGCTAACTAAGCACTATAAATGGAATTGAATTGACACAATGGGGTAATTGAGGGGTTAATTAGATGAGAGATTACCATTTTCAGAGAGATCTTTAATACAAGAGGAAAGGTTTAGGTTTAGCAAACTAAATTGAGAGTATGTATGATCCTTCCAAGAATTCAACCAATTCCATCGGAAATATTCCAAATGCACCACCAGTAACACCTGAATTTGCACAAGCCAAGTCAATTCTACCTTCTTTGAGCATAGAGGAATTGCAGCAGTTAAGAGAAGATGCACAATCTGAAATTGATCATTGGATTCAAGAGCAAACTCGTCGGAGAGAGGCAGAAGAGGCTGTTCAGGAGCGGAAGAAAAGGAGATTTGAGGCTCTCTACAATGCATGGCTACCCATGTTCTTAGAATGGCAGGAACGGAAGGATGAGGAAAAGGTTGAGAAGCAGGCCAAGACCCCAAAGTTTGGCAGCTCAACAGAAAGTGATTCTGAGGACTCATAAGGGTATGAGTATGAAGTGGAGGAAGTGGATACCAGTGACCTAGATTCGGATGCTGCGGAGGACAAGAAAATGATGAATTCTTATCATGATGAGAAGGAGAGAAGGCGATTTGAATATGAACTTGAAAATCCCAAGATTTTTGCTCGCACCATGAGTGAGGTTGAACCTCTTGCAGTGAAGGTGAGCCGTCGAATTGTTGATCTCGATGATGAGTCAAGTGAGGAAGAAATGGAAGAAGGGGATGAGGATAGTGATGATGAATCATCATCCAGTGGGACTTCTCCTGCACCATCTGATAGTGAGGACTATGGTGAAGAGGGTCTGGATACTGATGTGGATAAAGTGTGGTAAGCTCATCAGAGTTACCAGGAAAGGATAGATTTTCAGGCATTGCATAAATTCTGAAAACGATCAACAAGTTTTTTGCAAAACAACTTTTCTGGTAATTTTCCTTCCTTCTACTCTTCCTGATGTTGGTACGAAAGATGGTAAGTTTCTTTGTATTTTGAAAGTTGATGCGGACGGTTTTTTATGTCAGGTAGATTAGTAATGTGCATCTTTGAATTTTGATTGTAAAAATAAAGTTGTAATGGCATGGGTAGCCTGTCGGGTGTTTAGAAGTCATATTCTGTTTGCCTTGTCCTTCTTTAGATGTAATTAAACTAGTTGTGTTCTTTCAGTTGTTTGAATTTTCAGTAGTATTAAACTTGTGATGGATGTATGTTTGAAGGGTTTGAACATAATGTGTCAGTTTTTCTTTCTCTTTTGATTTCAGTAGTAATGGATTGAATACAATAATTGTACAAACAAGCAATGTTCTTGGTGAATGATTCTAAAATTCCAATGATTGTTAAGTAGAGATGGGTAGGAATGACTGAAGTAATGAATCAATAGGGTATATAAAATGTTGTTTAAGATGGTGGGTATTACTCCAGTTAATAAAATGATGCTGGAATAAGATTAATTCAAAGACTATTTTAGGCCCAATTCAAAAAAAATATATATATATGTGCAAGCCTAGTACTATTACTACTAATCCTAGCATGACAAAATATTAATTCAACAATCAGTATAGCCAAATCCAAACTCATCCAACATTGCTAAAACCCATCTGCATACAAAACCCCACTATGATTTAAGAATCATTTTTTTCCCAACAATCCATACATTAATTCTCTAGTTAATAGAAAAATCCAAACAACTACATTTTATCATCTGGCTTGTCGCTTAGCCCTTGGAAATGGTTGCTCAGATGCAGTCATTTGAGAAGCAGGGACTGTTGTTGGTGCATGTGCTGGTGCTTTTCTTACAGTTATACCCTTAATGTCATCCCGATAGTAATCATCCCTGGATTTCCTTTGCAGGTCAAGTTTATCTACCTTTGGTAATTTACTCATTCTGAAAAATAACTGCCGTACTGAATTCCTCGTCGACTTCATCACCATCATATTTCCATATTTGGGTAGGTGCACCTAACATAATAGACTTTTTTTTATTTTCCTGGTTTGGCACATAAAATACCTGCTTATCTTGGGAGGCTACAACTAAAGGATTATCTTGGAGTCCCAACTTATCAAGCTCAACCAAAATGTAGCCAAGTTTATCTTTTGATACCCCTGCTTTGGTAACCCATTTATACCTGAAAAGTGGCACTTTCAATGAATGATATGTCAGCACCCATATCTCTTGTAAAACACCATAATAATCCGCCAGATTAAGGGTAATCCCCACTTTTCTAATGTGCATGTCAGTTTCCTCTACGTAAACCCCACTATTCTGGTTTACGGAACCATCATGAGATTTTGTGCGAAACATGTATCCATTGATGTGATATGCTTCGTATGTCTCTACTTGTGCATTCGGTGGGATTGATAGCCACCTTAAGTCCTGATTGAAGTTTTCCCTAGAGTCTGCCCACTCACTCTCAACCTGAAATACATTATAAGGATTAGCCTCCGTCTCAACGCAAAAGTTACATAGCAAGAGTGACATTTTCTGCAAACTCTTACCACTTTTTGTAACCATTTGGCGAACTCTTCACGATGTTTTTGATCTAGATGTCTATCATTCATACCAAGATATTTATCCTTCAAAAAATTCTAGTGTCGGCTGGACAGTGCAATGATTAATGTTATTATATTTACAGAAATTCGGACACAAAATCAAAAGCTAAATAAAAAATGAGGTTATTTGGTTAGATCTAGTTATACTTACTCAACGTAATGAGCAACTTCGGGTGAATTCCGCAATACATAGAAATGCGCTTTATCAAACAGATCCTTATCAACATGAGGAAACTTAGGATTTGACATTGGTTTCCCCCTGAAAGAATAAGAATCTTCTCCAGTGTCAGATGTGTTGAGTTTGTCTAGTGGAATTCTGACTGTATCATTCATTTTGTGTTGGTGCTCACTGATAACCTCAATTGTCTCTTCCGCAAGGTTCCCTTCAGTAATGCTTCCTCCAGGTATATTTTTGTTTCGCACATGCCCTTTAATGACCTTCATGCACCTTTCAAACGGATACATCCATCGAAAGAATACATGACCACAAATTTTCACTTCCCTGGTAAGATGCACAGTTAAATGAACCATTATGTCGAAAAAGGATGGAGAAAAGTATTTCTCGAGCAAGCATAACATCATAACGAGATCTGACTGCAATTTTTCTAGCTCTGCCACCCTGATTTCTTTGCTAGATATTGCCCTGAAAAAGAAACAAAACCTGATAATAGCATATCTTGTTGGCTGCGACATAATTGATTTAATCGCAATGGACAAAAAATGTTGCATTATCATGTGATAATCATGCGATTTTAGTACGTTAAGCTTTCAATCTTTTCGATTCACCAGTGTTGAAAAGTTTGAACAATACCCTTGTGGAACCTTTATCTCGAATAATGATGCACATAACTTGTCATTTTCCTCCGGGCTTAATGAGTGACATGATGCCTTTAGTATATATCCCCCTTTGCCATTTTCCCGAGGTTGCAACTCATCTCTAAAACCCATCTCCTTCAGGTCCATTCGAGCAGCAAGGTGGTCTTTCGACTTAAATTCATTGTTCAACTATGTTCCAACGATACTCTCGCATATATTCTTTTCGACGTGCATGAAATCTATGCAATGGTGGACAACATGATACCGCCAGTACGGGAGGAGCCGAAATAATATATTGAACTTTTTCCAGTAGCGCCTTTCGGTCTTCTTCCCCTTCCCCATTTTTGGGTCGATAGTCTTTTTGATTCTCTTCATCTTTCCACCTCTTCCATGGTTATCCTGCACGAATTCCACCACAATATTCTTCCGTCTCTTTCCTCATTTATTATTTATAGACTTTACCTCATTGTGTATTTGTGATGGGGTCATAATTTCCGGAGCCTCTTCAGTTTCATCCTTTCCGTTGAACCCCTTCGGATGTCTGAATGGATGATCGTATGATAGATATCTTCTATGCTCGGTATAAACCTCTTTTCTACAATGTTTTAGCCTGACATAGTAAGTATTTCTCCCACACACCTTACAGGAGTCTCGTTCCTGGTAGGGGAAGCCACACAGTATACCGAGAGCATGGTAATCATTTATTGTCCATAAAACAACCGCACATAGAGTAAACATCTCTTGTTTCAGCACATCAAAACATTGGACTCCCTCAAACAATTCCTTGAGATCCTCGACAAACAGTTGTAACATAACATCAATGTCCTTACAAGACCCCCCATCGATAATTAATGACAGCATGGTGAACTTTCTCTTCATACACAACTCTGGCGGAAGGTTGTAAATCACTGTTAGAATTGGCCACACACTGTGCTGTTTTTGCATGCCTTTGTTTACGTCAACCCCGTCAGCCGAAATGCCTAGCCGCAGATTTCGAGGATCATCACGAATTAAGGGATATCTTTCATCTATATTTTTTCATGCTGGTGAGTCCGTCGGATGCCGTAAAACACCCTCTTCTTTCTTTCTGGTGTCGTGCCACAATAAATATTCGACAATTCTCTTTGATTGAAACAACCGTTTCAGTCTTGGGATAATTGGGAAATACCACAAGACTTTTTCCGGAATTTTTTCATAAACCTCGTGGGTGGTGTCGTCAACTTTTCATCTTGATTCCCCACAGGTGGGACACTTGATGTGATCCTTGTTATCCTTCCTATAGAGAATGCAGTCATTGATGCATACATGTATCTTTTCGTAACCTGAACCCAAATCTCTCATCACCTTCTTAGCTTCATATGTACTTTTCATCATCTTATTTCATGTAGGGAGCATGGATTTTAACAGCGGTAGAAGTTCATTAAATAACTTGTTGGAAGTTTCGTGCTTGCTCTTCAGGTTAAACAGTTCACCCATTGCAGATATTTTTGTAAAATACGCACATCCTTCGTATAGGGGTTTCCCAGCATCTTCGAGTATCCGTTGCATCTTCTCAGAATCCTTTGAAAAGTTTTCTCCTGCTAAGGAACTAACCATTTCTCTAGTCTCTGCAGCGTGTGTTAGTTCATCAGAGTGCGGACCGCCGCTGCCATTACCATCCAGAAGTGTCCACCATGATGACTCATCTCCTTCTCCGTGCTTAGCCCACACCGCATAATTTTGCATGAATCCATAAGAATATAAATGATACCTAACTTTACTTGCCTTGTGCACGTAGAGGTTGAGACATTTCACACATGGACATAGAAACTTAACCTTGCCATTGTCGCATGGTTTTCGTTTCCCATTCGCAATATCCTGTTGGTATGTATGCGTAGCAAACTTTATAAATACATCGACTCCGTCTTGATAACGCGGTCTGGTTCTATCGGTATAATCCAAGATTTACCCATTACTCTAAGATCCATTATGAATTCTCAGATACCTGTACGGAGAAAAAACTTGTGAACATCTTATGAAAATGCTATTGTGGTCCGAATAAAACTACGGAATATCATTGCAAAGAGTAATACGTACACAAAGAGTAATCACAAATCATAATGTGAGTTCAGTTATCATATATGAATCATACAAGTAATCATAGGTTAGCTACCTACATACAGTTGCATGTGAAGACAATATTTACCCTACTATGATCATTAGAGTTACAATCTCAGTTTACAAAGCAGTGCTGAAAAGAATTACTTACACGGTCGATCCGATTATTCCGCAAAGCAAAACTGACAAGGGAATATATGGTTTATCCAGAGATGAATCAGATGATCAAAGTAAACCACTTGTTTCGTTTTCTAGGGGGAGGTTAGAAGATTTAAGAGTAGAAACATGAAATGATTTAAGACGAGAGAGATGAACACAGAGGGTAAATGGAAATTTGGAAATATTTTTCCTAATAAATAATTTGGCAAAATATTTAAGTGTATATCGCAAATAATTTGGTAAAACGGGAAGGTAAAGATCCTTAAATTTGCATGTTGCATGTTCTATGTTAAGAATTTTCTCAGTCAAATCTTGTTATCCTGCTGCATAATTTTATGCTTTGACGGCTCTAAAAGACCGGAGTGCAATGCAACTAATATTCATTCCATCCTAAAGTTTTTTTTTTCGTTCGTACCTGAATTCAGAAAATAAATCAAAATGATAGCTAAAAAGCGGAGTACGTGTTGTTGCAGTTGTTATAACGGTACTAAAGTAAAAAACTAACTTTGTAAAAAGTGGAGTACGTGTTGGTACAGTTGAAAAATAAAATCTTAAGAACTGGAAGAAGCTATGGCCCCAATTAGAATTAAGTGAATTAAAACACATTACTCTAATTGTGTGTTCTGTCCAATTAGAATTAATATCTAAAACCAAAGCTTGGTTCACCCAATTAGCATAATAGGTTTGATCATTGATGGATTTCATTAAAGTCTCACAATCTGATTCATATATAACATAATTAAAGTTCTTAGAGGGTGCCAGAGTAACAGCTGCCAGCATATCCTTACATTCCAGCTCCTCAGATTCAACTCCCATCTTCATTCCTCCATTGAAGCATTATCCTTGCACCCGAAAGCATCTACCTTCACAATTCCTCACTATTAGCCATATTCCACCTTGTAATGAATCTGACTTAAAGAAGCATCAAAATGTAGAAGAAACAAGATTAGTTCCAGGAGACACAAGTTTATTAATGCCATCTATTGACATTGTCCTATTTGGAGTTAATGTTCTGAAAAATCTTTGAACATCAAATAATCCAAATTGATGCTTAAGGCCCCTTCCTATGGCAAATGCCAAACCTACTTATTTGCCATGCCAGCTGGCCTGGCAAACTGGCCGCACCACTATGGTAAAAACTCTAAGCGATCTAGACTAAACCGTTCGGTGGAGACTACACCATTAGCAATTTATTAATCTCATGTCTAGTAATTCTTGCACCAAAGGTAATATTGATATTTAAAACCAACCAAATAGATCTAGCATAACCACATTCAAGGAATATGTGATTATTGGATTCCACGTGATGATTACACAAACTGCAATGCAGTGAAGTAAACGATTGCAATGCCAAATAAAAGTATGAAGTCCGATTCACCCACCATTGAGTTCTGGTGATACTCCGCAGCTGGTGGTACTCCGAAAATATGAATACTATGAAGTAAACAATTTCATAAAATGTGAATGCTTCCCCCTTTTCCTCTAAGTAGCGCGCTTTCACGGCTTCGTGCTACAAAAACAACACACAAACTTATTTGGTTACATATAAGTTGAAAAAAAGTATTGTGCCGAATAAACCATAAAGATACGTACAAGTTGTAGAGGGGACAAGCTATGGTGGCTTGCATGAGATATCCGGTGTTTGATTTTAAAAAACTCAGCTACCGCATCTAGGATGATGTTGTGCATATCCTTGATTTGTTGAACACTTCTTCTTTTCGGGTTCCCATAATCTTGGATAAATTTGTTATGTATCTTCGCCCAAAAGGTCTCGGCCGAGGAGCGATCTACAACCCGACTTTCGGCTGCCCATGCTTTGGTGATTGCCAAATCTCCTGCGGAGTCAAGCGATGCCATTTGTTGTATGTGGAGGTAGGGATGAGTAGGTTCTCTAATAGGATGCAAGTGGATTGCACGTGTGTTGCTGGTCGAACACCGAGTTTCAAATACGTCTTCTTCCCCATTAAACCAGTTGCTTAACATGATAGAACACCGTTGCAAAGTGAAGAAAAACAAAATCGAGAGAATACAACAACAGATTCTCCTTTCCGGCTCTATAACAACGCTGGCTTAATCTACAATGCAACTTTTACTCCTTACAGCAATATAAGCTAATTCCTAAATCCATAAAAAAACCTTAACTCAACCTAAACCAAATTCCACAATTTCCGTCACAAAATTAATACTGTCTAACAAAATTCAATAATGAAATCATAAGAAAACGTGGTCATCCATGTGAATCCAAACCAAAAATTACAATCTTATTATTAGAATTTATCAGAGAATGCTCTAGATGAAATCTCTCTAAATTGGTTTATGATCATACCCTTGGAGTATTCAAAAATCAAAATTAAAGTTCTCTTAACACAGCCGTATAAAGTAAATTCAAGTTCCCTTATCATGGTTCACTGGATTATCTTTATCCTCACCAACTTACTACTCCATCTACAATCCAATCCATCAACAATCCAAATAGGTCAGGTATATCATAAAATCTTTGACCAAGTAGAAAATTTTGAACAAATAAGACAAATTGGAATCAGTGACAAAACAACAAAGAAACATTGATGAAACAAAAACAAAGAAAATATTCCAAAAGCGAGTAGCAAACAGAAAAAAAAAAGCAGCTCCAGACTGATTCAAGCTGATCTATAATCCTGGTTAATAAACTAAGAGATTAGAGAAACATTAATTGAGTTTACCTTGTCGGAACAAAATGTTCAAATAGATTTTTCTCAGAGATTTAGGAAGATGAACTCGATTGATTAACTCGACTGATTCGGCAGAGGTTTCCCCCCCAGTGTCCTAACACCAATAAAAGATTGGATGAACACCAATAAAAGATTGAATTTCTTTGTTTATCAAGATCAATGAAAACTCGTATCTGCAAAATAGACCAAAAGTGTTAGGGTTCATTTATTCAGAAAGAAAAAAAAAAGTAAGAGAAAAAGGGTAGGGTTTATGGTATAGTATACCTGCAGGAATCAATATTTTTATTGATTTTTCTCTTTCGCTAATAGCTTCCTTTCCGATGATTTCAAATATGCAAAATAGAAAGAGAGAATGGAGAAGTAACGGTGAGGGGAAGAAAGAGCGAGGAATAGAGAGGAGGTGAAAGAGAAAATTAAAATAGGTGGTGTTTCTGGATGGTGGTGTTTCCGGACGTAGTTTTTGAGGGGTGAAATAACGGAAAAATCCTATTGGTTGAAATATATCCCGGTGGGCCAGAAGCTCGCAGAAGAGAGCTTTGTTCAGCTTTCAACCACATCCGTGAAAAATCACCTGAAATCATATTATTAATTTTAATTAACCAAATTGCCATTTTACCTATGTTTATCACGTCATTATGACATAGTGGGTAAGGATAGATTCCACTAGGGTACGTGTTAGATTAAAGCTTTCAGGGACCTGATTTGCTTGACCTATGTTTGACCTGATTTGTTTGACATTAGTTGATTGGTCAAGACTCAGGGACCAGGGTATTGAGATATGGCATGATGTCTGAGCCAAACCATGCTGCAGTTTAGGATATGGCCCATTTGTTAACTAATTAAAATTTAAAAATATATACAATTAGAACTTCACCAATGCCGTTATGTCAATTTAAAACCCTTGTCATTATTTTGTTGGCGCTATATAAAGTGACAATTTTTCCCCATATTTTTTAATTGTTATGTTTTTTTCAGAGAATTTCTAGGTTGACCGAAAATTTGTCTCGAAAAAATCACCGAGTGAAACATATAGAGGGATCAACTGATAACCTTTACTATCCCTATCATCGTTGGATTTTTCTCGGGTTATTTTTCGGAAAAAAATTATGGTCAGCCTGTACAATTATTTCTTTTGTGTTAATAACCATCTTATTTTCAAATTAAAAAAATCAACCACAACTTCCATAATAATGTTACATGTTAATTGACTAGGGAATGACCCGTGCCGTAATGGCACAGGCTATTTCACGTAGTTTTAAGCTGGGGAGTTGGACAATTCTAAGAGTTTCACTTCTTCCTTTATCTTTTGCTAAGTCCAAGTAGGTTGTAAAAGTTTTTGTTTTCTTTATTTAAGACGAAACCAAGATTTAAAACGTGAGAGCCCAAGGGTTTCTATACCCGTTCTTCAATTAGGGGGATTTAAAATGCCACAATTGAGTCAAACATGAGTTTTGGTTTAGGGAGTTACATTTCAGGTTAATATGTTCATATGCTTGCAGCTTGGTGCATGAAAAATAATCATTTGAGGGAAGTTAATATACCACAGTAAGTCCTTTGCTCACTCTCAAGTTGTTAGGTTAGAGGTTCGAATCCCGTCCTTTGCTCTTCTTCTCCCCTTTGCTCTTCTTCTCCGTGTCAAGGAAAGTCTTATTTTTGAAGTCCAAGATGGAAACCTTAATATGCCTCACAAAGTAAAACTGGATTTCATTTCTTTGATCATTTGAGAGGCATTTCAATGCGCCCAATTAAATATAATGGGAGTGTTCGGGAGTTGGTCCATATGAAATTCGTTCATATACCTGTTTCATGAAATTTGATCATTAGATGGTCATTTGAGGTGCAATAGTGCCAATAGACAGTTAAAAAACCGAAATGGCTATATATATTCAGAAAACCACTAATACTCAATGCAAATTCCAAATGTGCCTGGCGATAATTAGAGATAATAATATAATGGAGGGATTCATTATCCGTATTTCACAAATATTGGCAATTATGAAGGGTCATCTCAGACATTGGAATTCGGAAATAAATTTACAATTGTCTAGCTATCAGTCATCTCAATTCTAGCGTAATGTGAATTACTAATTAGTTGTTATAAATTCAGTTGTGTTGAAAAGAGAACTGTTATCTTAGGCAGTATTCTTAGTGATTCATCTGTTAGTCATCTCTTGGTTATGCAGCAAAAGTGGAATCGCTTATATCAATTCAATGTCTACTTTCTTAACATATCGAGGTCCTGCCTGCATTATTCATACATAAGAACTTATTTATAACCATATATAGTATAAAATGTTTCGATACTAATTGTTGTAAAAGGATGTGTATGCTTATAAGTCAAATTGAGCCATTTATAATGAAGAGCAATCTCAAAACGAACCCTTGCCAAACTGAAGTTCTCCCTCCCAAAAAAGACCTTGGCAGGCACATTGGCACGTGGGATGGATTATCTTTACCTGACATGAGACAAAAGAGAAAAAGATACTGGCTAGTTTATTGCTTCTTGTTACGTACCTGAAACGCAGTGAAGCTGAAAGAACTTTCGTCATTTGAGATATCTATCTTGGTCCAACCATCTATATGGATGAACTACTCTGCATCTTCACCCCATATGTATTTCATTCGACCCATCGCATACGGTTGATAAGCCAGCACGTGATTTTAAGATCCTGAATGCATACTAACATAGACATCACAGATATGAATTTAGATTCTGCACCTTCATGGCAAAGAAATATGAGATGTAGGATAAAGTACCAAAGGGGGACCGGGGTAAAGGCGAAGAGTTTCAGTAAGAGAGTTGCATGGAGATAATGCATCTTTTCCAGGGCATCATCAGTGGCACTCTCAATATACAGATCAAATGGTGTATCCAGATAGGGTAGGGTTTGGAAGTGACATTGGGACTAAAGCCCTACTACAGAACAACTCTCACATTGTTCCTACCAATGATGAATCCAGGCAATCACAAAGAGTGCTACCAAGTCCATAAGCTCGTTCCTGGCATCAGTCGCTTCTGTCACTTCTTTTGCAGCTTTATCCTGAACGCAAGGGTTCTTACAGAGCGTGTAAGAAAATAATTTTTTATTTTTTCTTAAAGGTAAGCATCATAACAACATTCTATCCGCATACTGCAAGACTGTCTTTATATGTAAATGCATAATCTACGACTTACCTCAGTTTGAATTCCGTCGACTGATTGATGACAACTTGTTGGTCTTGCCAGATTCTGACTTGATTGAGCAGGTAGGATTGTACCTACAGTGGAACGTCTAACATTTTCGCAATCATCATCTATCATTCACTACGACAAAGAGAAAATGGAGAATAGTGGTACAAAGTATATTAGTAAGAGTAAAATTTAAGCAAAATAGTTACTCCTACAAAGATATATTACTCAATAAATACAAGCATCGTATCCTGAGATTTTCTTAGAGATGAAGAGAAGGCTCTTTGGAGTAGTTTTCGAAAATACCAAAACACAAAAAAATTCATACCTTCCCCATCAGTTTCACCCAAAAAGATGGCTGTAGGATATAATGGAACCTGAAAAAAAACATGATGTTATTCGTATTAGCATTGAGTAGTAATAGTACACAATTATCAACGAAAAATTATATAGACATCTATAAACGCACGACATTCCCTTTTTAGCTTCCTTTTCTTATTTAAACAACAATATTCTCCTTCAAAACATTTTTCACCTTAGCGGTTTTTTATCTTCTTGGAAACGTGCATCATTCTCCTTCAAAGCAACAATGACATCGCTCGGTGGACACTGAGCTCACTTTGAATAGAGAAAACACTAAATGAAATTTCATTAAACTTCTTACATATTATCTTTTGCTAGACATGATGAGGAACCTGCTATTTATCCTGCTTAGGTTTGTATTTCACACTTAAATTAGCTTCTCTTGCAGACTATTTTGACCTTTGGTAGAACATGTCAAGGTTTCCATTCTGATTTTCTAATTCGGTCTTATATGTACTGTATTAGAGACTTAGGTACACACCTGTCAATTGCATAAAAAACTTTAGAGAAGCGCATATTAAATATGTACAATAAAAGAGAAGCGTATATGAAATATCGTATAATAAATAATGTACTTTTTGCAGTCTATGAACGTATACTTCTAAGAAATTCCAATCCCACGCATCAGAAATTGACCAATATGAGAACAGATTTGGCGCTACCTTATGTGGATAAGATTTGGTTCTTTTTACGCTTTTTAAGATAATGACAACACAATGGTACACATTTCTGAATACATAGAACTCTAATGTAAAGCAACCTTAGAATGAAGATAAAGATATTAACAACCAAACCCGGTAAATTTGATTTTGGTTTCCCTTTGGTTGACCCATTTTTAGAAAATAAGATGGATGCAAGTTAAGTGATGTCTGAACTGTTATGTATATAAATTTTAAATTTTGTACCACTCCAAAAATTTGTGCCACCTACAATATGAAATGAAGATAAAACAACATAACTACAACAAAGTTATACATTTAGGATAGGAATTAAGAAAGAAATATGATGCAATCTTATTGGAAAAAGAAATCGTAAATTAAAAATCAATGCAATAAGTATAGCCCAAGTTGGTTTTATCAAACTTTATTGGTTTTAAGAGAAACGGGGTAGTTTCTCTTTGACGAAGGAGTGGCTACGCAATAGGGTAGTTTCGAAGTTTATAAGAGAAAAGGTAGTGATTTAAGGTAAACAAAATGATAATGTTGATTTCAATACCCATGGAAGATTGGCATAAAGAAAAGGCAGGAAAAAAACTAACTTCCCACTTTGCCAGGGTCCACACAAAGAAAGTAAGATGGTTTTTGTGAATCAAAACTGCATTACCAAGGGTTACTGAATTCCAAGGCCCATATCTCAGCCAGGGATTTTTTATACCGGTCATCTCTTGGTATAGTTCTGTTTCACCCGACATTGACAATACACTGGAACAATATCTATTGTTTTATGATAACATGTTCAAAGGAATTTAATATTCAAACTTCCTTTAGAAACCATGGACATGATTGTCAACTTCTAGACTATCAACAAACCAAGAATTTTATTTTTGAAAGGAATATCTTACCGGTTCTATTCTGCATATGTATTGTTCCTTGATGCCGAGCTTGCAATTAGCCTAGGACTTCTGCGGTGTGTTATACGGTTGGCTCCACTGCCATCCAAAGCTACAAAACTGGAGAAATTAGTGTTATTCCCTGATTACTCATTTGTTAGCTTAAACAACAACCTCATCAAGAACTTCATATTATCAATCAATATTGCTTGCAAAGGATTTTCTCTAGCTATTATTGTAAGATAACTCATATGCAATATCTGAATTCATATGATTTAATTCAGGGGAAGCAGGTGACCACAAAAAATTAAACTTCTAAGATATTCAGGTGCAGAACTAAAATAAAAAGTCTCTACTGTTTTGTGCAACCCACAGTCTTCATCAAAGCAAGGTAGATTCAGGAAACGACAATTATAAAAAAAACAAAAAATTGTGCATTACTTTACATGAATGATTAACTGATTAAAAGAACCAAGTGACATTAACTTACATATTACCCCGACCTACAATTGTAAGACGCAAAAGTTAAAACCCATGATTCAAATGATGAAATTAACAAATCCCATGATTCAACTGCTGAAATTATCAACACCATTCAAAAAATCCAGATTACAAACCATAGAATTTTCAAGAAAGGTACCAATTAAAGTATCATCGGCAAACTGAAGATTCAATTTTTTGAGAAAAAAACCCGATTCAAGTTCCCATTTTTAAAATTTAAATCCTAACAGATCAAAGTAAATCGAAAACTAAACATATGATTCATGTTATATAAATCACAATATTCTGTGAATCGACAGAACCAAACATAAGCGAAAACCCATATGCAAAAAGGGAAAACTATTTCTGTTCAGCAACAAAAGAATAAATCGAGAGATGTAAACGGGAGGAGGAGAAAAGGCAAAACTTACATGTCGAACCGGTGAGACTGATGCTGTTCTGCGATTTTTGGAGACAATTTATAGAACATCAGTCAATTGAATCCATGGAATTGAATGGGAATTTGAGAGCGACCTAGAATCGTTACTGATTTCAGAAATTCTGAAATTGAATGGGAATTTGGAGCGACCGTTAAATCACAATGAAAAGATGGAAGTACTGAACAACTAGGGATTGAATCTGATATACTCCGTAATAAAAACCCAATTTATCATTCGACATTTAAGAGGCTAGATCATTAAACCTAGCTTAGGACGGGATTGAAGGCCAGCCATTGGATTAACCCAATCAATTACGTTATTCTAGAAGGGATGGGAAGATCCTAGCCAGTAGTTGGAAATTCGAATGTATCCTGGCCGCTGGGTGACACACCGGACCCTCCTGTTGTATAAGCATAGATTTAATATAAAATAAGTTTATTATGTATTGTATTAATGAAATATATTTATTTGATTAGCTAAAAAAATATTATGAAATATCAATAAAACATTTTTTATTGAAAGTTAAGTAAACTAATCATCGTTCGGCCGTAGATTTTGCTTTCCCAAGAATGAATCCAGAGCGTTCTGGTTTGGTATCTGACATTCAGAGTTTGGTTTCTTTATAGTCCTCAGTCGTTCATCATTTTTCTTGTCCCGACCCGATAAAAATCTGGCCTATAATATTTATTTTAATTTAAAAAAATAAATAAAATTTAAATAAAAACTAATTTAAAAACTAATACTGTATCAAATAAAAAAAAATAAACCAAAGGTAGCTAATTAATTTATCTATCTTAGGACACCTTTCTCATCCCACTACCACTACTTCTTCCACCACCACCATCATTATCGTCATCACTCCACCATTCTCACTAACACCCACCGCTGATCCACCACCCCCGCCCACCATCACAACCACCATTAGTGTCAACTGATTTAGCATAAAATAAATTTATTATGTACTGTATTAATGAAAGTATATTTATTTGATTAATTAAACAAGCATTTATTATGAAATATTAATAGAACATTTATTATTGAAAGTTAATTCAACTGATCATCTTACAGACGTAGATTTAGCTTTCCCAAGAATGAATCCTGGCCGCTCTTTAACTTGCCTAAGTTGTCCAAACTATGCTTTATAAGGGAGATTGTGCAGGGACCTATTATGTTTGACCATTTTTTGGGAATTATACGGATACATGGTACATGTAGTAGTTCGGGACGGCATACATACGAGAATTATACGGATTTGGTCAAAAATACGGTCAACGGTTCATTGTTTGGACAGTAGTTCGGAACGGCATACGTACGTGCATATTCGTTTTATAAATGTGAGTTCGGCACTTAAAATTCGGCTAACATATATTGATAAGTATTATGACCTTACGAGACTAATTTGATTTGTATATGATTTATAAGATGGAAAAAAACATTTTAACATGAAATAAACAATTTAATCGCATAAATGTATTATAAAACTTATAGACTTTTAAACAAAAATCAACACATAAAACATTGTTTAAACAACTACCAATAATTGTATTTAAATATAAAGTATATACAAAATCAAACAAAAACCAATCAACAGAACTCTGGTGAGAGAGTTACCTATGGGAGTTCTAGTTCGAAAATATCATTCGGATACTGTCAGTTCAGATACGTTCGCGAATCATTCGTGAGGTCCATATAATCCGGGAACTAGGTTCGGAGTTCAAATAGTTCGGAAGTATCATTCGGATTCGGTGAAGATGATGAGGATGGAGGTTATGGTCCAGCACTGATAGCGGCATAGACTTCTCATATGAAGAAGAGGGCTTTAACACCGACGATGATCAGTGGTGATCATCTGAAGAGCATTGGAAAAATCTTTTGAGGAAGAATTTGGAGGATTGCATTCCTTGAAGTCTTCAGATCATCTTCGTGAAAATTCACAAAGATTTTCCTAATGCTTGTTGTTGTTGGTGCTGTTGCAACTGAAGGAGAGGTCTAGTCTTCTGTAATAAATGATACATCTTCTAATGCATGGTAAGTGTTTTTTTCTTGGGTTTTTTTTTTATTTCGGCACAAGGTTTGATCTTGTAAAGGTGTTTTTTTGGTGTTGACAAAGATCAAACTCGGTAGTAGTAGTGGTACGTATTTTGCTGGTACTTGTTATGGAGGTTATGGGAATTTTTCTTATCGGACGACATTGGAGTTGGTTGTTCAGGTGTATGGCAATCTGGAATTGGTAATGTGTCTAGTTCTTTTGCTTATGGTTTGATTGTAAATGGAACTACTTAGTAATTAGTGGTCTGATCTGTAATGGTGATGGTGTTTTTAAATGTGGTTAATGAAATTGCAATTGTCTTTTTTAGGTTTCTCTTTGTGATTTGAACCGTGGTATGTTGAAACAAAATATGAATTATTCTCTATCCAGTCTAATTCACTTGATGGAGAGGCATATACACACCTAGTCTGAATCTACAATCTGAGATGTTCATCATCACCAAAAGATGTTCATAATCTTAAATCACCTACAGTCTGAATCTACAATCTGAGATGTTCATAAAGCATGCAATTGAGGTGTTCATAATCACCAAAAGATTCTCAAATCAGGGTACAATTCACAGCAACATAAAAATAAACCTAAAAGCTGAAACATAGAGATGTTCATACTTCATAATCACCATAATAATAAATTGTACCATTCAATAAATATACAAAAGTGTGCTGATTTTGTTTTGCTTATTGACCTATTTTGTTTGACCTATTATGTTTGACCATTTTTTATTATTTTAATTGTTGGTCAGGGACTTGAGATATGGCATGAGACATGAGCCAAACCATGCTGCAGTTCAAGATATTGCAATACAACAGCGTCACATAATGCATGTTAACAGGTGCTGGCTCTTTGAAAAACGCGTAAACCCTAGTAAACCGTGCATGATCAACAGTGTCTATGAATTTTGCAAAAATTCAATTATGATTGTAGTAGCGTCTGAAATTCAATAAGGAGGGAGTATTTTGTTAAATAAGGAAGGTAAAATTTTAATTTTAACAAGTGTTGACATGGATGCTTAATGTGTCCGGATATTTAGAGATATCTTTAGGGTTACGGCAAGATTATAGGCATCTAATTAGGACTGACAATCAGTAGTCTAATCCTACAATCCTAAATGCAGTATTTTTCTGCTCGATCTCGCAAAATCCGCAAAATCCCACTTTCCATATATCACCTTGATTTTCGTTTGTTATATTCATGGTAAACGTAACTCACCCATTATATTTATATTTACATACTAGATATGTATAGAAGAAAAAAAAAACACTATATTTAACTAGATTTGGATCCTAGAAATAAGAAATTAGATACCTCGTTCATAAGTAAAAGAAATAAGGAATTGAGAGGATGAGTTCTAATGAGAAATGTGTTATTCCTGCCAATGGTCTTATTAATAATCACCCTCCTCCTCCGAAGGGCTTTGCTTCATGGGATGACTTTGTGGAAAGTATTGGTGATATACTAGAAGATTTTGTCGATGAAGAATGGGAATTAGTTCATAATAAGAAAATGATCCATGTTGAAAATGATCCTCCTCCTAATAGCGCGTTTGGATACAGTTTTGCTTCTGACTTATGCTTCTCCAGAAGTAGAAGTCAGAAGTCCAGATATTTTGCTTCACCAAAAGTCGACTTTTCTGCTTCTAGAAGTCATTCTGAAATTCTACACCCAAACTGACTTCTTGCTTTTTGACTTCTAGAAATCAAAAAGTTACTTCTGGATGTGTATCCCTATAAGGGTTTTGCTTCTTGGGATGCATTTGAGAAAAGCTATGGTGAACATTTGGATAATGATTACAATGAATAAGAACATGGGAAGCCAACAAATTTATGGCTGAGCACTCGGCATTGACTAAATTCAAGTTTTTTATATTATTTTTAGTATGCTAATTTTATTAACGTGTAAGCACAATTATGTAGCAGTCCTAGGCCTACTGTTCAATTGTGCTCTCAATTCTGTTTTTTTTTAGGTAAAGTTTGTCAGATTTGGCACTGCAATTTATGAAAAATTTGGCTATTTTCTGGGATATAAGACTCAATATACAGTCCCTATCATATTCATGATCCTATCACTTTAACAGAAAACCCACAACAAAATCATGGTTAACCCTAACATCCAAATCTCTACACCAAGCCCCATTAAATACATTACTCGTTCATTCTGTTTTGTCAAAAGATTGATACTCCAACAGATGAACAATGGACAGAAATTAAACAACATATGCACTTGGAATCTAAAGAAAATATTGCATCCGTAAATATTAAACATTCACAAAAACTATACTTCCAAGCAGCTTTACAAACAGACTAATTAAACATCAAAAAAAAGAAAGATTACACTAATAACACAAAAACTAAAAAGATATTTAACTAGACAAAAGATGATGGATCAAGATGTGATTGAATACCATTCTTGCATAGCATAACCATGAAAACAGAGGACTATATCAGTTATAATCCCCTTCTTCTTCACTGCTGCCGTCGACAATCGTAACCACATATTTGTATGGAAATCATCATCGTCATCATCAACATAATCGTCTTCATCTTCATCCTCAAGTGCTGGCCCAAACCAAAATAAGTGTTCTGAATCATCTAAATCATCATCCTCCTCCTCATCATCATCATCATCCTCCTCCTCAAAATCATACTCATCATCCTATTCATCGTCTTCCTCTTCTTCATCGTCAACACCATCATAATCATCAACATCTCCAAAACAAGGAACAACCTCGCAACCAAAATAACCAATAATCTCTTTGTCTCCATCAAGAAGAAGAAATCGGAAGGAAGTTACTAGAAGAGCAGTCATTTTGTTTGGTTTGATACTAAAACTTTTAGTTTTTGACACTGAAACCCTAGTTTAGAGAGAGACTTGGAAACGAAAAAGCGGTACTGTCCAGTCTCCCTTCCTTGCTCGTGTTTTATACCGTGACACACGTTTTCACTTTACCTCTAGCTTAGCCACGTGCAAACTTGGCTAGTGAACAAGTATGCGGCTTTGGAAAATAAATAAAAAGTAATATAAAAAAAATATTGGATGGAAAATTAAAATCAAGGAATTTATCTGGGTGGAGATACTCCCCGTAAATTTATATTTGGACGATAAATACTTGCTAAGAATCATGACATCGAAATATAAATTGGTTTACAAGCTTGTCCAAGAGTGATATTGGTAAAATGGAAAATTACCATTAAGCAATTTGTCTCGGTGTAAACTTATATTTGGACGATAATACTTGCTAAGATCTTGACATCGAAATATAAATTGGATTACAAGCTCGTGTAAGAGTGACATCGGTAAAAATGGAAAATTACCATTAAGCAATTTGTCTCTGTGGAAATACTCCCCGGAAACTTAGATTTGGACGAAAAATTCTTGCTAAGATTGTGACATCGAAATAAATAATAATTGGTTTAGAAGCTCCTCCAAGAGTGACATCGAGTCTTGTCGACGAAGCCAATCATATTCGTTCGTGAATTCATAATGCTAACCAATCAAATAAACTAGTTTCACCTGATAACCTGACATCCCCAAACATCCTTGCCAATATTATTGGCTGATCGGTCTGATACGGCCAATAATGCGATATCATCGGATATTCATATGTATCGCTGATATATCATGTTTCGTCCAGTTATCGCTGATATTCTTTGTTCTGACACGTTTATGTATCCTTCGCCAGCTGTTTTCACGTATTCTCTCTTCTAATAAATTTTTGACATGTCCTCTCTAACCGCTGTGATCTGACCACTCATGTCTTTTCTTTGCATTTATTGCATTCATCTTCTTCGAGAAATATCTTATTCTATAAATACTCATTTCATTCTTTTCTTTTTCTCTTTTAGTTTCTTCTTCTTTCTCTCCGTAACTTATCTGCAAGTTTACTGTTCTTCCGTAAATTGCGCGTCTGTTATCGCTGTGATTTATTTCTTATTTTTCAACCTTTTTCTTCATTCCCATAGTTAAAAAATGGTTGCTGCTGGTGCTAAAAATTTGGCTGCTTTTGGTGAGATGCGATAAAAACTCAAAAGTAAAGGTTTTACTTTGTCTACAATTCCATATCAAAGCCCTAAGTCCGAGATTTCCATCAAATTATTTTCTGATCATCAATGTTCTCGCGAGAAAGTTATAATATCGCTAGGTCAACTTGAAGCTGGTCTTCCAATTCCTCTCTATGACCCGGATCTTCCCATATTTATTCAAATAATTTCTCACGAGAAGTTCTCGCGAGCAGTATATCAATTGGGTGGAGATTGTATTCGATTACTACTTGAATATGCTTCTCGCGGTGCCAATAAAGGATCTCGCTACCCTTATACTGCGAAGAATCCTCAATTCAAGGATGTTCCAATCATTCCCGCGATGTATACTGTGGATAATTTTTTCATCAACTATGACATAATCCCCATGAAGAGAGATCGCACTTGCTGGGGTATCCGTTTGCAAAAAAAAAAGATAAGATTGCTGAAGATAAAGCTCTTATGTTGGATATTGATTGGCATACAAATAACAATCAAAGTCCTCGCCATTCTAGCGATGACAAGTGGTTTATTTTCCCTCTAATTTTAGAGGGTCCACATATTTCTGGCACTCATGCCTTGCCTGCAAATCTCATGGAATACCAACCATGGGTGTTCTACTGGCCTGAAAAAGATAAAGAAGTATGTCCTCCTTAGTTCTTCACACAACCAGTTATTTTTATTATTTTTCTTTGATTTTCATATCTTTAAGCTCTCACTGATTATGTATGTTTATTAGATTGAGAGATTGAAGGTTGATAGACATAATTTTGTGTCTAAGTTGTCCTCAATTTTCTACATTGTTGGTACTCGATTTTGTACTTATTATGGTATTCTATGTGTTTGTAGGTATTTTTGGGAAATAAACATTTTTGGAAGAATTGGATTAAAAGTGTTAAAGGCATCCTCATTTCAGATAAACGCACCGATCTTGTTAACAACACCCAGCAAATGGATAGAGGCACCCTCTCCTTCTTTATTTTGAAACAGATTCACGGAATTTATGTGAGATTTTAAGATTTAAGGCAAAGATATCTTCTTGCCTATTATACAGGAAGTTTCCATATCTTGAGGTTAAAAGAGATAATATATTTATGAGTTGGTTTTTATTGTAAAGGAGAAAGAAAATCTGGGGTTTTATTTAAAAAATAACAAAATATAATATCCCTAGGATTTTATTCTAGCAAATAAAGAAGATTTGTGATAATGGAGAAAGAAATTATTCATGAGATATCTTTCATTAAAGAGAAGATCTGATGGAGTTATGGAAGAAGATTTTGAAAAGATGTTTGAGTAATGGGTTGTTGTGTATAAACAGGGTGCTAGTAGGACCAAACAGAGGAGGCCGGACGGAGACAAAGTTTAGAATTAGTTTTTCTTATTTATTCTTTTCATCTATAATGAAGAACTAAACCCCGTCACTGGGACAAGGGAGGAAGATGTATTTCATCCATGTGGTAAATCAAATTAATTCTTTATATACTTTTTGCACTGTTTATTAATCGTTTTATGATTTTTATTGAATGATTGTTATTTCAATTGATGGGTCATTCTTAACTTAAATGGTTTGATGTCTTATGCTTTAGATTTACAGTCACTGCTTTCAAAATCGATCTTGGTAAATATTAAGAGTCAATACTTATCTTTGTTTTGATCTATAATTGCCGAGGATTAATTTCTGAACCACTTGAATACGAAAAACAGTGAAATCCAGAGTCCCATATTCTACCGATATTGCTATAATCATTTGTATATATTATTTTTTTAATTATTTTTAGTATTTTTTTTATTATTAAAACTTAAAATCAATCCAACAAAGTCCGAGTGAACGACAACCTTACTTACCACTTTCTACAACATTATTGAGATCACTTCAATTTTTGGCGTCGCCGACGCGGACTTGTATTTAGATTTGTTTTAGGTTTATTTTATTTTTATTATTTTTGTTCCTTTTTACGCGTTTTGGTTTTTTCTATTTGCTTTCAGACTTGGTGCGGAGCTTATATAAAAGAGAAAGTGTTGAAAAGTAAAGCGAAGCCAAAAAAGGGAAGAAGAGAGAAAATCCAAAGGAGTAAAGAAGAATATTTTTGTATATAGTTAATTTTTTTTTTTTTTAGAAACTGTAAATAGGCTTTTATTTTTGTAATCTTTTATTTTTGGACTTTTTTTTATTTTTGGACTTTTTTTTTTGGACATTGTACTTTTTTTTTAAAACCCTAAGGAAGGGTTAGTTTAAATATTAACTGCATAGGGAAGGACGATAGTTACGATACTGTCTCGGCCCCTCGGGTTCGTACACTGACATAGTAGACAGTGGCCCGAGTCGACTTCAACGGTGCATCCCCTATCTGGAACGGGAGGTAAGAATTCTAAACACCCGCGAATCCCCTGTCAGCGGGTTTACTGGATGATTTTGTATGCATATATGTTGAGGTTTTGAAAATGGTTGCTTTAATTTCCTAGTAAAGGGAAAGGCCTGGCCATACAAGATAAGGGTTCGGATTTCATCACCGTTCTCTTCTTGCCCGCCTTAGGAAAACGATACCAAACACGAACCTAAGCTTAAAATACTTAATAGGAAAGTCATTCGAAAAATATTGGTTACTCTTTTAAGCATACTTCGAAGTTCATGATGGTTTTTGTGAGTTGAATGCGTGACTGCGCCGCCTTGTAATACGGTGAGGCCCTGGGTATCAAAGCTCCACGTAGTTTCCCTCGCCTCTATTCAACTTACTTTGACCCGGATTGATTCCAGAGGGGTTTGCTTAAATTGTAACGAATTCCCTTTCGAAGGATTAGAAGCTGGTCTAGAAATAATCTAAGTGGAGCCTTCATTCTTTTTGTTTGCTAGAAATCAATAGGTTTTTTTTTGATCGAGTCAGCCTTGTTTGTGCTTATATAGAATTCCCTTGCAGTTAGGATGTCAAACTGGTATTATAACAGCCAATACAATGATTATCCGACTGATTTTCAAAATGGACATTACTTTGACCATAGTGTGAATAGTGGTTGGGAGCATCCACCTTTTCAAGGTTATGGTTCATACCATGGTGAGCCTAATTACTATTCACATACCTACCAGTCTTATGAGCAAAACAATTCTTCTATTTCTCTAGAAGAGGCTTTCAAGAGTCATTCCTTATTTGTGAAGGAAATCTTAAATATTCCAGACGAGTCCCCAGAGTATTCAACTATGATGTCTTTAGAAGAGACTCTTAAGCAATTTACTGAAAGTACAAATAGGATTGTCGAAAAACTTGCTCGAAATAATCTTAATTTCCAATACAGTGTTTCCAATAATACCCATGAAAATGAGGATATTTATTTGCATAATCAAGATGACGAGGTTAGAAATAGTAACACTACTTGTTTAGATGAGGTTCAACCATTTTCATGTTATGATTATGATGAGGATAGTGTTGATGAAGAATTTAAAATATGTAGGCATAGTGATCAGGAATTTGTTACTCCGATTGAACTTTATAATGATAGTATTATTTCTGGTTCAAATCCCAATAATTTTAATGATTATTCACCTATTCGAAAGGACAAGGATTTGACTAGAGATGCCACCGTTTTAGACGATGTAGTTCATGATCCTTTAGCCTGCAGTATGTTGGATAATTCATTATTTGATGTGCCTATAAGTGAATCGGAGGAAGTAACTATGATTAACACCTTAGTTAATGAGCCTTTACTGGAAACTTTCGCTGATAATCCTTTATATGATTGTGATGATGGTTTAGAGGAAAGAGTTTACCCTGAGAATACTGTTTTAGAGTCTAGTGATTTAGAAACACTAGTCTTAGAAGACGGTAAACTCGTGGAGATGAGTAAGGATGCATTACCTGATAATAACTTAGGAGAATCAATTGACCATTTTCAGGATTATGATGTTCTAGAAATTAGGGAAATTGTGACTAGTATATCTAGAGACACTGAAAACTCTAAGTTTGGGGGTGATTATCACTCTCCTAGTGCCTTACCTTTAACTCTCAGAAAGTCCCCTCACTTAGGACTGGACATCCGTACCTCAACCATTTTACAATATTATCTTCATGCACTTTTTCCTGAACCTAGTTGTGTCCATAAAGAAGTTCAGTTGTTAGAAACCCATCCTCTGGTTGATGTGGTTAACCCAGGCTACGATACCATGATTGACTTTGTTTTCCCACCAAAAATCTTCATTCCAAATGTGGGAACATATGAATTTCAGATGTGTCAGTTATTAAGTTTTGAGACTAAACCTAATTACTTTAAAAAATTAGGGTTGACACATTTGCTTAAGAATGACCAACACTATGGTCAGCTGTGTGAGTCAAATATGATTGACTCAGAGGATCCCCAATTATTCAGGTTATTGTTATGTGCTTCTAAGTTCTTAGTTTAGTATTTCCAGACTCTATAACCTGATCTTCAGGATCCCGCCTTTGAGGAAATCCATCCGATGAAAACTTTTTATCTAGACCCTTTTATAGAGCCCGAACCTGAACCACAACTAGATATAGTTGTCTTAAACAAAAAAAATTTATAAGGGTGTGTTGGATATCTTCCTGGTCTGTTGTAGTCTCCTCTTCTTGTGGATAACACTTTTTGATCCAGATGACCCGCAGTTATTCCGTCTACTGCTTTATGATTCTTCGAGGTGACAAATCTCTTCCATTGTCTGGCTGAAGACTTTAAAATTAGCACTTCTTGGGAGGTAACCCATTCTCATGCAACACGGTAATATCTTTCCTTACTCTTTTCTTCAAGTGGTAACAGTTTCTCCTTGTTCATGCTTTTAATTTCATCTTTAGAACATTGAGGACAATGTTAGATTTAAGTTTGGGGGTATGGAATAAACTTTTTAGTTGCAGTATAAATAAATAAACTCCAGAGCCTAGAAATTTATGTTTATTAAGGTCGGCACTAACCAATCTAAGTGGATGGAAACATTTTGGTTGTAGGAGTTGAGGAACCAATATGATTAGATGGAAACATCTAGAAGAGTCTATTCATAAAAGCACATAGCTCAGGTGTTAGAAAAGAAAACATGGTAGTTTCGCCATATCCTCGTGATGGAAACATCGAAAGAATCCTGATCACTTTTTTTTTTTTTTTTTTTTTTTACCATTGCTAGGGTGAAATAGAGTGACTGAGATACAAAAAAAAAAAAAAAAGACCAAACCAGACCACTAGACCAACCGAAATAAATACAATAAAGTCGACCACTGGTACCCTTGTATATGCCAGCTGAGTTGACCTAGGGTTAGGATTATCGACCACTGGTTCCCTTGTATATGCTAGTGTGTTGATATTAGTCCAGACCAGTATCTCAGTCCATTAAGATAGGTTCACCTTAGTCAACATCATCCACGTTTTTCTCTACATCCATCTTCTTAATCTATCCATGTGATTGGTTGACTCCGGTTTATGATGTCCAGAAACTATCTGAGTAGAGATTTGTCACTTTATATGAATTTTAATATGATTGAGTGCAAAATCGTGTACATCAATTGGAATTTCGCATCAGGGTACTTCCTCCTGTAGTCAATAAGTATGCCAACCAAGGAGATTCTTTAGTGCCTTCCAAGGTTCTGCGCAGATAGTTAGAGTCTGGAGTAATGGTTTTGTGGGTACACCTCTGGTAAACCCTCCCGAGATTAACTCAGTCACTGGGGCCACCTAGTAAGTTAGAATTTTATTTTCTAAATTAGTTTTGCTCGAGGACTAGCAAATAATAAGTTTGGGGGTATTTGATAGACATAATTTTGTGTCTAAGTTGTCCTCAATTTTCTACATTGTTGGTACTCGATTTTGTACTTATTGTGGTATTATATGTATTTGTATGTATTTTTGGGAAATAAACATTTTTGAAAGAATTGGCTTAAAAGTGTTAAAGGCATCCCCATTTCAGATAAAAGCACCGATCTTGTTAACAACACCCAACAAATGGATAGAGGCACCCTCTCCTTCTTCATTTTGAAACAGATTCACGGAATTTATGGGAGATTTTAAGATTTAAGGAAAAGATATCTTCTTGCCTATTATACAGGAAGTTTCCATATCTTGAGGTTAAAAGAGATAATGTATTTATGAGTTGGTTTTTATTGTAAAGGAGAAAGAAAATCTGGGGTTTTATTTAAAAAATAACAAAAGATAATATCCCTAGGATTTTATTCTAGCAAATAAAGAAGATTTGTGATAATGGAGAAAGAAATTATTCATGAGATATCTTTCATTAAAGAGAAGATCTGATGGAGTTATGGAAGAAGATTTTGAAAAGATTTTTGAGTAATGGGTTGTTGTGTATAAATAGGGTGCTAGTAGGACCAAACAGAGGAGGCCGGATGGAGACAAAGTTTAGAATTAGTTTTTCTTATTTATTCTTTTCATCTATAATGAAGAACTAAACCCAGTCACTAGGAAAAGGGAGGAAGCTGTATTTCATCCATGTGGTAAATCAAATTAATTCTTTATATACTTTTTGCACTGTTTATTAATCGTTTTATGATTTTTATTGAATGATTGTTATTTCAATTGATGGGTCATGCTTAACTTAAATGGTTTGATGTCTCATGCTTTAGATTTACAATCACTTCTTTCAAAATCGATCTTGGCAAATATTAAGAGTCAATACTTATTTTTGTTTTGAGCTATAATTGCCGAGGATTAATTTCTGAACCACTTGAATACGAAAAACAGTGAAATCCCGAGTCCCATATTCTACCGATATTGCTATAATCATTTGTATATATTTTTTTTAATTTTTTTTAGTGTTTTCTTTTATTAAAACTTAAAATCAATCCAATAAAGTCCGAGTGAACGACAACCTTACTTACCACTTTCTACAACATTATTGAGATCACATCAAAGGCCAACTATGAGAAGTTTAGGAAACCTGCTACTCGTTCAGCTCTTTAATTACTCACAGATGAAGTAAGAAATATTTCTTTATAAATCTTAACAATATATTGTTGCTCCTATTTCTTATCTTCATCTGTGCTCGCAGGTAATCGAAGAATTAGAACCAATGGAACCAAGAACCAAGGTGAAATCTTCAATTTATCGCAAGGGGAAATCTACTGCTCCTCCCAAAGGGAAGTCTACTGCCCCTCGCAGTGAGGAATTTGATGATCCTTCCTTAAAGAAAATAAAGATCCAACTCTTTTCTTCTTCAACTCCTCAATCTATTCCAGAGAATTCAAGTGTTGATTTTGATAAGGACAACAATGATGATGATTTTGACAATGACATTCCTTCCATGAAAGATTCTTCCTCTTCTGAGTCTTCAATGACTCAATTATCCAAGATTTTTGGCGATATTACTCATGGTATCGCTAATAATTATGGAGATGAAGTTCTTAATGGGACATCCCAGGCTCTCGCCAAAGTCTGCGATGCTCCCATATTGGTATGTAATGATTCTCTCAAAGGAATCTCAAGATCGCTGACTCCCAGTCTCTTAAATTCTCTTGGCACCCTAGTATGTTTTCATTTCTTCAACCTGTTTATGTATTTATTCCATCGCCAAGCCTTAACTTATAGTATTCTCTCGCAGGTTGGAATAGCTTCCTTTGTTGTTGCCTCTGATTTAGACAAAATGCGTGCATTTTCTCAAAAGAAGAATGTTGTTCTTCGCCAAAAGAATGAAGAACTTAAATCTGAATTCACTATTCTTCACGAGAAGAATGAACAAATAGAAGCTAAACTTGCTAATCTTCGTGAGAAGAATAAAGAACTTGAGAATAATCTTTCTCAACAATTGCTCAAAGTATCCAATCTTGATACTGTTAACAAACAACTCTTAGGTATGATAACCTTCTTCTTTTCCTTCATAATTTTATGTTTCATTATTCTTTCTTACTTGATTTATCATTCTCGCAGACATTTATGGTCTTACTGATGAGGCTTTAACCATTCGCTCTTTTCCTAAACCAATAGACAATGATACTCTTCTAGAACTTCTTAATAATTCTTTAAATAACCCTTCCAATATTAATTCTCTTTCCATAGATGAACTCAGATCTAAGTTTCGCCTTTTAGAAATTGACTACAGATCTTGTATAGATATAACTCACAGATTTAAACAACTTTATCAAAATTCTAAAGCTGAGATTAAAACTTTAAAGGTAAAGAACAAAGATCTTTCAAAAGACAAAGACCGTATATCTATACAAGGGGCTGAAACCTTAGCAAATTTCCATAAGACCATTCTTGAAGTTCAAATTGAAAGGGATGGGCTTATCCGCGAGAAGGTAGGTTTTATTGAAAGAGAAAACCAAATTCGTTCTCGTCTTCTTATAAATGATGATGTGGAGTTTGCTTGGGCTGCGAAAGTTCTTGACAATGCCAGAACTAATTTATGTGTAGATGTTAGTCTTCATGTTGAACAAGTGGATTTAATTAAAGACATGATTTCTGAAAGAGAAGGTTGTTAGTCATCCTTCCTTATTAACTTATTGTTTTTATTGTTCTTCCTTGCAAACTTTTCAACTTGTTGTTATATACTTGCAGGAGCTGAAAAGAGATATCTTGAAAGAATTGGGGAACTTGAAACTTACAAGAGTCAACTCGCGAGTAGTCTTACTGTTCGCAACGAGAAGTATTCACGATTGAAAGACCAATTAAGGATTACTACCGCGAACTTTAGTACCACTCTTATTGATGTTCGCAATAAATCCATTAAACTGGTTTGCGATGATCACGACATTCCTCATTCGACATATCCTGATCTTGCAAAGGAAATTCCAGCAAAAACTCCAAACCTTGTTACCTATGATAGCGAAGCTGAGGAATCTAGCGAAGATGAAGATGATAATAATGATGAAGAAGAAGAAAGAAAATCTGGTGAAGAAGATGGTGATGGATCTAATTAAATCTGTTTTTTTTTATCTTCCTTGTAATTTTTGTGTATTTATTTCCTTCTTCTTGTAATATTGCTGCGAGTTTCTCCCATTTTTTGGGAGTTCCTCCAACTTATGAATTTCTTTGATGTATAAACTTCTTTTGCCTCCATCTGTGTGAATTAGTAAACAATTCTTTTTTGCAACATAGTCAATTAACATAATTATTACCCTTTAACTATTTATATAAATGTGTCATATAATAAGATCTATGCAATTTTATCGTATGATGGATGAATAATAATTTCATCATTCTATGCATTCCCATACTTGCCTCTATTATTCATCTGCAATATGAAAAAATTGAATAGAGATTAGATATTAGTTGTAAATCAAATTGAATTTTCCTCAATATCGGCGATGGTATCACTAGCAATAATTGCATAACTTTATGATCTATGCGTAAAATCGCAAATCTCATAAATTCTGCGAGCATTATCGCAGTAATCTTATGGTCTTATTATGCCTTCCTAATTAAAGGTCTTATTTTGCCACATTTTTTCTTTCTGCGACAAAATCGTAGGACGTCTTTACATTTGCATGTATTGACCCATTGATCTTGTCTTATCCATGTTTTTTCAACATCTCTACGACAATATGATAAGTATAAACTCTCTTGCAAGGATTAAACCTTATGACATTGCCGTCTTGCGATAAAATTGCAGGACGTCTTTACACTTTCATGTAAAAACCCATTGATCTCATCTTAACTTTTCTCTTATGTCTTGTTGCCTCTGTATAATTTTTGTCACGCGACAATATGACAGGCCTAAATGTTCTTGCGATCATGAAGCCCCATGACATTGCCGTCTTTAGACACTTATCAGCTCCCTAATGGAGGGTGCCGCCCTTATCTCCCCCCTGGTTACCCCTTCAAGGAGGGCACATCGGCCATACAAGACTAGCTCCTCACATCCGGATTACCAACAACCAGTTGTTTTCGTAGCCTCTTGTACTTTATACCTATATGGCTTATAGTTACAAGACTGCACCCTAAGTGGGGTTTTCTTCAGGCCAAGTGCATCATAGCCAAGACTTACCAAGAATGGCAGGGTAGTTTCGTACGCCCCGGGCACCCTTGGCTCAACCGTGTACCTCGGCGCCTTGGTCATACTCTGTACTTCTTAGAAGAGATTATTAGTCGTCCAACCAGGGTATAACCTTATATAGTTGGAAATCCAAGATCTCTCTCCTGGATAGGTTTTCTTTAACCCCAACATCTGCATGACTCAGGTTCCAGCAGCGGTATAACCTTATCCCTGGGTCATGTAAAGAGATCCCCCTTATATGACGCACTATTAAGTCTTACATTTGCCTCTTGCGAAATTATATCCGCGAACTAAGGTGTACGCCATAAAGGTTCGTCCCATTCTATTAATCTCTGCGAAATTTATTCGCGCTTCTCGCGAGTATTGTAACTCTGATAAAATTTCACTTCTTTGATCTTCTTTCTTCTTGTAAAATTTTGCAATTCTTTCAAACAGAGTACTATTTTCAATTACATTTTCTTCTAACAAATCATTCATAAGCTTCTATAAATTTCATCATTTTACCTTTCTACTTACTACTTTCTATTGCTGCCTTCTTATTGCGCTTTGATATTTTCTCTTCATTTGCGAGTTGCTCGCCTCCAACCATTAACTTGTCATTTCTTTGATCTCGCAGCGTTTCATCTTCTCGCTGTTCTATTGTATCAACCATTAATTTGTCACCTCTTTGTTTCTGTTTAATGTTGTGTGTCCAATTTCTATTCCTCGCAGATCTTTCTTCACAAGTTTCCATGTCAATTTCATAACATTTCTTGCTTTCTCCCCAATCTCCTTTAATGACTCCAACTCCCTTTGGATGTGGAAACTTGATGCATTGATGATAAGTTGATGCCACACCTAATATTCCATGCAACCATGGTCTGCCAATCAAAGCATTATAAGGTGATTCAATGTCAATAACACAGAATAAGATCGTAGAAGATATTCCCTTTAATGGAATTCACATTGTAATCTCCCCTTTGGGCTTGTTAGCAGTACCATTAAAACCATAGATTCTATACGTTGATGGTATTAGATCTTCATCTCTTCCACCCATGGTTTTGTAGGTATGATAGAATAAGATGTCAACTGAACTCCCTGTGTCTATCAGAACTCTATTGATGGCCCAAGACTCTTCATTTTCATCATCATTTTCTTCATCTTCTTCTTCTATATACTTTGGATTTATTTCTAACCTGACCACCAATGGGTTGTCATGCATCTCGCCAGGCTCTGGTACTTCTTGTGCAGTGAAAGAAATAGTTTGCTTCTGCCATTATTTTAATGGTGAGGCTCTCGCAATATTCATTATCTCTCTTCCATCCGTGTCTCTCGCGAAGACTTAGCTTAGAACATTATCATGGAAATCCTCAATAGTTCTGTATGAATGTACAATGGAATTACAAAACAAATTCTTTGCTTTAGCCCCAACTTCTATTACGAATGTTTCTGCTCCTTTTACAGCATTCACTCTGCGAATTTCTGGTGCTGGCGGTAATTGCTGAGATTGTGGATGTCCTACTACAAAGTGATTTAGCTTCCCTTGATCAATCATCCTTAAAATTATCCTCTTTACATTCCTGCAATCATTTACTGAGTGACCATGAAAGTGATGGTAAGGACAAAATTCTTGACTTCGATTATTTAGATGTGGCTCTTTTCCCATATTCCATGGTGATTGTATATTTTCCATCAGAATGATGGCTTCCCAATTTTTTCTATACTAGCATTTAGGGGTGGCATCTTAATTTCTTCCCATATTATCTTCTGATTACCTTGGCTTTTGAAATTGTTTTGCCTCTGACCACCATATATTTCCTGTGGTAGATCAAGTCTTTGGAATTTGTTATTTCCTCCACGATTGTAATAATTCTTCTCCCTTTCATACTCTTCTTGATCTCGACTGCCCATCGCTACTAATTTCTGCTGGTTATCAATCACCACTTTTTCTTGTTGTGCCTGTGAGGTGCTCGCCACATTGTTAATCATTTTAGGAAGTAAACTTCTGTTTGCCGCTACTGAGCTGGTGTTTGCGATTGGATATGATTCCATTTCATTTTGTTTCTCCTCCAAAGCAATGTATTCTTCTTGTAATTCTCACAGCTCTGTCACGGTGATTGTATTTTTGATTCTGAAAATTTGTATGTATAGTAAATTAGTTGCGAACATTGCATTGATGAAATATAAAATGAGGTATCTTTCATCCACTCTTCCAGCCATCTCGCTGCACATTGACTTCCATCTTATGGTTAAGTGCTTCAAACTCTCACCAATCCTCTGTTTTAATCCAAATAAATCTTCAATGCCTGGTCGCGATGAATTGTTGCTTATATATGCTCCCAGAAATGTATCTTGTAAATGATCAAAAGAAGTTATAGTATTTTTTGGCAATCCCTCGAACCATTTTAATGCCTCGCCAGTTAATCTAGACGCAAAATACTTGCACAATACATCATCATAATTCTCCCATTGTAGCATACACATGACATAAGCCTTAACATGATGAATGGCACAAGTAGTTCCATCAAAGATACTGGTTAATGTTGGTAAATTGCATTTAGGGGGTATTCCTCTTAGCTGTACTTCCTGAGCGAAAGGGGTTCTCGCAGCTTCTTCAATTGCTTCATCAAGTTGCCTTCTGCCTCCTTCTCTTCTATTGTTTATCATTCCTCGCATTTCTGCTAATTCTCTCAATATTTGCTCATTCTCAGCTGAATTTTGCTTCATTGGTCTTTTTAATGCAGTTTCCATTCTTCTGCGTTCTTGTCTTTCTTGTCTTGCGAGATTTTGTGCATCTTCTTCTTCATCGTCATCCCGTCTTTCTCTGCGATTTTCTCTTTCACCTTCTTCTTGGAATCGCAGTTGATTATGATGTCTATCTTCTTCTCTGCGAATTTCTTCATTTCTCACCATTTATCTTCACTGTGTTTCTATTCTCCTCTGTATTCTATCATACTCTTCCTGAATATTATCATTATAGCGATTTTGTGTACGTTTCCTTTCTCGATTTTCATGGTTATTCTATTGTACTGCCTCTTGAAACTCTTGTTCTTTTACTTCTGCCCTTAATCTTTCTCTCGCGCAAGCTAGGCGTGCTTGTTCAGCATAATGTCTCTCAATTTCTTCCTCAATTATTCTTCGATTTCTATGAATCTCTCGCCCATGTAATATCCTCCTACCTTCTTCTGGATTTTCTTCACCATTTTGGTTGTTTATTCCCTCTTGATTTCTATTGTTACGTCTACCTTCCATAGTTTCACCGCGCGGATCATAGCGATTTTCTATTACCTCTTCTTCTCTATGGCGTTGCTCTTTATTTGGATTTTGCATTTCTTCTTGGATATTTCCTCTAGCATTTCTCATTGGGGAATTTCGTCTTGGTTCTTCTCTTAATGACCTTGAATTTGATCTAATAGTACTTCTTGATCTTCTACTTTGTAATCTCAAATTCTCCATTCTCAACTCGTGATTTTGTCTTGTTAAATTTGCACTCTCTTCCGCTTATAATCTTCTTTCCTCTTGTATTATTTGTCTTAGATCATCTGTTGTTTCATCTTCGCCTTCTCCATGAATTAATCCTTCAACCACTCCTTGATTTCTTTCTTCCCTTCTTCCGTCTCTTAATTGTTGATCTTCTACATCTTCCATCGAATCCGATCTCCAAGTATGCACACTCACTCTATCATAATCCACATTTCTATCTTGTATTGGTGTTTGTTGATTCGGTTGTGGAATTTGATTTTCTCCTCCAATCCTTGTTATATTTCTTCTTGTTCTTATCCTTGAAGATTCTCCTAATTCATTTGTTTCTCGACCTGCAAGTCCTTTACTCCTCCTCACAGTTGTTGGTGGTTCTCTTGTATTTCTTATTCTTCTAGCCATTTCTTCAACTCTAACAATTTCTTCAAATCTTCAAGTTGTAATTAAAGATTTCTTAGCTTGATTCTCCCTGTTTCGGGAGCCAAAATGTAGTTGCAGGAAATCCTACACTACACCCTTGTTAAGAATTTGTAATAACCAACTCAAATTTGAAGATTAAAAATGACACTTTACTATTTGATTTTCAAAAATGTTTACAGAAAATGTAAGAACTCAAGAATACAACTTTTCTCTTGAAGTGTCTCTCTCCTCAAGACTTTCTCAACTCTCAAAAAAATACATCATCTCTCTCTGAATCTAGTGGAAACCTTTATATAGGGAATTACATAATGGATGACAGTTAAGTTTTCCTTTTCTTTCGGATTTGTTCTGAGATTGTATCGCGATAGTTATAATGTTTATTCTCGCAAGATTTGTGACCATCGTAGGTTAAACATGCTCTTTTCATGTTTCTTCAATCGTCATCCATTACGTCATTCTTTATCCTATTCTGTGACATTCGCTAAGTGTTGTTAAAGAGATTGCGGTGATTCTCGCAGAGAAGTGTTGTTAATCTCGCAGAGAAGTGTTGTAGTGATATTCTGGTCCTACAGTCGTCTCATTGAGGAATTTTGGAGGACAACCGGAAACATGTACTGACGATGACCATGCCACAAACATATTCTGAGTGTAGTGTAGTGTATTTGTTTTTGTTTTTGTTTTGATTAGAGTAATGTAGTTTGGTGTTCAATATATATATATACTATATATTTTTTAAAGTTCTATTTCTCATCTTTGATTATTTTTTTTTCGTATCTTGTCTGAACTAAAAGTTGTTTTTGAAATCTGAAGAATCAGAGTTGGTCTTATTTTGGGTAATAATGGTTGGTATTTTATTTAATGGAGTTAATGCTTTTAAACATATTCCCGACTAATTTAGAGGGGGATTTTCTTTTATGGTGGTCAATTTGGTATATAGGGAGGCATTTCTGTATTCCAGTTGTATTTATGGTTATAAATTTTGCGAATCTATATGGAGACTTTTATATGTTCATTATTGTAGAAAATCTGATATCAAAGACTTGATGAAAGGAACACATTACTAAAACTCAAACAAACTTCTCTTGATTGATGTATTTCAGACTCATGGATTGATGTATTTTGACTCATGTCTCAACAGCCTATTTATATGAGTAACAAACTTGAATCTCAAGAAAAATAACTTTCCAAACATAATCAAACTCTAACAAAGAAACTTCTAGACAATTCTCACGTAAATAAACTCTTAAAACCAGTAATACTTGCAACCCAAATAAACTTCTATAAACTGTACCATGTCAACAAGAGTTGTTGATCCATTCACTTCATGTCAATTGTACCAGTTGACTCAACCATATTGTTTTATTCTTCATAGTTTGGTTAATTCTTCAACAATTATAATAAAATCCGAGAGGGGAAAAGAAAAATGTAAAAAGAAGTGAGAATTTGAGATGCAAATGGTATAAGTGATTGTTAGACAAATCAATGATGATATTCTTGAAAAAGCACATGAATGAAAAAGATTTTGTGACTAATCAGAATTCTTTTTGTAGACGAATTATTGATTTGAAACTGGTTTTTGACACCAAAACACAAAACCAGAACATAAATGGGAAAAAAGAGAGATACATAAATTATGGTACCATTAGATCATATTTATGGTGATAAATTCACGTTTTGTATTTTATGGATAGTTCCTGTTTTATATTATCAACCAATGCCGTTCTAAATATTAATATGTTGTCGTGACGGGTATTCTAATTCCAGGAGGTCAGCATTAGTGAATTGGTGCATAAGTAATTGTAATGAGAATCGTAGCTGGTTTCTGCAATTCAAATGAAAGACATGAAGACCATTCCACTTGATGGACTCTAGTCTTATAGAATCCATGTAATTTCAGCAATCCTTTGTGATTTCTATACAATGTCAAATTTGTGTAATAAAATTAGGGGTGATTTTTCCAAGTAGACATTTGTTTTCAACACAATACTTGTGCTTTCTATATATCCAGTTCTTTGGTCATAAATTGAGTTTGACAATGCAACCAACAACTCCAACACTATTCAATCATACACAAGAAAACAATAATTAAACAAGAAAATTAATCCATTAGACAGTCATTAATTAAGGAACTCCAACACCATTCAGTAATTAACATTACAAAAAACATGAAAATAAATGTTAAATTCAAAAAACAAATCAAGATTCAGAATCAGTCACTATGTTGAGTATGACCTCATTTTCATGTGGTGTTCGTGATAGGTACGCTTGATACTCATCCTCTATACTGATTTCAGCCTCAGGGTGGTCTGTATAATCCTTATATCTTCCTGCATAAATTGATGCTCTTCTATCCCTAATCCTTCTTATTAACAACACACCTTGTCTCCTTTCCTTTTTATGCAACAACTGCAAAAATTCTTCTGGGTATTCTTCATCTTTTACTTTCTCTTTGCTTCCCTTCTTTTTCTCTTCATTTTCTGCCTCATATACTGAGTTTGCATGAAAAAACTCATTCCACAACAGATCCATATCATCATCTTGGTTATTGTTCTGCAAACCTACTTCTTCCTTTTTTCTCATATTCCTTGCCTCTTATTTCTTTTTTTTTATTGCTTTGCATATATAGTACTTAGATTTCTCTAGTTGCTCCAAATCCATTTCAAATACTGTTAATTTGAACCTCATCATCACTTCCTTTCTCTTCAAGCACTCTCCTTATCAACTTCTTCCTCTGTCATTGCGGTCTTGCCTTTTGATGGTTTGGAACCACTCTCTTTTTCTGGGTTATTTGGAGAAATTGTTATCTCTGAATTTTTTCTTCTTCTTCTCTTCTCTTGGCTTAATTTTATCTCTGGAAAATGAATATAATCCTAATTCCTCTTTCACATTTTTTTCTTCTTCAGAGACGTACCTATTCCCAAGAGACACATGCAGCTGTTGAATTTATAGAAATAATAACACCCCAGTTGAATTCAAAGAAATAATAACGAGTTGTGATATGCTTCCTACGTGGTTGATGTAAGAAGACATCCTTTAAAAACTTAAAGTATAATTTTTCCATAATTTTAGGAATATAAGAAAGATATTCTCCAGCCATAAATGTTTTTACATTGGTTGGGAACTTTTTAAACCCTTGATCTTCAAATTAAATAGTTGATATATCCATTAATAACCATAGATATTAGTGACTAGGATGTTTACATCCTCTAAAAGAACCTCTAAATCCAGAGGATGAGTTTGAGGATGTTGGTGTAACTACCTTCCACATCACCTTCACAATTAATCCTCACATTCCCGTTGGAGAAGGATTTTGGTTAAAAACTACAAAAATCCTATGTGGCCTAGTTAATAGGAATTTAAGGATGTCTCATTGGAGATGCTCATAACAGCCTACTAAAATGTTATGTCTTTTCATACCTACTTCATGGCGTAATGGTTATCCTTTAGATTTTGTTTCCTTTTAAATAAAAATTCAATTATAGGTTTAAGCTATAACCGCTTATAAGATAAAACAGGCAAATATGCTTTACTTTCCTGCTCATTAAGGACGTGACCTTTCAAAGATAAAACATGCAAATATGTGTTACTTTTCTGCACATTAAAGACGCGACCATTCAAATAATGCCTGCTCATCAAGGATACAACCATTCGCCAACAGGTGTATTGGATGTCTATATAAGCATTACTCTTATCTGCTTGTAGCATTCTACAATATTAAGAAAATCTTAAATGATTTAATTTTTTTTTTTTTTTTTGATAATCTTTCATCAGTATAATAGTGATGGATATGTTGCCGAAATTAACTACCGAGATACTACAACACCTCCAAACTGCAGAAAGCATTTTAGCAAGCAAATGTGTTTCCAAAGAGTGGAATACTATCCTCGGGGACAAAAGAATTGGAATCCTTTTTGGTGTCACACCAAGAATAGGGAAAGAAGTTACTCAACTATTTTATAGAGAGGAATATTTCAGCCCGATCGTAACAACCAACAATCACGATGCCCCGAATGATGGAACCCATGAATATTTGACTAAGTTGCACCCAATAGTTGGATCTTGCAATGGTCTGGTCTGGTCTGTTTTTATGTTTCACACCACGACATACAAGATCATGTATATGTTATGAATCCAGAAACTAGTGAGCACCTACATCTGCCACAACTATGCATCCCAATTATTACACGAGATCAAGTACTTTCTTGGTATCCTGTAATTAGGGGTTTTGGATACTGTTAACGTACCGATGAGTACAAGGTAGTTCGAATTCACATGGATGGTAAAGTTCAAATACACACTCTAGGAGACAAGAAAGGATGGAGGAACATAGCATGGGAGATTCCTTATATTTTTTAGAGTTCAGGTGTGTACGCACATGGTTGTATTTTTTGGAAGGATTGTTGTCAGTGGGATAGTGGCATAGTTTCTTTCAATTTGGACACTGATACATTTCATCAACATTCGCGCCCCCCGCATCATATTCCTAGGAGTGAATTCCATCAGTTGGGATGGTTATGTTCGGAGTTCGCCTTTTATTTTACTACATCCATGAGGGCTGATGTGATGAGGGGATTAATCAGCCCCGGATAGATTTCTGGGAACCCATTTCCAAAAAAAAATATTCATACATGGGCACCTGGCGGGGAATGCAATTAGAATCATGAGATAAGCATTTTCTTGGAAAAGGATGAGGATGAAAGGTGGCCGGCCTATTACCCGATAGCTTTTGGAAAAAACAAGGACCTCTTATTGTGGCAGAATGGGCGTTTGTTGCGTTACAATGCACTCACCAAAACTTGGACGAAAATTTGGGGGACACAACTGTGGGAAACAAGCAAGGTTGCAATTATTCCTCATATGAGGAGCGCTGTCTCATTGAATAATTTTGGTGGACAATCGGAAACATGTATTCATGATGTCCATGCCACTAACACATTCCTTGGGTTATCTATGTAGCTTTTTTTTTCTTGTAGTTGTGTTGTTTTTTGTTTTTTTTGTATTTGTATTTGTATTTTTTTTTCTATGTACAATTTATTCCTTGGGTATGTAGCTTTTTTTTCTCTTGTAGTTGTGTTTTTTTTTTTTTTTGGTGTTTGGATTATTTTCTATGTTGAAATGTACAATTTAGTTTGGGTCATTGTTTAACTAGATAACCTTTGATTTTTTTTTCCTTTTTTTGCGTTACACCTATGGTCCAGCCAGCCGTCCGGGCCACCCCAACCCACCTAGGTAATTATTCGAAAAGTAGAAAAATTATTTGGGTATTTCCTAAGAGATCATGATTTATTTTAGTTTGTTATGTTGGGAATGTATATATTAGATTAAAAAGGAAATTAGATAAACATGAAAATATTCATTCCATATCTCATTATACTGCTACAATATCTCATTTTTTAGTAATATGGGAATTCAAATATTCGGTGTAAATACCAAAGAATCGTGATTTAAGATAATGATGGAAAACCTAAAAAAATTAGAGTTTTCAAATTACACCAAGCATAGAAAAAAACTAACATAGAGTATTAAGAGGGATTGTTAATATGAAATTGACGAGAGGATCCAAAAACGTCCTAGACTGACACAACCATTCGCCAACAGGTATATTGGATATCTATATATATATATAAGCTTTATACTCGTATTTGCTCGTAGCATTCACAATAAGAAAATCCTAAAAGCTTGTAATTTTATTTTATTTTTGATAATCTTTCATCAGTATAATAGTGATGGATATGTTGTCGAAATTAACTACCGAGATACTTCAGCGCCTCCAAACTACAAAAATCGTTTTAACAAGCAAATGTGTATGCAAATAATGGAATACTATCCTTGGGGACAAAAGAATTGGATTCCTTTTTGGTGTCACACCAAGAATGGGGAAATATAAAGTTACCCAACTCTTTTATAGAGAGGAAGATTTCAGCCAGATCATAACAGCCAACAATCATGATGCCCCGAATGATGGAACCCATGATGATTGGACTATGTTGCACCCAATAGTTGGATCTTGCAATGGTCTGGTTTGTTTTTATGTTTTACACTACGGCATACAAGATCCTGTATATATTATGAATCCAGAAACTGGTGACCACATCTATCTGCCACAACTATGCATCCCAATTGCAACGGATCAAGTACTTTCGTGGTATCCACGATACAACGTAATTGGGGGTTTCAGATACTGTCAAAGTACCAATGAGTACAAGGTAGTTCGAATTCACATGGATGGTAAAGTCCAAATACACACTTTAGGAGACAAGAGGGGATGGAAGAACATAGCATGGGAGATTCCTTATATTTTTCGGAGTTCAGGTGTGTACGCACACGATTGTATTTTTTGGATAGATTGTTGTCAGCAAGATATTGGCATAATATCTTTCAATTTGGACACCAAGACGTTCCATCAACATTTGCCACCCCCGCATCATATTCCTGGGAGTGAATTTTGGATAATACTTACCCATCACTTGGGATGGTCATGTTCAGAGTTCGCATTTTATTTTACTACATCCATGAGGGAATTGATCGGCCCCGGATAGATTTTTTGACTCCCATTTCCAAAGAAAATATTCATACATGGGCACCTGGCGGGGAATGGAATTGGAATTATAAGATAAGCATTTTCTTTAAAGAGGATGTATGGCCGACTCATAACCCGATAGCCTTTATAAATAACAAGGAACTCTTATTTTGGCAGAATATGTGTTTATTGCGTTACAATACTTTCACCAGAACTTGGACGGAAATTTGGGGGGCACTACCATGGGAAACAAGGGTTGCAATTATTCCTCACTTGAGGAGCGCCGTCTCGTTAAAGAATTTTGGTGGACAATCAGAAACGTGTACTCATGATGTCCATGCCACTAACACATTCCTAGGCTTATCTATGTAGCTTTTTTTCTTGCAATTTTTTTTTTTTTTTTTTTTTTGGTATTTGGATTTTTTTCTATGCTGAAATGTACAATTTATTCCTTGGGTTATTTATGTTGCTTTTTTTCTTTTTTTCCTTGTATTTTTTTGGTTTTGTTTTGGTGTTTGGATTTTTTTCTATGTTGAAATGTTCAATTTCGTGCATCAACATGAAAGTGTTGCTGCTAAATGTTGGGTCATTGTTTAACAAGCCAACATTTGGTTTTTTCCTTTTTTTTTGCGTTACACCTATGGTTCAGCCGGCCGGGCCACCCCAACCGACCTAGGTAATTAAATTAAAAAGGAAATTAGATAAATATGAAAATATTCATTCCATATATCTCATGAGATCATAATTTATTTTAGTTTGTTATGTTAGTTATGTTAGTTATGTATATTAGATTAAAAAGGAAATTAGATAAACATGAAAATATTCATTCCATATCTCCTTATGTTGATAGAATATTCGATGTAAATTCCAAAGAATAGGTGAATTTATTTTAGTTTGTCATGTATATTAGATTAAAAAGGAAATTAGATAAACATGAAAATATTCATTCCATATCTCCTTATATTGATAGAATAATCGATGTAAATACCAAAGAATAAGTGATTTAAGATAATGATGGAAAACCTAAGAAATTAGGGTTTTCCTTAGAAATATATATAAATTACACCAAGCATAGAAAAAACTAACATAGAGTATTAAGAGGAAAAAATGAGTTCTGCTAAGAGGGACTGTAGAGATGAAATTGAAGAGTGGATCCAAAAATGTCCTCGACTGATGGCTGGTCCTCGTAAATTGAGGATTATCATTACTGTGGACGGAATAACTACTGTTTCTGGTGCTCCTCTCGACGCTGTAATTAGTTATGTTGTCAGTAGTGTTGGCAATGATGATGTTCCTATTTATGCTGATGTTATTCCTGGTATTCCTTTGAACGCTGTAATCAGTAGCGTTGAGGATGCTGATGTTCCTACTGTAAATGATGATGCTCCTGCTTCTATTATTGAAATTATTGATGAAGATCGTCCCGATGTTCCGGATATGGCAGATAATCCAAAAGTTAACAAGCATGATCTTAACAAGCATGTGGACCCTGATGAAGCAGAAAATGACAAATCTGAGGATGACAAGGCACCTAAGCATGCTGGTTGGAGTGATCAAGTTCACCTCAGCATTGTAAGAAGAATTGTTTGAAGATAGGGGATGGTTCATTTGCTATGTGTTTTTTTGATGATATGGTTTGATTTATCGATTTCATTTTGTGGACGCTTTGAAAGTTGTTTTCGTTTCTTGTTTCGTTTGTTTATTTTGTCATTTAGAAGGATGTGATGTTTATGAGTTCTTTTATTATTTAGGTATTGGAATCATGAAATAAATCAGATAATTATTTACAAGTTCATAGAGTTTACAGAATGCAATATACTCTTGCAAATTTATTTATTTATGTGGTGTGCATTCTTTTGGAAAAATAAATATAATTAGTTGAAAAAACGGAGCAAATGTAGAAAAATACAGTTTCCCACCCCCCTGTAAACAATAAGAATCAATTTATCACTTTAGGTCTGATCTTATTATCTCCTTGCCAATACTTTTAACAAAAATACGAGTTTGAACAAGTAAAGTGGTATTGAAAGTAAAGTACTGCTATACGACATTGTTAATGATAATGATCTTTGCGTGGAATTGGATGAGAATGAGGAACCAGACTAATCTGACAAAGAACCAGACTCATCTAACAAATTTTTTGCTTTTTAAACAGGGTTTTTGATGACCATGGTTTTATTTATTTTTTAAGTACTGCACTAGATGGAGGCGTTTTACGCTGATAGATAGGTTCACATTTATGTGATGAATGATTCACGTTGAACATACTTTTTTTCTATAGCCTCTTCTCGACTTGGTTAGAGATAGGAAACAAAATTTCGAAAATTTTGGGAAACAATTTTATCATAACTGTCTATGAAATATTCTCTCATAAAATAAGGAAACTAACCATATTGGTTACACATCAAAAATTTGGAAATAAAAAAAGAAAAACACCCAAAATCTTTTGTTTGGCGGGTGATGAAAATGGATTTTACTGGGCTGGATGATTTCAAAAGGAAAATCAATTCTCGCCTGATGGTTTGGTTAAATTCCAAAAAGAAAAAGAAAGATGAGTTCGATATATTTTTTCAGTTTTTGTTACTCGATTCATTCTCTCAATGAAATCATAATTATACTACTATCGTCTCTAATCTTTACAAGGAATCTACCTCTTTAAACTTGATATTTGTTGCTGGTAATATTTCTACAACCCATTATCGAATGAATATTAAATTTATGTTAGATTTTTTGTTTGATCTCATGGAATCAGATGTTAGATCTTATAGGTTTACTTGTTAAAGCATGATTAGGGTTTTTATTCGGCTGTATCAAAGAACAAGTTTATGTCAATCACGAGTTGTACGATGAGATGTGATTTCATTTTGTTACAACAATAATATTTTAGGCTTAAGTTACATTCATGAACTATTATAAGATTTAGGTAAGGATCTTTCTTTCATGTTACTTAGTTAGGCTTTACTAGTTAGTTAGGTTTTACAAAATAAAAAACTTAACGATGCTAATTTTTTTCTAGGGTTTTCGTTATTGTTTGGGTTGGATTTTGATTGAGAGTTAATAACTCTACTTTGATCGACGATGTTGTGTCAATCATATTTATATACAAGGCTTCTCAAGATTTAATCATTTGAGTCTCTGTTACTTGGCGAGCCTGTAATGTCTGTATTTTAAGTTGCCACTTTTAATAATACCATATTGTTGGTTGGCCAATTTGACTATATCTTCAAGCTAAAAATGGATAATCATTATCTGGTGCTTTAGTGCTCTTGGCTTTTGTAACAAAAAGTTATATAAGACCGTTTAACCGGTACCTTTCGCTTTGTGGATAACACAATAATCACGAGGAGATTTTGTGTGTTGCGGTGATGTTTTAGCCTCAAGTTACATGCATCACTGAGTTCATGTTTGTTTTCTTTTCATATAATTAGAAGATAGGTGTAACACATGTTGCCTATCCTGTTAGGTTTAGCTAATATTTTCCAAAATAAGCTCAAATTCCTAACTGAGATGCACGTACCTACATAAATTTTATCATGGCAGAAGATGATGATTAGGACCAATGGAGGGAATCAGATGTTGAGGGGGATTCTGATGAAGAAACGGTGGATTTAGATGAGAGTTATGATGACATTGTACAATCAGATGACGATGATGGTAGAGATATGCTCCACACTGCTAGATTTGAAGACTTAACAGGTAATGTGATAAACCTTGTACTTACTTGTTTCTACTTAAACAATCACATGGTTTCATATGTTTCCTCGGTTATTTCCAGAGTCAGAAGATTCTGAAAATGATGATTTTGAGGTGTTAAAAGAAAAAGAATTGGAAAATGCTCCAGAAGCAGAAAAGAAGCCACAACAAGAAGACTCTACAGAAGCGATCATAAAAGAGGGGAATGACAAGAATGTTGAAGTTGCATAGAGAATTATCGAAAACAGATGCCAAAAGAAGGGATATTGAATTTGACAAAATATTCCGGCCTATTGGTAACCATAGAATTGAATTCAGTAGTTACCTAGGCTATTTGGTCCGTGATATGGTTGGCATAAAACATTTATGTTGGAAGGAAGTTCCTTCAACAACAAAATAAAATATGTGGGAGAAAATTGTCAGGACCCTGCTGTAGGTTGCCAAGTTCAGTTAAGGGCCACCCGAGTTATGGGGGTCTAATAATCTGTTTAGTTTATTTAGTATAGAGTGTGTGTGTAAGTGGCACATGTGCGCACAAAATCATCTCATTTATATTCCCTTCTTGTTGTAGAACTAATCATGAAAAATTAATCTAAGAAACTTTCTTTTGTTTTTCAATCCTTAAGGATTTTCCCCATTTCTGTGTTAATTTGTAAGGCAAGTCCTTACAATTGGTATCAGATCACTCGATTCCTTGTGACCGAGTGAAAATGATAGTCAACAAAGTTGATTTTGAAGCTGAAGTGAAGAATTCAATCGTCGAATTGAAGGTTGGATTTGAAGCAGCAGTGAAGAATTCATTTGCTGATTTGAAGGTTGCGTTGAAGGCTTTCACTACTGAGTTAAGATATGTGGCTGATTGTGTAAACAAGATGAAAGCAAATGAATATTCACTCAAACTCTCATCTGAAGCTGTCGAATCATACTCAGTGAGTGATGAAAATTTATTCAAACTCTCATCTGAAGCTGTCGAATCAGAATCAGTGAGTGATTTTACTTTCCATTCTTCAACTCCTGTAGATTCAAACCTAAAAGCCAAAACTCAAATTTCTCATATGGATGAATCTGTTTTTGAAGTTGAAGTTCAGAAATACCATGGTGATTCAACGTTTCTAGATTATCAGGAAGGAAAACCTTTCATTTATACGCATCAATTTCTTAATGTTTTTGTTGAATCTCAAGGTACAGAAATTAGGGGTCATCAGCAGAGTAATTACAAAACCTGGAATCTTCTTTCTAGTGAAGAATTTTGGCAGTTTGATGATTGGAAGTTCATCACTAATGATAATCTTAATCAATTTACTTCTTACTTATTCAAAATTCCCAAGGTATTTTCTATCCTACACATAATTCAAACTACTTCTATGATTGAAGTTTCACCTAGTTATGAGTATGTTCATATGCTTTTTGATCGCGGTAAAGAGTTTGTAGTTGGTGAGATGTGTTCTAATTGTAACACTGCTAGGAGAAGTTTCAAATTTGATCTTAAGATGCTTGCTTCTGGTTTGGCTATTCCAATTGATAAATATGATGAGAAATCTTTGTATGAGCTTATTCTTCAACATGGGTACCAATTGGATTCTGGATTTATGAATTCAGTATTGCTTATATTGGTTAAAGAGGGTGACAGTTGCTACCACCTGAATCTGTTTGCGAGAGTGACACACAGAAACGGTTATGCTTGTGATTGTATTTTGTTTGATCCAAGAATTACTAAACTGGGGTATGATCATATGTTTACAAGTAGTGGAGACTGTTTATATAGTAGCCTGGATTTTTCCCAAAGGGTAATTGATCGAGAGGGAAGCTATTTAAACCTATCAAGAGGTATTCTTATTACATTAGAAGAAATTCTAACTTCAGCTTCGGTGTGCTTATTTGTGGGATGACTGTTCTTCATAGACTGATTTTAACGCATAGATGCAATGCAGTTGTAGGTTGTACTCTGACTCTAGAACTAGGATATGGTTTTGAATTATTGTTGGTTAAGATAAATATGTCTTTGTGGGTACAAAAGGGTGACAATGGTGATTCTAGAAGATTATTGGATAGCATGTTGCAGCAAGTTATTATTCTGTGGACTATTTCAGCACTTCAAAAGACCATGAATGCACAAGAACTTTCACCTAAGAAGTAAATCATAATTGGGGTACCATTTGTTTTTGTTAATTGAGCACATGAATGTATCTAAGAATATTAAGGTCAGTGTTCACTGGGATAAAGTGAAGATTCATCGAAGCTGTCATGATTTTTTGTTACCCATTCATTGCTGAGATAGCAAAGTTGATAGTTGTTGCGAAACTAAGAGGTGTTGTATCTAAAATGCATGGGGGTGTAGTGGCTAACTGGAGCACTATCGAAGAGGTTATTCTCCTGCAAAATGAATGGTGGAAAGAATTACTTAAAGAAATGGTTGATAGTTTTAATCATCCAGAAGATGCATCTCATAGCAAAGAGTGGTCAACTAACAATGGGGCGATTTTCCACATAGGACCTTTATGGGTTAAAGAAGACGAGATGAAAGCATTCCTGGAACTTACAATGGGTGGAACTCTCACCACTGTAATCACTCTGCATCACAGTTATCTACTAGGTGCAAGCAGAGTACAAAGGAGCACTAATTTGACCGAGTATACGCAAATTATTACAAGTGTTTTCTCTGCCTGGGTATGGACAGGATCACTCCTCTTACCTTCGAGCACTATGTTCAGTTAGGAATCAAAAGTTGCTTTTGGTGTCAGTCATAAAAATAACAGCATAATTACGAGTGCTTCATACTATAAACTTGAAATTGAGAAGATTATTGTGGTGAGCAATTTCTGGGTTGTGGGAAGTAATATTGAAAAGAATATAGTGGTGGTGTGTTGTACCTTCCTGAAATGGTCATCAAATTCACCTTGTACTACAGTGAACTGTTGTATCACTGCGATTAGCATGCTCAAGTCTGAAGAGGTAAAAGTAGTTCTTGTCAATACACTACATAGCTCATCTACTGATACTGGGTGGTGCTCTTTAAGTCAAGGGTGCTGGAAGCATTTGTTCTTGGCTATCAGAAGAGGGAAACTAGACAGCTATGTTTTCCTGGTAGCTAAGTACCATTTTGCAAATTACCATTAAATTCTGAAGCAGCTGAAGCTACCTACATCTAATGTCGCAGCACCACGGGGAAAAGAAGAGACTTTCCACTCCATGTTAACAAGTCAACTTCAAAGTTCTGGTGATTCTTGCCAGGTTAATGATGGTGGTAAATGGAATGAGTTGGAAAATATATTGAACACTCAGCTGGAGGTTATTACACCCATTTAAAATTCAGGTAGTAATGGTCACGACAATGAGAAAATGTCAGCTCATGCTTCATGTAATGTTGGTAATGCAAGTGGAAGTATATCATCCCGTGCTCCAGTTGTGTGGTATTCACAAGTTTTTACAATATATAAACTAGAAGCTGGTATTCCTTTGCTCCGCTTCTATCCTCAGATGGTGTTTTTCTTAGTTGCTGAAAGTTATTGGAAGATCTTGAGGCTCAAAAGAAGAGTGGAAAGCAGGGAGATGCTTGTACAGACTAATAATGGAAAAAACAGAAGTTCACAAGAAGATCCTTTGTTATATGTTTGGGAGCTTATATTGGGAATGATCACCATGCTCAAGTTGATGGTTGTACAGGTGCTTTGTCTCACTAGAGTACACGGATTTAGCATATACAGACTACATAGTAAAAGTATATAGTCCTTGGATGGTTCAGGCCAGAGCTGTTCATCAAATTGGCTGCTGCTCCTCGATTCATCATATTTCAGCTTGTTATGGGCCTTAGTGTCAAAGCATTGGAGACTACATTCATACATTTTACTGCATTAGAGAAGGAACTGCAACAGATGTGCTCTCTATGGATCGAGCTCAATTCATATCCTTGAGGACAAGGATGATTTGAAGGAGTGGGATTTGTCAGGACCATGTTGTAGGTTGCCAAGTTCAGTTAAGGGCCACCCGAGTTATGGGGGTCTAATAATCTGTTTAGTTTATTTAGTATAGAGAGTGTGTGTGTAAGTGGCACATATGCGCACAAAACCATCTCATTTATATTCCCTTCTTGTTGTAGAACTAATCATAAAAAATTAATCTAAGAAACTTTATTTTGTTCTTCAATCCTTAAGGATTTTCCCCATTTCTGTGCTAATTTGTAAGGCAAGTCCTTACAAAAATTCTGGTACGCATATGCGGTTACCAATTCGTCATTTTTGTTGTCTAACTGTGAGTCTGTGATTAACATACATCACATGTTATTGCAGCTTCATTTTGAGGTGCCCCATGAGCTGAAGTGAATGGTCATGAAGCGTCTACCTGTTCAGCTGCGGGACTTCAGAAGGAAATTGTACAACAATCATGTAAAACCCTTCCTGGAAAGGCCACACCAACTAAGAAATTTCCCCAAAAAGTACGAAATGGTAATGGACTAAGAAAACTGGGACAATTACCTTAATCATGTACTAAAATCGCCTATATTTAAGGTATGTAATACACATTGACTTTTCTGTTTCGTTCTTATTGTCTATCCCAGCATACTAATGAAATTATTTTTATTTCCTCTGCAAGAAAAATTCGGAGAGGGGAAAAGAGGCAATATCACAATCAAAGTTCCCACATCGGACGAGACGAGGAGGATACTTGGGATTAAAACTAAAATTAGTAAGTATGTTGTCTTATTTATTATACACTGCACAGTAAAACCGGCAATATAAGATACTTCTGTTTTGTATGTCGTGTTGCGTGTCTCATATATGCAGAAACCTATAACGGTATAGGGATGTGTCCTCTTACACCAATCTGTCATTTTGTCACATTAGATGCTTTGGAATAGGTTTTCTGCTTGACACAAGCAATATCTCAGGCGGATGTAAATCCTTACTTGTTTCTGGTAACTACTAGGTCCAAAGCGGAAATGTTGCCGAAGAAGATCTTGAAGACCGGTGCTTCATATGGGCAAGAGCACGCGAAAACAAAGACGGAATTATTCCAGACGAGTTTGTCAGGAAGAAAACATCTGAAGTTGTGAGAAAACATAAACTTTACAGTCCTCATGTTTTTAACCAAAGTAAGTGCACAGTAATTGCGCAAGGTTTAAATCAGAATTTAACACATTATTTGAACAGGAAGAGAAGCGGAAGATGATTCGAGAGAGAACTCTAACGGTTGGTCATCACGAGGATGCCCTAACAGTTGCGATCGGCCCGGATAAGGGTGGACGTGTCAAGGGGGTTGGATTTGGAGTGACGGCAACCCTTTACTTTCCAAATGGAAGAAAACCAAGACACTCGAAAGAGAACGATGAACTGCGTGAAAAGCTGAAAGCTAAGGAGAAAGAATTAGAGTCTACTAAAAATGTGTATCAGAGATTGACATATAACTTGTTATCTCAAGGAGTCGACATTGCCAAAATTGTGGGCAACATTATCAGAAAGTATGGAGGAGAGGTAAATGAACCGAGTTTTGATTAGATTGTGTAATTTTTTGAAAAAATTGGCAGACAATATCTGATTTTTTTCAAAAAATGTGTTCAACTACAGTCACAGGATGCAGGACCTATCAACGCCTCCAATCGATCTAAGAATAACATAGGTACATAATCAGTTAAGCAACTTCAAAAAAAACATGGGAAATTTGGTTCGCAGAAGTCATATCAAAGCACCAAAGGGTCCGCGAAGGGGGTCTCTCCTTGTACTAAAATGCCGACCGTTTCTACTGAATCCCATCCGTCTTTAGTATCAGAAAAGTAGTCTCCGTCTCCTTCATCCACTGGGGAATCTCAGAATATTCCATCTGAAAAAGTTACCATTGATGTATAGTTTTCCAACGCGTTTAAATTTTGAATCTTCCATTTACTATCTCTCATGCGCCTTGTGTTTCTGCAGGGCACATGATACAAACTTTGGTTTGGAGAAAGGACAACATTGTTGCCATTGGTAGAGCTTACTCTTCAAAGAAGGTATCTTATAAAATGAAGTCAGGAATAACGGGTGAGGTTACATGCTATAGCATCATGGTTAGTGAAGTACTAAATGAAACCATCAAATTACCCTTTGGCACATCTTCTGGGATAAAAACTTTAAAAGATATTGGTGATGCTGAAATTTGTTGGCCATCATATCAAACCATCTTGGATCAAAAGGTTGATTGTTATGCTTGTTTGCTTAATTAACTCATTGGATATGTTTTTACACAAACCAGTTATATATATATATATATATATATCTTGTTTGATATAAGAGACGAATATGTTATCAGCTATATGAATCACGGACGTTAGTGTATATTTTAGACAACCTTATAGAACGAGATATGTGGTTAGATATTTGATTGTGAGTCAGTTGTGCATTTTGCTTAAATGGTTTCACTGAAAAAACAAGGTACAACTTTCATTTCAATTTTATGATGCAGGTAAGTCAACCAAAACATTCTGAGGCTATGAAATCACCGGATCTACTCAACGGAAGCCAATCTCGTATCGCAATATCTAAAAAAAGTTTTGAAGGTATGTGTTTTAAACCAGTTACACGATCTTAAGACCATATGAGTCTGAAATATGCTATCAACTACTATATGAATCACGGATGCTAGGGTGTATTTTGGAGAACCTTGTATATTTGTTACCTATTCATACGTGTCTTCGCATTCACGGTGGAATTTGGCATATTTGTCACCCGAATATGGATTATTACTCTACTGCTGCAGGTAAGTCAACAAAATTTGGGGAAACATACTTTGGATGTGACATCAAAAGATCCATCTAGTCGGAGCCAATCTGAGATCACGACAACTAAAGCAGTTTCTCTGGTATCTGTTTTATTTTTACATGCATTTTAAATCTCAATTTGTTTGGAAGTTTTTGCTTAAAGATGTTCATATGCCATATATTTCCGCAGGGTAGAAGGTGCAACCTTTTTGACGAGCTGTCTAAGGCAAACGTCCTTGCTAGAGGTAGAGCTTTTCTGTTAACATAAAAACAACAATTACATGGAAAGGATAGGTTGGAGGTTGATTGCCACAAAATCCTGATTGATGAGGTAATAAAACCGAATTTCTGTCTATCCGTACGATTTGCTGGTATGGAAACATTAGTGCAAACTTTTGGAAAAGCGATTCCTTGGCCAAATTATGGTGTTCAGTTTACCGAGCCTGCTAAGAAGGTTAGTTGCTTGGCTTGTTTGATTTGTAAGTTGAATACACATAAACAAGTCTATCAATTATATGAATCACCGATCCAAGTGTAAATTAGAGAACCTAGAAAAATAGAAACATGTGTAACTTTCAAAAGTAACTAATAACTCTTTTAATCTTATGCAGAACTCTACCAGTAATTCCCAACCAAATCCTTCAATATCTCTAGAGAAGTCGTGCACATCTACGACAGAACATCTGGATAACACATCTGATGGAGTATGTTTTTTTTTTTTGATTTTTTTTTTCTTCGTAAATCTATATTGCTAATTCTAGCATCTTCTTTTTATATGATGTTCATATGCCATATCTCCGCAGAAAGAAAAATATGACTTTTGGAATGGATCTAGGGGAAACGTCGTTGCTAGAGGTAGTATTTTACCTATGGTGCCTAACCAGAAAATACATGGACAAGATCTTCCTAGTAACTGTTATGCTTTCAATATTCAGGAGGTTATAGTTCCATCGTTCGTGTTAACCGAACAAAGTGGTGAGCTTAAGTTATTAGGGGAAGATAGAGATGGTTTTGTGGCATGGCCGAAAGATAACTATTCCATCTCTGATGATAAGGTTATTTTCTTAGCTCTTTTGCTTTGTTAATCAAGTATATAAATAGTTTTACATAAATCGTGTATTCAATTTGATTAAAGAATAAATAAGAGATAGAAATATATTAACACCTAAATGGAACATGAATGTCAGTGTAAATTTGAAAATTGATATTTGGCTACGGATTTTATTATGGACGTCAGCTGTGAAAAATGTCGCGGCCTTCAGTGAAGTTGGCTTTATTACATTGTTGGAAAAATGACTTTTGTCTATCTCTTGTTGAGAATTCACATGACAGACGAATTCGCCTTGGATTTAGAATATATATATATTACATTTAATCTCTTGCTGCAGGAAACTCCACAGCATGGAAAACCTCATGAGCAACCAGAACCAGTTTTAGATTCTGAGAAGAAATTAGACAGTGGAAAACCGAATGAGGAGCACCTAGCAGTCAATCCACATTCGAGGAGTCATGCATCCTCTGAAAATATTTCTTAGAAGACTAAAAAGGCGCTGAGAAGGTTATATGCACCAACTGTGCAAAAGGCATACCAACTTTCAGATGGGCAACAGAGGAAGACAAGGTTTGGCACGTCGAGAATGTCACAACCTGATCCATTGCATGCAGAGACACCACCATCAAAAAAGTTGAAGAAAAACTGATGATTTTTGGACAAATGCTCATCTAACAAGTTCTTTGCTTTTTTAAACAGGGTTTTTGATGTGTGAACTTTTAGTTTACGTATTTTTTAAGTACTGCACTAGATGCATGCTTTTTACGCTGATGGATAGGTTGACATTTATGTGATGAATGATTCACGCTGAATTTTTATGTTTTCTGGAAATGATGAACATGAAAATGGATGGGTTTAGTTTATTTATCTTTAGTAGCTTACTTGATGATTGATTACCAATCCAGATGAACCATGGGCTGTTATTATGAAGGAAAAATATTTTCATGCTGTTAATCCTTTAACTAATATTGTGAACAAACAGGGGTTTTGGATTTGGCAAGGCATATGCACATGTTTGAATATAATTATAAGACACTACATAAGGGAGATAGGTGATGGTACTTCTTTGCAAATTTGGAAAGATACTTGGATTCCAAATATGCACAGACCTCCAGATAGTCATTTTAGCTCTTTTAATATGAAAACTGTGAATCAGCTCATTGACCAAGACTCTAAGTCTTAGAATTCTGATATTTTGAATGCTTTGCTTGATGAAGATACTGTTAAAAGGATTACTGACATAAGAATTCCTATTACAGGTAAAGATAAGCTGAGATGGGAGCCTTCCAACAATGGAATGTTTACTATAAAATCTTCTTACAATGCCATCTTGAATGAAAACTTAGCTATTAAGCCAGCTAAGAACAACTTAGACATCTGCTGGAAATCCTTTTGGAGATATAAGCTACCTCCCAGAATTCAGTATTTTATATGGAAATTCCTATATGGTTGCATTACTACTAAACATAGACTTGCTAGGTTCACTAAACATAAAGATAGTAGATGTGCTATTTGTAGTGGTAACCCTGAAACTATTCAACATTTGTTTTTTGATTGTCATCATGTCAGACATATATGGGATTCAGTAGAATCTATATTATCTACTATCCTCCAGGGTTTAGTCTTACAAAATTGGATAAGTGGTTTCTTTCTAAAGGCAAACAATGGTATGCCCAAGGATTTTAGTATGTATGAGAGTGCCAGTTTCATTTTGTGGCTAACCTGGAAGGCTAGATGTGATACAATTTTTGAAAACAAGCCATTTAACAGTAACATTGTTATAAACAATATTGTCAGGCAGATTGAGGACTGGAAATGGGCTAAAAGAATGCAAACTAGCAGCAACAGTGCTTTGAGAATAATTGATAAGAACTGGAAGGATCCTATAGATGATATATACAAATTGAATTTTGATGCTTCCTATATTGATAAAACTGTAATATCAGGATGGGGACTGATTTGTAGAGATTCTGCAGGAAACAGCCATAGACTGCGAGGAGGTGCATATCTATCCATTGATCTAGAGCAAGCTGAAGCGCATTCTCTCCTAGAAGCAGTACAATGGGCTCACAGTAAGGGATGGCGAAAAATTCACTTGGAAGGAGATTTTCAGAATGTTATAGTAGCTCTGAATGGGAAGGCTACAACAGTTAAATGGACAACATATAATTTAATCCATGATGCATTAGTTATATTAAGTTATTTTGATTCTTTGGTTTGCACTTATGCCCATAGGGATGCAAATCATATTGCAAGCTCTATAGCAAAGTATGAAAGAACTCAAACAATTTGCTTTTGTTGGTTTAATAATTTGTCTGTATGGATCAATCTTCTGATTCAACAGGATAAAAACAACATGTAAGCTTGCTTATCAATATATTTATTCTTTCCTATTAAAAAAAATACAGTATGATTAGAAGAATAAGTTTCCTACATAGGTTCCACTAATAATTCATACATTTCCTCCCTAAACCAAAAATAATACAGGATACAACCCAGGTTAAAAATTTTAAGGAAAATATTATTCGAAATAGGAAAGTATTTTTTTTTTCTATGGCATTTTCTCGAGTTGGTTAGAGATAGGAAACTAAATTTCGAAATTTTTGGGAAATAATTTTATCATAACTGTCTAAGATATATTCTCTCATAAAATAAAGAAAACTAACCATATTGGTCACACATCAAAAATTTGGAAATAAAAAAAGAAAAAAACCAAAAATCTTTTGTTTGGCGTGCGATGAAAATGAATTTTACTGGGCGGGATGATTTCAAAAGGAAAATCAATTCCCGCCTAATGGTTTGGTTAAACTCCAAAAATAAAAAGAAAGATTAGTTCGATCTACTTTTTCATTTTTTATTACTCGATTCATTCTCTCTTTGAAATCATAATTATGTTATTATCTCTAATCTTTACAAGGAACCTACCTCTTCAGACTTGATCTTTGTTGTTGGTATTATTTTTAAAACCGGATATTAAATTGATGTTAGATTTTTTATTCGATCTCATGGAATCAGATGTTAGATCTTATAGGTTTACTAGTTTAAGCATGATTAGGGTTTTTATTCTATTACTTCTTATATGTTTACTAGTTAAAGCATGATTAGGGTTTTTATTCTATTTTTACTATCTCTAATCTTTACAAGGAACCTACCTTTTCAGACTCGATCTTTGTTGTTGGTATTATTTATGCAACCCATTATCAAATGAATATTAAACTGATGTTAGATTTTTTGTTCGATCTCATGCAATCAGATGTTGGATTTTATAGGTTTACTAGTTAAAGCATGACTATGGTTTTTATTTGGCTGTATCAAAGAACAAGTTAATGACGATGAGAGGTGATTATATTTTGTTACAACAATACTGTTTTAGGCTAAAGTTACATGCATGAACTATTATAAGCTTTAGGTAAGGATCTTTCTTTCATGTTACTTAGTTAGGCTTTACTAGTTAGTTAGGTTTTACAAAACTTAATGATGCTAATTTTTTTCTCGGGTTTTTGTTATTGTTTAGGTTTGATTTAGATATAACTCTACTTTGATGGACGATGTTGTGTCAATCATATATATATATAAGGCTTCTCACGATTTAATCATTTGAGTCTCTGTTACTTGGGAGCCTGTAACGTCTGTATTTTAAGTTGCCACTTTTAATAATACCATGTTGCTGGTTGGCCAATTTGACTATATCTTCAAGCTAAAAATGGATAATCATTATCTGGTGCTTTAGTGATCTTGGCTTTTGTAACAAAAAGTTATATAAGACCGTTTAACCGGTACCTTTCGCTTTATGGATAACACAATATTCATGAGGATATTTTGTGTGTTGCAGTGATGTTTTAGCCTCAAGTTACATGCATCAATGAGTTCATGTTTGTTTTCTTTTCATATAATAGAAAAGAGGTGTAACACATGTAGCTTATCTTATTAGGTTTATCTAATATTTTCCAAAATAAGCTCAAATTCCTAACTGAGATGCACGCACCTACACAGCTTTTGTCATGGCAGAAGATGATTACAACATGCCCCTAGAGGAGGACCAATGGGATGATGAGGTGGATTCTGATGGTGGCCATAGAATTGAATTCAGTAGTTACCTAGGATATTTGGCCCGTGATATGGTTGGAATAAAACATTTATGGTGGAAGGAAGTCCCTGCAATAACAAAACAAAATATGTGGGAGGAAATTCTGGTATGCATATTCGGTTATCAATTCGTCGTTTTTGTTGTCGAACTGTGAGTTTGTGATGAACATAAAATAGTTGTTATTGAAGTTTCATTATGAGGTGCCCCATGAATATAAGCAAGCGGTCATGAAGCGTCTAGCTGTTCAGCTACGGGACTTCAGAAGGAAATTATACAATAATCATGTAAAACCCTTCCTGGAAAGACCGGACAAACTAAAAACTTTCCCCATAAAGTACGAAACTGTAATGGACCAAGAAGACTGGGATGAATACCTTAAGTATGTACTAGAATCGCCTATATTTAAGGTATGTAATACACATTGCTTTTTATAATTTGTGTTTCATTCTTATTGTCTATCCCAGCATACTAATGAAATTATTTTTATTTCCTATGCAAGAAAAATTCGGAGAAGGGAACAGAGGCAATATCATAATCCAAGTTCCCACATCAGGAATAAAACTAAAATTAGTAAGTCTGTTGTCTTAAACCAGTTACATGAACCTTGTATATTTGTTACCTATTCAATTCATCAGTGTCTTCGCATTCATGGTCTAAGAAGCAGTCTCCTAATCTTATGCAGAATTGTACCAGTAATTCCCAACCAAATCCTTCAATATCTCTAGAGAAGTCGTGCACATCTATGGCTAAGACATCTAATGGATTTTTTTTTTCTTCGTAAATCTATATTGTTAATCCTAGCATCTTCATTTTATATGATGTTCATATGTCGTATCTCCGCAGAAAGCAAAATGCGACTTTTGATATGGAACTAGGGGAAACTTCGTTGCTAGAGGGAGTATTTTTCCTAAGGTGCCTAACCATAAAATACATCGACAAGAGATTCATGAACACTATTATGCTGCCAATATTCTGGAGGTCATAGATCCATCATTCGTGTTAACGAAACCAAGTGGTGAGTTTAAGTTATTAGGGGAAGCTAAAGATGATTTTGTGGCATGGCCGAAAGATAATTGTTCCATCTCTGATGACAAGGTTAGTTTCTTAGCTCTTTTGCTTTGTTAATCAAGTATATAAATTGTTTTACGTAAATCAATCGTGTATTCAGTTTGATTAAAGAATAAGTACGAGATAGAAATATATTAACACCTAATGGAAAATGAATGCCAGTGTATATTAGAAAATTGATATTTGGTTACAGATTTTATTATGGGCGTCAAATGTGAAAAATGACGCGGCCTTCAGTGAATTTGGATTTATCACTTTGTTGGAAAAATGACTTATGTCTGTCTCTTGTTGAGAATTCATATGACAGAAGAATTAGCCTTGGATTTAGAATATATATATATATATATATATAATACATTTAATCTCTTGCTGTAGGAAACTCCACAACATGGAAAACCTCATAAGCAACCAGAACCAATTTTAGATTTTGAGAAGAAATTGGACAGTGCTAAACTGAATGAGGAGCACCTAGCAGTCAATCCACATTCGGGGAGTCATGCATGCAGCCTCTTAAAAGCTTTCTTAGAATACTAAAAAGGCACAAAGAAGGTTATATGCACCAACTGTGCAGAAGGCATACCAAATTTCAGATGGGCAACAAAGGAAGACAAGGTTTGGCGCGTCGAGAATGTCACAACCTATGATCCATTGCATGCAGAGACGCCACCATCCAAAAAGTTGAAGAAAAACTAATGATTTTTGGATAAATGCTCTTTAATATATTTTTTTTTGCAAACTATTAGACCAAAGCTCAACATTTTTTACTGTGTTATTAATAATAATATGAATTTTTGGCATATATGAATTTCAGATTTAACCACAATTTATAAAGTATATATATATAAGAGAATTTGGATAGTGCCAGGTGGATGGTTTAGATGCGCCATATCTGAATGGCTTAAAGGCGTCACACGCGTAATATACACGCTTCGAGATTAATTGGCGTGGCTAAACATAACATAAAGACACATTAAGCAGATATAAATTGGCGTGGCTAAATATCATATAAAGCCACGCTATATGGCGTGTCTATAGGTTCTCCCATGAACAGCTCCCAACGTTACATGTGGACGGTCGACGTTACATCTGAACGGTCAATATTACATCATCTTAAACGAGATCCAATGGTACATAATACATCCACATGGATGAAGGTAATTGTAAATTGGCATGACAAAATATCACATATATCCACGCTATATGGCGTGTCTATAGTTCTTCAATGAACGGCTCACAACGTTACATGTGGACGACGTAGGACGCATATAATTTAACGGTCAATATTGCATCATCTAAAATGAGATCCAACGATTCCTAATACGACCACGTGGATCAAGGTAATTTTAAATTGGCATGGCTAAATATCACATATAGCCACGCTCTTTGGGGCGTGTCTTTAGGAAACCAATGAACGGCTCACAACGTTACATGTGGACGGTGAAGGATGCATATAATTGAACGGTTAATATTGCATCATCTTAAATGAGATCCAACGATTCCTAATACGGCCACGTGGATCAAGGTAATCGTATTATTGGCGTGGCTAAATAGCACATATGGCCACACTATATGGGGCATGTCTATAGGATATCCAATCAACGGCTCACAACATTACATGTGGATGGTAAAGGATGCATATAATTTAACGGTCAATATTGCATCATCTTAAATGAGATCCAACGATTCGTAATACGGCTACGTGGACCAAGGTAATTGGAATTGGTGTGGATAAATATCACATATAACCACGCTCTATAGGGCGTGTCTATAGGATATCCAATGAACAGTTCACAACGTTACATGTGGATGGTATTCAACGGTTCCTAATGCAGCCACGTGGATGAAAGTAAGTGAAATTGGCGTGGCTAAAACATAACATATAACCACGTTAAACCTATAATGGCGTGTCTATCGGACAACCAATGGCTATGCCAAAAAGCAATTTGCGTGTCTAAAGTGAACCAAATAGCCACGCCAAAACGCAATTTGCGTGTCTATAGTGAATCAAATATCCACTCCAAAAGAAATTTGCGTGTCTAAAGTGAACCAAATAGCCACATCAAAAAGCAATTTGTGTGCCTAAAGTGAACTAAATAGCCACGCCAAAAAGAAATTTGCATGTCTATAGTGAATCAAATAGCCACGCCAAAATAAATTTGCATGTCTATAGTGAACCAAATAGCCACGCCAAAGCAATAAATCGTGTGTCTACAGAGTACCAATACTTAAGTTTTTGGGACCCTATATAGAAATGCCTATATGGCTCTGACGTGTCAATTTCATGCATAAATAGACACGTATGACAGGCGTGGCTATAATCTACCTAAAACCACGCCATGTTACCTAAAAACACGCAAGCAGAAGTCACGCCTAGTCCAAACCGAAGTGGCGTGACAAAACCCCTATGGACACGCCAATTTGGCGTGGCAAAAGGGTCTCTGTGTAATAGTGATAATCGAAAGTAAATCATGATTGGCCAGGTTCTTTATTGAATATCTTTTGAATGACCAATATAAGATGACAAGGTATAATCTATCTAAACTTGTTGAGATTTGTGTAGCATGTTGTAATCGATCACAAGATACTTTGTGAAGCATGGTGTAACCGGTCACAAGCTACATTGGGAAGTCAGTTGTAATTGGTCACAAGCTAACTTTTGGAAGCAAGGTGTAATCGATCACAAGCTAATTTGGGAAGTTAGTTGTAATAGGGTCACAAGTTTCTTTTGGAACCAAGGTATAACCGATCACCAGCTAACTCGGGAGGTAAGGTTTAACCTATCATAAGCTACCTATGGAACCAAGGTGTAACCGGTCACAACCTAGTTTTTGAAGCATGGCATAACCGATCACAACTTACATTGTGAGGTTGGTAGAACTGATCCCAATAAGAAAAACCGAGTTTCCAATATTCACATATCTCTTTATATTTTGTGTGAAGCTTGGAATTAGGGTTTGCTGAGAAACTTCTAGATGTCGACATATTTTGAACATGTACATAACTCTTATCATTAATTGTTCAAAGATATTCCTTGATACTCAAGGTGATCACATGACCGAAAAATTGAAAAGCATTTAATTATGATTTTCATAATATATATTTGAATTACCAGCAATTAAAGCATATCCTATGGAAAATATTATAAAATAATGTGCTAGACTAATAATATAAGTTTTCTAAGAGAGTTTTCGGAATTATGGTTTGGTAATTAATTGGAAATATGAAAACCGAAATTAGGTACTTTAATAAGAATATCTTGAGAATATTTTCGGTTTTGGAATTTCCTTGTTGTCCAAACAACCATGGTCTATAAAAAGCTTGAGTTTGCATTTCTTGGAAACTATCCTAAGAGCTAGGCAAACTTCATTCTTGTTGTTTCTGGTAGAGCCTTCTATCCGGAGAGGAAAGTACTCTAATTAGGCAAAATATCTTACGACCTCTCGTTTAGAGACTTCTGCGGGATCAAGAAGCTCTACGAGTAGCGTTGGTGGGAAACTAGATAATTGCATTGTTATTGTAGTTTTCGATTATTGATTTGATTGACTAACGGTTCTTGAAACTTTGATTCACCTAGTTTGTTTATTCTTGAGAACTTTCTCTTCTAATATAAGGCTTACTCAAACCAGTTCAGAGAATCGATGGGATCTTTTAGAACCATTTTCGGATCTAAGGATATCTTATGATAATCCATTATTAACAGACACTGTTATGTGTGTGATTGGTCACAAGATGATTCAAGTGGTGTTGTGCAGGTTATTATTGAAGAGAAATGAATATTTGAAGACGATTTTTTTTTTCTTATTAGTTTTCGTATCATGTGAATTGTATGCACAAACCTTGATCGTCTATTATCCAACTAGAATCGTGTTTATCTTTGATAGACTTAATTGTCTAGTTGCATGAGATCGGCATCCCCTTATAGTTTCTCTTTGAGATATATGTTGATTGATTGCAAATTTAGAGTTTGGTTATTTCATTAATAAAAGTTTAGATTGATCTAAATAGACAAAGGAGTTTATTATATTAAACAAATGAGCCTTTGTAAACGACTCATAAATATCTTATTACCAAGATTGAATAGAGTAGTTACCAAACAGATTTATCCTTTACTGTTTGGAATACAATCAAAAGGATTGGTGATTCACATGCGTGACTCTAGAAGTCGAAGGCGCAGGGATACTGAGGAAACTAAGTAGATAGGGGTAGTCTACTTGGTCTCAACTATACAAAATTGGTATTAGATTTTGTATTGCGGCTTAATTATGAGAGTATTCAAAATTGGACTAGGTCCCGGTGTTTTTATGAATTTGCGGTTTCTTCGTTAAAAAAATATTGTTGTTTCCTTTACTTTGTTTTCCATATTATAAATGTTATTATAATTAAGCAAATAGCACACATACGTTAATCCTAGTTGCTTGATTTGATCCTATAGAGTTTCAGTTTAATACCGTACATATTATCAAGTGATTACTTTGTTGTTGTATTGTCTCGATTACACATCCATAAAAGATCACACAAAGTGAATACCATAGTTGTTGTATTGTCTCAACTTTATCCATAAACGATCACATTTGGTATTAGACTTATATGTGGATATTTAAAAGATTGTGGTGTATTTGGGTACCCTCGTCTTTTCCGTCCAAGCAACCTTGGTCTATAAATAGTTGAGTATTCATTTCTTGCAAACCATCATAAGAGCCAGGCAAACTTCATTCGTGTTATTTCTGGTAGAGCCGTCTATCCGGAGAGGAACGTACCCTGATTAGGCAAAATCTCTTACGACCGCTCGTTTAAAGACTTATGTGGGATCAAGAAGCTATACGAGTACCGTTGGTGGGAAACCAGATAATTATATTGTTATTTTAGTTTTCGATAATTGATTTGGTTGACTAACGGCTGTTGAAACTTTGATTGCATCTATTTTGATTATTCTTGAGGGCCTTCTCTTCTGACGTAAGGTTCACTCAAACTAGATCAAAGTATTGACGAGATCTTTAGAACTGTTTTTAGATCTAAAGACAACTTGAGATAATCCATCGTTAACAGATCCATTTTGTGTGTGATTGATCATAAGTGGATTCAAATTTGTTATGTGCAGGTTCATAAGAAGGCAATTAAAGATCTGAAGACAAGAAGATTTTTCTTATTGATTTTCGTATTTCATGATTTGTGCACACATCTTGATCGGATGAGATCCGACTTAGATCTGATTTATCTTTGATATGTTTGATTATACAGTCGTTTAGGTCAGCAACTATCATTTGGTGGTGTTCTTTAATATCCGCATCTGATAGTTGTGAATCATCTAAGTTACTGATTTGGATTGATCATACCCGACGAAGGAGTTTACTAGATTAAACGGAAGAGCCTTTGTCAAAACTCAACGAATATTTTTATCAAAATATTATTGGAGTAGTTACCAAACAACTTTATTCCTTTACTGTTTGGAAGACGATCAAAAGGAGTTGAGTGATTCATACTTTATATCGGTAAAACAACTCAAGATATTGATTTATGTCTTGGGATTCACGTGCATGACCAGACGATTATAGACGCATGGATACTAAGGGAACTAAGTAACTAGGGGTATATTACTTGGTCTTAACTATACGAAGTTGGCTTTGTTCTTAATTTGTACAATGGCTTAATTATGAGAGTATTCAAAACTGGACTAGGTCCCGAGGTTTTTCTGCATTTGCAGTTTCCTCGTTAACAAAAATTGTTTAGTGATTTACTTTTATTTTCCGCAATTATAATTGTTTTATTATAATTAAAAGTAAATACACTGGTATGTTAAATCCTAATCACTTGGCATTGATCATATAGTCAATTTGTCTTGTACCATAACTATTGTCAAGTGAATACCTTGTTGTTGTATTGTCTCAACTTGGTCCATAGACGATCACACTTGGTATCAGACTTATAGATTGAAACAAAAAAGTGTGGTGTATTTGGGTAACCTCGTAATTTCAATTGGTATTAGAGCGGGCATACAAGAAAATATCTAACAATTTGTATTTGGTGTGATCCAACCTATAGGAAATGAATTCGAATTCACATGAATCGATTCCAGTTAGCGTACCGCCAAGATTTGACGGAACTAACTATTTGTAGTAGAAATATGCAATAAAATATTTTCTACAATCACACGATTTTAATACTTGGTAATTAGTCGTTGATGCATATAATTGTCCGAAAAAAATGGATCAGAAACCGAGTTTAAACGCTTAGTTGATTATACAAGTGAAGAAAAGACTTTTGCAAAGAAAAATTCAGATGGTTTGAATGCTATCATACATGCTATAAGCCGGGATCTGCAACATCACGTCTCTATGTGTCAAACTTCCAAGAAAGCTTTGGATAATTTTCATACTGTATTCGAAGGCAATACATCAGAAAAGGAAGCTAGACTTCAAATGTGATGGACCGTTACACCTTTGGTGCGTTTCCACACATGTCGTAACTTCCCCGATGCGCCATGACGAAGCTACGATTCGAGACTTTAAACTAGGAAAATGCACATTCATTTACCCTTGTAAGCATGCTCGTTATGCGGATATTTAAGCTTCCACACCGTTCCAACTTACCCTTGTTCCGCAAAGGGTTTATTAAGAAAATAAAAACTTTCTTAATACGGAAAAAACGGCCTTTTGATGCCCTAAACGATGGAATTTGGCTAAATTCTAGTGACCATGTGGATCTAAAGATCAACATGTATTGATCTTTGGGCCGTTTCCCATCAAAATGGACTCGTCTTAAGCTAAATTATGATATTCGGGTTTTTAGCCTATGTCGAACTCCTTGATAGGAAGTATGAGCATCCAGTGAATGGCATGCAACTTGCCTCATCAAGCTTGGCCACAATCATCTCTGGTATCGGGCTACCGATCTTAGATGATATGAGGGGCCGGAATGTCGCAATCATCTCCCAATTAGATGATATGAGCGACATAGTGCTAGACCGGCAATGCTGCAACTCATTGCGGCTGCCTACGCACCCTTCCCTACTCTAAAGGGATCAAGCACATATCGTAATTCATCAACGAATGGACAAGTAACTTAATACAACTCGTTTGCAGGGCCGTGACCGAGCAATAATGGTAATGGCATGGTCCGTATAGGACGTTCCGTCAAAATACATCCAAGTGATGCATGTTTGGTCCACAATATGTCATAATGATTCCTAAGCATCAAATGACCTCTTCGTGAGGCTACGCAACTATAAATGAGACTTAGGCATCATTTATACTCTTCCGGCTAAGCTATAAAGCTTACTTGGTGCATTTTCCGCATATGCACCATCAACCAACTACCCCTCCCTATATATATATATATGTTAATTTGACATTTTTACAACTTGAATTGTGGGACCAAAAATCATTCATCAACTCCCCACTTTTACTATTCATGGCCCTTGCCATATATTTCTGAATAACTGGCCAAGTTGGTTATTCACTACCAATGCCAACTCTGATTTTCAACCATGTTGGATGTCCACTTCCAACCCGATGTCCAGCCATGTTGGTCGTACACTGCCAACTCGATGTCCAACCATGTTGGTCGTACACTGCCAACCCGATGTTCATCCATGTTGGCTGAACATTGTCAACACATTGTCCAAGGGACAATGTTCCTTTTCCTATGCAACAGAAGCTTTGGATGAAGCTTCATCTCAGGCCATGGCCTATCATTGAGCATGCGCCATGATAAAAACACGAGGTGTTACATCAAACCTTCACTTCTGATTGGGAAAACCTTCGTATGAATGAAAACAAATGATCTTTCAACTTTTTCACGAAGCACACTTGTTGGAAAGTTAAAGATCTTTGATCATGAATCCCAATCTAATCTGGTTAAGGGAATAACTTTTAAAGTTGAAAAAATATCCAAAAGTTCCAATTGAAAAAGATATTGAACAAACAACGTATTGATCACCAGACAGTTTCGAGATATCTTAAAGAAAAGACATAAGAGTTTCGTAAAGGATAATCATCATCCTTCTCGTCCTCATAATCGAGTTCCGGCCAAGAACAAAAAGGATCAAGAGGAAGATGATGAATATCAACCTCAGTGTTTCAAGTGTAAAGGTTTTGGTCATTTGGCTAAAGACCGTCTTAATCTAAGGAAATACACTGGAAGTAAGGTATTAGATTAACTCTTGATGAGACCTCATATTCATGCAACTCTTCAAAACTATATCATTGATGCATATAATCGTCCGAAAAAAGATGAATCAGAAACTGATTTTAAATGCTTAGTTGATTATACAAGTGAAGAAACGACTTTTGCAAAGCAGAATTTAGATGGTTTGAATGCTATCATACATGATGTAAGCCGAGATCTGCAACATCACGTCTCTATGTGTCAAACTTCCAAGAAATTTTGGGATAATCTTCAGACTATATTCAAAGGTAATACATCAGAAAAGAAACATAGACTTCAAACCTTCACTTCTGATTGGGAAAACCTTAGTATGGATGATAACAATACTTTTGAAGAGTTTCATGTTAAGCTCCCTGATATTGTCAATGCTTCTTTCCCTCTTGGAATTTTTTTTCTTCTGAAAAAAGATATAATGTGAAAAATTCTCAAATCGTTACTGTCTAGATATGAGTCTAAGAAACATGTAATAATGAAAGTGATCACCAGATAATTTCGAGATCTCTTAAAGAAAAGACATAAGAGTTTGGTAAAGGATAATTATCATCCTTCTCGTCCTCATGATCGAGTTCCGGCCAAGAACAAAAAGGATCAAGAGGAATATGATGTATATCATCCACAATGTTTCAAGTGTGAAGGTTTTGGTCATTTGGCTAATGACTGTCCTAATCTAAGGAAATACACTGGAAGTAAGGCATTAGCTTAACTCTTGATGATACCTCATATTCATACAACTCTAAAGAAGACGAAATTGCTGATATTGTTAATTTAATCCAGTCTTGTTCCATAAGCGATTTAACCATTTTGAAAATGGATACATCTTCCGATGTTGAAAATCCTACTAATGGTACAAGGGAAAATATGACAAAGTGCACAACTGTCATGAATCCAAGAATTGATAAGATATCTTTTCGCAATTCCAAGAATCATCAAAGTGATCGATATCATCTTAATCGATGTATCAAGGTACCAAAAGAAGATCTATGTGAAAAGACGAGGGTACCCAAATATACCTCAATCTAAAACTTTTCCACCTATAAGTCCTTTTCCGAAAGCGATTGTCTATGTACTGAGTCGAGACAAAACAAATAATCGGTTCACACTTCGTGTTATCATCTACTGATACAAGATCGAGACAATACAAGTATACAACAACGAAGTATGTTTACTTGATAATAGGTTCGGACTTAACCAAACTCTAAGGATTGTATATCAAGTAAAATAGGAATTAACGTTTGTGATTTACTTTAATTATAATAAACAGAATTATAATTGCAGAAAATAAAAGTAAATGACATAGCAAGATTTTGTTAACGAGGAAACCGCAAATGCAGAAAACCCCAGGATCTAGTCCAAAATTGAATACTCTCAGAATTAAGCTGATATACAAAATCAAACCAACTTTGTATAGTTGAGACCAAGCAACTAAACCTATAGTTCACCTAGTTCCCTCAGTATCCCTCCGCCTCCAACTTGTAAATAAGTCACGCACTTGGAACAATTCCTTTGGTTCATATTCCAAACAGTAAAGGAACAACAAATCTGTTCGGTAACAACTCTTTTTAAAAACGTGATATGAATTTGATAAAGGCTCTTCCGTTTAACCAGTAAACTCCTTTGTCGGGTCCTTAGATCAATCTCTCAACAACTACCAAAGTAATTGTTAGATTATGCAATTAATAATATTAATCACAAAGAAGTGTATTGATGCCGATCTACTCAACTAATCAATCCAATCTATCACAAAGATAAACCGATTTTAGTTGGATCCCTTTCCAGCCGAAACAAGTATTGTGCACACCAAAGATTATGAACCCAAAAAGTCTTATTGTCTTCAAATATTCTTTAATCTTTAATAAGCACCTGCACACAATCAACTTGAATCTCTTGTGATCAATCACACACATAACGGAGTTTGTTAACGTTGGATTATCACAAGATATCTTTAGATCTACAAACATTCTAAAGATCCCCGTCGAAACTTCGATCTAGTTTGAGTGAATCTTATATCAAAAGAGAAGATTCTCAAGTATAAACAAACTAGGTGCACTCAAAGTTCAACAACCGTTAGTCAATCAAATCAATCGAAAACTAATAATAAACTGCAATTATCTAGTTTCCCACCAACGGTACTAATAGAGCTTCTCAATCCCAAAGAAGTCTTAAACCGAGCGGTCGTAAGAGATTTCTCCTAATTAGGGTACTTTCCTCTCCGATAGGCGGCTCCACTAGTAACAACACAATTGAGGTAGTTTTGCTGGCTCTAAGGATTAGTTTGCTAGAAAATGCAACCTTTAATATTTATAGACAAGGAAGTTTGGACACCAAGGAATTCCCAAAACCGAATATTCTCAAAGATATGCAATAAACACAAAATATGTTTTCATAACTCCTGGAAATGCATTGTCCAAATACTAACCGAAATCCCAATAGAAAAATCTATAATCAGTATATGCACATTACTAATTATTATTTTCTAAAAATAAGCTATAATTTAGTCTACAGGAGTTACTTGAGAGGTTGGAGAATCACATTTGACGTGTAGAGAAGCTTGGCAGGGAAAGAAAATCCAGAGACTTAAGAGGGAAGAAAAAAATAATAATCGAAGATTTCTGGGAATTTGATCGATCTGCTGGCTATATATAGGATGTTGGGAGTAACATGAGGGGGTAGTTTTAGAAAGCTGTAGAACCGAACAACAGAGAAAGAAAAAGTTACAGGCGTGAGGTAGAAGAAGAACACAGAATAGCACATATGACCAGTCGCAGAATCTGTGGACTTAACTTTCATATTAAAAACCATTTGTCATAATTTCTGTAACAATTAATTCCAGTTCGCAACAGTTCTGTTAGGGTTCTCTGTAACAGTGAGTTTTGTAACTATTATATTTGTTACAAACTCAACTGCTTTATATATTTTTTTCTTTGTGAACACTTTTGGTCAATGAAATCAACTTTTGAGCATTTTTCCAACATGAGGAGCTAAACCCCTTTGCTGAGGCGACGAAGGATGCTACTTTCCAATATTTGTGTGGTAATTTTTATTTAATTAATTATTGCAATTCTTTTTACGATTATTTGCCTTGATGAGAAAATTGATTTATTGATTTTGGTTAAACAATTGTGATTTCTTTTGATAGAGCATGATTCCCTAGGTTTTTGATGTTCTATGCTTTTGATAAACAATTATTATTTCTAAAAATCTAATTATTGCAATATATTAGAATCACTTGAATGTATGAGTTGCATGATTATTATTAATTGAATCACATGAAAATTGGAAAATAGTGGAATCCTAAGTCTCAGTATCTCTACAATCTTGATAATAACTTTGAATTGAGTTTTTCTTATTTTAGTTTAATAAAAGTCTGAAATCAAAAATCTTCACAAGTCTTGAAAGAACCTTGTTCAACAACTATAAAAAAATCACATCAGTTATTCAGATGATCTAGTCATATTCATCTCACTGACTCAGCTGAATGACTTAGCCTACGCCATAGTGGCAAAGGCCCGAGCCATTGCACATGCTAGAATCAGTGTTGCACAATCAGCCAACTTCAACCCAACCATTCTTCACAGATGCAGCTCATAACTTCTGCAACTTCTCCGCATCACAACCACTCGGCTACTGATTTCATACACAAACTCATTCGTTCTCAACACCGTCATAACACTTCCTTGACTGCTTCTTAATCATCATTACATCTAAGATCACAACCCCATTTCATTCGCAACTTCAAAAGCAACAACCCTTACAACAACTTGACCCTGGAATGCAACAAACAACATATCATTCCATCCCTTCAGTTCAGCTGCAATACTCCCAGCTGCATTTATAGTACCACCAACTCATTGCTTTCACTCAACAATAGCTCTAATTCATGACTGCGGATCCTATAACCCTCTTCTAGTTGGCCCCGCAATCCTAAGCATATATTTATACTTTACATATCGCTTCAATTAAACTGCATCCATTCTCAACACTTCAGCCATACTCCACTGCAAACATCCTGGCATTCATCATATACTTAGCACCACAGGTTCATAACCACTATAACTAATCGTGAAAAGATGAGGGTACCCAAATATACCTCAATCTAAAAAAATTCCACCTATAAGTCATTTTCCGAAAGTCATTGTCTATGGACTAAGTCGAGACAATACAACTAGTCGGTTCACAATTCGTGTGATCGTTAATAGATACAAGATCGAGATAATACAACAACGAAGTATGTTTACTTGATAATAGGTTCGGACTTAACCAAACACTAGGGATTATCTATCAAGTAAAATAGGAATTAACGTTTGTGTATTTTACTTCTAATTATAATAAAACAATTATAATTCCGAAAATAGAAAAGTAAAAGACACAACAAGATTTGTTAATGAGGAAACCACAAATGTAGAAAAACCCCAGGACCTAGTCCAGAATTTAATACTCTCAGAATTAACCCGCTATAGAAAATCAAACCAGCTTCGTATAGTTGAGACCAAGCAACTAAACCTATAGTTCACCTAGTTCTCTCAGTATTCATACGCCTACAACTTGTAAATAAGTCACGTACTTGGAACAATTTCTTTGGTTCGTATTCCAAATAGTAAAGGAACAATAAATCTGTTCGGTAACAACTCTTTTCAACCAACGCGATATGAATTTGACAAAGGCTCTTCCGTTTAACCAGTAAACTCCTTTTCCAGGTCCTTAGATCAATCTCTCAACAACTACCAAATTAATTGTTAGATTATGCAATCAATAATATTAATCAAAAAGAAGTGTATTAATGCCGATCTACTCAAATAATTAATCCAATCTATCACAAGAATAATCCGATTATAGTTGGATACCTTTCCAGCCGAAACAAGTATTGTGCACACCAAAGATTATGAACCCAAAAAGTCTTATTGTCTTCAAATCTTCTTTAATCTTCAATCAGCACCTGCAAACAATCAACTTGAATCTCTTGTGATCAATCACACATAGAACGGAGTCTATTAACGTTGGATTATTACAAAACATCTTTAGATCTACAAAATGTCTAAAGATCCCCGTTGAAACTTCGATCTAGTTTGAGTGAATTTTATATCAAAAGAGAAGATTTTCAAGCATAAAAAAAATAGGTGCAATCAAAGTTCAACAACCGTTGGTCAATCAAATCAATCGAAAACTAATAATAAACCGCAACTATCTAGTTTCCCACCAACGGCACTAATAGAGCTTCTCAATCCCAAATAAGTCTTTAAATTGAGCGTCCGTAAGAGATTTCGCCTAATTAGGTTACTTTCCTCTCCGAATAGGCGGATCCATCAGTAACAACACAACTAGGTAGTTTTGTTGGCTCTGAGGATTAGTTTGCTTGGAATGAAACTTCAATATTTATAGACAAGGAAGTTTGGACACCAAGGAATTTCTGAAACTGAAAATATTCTCAAGATATGCAATATATTTCCAAATTCGATTTTCATAATTCCTGGAAATGATTTGTCCAAATATTGACCAAAACCCCAATAGAAAAATCTATAGTTAGTAAATGCACATTACTAATTATTATTTTCTAAAGATATGCATTTAATTGCTGAAGATTAAATAGCATATAAAAACTAAGAAACCTTAAAGATTATCAATTTATTTCGATCATGGGATTCTCCTTTAGCTATTAAGGAATAACTTTGAACAATTAATGATAAGAGTCACTGCACATGTTCAAAGTATATCGACATCTTTACTTTGCAAGTCCATTTTCATACTTAAAATTAGAGCTGGCAAACAAGCTAAAACTCGTGGATTAACCCGTGCTCGGCCTGTGAAAACCCGAACCCGGATTGGCTGGTTGCCTAACAAGACGGGTTAGGGTTGGAAAAATGTAGGCTTGTTGAAAAATGGGTTAACCCGGACCAGACCGTGAAACCTGAAAGCTCACCCGTTAACCCGTAGTTTCATTCCCCCACCGTATATTATGCCGCGTGTTGTCCCACTCCCCTCAGTATAACGTATGTCCCCTCATATATAATCGAAAAACCCTAGTGGTAGAAAGCTCTTCTTTTCTTTCTTTTTCTTCTTTTTCTTCTTCGTTCTTCCCTAACGGACAAAACAATAGGCTCCTCTTTATTTTCTTCTTAATTTTAATTGAAACAAAAAAGTTCTTAATCATCTTATCAATTGATGAAAAGAATTAATACAGATTTAAATATGTAGATAGAAATAGGTGGTGATTACTGTTGAAGGTGAATCTGGGAAATTTCAGAGAAGTTTGAGAAGCATCCAGGGTTTGGAATCTTTGGATTTAGGAGGAATGAATTTTCTTTGTTGCTGTGACTAATGAGAATGAAGAGATAATTATACAAAGAATAGACGCAGAAGCAATGTTTCTGTCGATCTCTAGAAACGAAAGATGAAGAAATTGGTTTAAATTTGAATCTATGTTGCAATTCAGAAGATGGGTTAGTGGCAGAAATTGAGATAGGGGTTTGACTAAATTGATGCATCTGAGCCGTGAGAGAAGATGAAGAACATCTAATAGGTATCATGATTGAATCTGAAATGGTAGAGGAAGTGGTGAACATAGATGAAGAAGAGATTGAGATTAAGATATTGATTTTGTTTGGTAAGCATGTTTGATTGGTTAAATCAATCTTCTGAAAAATTAATTTTTAATTTTGGGGTTTTGGAGATACACTATTAACATTGAAGTTACGAAATAGAAGATTAATTGAAGCTCCAAAAGAGAATTGTTAGTTTTTGGTTGAAGATATCATGAACTGATGAAGTAGTACTAAACAGTCTAAACTACTAATGATTATTGTTAAGTTTTGCAATTTTGAATCATGATTCTTGATCCTTTGATCCTTTTATTAAGTTTTTAAATTTTGATATTAAGGTTTTGTTGGTGTGACACTGTGACTGTTGAATCTGTTGATTGAATTGAATCGAAATATTACATGAATTAGATGAATGTTAGGTTGCAGGGAAGGAGCCTAAGCCTTAGATGGTCTGAATGTGGCCAGAAATAGACTAGAAATCAGATAAAACTCGCTTCTGGCTAGTTCTAACGAGAAACACGGGTTAACCCGTGAACCCGCAAGCTTTACCCATTACGGGCGCGTGTTGAAGAAATGACCACCCGTGAAGAATATCGACCCGCAGGTTTTGTCCCGTGTTAACCCGAACCCTGTAACCCGTAATAAGCCAGCCCCGACCCTCCCGTTTGCTAACTATACTTACAATCTCGGAAAAAAATTTCCACACTTCCAAACAAGTTTAGAATTGGTTTGTTTGAATTCCAATAACTATGTGATTGATTATCCTGTCAAATCACCAATTATGGGTTTCACGGTTCTACCAAAACAAGTTCGTCTCTACCTCCATGTGAGTACTATGCATAGTCACACTAGTTACCAAAATTCGGTTGACTAGGTACTAGTATCGGTTCCCCACAACTTATGGTAACTACATGTATTCGGTTGCACATGTCCATAGGATCGGTTCCCCCAAAACTACAAACTTGTTGCACATGTTCATAGGATCGGTTCCCTCACGTGTTGCACCTCTTATAAGGATCGATTCCATCTTGTAAATTTGTTGCACCTCTTACTAGGATCGATTCCCCAATGACTAGATAAAGGTTGTTATTTACAAGGCATCGATCATACCATCTTGAGTGATTACTTAAGATCGGTTTCACTAATAAAATTCATAGAAATACATAAGTCAGGCCTTGTGAATAGTTTTACTAAGATACATAAAGAAGTTTATGAGCGGTTATACTAAACACATATAATGATAATCCAAAATAGATTTGCAATGAATAACAATACCAATAAGCCTAGTGATTTCTCTTTCGATTCACAAAACAAGTTTATCAACTTACTTCCTTTAAACGAATGTAAAACATTGTTTCCTAGGATGAAATCTTTACTCACACCCATACATAATCACAATAACATTCATATGATCATGTCGATGTCTTATATACAAAGTTTAATGGTTAAGAAATAAACCTCGTATTGTATTCCTTAATACTATGTCTAACTAGAGTATCATACACATCTTCACATTTATGTTTTCAGTATGAACGACTTGAAAGATACGTTAGGGAATAAAACAGTTCAAGTCAAATATTACTAACCTCAAGAGGAAGGATGATGTTGTCGTTATAGCTCCATACTTCTTCACATTCTTCAAGTCTTCATGTAATACTTGTAAGTCTCATATCCTAATACTTTCAACCTAACCTATACGAAGTTGACTCTAATATATAATCAAGCGACTCTTTAAATGAGTTTTGATTCACTAGAATATGACAACCAAACTTGACAAACCAACACTTGGTGGGTTCAACCGAGCTATGCTCTAACAATCTCCCCCTTTGTCAATTTTAGTGACAAAACTCTTACATCATATGGATAAACAAATTACAAAAATTCATTATACACATACGCTTGATTCTAAGTTCAACAACACAAAACCTGCATTAAATTCAATCCTTAAATGCCGCTGCTGACATTATAATAACAAAGCTAATACTCCCCCTAAAGGTAAGATAGGTAAATTTTCAATCCGCACGACTTTGTTATTTTCATGTAGTTCCTCATAACTACATATCATATGGTATATGACTCCCCCTTAGTCTATGCTTTCACTCTTTTCGTTAGAATAAACGTTTTAGCACAAATGTCCTTTCCCTTAGTGATACCAACTCACAACAAGTCAATATAACTTGTTTACTCCATATATTTCTCCCCCTTTTTGTCATAAAATGACAAAGAAACGAAAAAATAAAGGACAAACCGAAAGGATTTTACAAATCTCACAAAGAGAATTTGCAAACCTATAAGAGTTGAGCACGAGGGTTTTACACACCATTTAGATAACCAATATCAAAACCTAAACTACAAGTAATTTGGTTTTAACATGTTATAGGAAACAATTTCCCGGAGAAATTTCCCCTAATAGTTTAGCACATCAAAAATTGACTAAGTACCTTAGTTCTTTTACTAAAGCGATTGTACAAATACAATCGCTTATTCGATAAGACCAAAATAAAGATCAGAGTTAACTTTATTTCTCTCATTATGCTCTAATTATTCTCAAAAATAACTTAGACCTTTCACTTTTAAACAAGACAAATACTAGGTTAGTTAACTAGTAATTCTTGTTAAGGAATTCAGTTAGACTTGAATAACCGAAACCTTCACATTTGATAAGTCTAACTAAGATCCGAAAAACTTAGTTTCTCTTATCCAGAAATCACTTGGACTAAACAAATGATCCCGAAACACATTTGTTAAGCCATAAACAATCCATACAAACCAAATAAATTAACTTGCATAATCATTTATCTTAACCGGAAGCAATTGAAACAAACATATACATTATAGCACTGCAATTGTACCGAAAATTTGTAAGCCAAAACAATATCGAAAGATAAAAATAGTTTTTCTTAACCAGAAATAATTGAATCATAATCAAATATCCATACACAAATAATGGAATCAACATCAATTGTACTGAAATTTTGTTAAGAAAAAGCAATAAGGATATGAAATAAAATCATGCTTTTCTTAAACAGGAAAACAATTAACTAATCAGATTGTTACCTCAAATTCCGCATCCTCTTCTTCCCTTAAGATATGTCATTAAGCGCAAGTTCACTTAGAACTCTCCCCCATTAAAGTTTCCATCCTCCCGCCAAAATAAAAGAACAACAACAAAGAGAAACCTTTACCATAGAAAGGTTGAAAACCGGTTTTAACTATGCGATGCAAAAGTTGAAACCTCGAAACACATATGATTTTATGCTAAACCAAAAGACTCAAAATATTGTGACTTTTTCACATATTGTTTGTACCAGAACTCCTCATGATCCTTTGATAAAGCCTACCAACATGGGCTAGAACTTAATCCCGCTAAATCAAAAAGTCACCCAAACCATAAGGGTTACACATTATGAGATCAAATATCAAGGTAATAAAACCGAAATCAAACATCCCATAAACATTCATAGCAATAAAATAAAGCATTCAAGCATAGGCAATGTAATCGAAAACTATCACAAGAAAATAATAATTTTATTTATAATAAGATAGTTTTATTCATAATAGACTTTACAATTATTGAAAGAAATCAAAAACTGAAGTCTATTTTCCTGTCGATTAAGTATTACAACATATAACTTAATCTTTAGTGATGCTCTTGTTGTTCACCGAAGTTTCTTCAGTGTTCAAACTTTTGAAGCATGTCTCAAGAGACTTATCTGCAACTACTTCTAGTTTCTCAAGCTTTTTAACTTGAACTTTCAAATCAACAAGATCAGCTTTCGTCTCCTCAATTTTATCTTTGAGCCAATCTTGATTTCGAACCATCATTATGAAATTGGTTCTCAGTTCTTCAAAATATTGAATATAGTGAATCATACTATCAGAAAGAATCCACTTGGTTTCGGTTGGATTTTGAAGGTTGTATGCCAACATACAAGACTCATCTTGAGATCCGATTGAACTATCAGAATCATAATCAGACATGATTTTTGATAAGTTTTACTTCCTCCTTTCTGTATTGATTCCTTGACAATCCTTAACCTTTTGAGCTTCCTCCTTATTGAACTTTGTAATACTGCGCGTTATCGGAGGCATGCTCGGTTATTTAAAAGGGATTTACTTAGGGTTTCTGAATACAGAAAATAGATTATTTCCAGAAAGAAATATGTTTTTGGACCTGACCAACTTGTGGAAAACCAAAAATACACACATAATATATTTTGTTTCCATTGTCTGAATCTTCCCATACTAGAAAGTTTATTAACATTTGAAAATTCCAAATAAGACCTATTTTCGGAAGATCATTAAAAATGAATACTTTTTATACAGACATGGATCCGCAGTCATCCATAAAATGCCACATAATTTTCTGATAAACAATCACATAAAGGTGTGCTCATTTTTATTGTGCTTTTCTCATCCATAATTAAGAGCATTGAGGAGGATGAGAGCACTGAAAAAGTGGGGATCTAACAACCACACCCAATATTTCGATTAGCAGTTTGTATGGACAAACTCCGAGTTACTTTCTAGAGAGTCAACTAGACAGTCAGACTCAATCAATAGAAAATATCTCAAGGAGTTATTATCTCAATCTCTCGATTTGATCTTTACTCAAGCAAATAGAATCTTCGAGTCTTTATCAAAGAGAGATAAATTGGATGGTACCAAAGACCAATATCCAAGTCTCAATCAATTTAAATCAACAACCAAAATGGTCGGATATTCTAATTAATTGAACAACGCACAACCTGTATTGTTTCAATTATATAACAAAATATAATGCGGAAAAGAAATAACACAGACACCAGAATTTTGTTAACGAGGAAACCGCAAATGCAGAAAAACCCCGGGACCTAGTCTAGATTAAACATACACTGTATTAAGCCGCTACAGACACTAGCCTAATCCATGCTAACTTCGGTCTGGACTGTAGTTGAACACCAATTAATCTCACACTGATCCAAGGTACAGTTATTCTCCTACGCCTCTGATCCCAGCAGGATACTACGCACTTGATTCCCTTAGATGATCTCACCCACAACCAAGAGTTGCTACGACCCAAAGTCGAAGACTTTAATAAACAAATCTGTATCACACAGAAAAGTCTACAAGAATAGATAAATTCGTTTCCCATGAATAAACCTATGAGTTTTGTTCCGTCTTTTGATAAATCAAGGTGAACATGAACCAATTGATAAAACCAGACTTATATTCCCGAAGAACAGCTCAGCTTTATCAATCACCTCACAATAGTCTTAATCGACGTAGCGAAAAAAGATATTGTGGAATCATAAACGATGAGACGAAGTGTTTGTGACTACTTTTATATCTTGCCTATCAGAGATAGAAATCTCAAGACAATTATTACAATTGTACTCGTACGATAAAAATAGCAAGATCAGATCACACAACTACAAGAAAAGTAGTATCGGTATGGCTTCACAATCCCAATGAAGTCTTTAAGTCGTTAACCTGGTTTTAGAAGAAGAAAACCAAAGGTTAAAGGAGAAACGACTCTAGATTAGCAAACTAGTATCACACAGAATGTGTGGGTATTAGGTTTCCTAGTTGCTAAAGTTCTCCCTTACATAGTCTTTCAGATCAGGGTTTGCAATCAATGTTAGCTTACTAACAAAGTATTCAATATTCACCGTTAGATGAAAACCTGATTAGATTCAAGCTAATATTTATCAACCGTTAGATCGAAAACATAGCTTGTTACACACACATGAAATGCACGTTTGTAGGCTTGTGAAAACCGTACCCAAACTTGTACATTAGTTGTTTCAACATTAGTTAACCAAATGGTTAGACATATGATAACTTTCATATCAGCCATATTCTTCTTCACCATAACTAGTCCAAATGACTCAAATGAACTAGTTAGAGAGTTGTTCAATTGCAAGGAAATCTCATGTACTACACAAGACATAATCGAAGCAAAAATGATGTGATTCACTTGAATCGATTCATGAACTATAAAACCACGGTTTGCAATAGTACTCTTTAGTTTATTAAGATAAGTTCACAAACATCGTTTTTAGACATAACATACTCAAGTTCGCAAACTGGGTTCGCGGACTTAAGTTCCCGGACGGAGTTCACAAATTCCAGCAGAAATTCTCGGGTTCGAGAACTACGCCAGTTCACGGACTGAGTTCGCGGATTGAGCTCACGCACTACTCCGGTTTCACTTGATCAACAAAGTTCGCAAACTTCGGTTCAAACAATATGGAATTATACATATATGTGTTACCACAACAATGCTTATATCCTCTAATGGTTATATTGTCTAAACTCTCTTTTCAATCATTGAAACATTCTCAGAGGGCGTTATATAGTTGTTATTCACAAACTATTTTTCGTCAGAGCGATTTCCCAAATGATTGAAACATAACATGACTTTCATCACTAGGTAAAGATGAACTTGGCTAAAGCGAAAGCTTTACCAATACACATTTCGAGAAATACATAAGCAAGATTTACTCAGCTCGAAATATCACATGTATATAGAGGTGGCAACGGGCCGGGTTAGGGTCAACCCGTGGCGGGTTAGATGGGTTACGGGTTGACTATGCTCAACCCTAACCCGGCTTGTTTATTCCTACGGGTTCATATTTCCCAACCCTAGCCCGTAGCGGGTTAACCCGCGGGTTGACGGGTCGGACCTAAAAAATCAGGTAAAATTAGTTTCGATTCTTTTAAAGGTGACAAAAATTAGGCAGTTATTAAAAAATCAGCTGATATAGGCTTGACATTTCAGTTATTAAAAAACTGTAATTATTTAAGATCTAATGCCTTCCTTGCCACGTACCAACAATGAAATACAACAGCAACGCCCTTTATATTTTCCAAATCATTTTCTCCCTATTAACATCCTATTTTTACCGGTCCTTCCTCCATCCCCATTCTCCCAGTCCCAGCGCCGTCGCCCACCATTCACTCGATCACACTAAACACTAGATCTCTTTCATATTTATTTATTAATAGATCCAAATCTATGTTTTTTTATCCATCTTCTCATAAGCCTCTCTGTTAACAGTTCGTATTTTAATGGTTGGTGTTACATAATCAATTGATCAATATTTAGATTTTAGGGTTCGATCTTTCAATTATTTTTTAATACGGGTATGTGTGATTCGTGAACAATTGACCCATCTAAATAATTAATGAGTTGATCACTGATTGTTTTTTGTTTGATTATGTAAATAAAATTATTGCAATTGATTTGTATTTGTTCCTTTTGAGAATTGAGAATCATTAGATGTAAAATAGTTATTAAGATTTGTGTGTGTAGTTTTGAAGATGAAACTAGAGAATTTTAACTGGGATTAAAATTAATAGATGTGAATTTGATGATACTGAGTATTTTTTTATGATTATTGGAAGCTCTGTAAGTTTTACAACCGGAACCCTCAAATACACAAAACCAAGTAATCAGGCGGGTTGACGGGCTAACCCACGGGTTAGGCGGGTCAACCCGTTTGACTAGCGGGTCCTAAAAGCTCAACCCTAGCTCGGACCTATTAACATCCAAGTCATGTTAGGGCCGGGTTTAGACGGGTCGGGTTAGGGTTGACCCGCGGGTTTTGACCCTAATTGCCAGGTCTACATGTGTATAATCTTAGTCTGTATAGTAATACGACTTTTGTCTCAAGATAGGAGATAGAGTAAATAGACTTTTGAGTGATAGATAAGTTTAAGTCTCCACATACCTTTTAGTCGATGAAGATCCACTGGTTCCTTGAGTAGTCCTTCGTCTTGTATGATGATTGCCATGGAGTTCTTGAGGTCAACTACACTTTCTATCCTAGTCCGAGACCTTAGCTATAGTAGACTAGAAATCAAAACTTTATAGTTTTGATCACTAACATTGACAAACATGCTTGAGATAGCAACGCATGCACGTTTGACCGAGCAGTGCTTTAACAATCTCCCCCTTTGTCAATTTTGGCGGAAAAACTATTAATACATATGGAATACAAAAAATATATAAATAAACTTTGTAGCTCCTATTCCACATGTCGTCTAATCTTCAATATTACTCGAAATCTTCGTCACTTCCAAGTACTCCAATGATCCCAAAGGCTGTAAGTTTAGCATTATCGTTGTTGGAGATCGATAGCTATAAAAACGAGAAAACAAGAGTTCTCAATCATTGTTATACAATGTCATAGTATCATTACACAACGTCAAAGTCTAATTGCATCACAACTTTAACAACAATATTATGGTGATACTTCACTCCTCCTTAGTCAATACTCCATCTCATATGGAAACCACTCCTTCTTACATAATGATCCGAAAACCATATGTATTTGTAGTGTGAACTACATATTAATTCTCCCCATTTTTGTCGATAAAATTGGCAAAGGTACAAGAACGAGATCCTAATGAAATTTCCATATGAGACATTTCATGACCAAAGATAAATGTATATCATCTTGTTTAGATGCAATCATAAAGCCAAAGCTAAATGCATTCATCAAGGAGTTTATAAAGATACAAGATAACCCCTATAAAATTCCACATCCGCACTCCCCACAAAGATTTGGCAATTCAGCACAAGTTCAAAAGAACTCTCCCCCATAAAATGTCATTCCCGAAAGAACAACAAGAGCGACCTTAATTTCAAAAGAAAAAAAAGGATTTCTTTGGACTCAACAAATCACATACAAGTATGAATTTGGAATCCTAAAAAGAATATTCAATCAAACTAACCGTAAGCGAACCTAAGATTAACTTGACTAAATATGCTCAACACAAGTAAACTTATGGAGACTTAAGAAATAAATTAAATTAATCACAAGAGAACTCGCAAATAATCTAATTGCTATAATCAACCAAACTAATTACAAAAGTAATCAATTTAATTGGTCACACTCGACATAAGAAGAATTTATGGAGCAATGACTAAGTTAATCATGAATAACCAACTCAGTCAAAGAAATGCTCAAACATAAGAAAACTTATGGAGTTCTAACTAAATAACCACACAAGATGATTAATTTAGTTTAACATGTTCAACATAAAGTACCTTACGGAACAACAACTAAGCTAATCACAAAAGTAATCGACTTTTGTTGTTTTAGTGATCAACATAAGACACTTCATGGAACAACACAGTATTTACACAAATTGTGGTTCGAAGATTGACCTTATACCGTGGAATAAGCAAGGATACATTTTATTTTCCATCACCATTTGCACAATGAGATACAATAGACATAATCCTTGAATCACAAAAGATTTTAACCTATCTTCCATCAAAACTTGACAATATAGGCTTAACTTTTGTGTTTGTCAAAAGTCTATTCATTCTTTTATCAATACTTGCATATCAATACACGAACGACTTTACTTTTGACAAAGTATGGGACAATCAAGTTCACGGATGTAAACAAAAATAACCCATAACAATATTGAAATATATAAAACCATAAAGATTAATACTGCAAAAATCATCTTCCGAACAAGTTTAGAATTTAAACAAATAAATCTAAAAACAAGAAGATGAAAAAGTTGGACATAGTTATGTGTAATCACAATAATGGCTATTCCAAACACTAGTTATTCTTCTAAACAAAACATGAAAAATTAGATGATTTACTAGGCAAAAAGAACACATTACTCATCCTCTTCATTATCGGAGATACTCCAAGATGCTTGAATTGTGTTCAACTATTCCTTGATCTCGGGAAACTTAGTTGCAACCACCGACAATTGTTCTTGAACACACTTCACCCTTTAATTGACCTTACACACACCCTTGTGAATTTTTTGAAGTAGACTCAAGGTGGTAGGGTCACAATCATTAAGCAAGGAATCCCTTTGTCTTCTGCATACATTCTCCCTTATGCGTCTGAAGGTACACGGTCGAACTGGTTTGGGAACCCCAAGGGAGTTGCCAAATGAATCAAGGCCACGATCACGGAAAATTTGTCTAATCAAGCATGGACATCCTAACACCTTTATAGGTGAAGTCATCGAAATCATTTGATGAATTATAAAACCACGTATATCGAGACTTTGAACACCTGTATCAAGAAAATAAACTAATTCAGTAAACTCATAATTCAACCAAGAATTCTCAATTATGGAAGGACAAATATTTGGGATACTAAGTTTCCCAAAATCCTTCAACGATATACTAAGATCATTAGTAGGAAATTTTCCTTGATTCCAAGCTACCTATTTGCCACAAAGCCCAAGAGAGATATCATCACATGATGGACGTTCATCATTTGGTCTAGGGAGACGCACGTTTCCCAGCAGAAAGTTGGTAATCTTCGAAATTAGCTCTATATCAACAAGAAACCTTTTTTTATTTACCATGGATTTGAATTCCATCTTATTAAGATAGAAATCATGAATGTTGGCATAGAAAATTCTTGTGAGAGAATCAAATCCTTGACCAAGACCATCAAAGATATTTTCAAGATTGAATTTTTTGAAGCACGCTAAATCCTCATCATGTCCACTAGAGATATCCAATTTCTTTTCTAAAATAAAACCTCTAGATGAAATCTTCTCAAAAATTCTAGCACATAAATCATCCACAAACCTAATCCTAAGAGAATTTTGGTCACAAGGAAGATTCATACTAGAAGTATTTGAATTTTTGGAATTCCATTTTGAGCCCTTTGAATTCATAATGAGATCTAAGAAATTAAAAGGATCATAAGAAGTTTACTTACTTGGAGTGAGTCTTGAACACCCTTTCTCTTAGTTTCTCCAAAGAGTCTTTGATGGAGGCAACACACAAAACCCTAGAAGTTCACGTACGCGGACGGGTGAGAGGAAGAAGAGAGTGCGCGAACTTCCTCTTTATAAGACCAAAAATGGAATTGGACCCGTTTGCGAACTTCAACCCACAAAGAACAAGGGGTTTTTGTTAGACGTTTGCACGTCAAGGATTATGCATCCCGTAACACGGTGGATGCACTAGAAGGCTTTATTCGAAATTTCAAGACAAACCTGTACAAAATTCAAACCATTTCTTGCCCCATTTCAAGATATATACATATGGGGTAGTGCCAGTCTTGTTACCAAGAGACACAATGTGCAGAGAGATTCTCATGCAATATTTCCGGTTGACCAGTGTGAACAGTCCCTGTAATGTAATCAACATAATGATGATAATCAGGGGAGTCTGAGCTTAATATCCTTTATTTGATATGCCTAGAAGGAGGATTCTTCCGTTTTCTAGGTTGTACAATATTATTCACTGGTTTAATATGTACTGAACCCTTTTCAGAGTGATTCTTAGACTTAACAGAATTAAGTTTTTCTAAGGATATAAAAACGTCTTTGAATGCTCTGAATAGATCTTTATCAACCGATCCATTATGATAGTACTCCCCATAGAGATCGGTAGTTAATTTAGTGAGGTTCCATATCCTTGAGCGCCATGAACGTTTCCCCAATCTCTCATTTTTTTTATTTTTTTCTTTAGATTGACACATATCATCTAAGACTTCATTCTCAGATGAAATGGGATTATCATGAGAGACAAGAGGTTTTGACCATAAAAGATCTTGATCAATCTTTAAAAAATTCTGGGGTGCGTTACAGATGCCAAGAGCAAATTTTCCAAAGAAATTTCCCATGGGACAATTTTTAAGGAACAAACAAACACAAACTTATCAGGTTTAAGGTGTTTCCCTGCTCTGATACCAATTGAAAAAGCGGGGGTCTAATAACCACACCCAATATTTCGATTAGGAATCTGTATGGACAAACTCCGAGTTACTTTCTAGAGAATCAACTAGATAGTCATACTCAATCAATAAAAAATATCTCAAGGAGTTATTATCTCAGTCTCTCGATTTGATCTTTACTCAAGCAAATAGAATCTGCGAGTCTTTATCAAAGAGAGATAACTTGGATGGTACCAAAGACCAATATCCAAGTCTCAATCAATTTGAATCAACAACCAAAATGGTCGGATATTCTAATTGATTGAACAATGCACAACATGTATTATTTCAATTATATAACAAAATATAATGCAGAAAAGAAATAACAAAGACACTAGAATTTTGTTACGAGGAAACCGCAAGGTACAGTTATGCTCCTACGTCTCTGATCCCATCAGGAAACTGCATACTTTATTCCCTTAGTTGATCTCACCCACAACCAAGAGTTGCTACGACCCAAATTCGAAGACTTTAATAAACAAACCTATATCACACAGAAAAGTCTACAATAATAGATAAATTCGTCTCCCACGAATAAACCTACAAGTTTTGTTCCGTATTTTGATAAATCAAGGTGAACAGGAACCAATTGATAAAACCAGACTTATATTCCCGAAAAATAGCTAAGCTTTATCAATCACCTCACAATAGTCTTAATCTACGTAGTGAAAAAGATATTGTGGAATCACAAACGATGAGACGAAGTGTTTGTGACTACTTTTATATCTTGCCTATCGGAGATAGTATTCTCAAGCTAATTATTACAATTATACTCGTACGATAGAAACAACAAGATCAGATCACACAACTACAAGAAAAGTAGTATCGGTCTGGCTTCACAATCCCAATAAAGTCTTTAAGTCGTTAACCTGGTTTTAGAAGAAGAAAACCAAAGGTTAAAAGAGAAACGACTCTAGCTTAGCAAACTAGTATCACACAGAATGTGTGGGGATTAGGTTTCCCAGTTGCTAGATATCTCCCTTATATAGTCTCTCAAATCAGGGTTTGCAATCAATGTTTGCTTACTAACAAAGCATTCAATATTCACCGTTATATGAAAACCTGATTAGATTCAAGCTAATATTTATCAACCGTTAGTTCAAAAACATAGATTGTTACACACACATGAAATGCACATTTGTAGGCTTGTGAAAACTGTACCCAAACTTGTACATTAGTTGGTTCAACAATAGTTAACTAAATGGTTATCCATATAATAACTTTCATATCAACCATATTCTTCTTCACCATAACTAGTCCAAATGACTCAAATGAACTAGTGAGAGAGTTGTTCAATTTCAAGGAAATCTCATGTACTACACAAGACACAATCGAAGCAAAAATGATGTGATTCACTCGAATTGATTCATGAACTATAAAGCCATGGTTTGCAATAGCATTCCTTAGTTTATTAAGATAAGTTTACAAACATCATTTTTAGACATAACCTACTCAAGTTCGTGGATTGGGTTCACGGACTTAAGTTCCCGGATGGAGTTCACAAACTCCAGCAGAAATTCTCGGGTTCGAGAACTACGCCAGTTCGCAGACTAAGTTTGCAGACCGAACTTGTATGCTGAGTTCGCGGACTGAGCTCACGCACTACTCCGGTTTCACTTGATCAACAAAGTCCGCAAACTTCGGTTCAAGCTATAAGGACTTATACATATATGTGTTACCACAACAATGCTTATATTCTCAAATGGTTATATTGTCTAAACTCTCATTTCAATCATTGAAACATTCTCAGAGGGCGTTATATAGTTGTTATTCACAAACTATTTTTCGTCAGAGCGATTTCCAAAATGATTGAAACATAACATGACTTTCGTCACTAGGTAAAGATGAAATTGGTTAAAGCGAAAGCTTTACCAACACACATTTCGAGAAATAAATAAGCAAGTGTAGATGGTGGATTTTCGACAAAGGCTAAAATCGTAAACCCATAATTACACGAACCTATGACTCTGCAATTAGGCGTGAATATGGAGACACGGGTCTCTTATCGAATCCTCTGAAGGAGAATACTTTCTCTCAGAGTGCATATAGATATGTAGTCTCACAGCTGGACAACGACATATCTCATGAGTACTGAATATTTCAGTCATTATTTCTATCAAAGGATGAACAACTCCCGAACAACTTGCTCTACTAATATAAAGTCATAAATTAATCATTCCTAAATTCTTGGATTCATCCGCAGAATTTCTGCAAATATTCAAATATTTTCGCAGATATCTTATTACGCAAATCATAGTTCTTCCCAGCAGTAGTTCATGGATTAGTAATAAATATTGGACGCACGGGCATCAGAGCTACCGCCTGAGCGAGCCCTATCTCAAACTTAGATTCTTGGATTCATCCGCAGAATCGCTGAAAATATTCATATATTTTCGCAGATATTTCATTACGCAAACCATGGTTCTTCCCAGCAGAAGTCCATGGATTAGTAATAAATATTGGATGCATGGGCATCAGAGCTACCGCCTGAGCGATCCCTGTCTCAAACTTATATTCTTGGATTCATTCGCAGAATCGCTGAAAATATTCAGATATTTTCGCAGATATTTCATTACACAAACCATGGTTCTTCCCAGCAGAAGTCCATGGATTAGTAATAAACATTGGACGCACGGGCATCAGAGCTACCGCCTGAGCGAGCCCTGTCTCAAAATTAGATTCTTGGATTCATCCGCAGAATCGCTGAAAATATTCAGATATTTTCGCAGATATTTCATTATGCAAACCATGGTTCTTCCCAGCAGAAGTCCATGGATTAGTAATAAATATTGGACGCACGGGCATTAGGGCTACCGCCTGAGAAAGCTCTGTCTCACACCGAATTCTTGGATTCATCCGCAGAATTGCTGAAAATATTCAAATATTTTCGCAGATATTTCATTACGCAAACCATGGTTGTTCCCAGCAGAAGTCCATGGATTAGTAATAAATATCGGACGCACGGGCATCAGGGCTACCGCCTGAGCAAGCCCCGTCTCAAATGGTGCAATTGTATTCAACAATGATGCATTAATAACCACCGCACGAGTGAGTATTTCAAAATACGATGAAATGATGAGCCTATGCAAAATAGGACAAAAATAACAAATAAATAAAAATTGACCAAGGCGCTGGGAGCATGGATCCACTGACCGGCCGACCGTGCCGTGGTCAATCCCACACCAGTCTTATATTTTTATCATATTTTTTGTTATTTTCCTTGAGTTCATGAAAAACCTTTCGCTTGAACAAATATCCTTTGTTTTGAGGAAACTCCTCAACTTCATGGTGCCTCCTTTGCGCGGAGGAAATAATATAAAATTAAGGAGAGCATGAGGGGGGCGTGACCATTGGCCAACCGGCCATGCCTTGGTCCCATCCGGCCCCACACCTCATATTTCCTCATTATTTTATTATTATTTCCCTAATTTCATGAAAACTCCTTAATCTCATGATATTTCCTTCGTCCCATGAAAAATAATAAAAATTAGGAAACTCGTGTGCACGAGCCATGGCTGGTTGGCCAAACCCTAGATGGCTCACACGTCCCATTCTTTTATTAGCATATTTTTCATGTTTTCATAATCCCATGAAAATTCTCTGATTTCATGATATTTCCTTCAAATTATGAAAATTCCTTCAAATCATGAAATAATGCATAAAATAGGGAAAACGCATGGGAACGGGCCTTGGTCAGCCTGTCATACTCCAAGCCGGTCCCACACGCTCACACATCCCTTATTTTATTATTTATGATTTTTTATGTTTCCCTCGTCTCATGGAAACTCCTTGATTTCAACAAAACTCCTTCGTTTTATCATATTAGAAAAAATGTTATGGACCGGCCTCTTTGATTTTTCCTGAGTTTTACTCTCTGGATGTTTTCTCCTCCCGAAAGAGCTTAAAACCTAAATATTCTCGCGTGAGGAGATAAGAAATTCTTTTCCTTACGGAATGGAGGGGCGGACCAGCAAAATACGAGTCTGTATGAGAAATCTATGTTGATTCTACCAAAGGACGCTAATTAGGGTTTCAACCAATCTGGGAGTGCTCAAACGATCAACATTTGATCCCGTGACCACCCAGGGCCGGTTTCATGACCCCTTGGTCGGTCCCTCACCTCTTCATAATTCCTTCACTTTTCATTATTTTCCTTCATCCGATGAAGTTTTGACGGTTTTATCAGAAAACCTTAATTTTGTCATATTTTCTCAAATGGTCGCTCAAACGAGCACCAGAAAATATCAAAATTCTCAGAACTGAGACACGGATGTCTCAACGATGAAATCATGTTACCTTGACCGACCAGGGTTGGCTTTGTGGCTCGCAATGAGCTAGTACCACGTGTTTCTCACAATCTGACCTAATTTGCACAATTGCATGTATTAGGTCCAAAAACTCTCCAAACAATTTCGGAATTTGACGGAGCGATCATCATTTGATCCCGTGACCACCCAGGGATGGTTTCACAACCCCTTGGTCAGTCCCTCATATCTTAATAATTAATTAGGTTCTATCACCTAATGCTAAACCCAGCAATAATTCAGTAAATGATTAAACCAGCATTTAATCATCCTTTCTACAACTCACCAACTCTTCAAAGAGGTCTTGGATTTTTCTCACGTGAGCATATGAGAATTTCATGGTCGATCCACGGTCCCATGAAGCCGGTTCTCCTTCATTCTATGGTTAATTTCAAATAAACCATCAATTGGTCATCAATTGATCAAATTAGGGTTTCTGAATTCAAGGATCATGATTCCAGATTCAAACACTAATAATTTCACACTGATCTCATGATCAATATTCTTATTAATTATGCTCGGTTCAACTAACAATGCTTTAATTAATATTTTATTTTGGTCACGCTACCAATAATTCATCAAACGAGCAACACTTGCTCAGATGAGCAATATTTACTCAAATTGAACTACCAATATTAAATAAATTAGCGAGCAACACTTGCTATCCTCAATGTGAGGATCCTATACTGTCTCAGCAGACACGTTTGATTCATGAGTTGCATAAAATTCTACAAAATCATGTTTAACTCAGCAAATACGTGGACTCATGGTCCCACGAAGTCATGAAATCAGCAACTGACTTAATTAACCATGAGACATCAATCATGTCACTTGGGGGGATATCAACTAGGGTTTTGGTTTGGCGGTCTACGGAACGTGTGTTCAAACACACGATAAAATGTGAGCAAGTTGTGCAATCAGTTGAGGGAGTTAGCGAAGTAGTGGGTGGAAAATCAACCAAGTCTCTGCACGATGAGCGCAACTGGTTTCAAGCATTATTTCCATCTCTCCACTCCTTCACTCCATCAACTGTCACACTTCATGGGATCATGGTGTTTTCAACTCCGGCATTATATAATGTCTCTGAATCCTGATTGAAAGGACAAGATTCGAAGAGTTATCAAACATTCGAACACAATCGTCTGAACGAGCAATTTCTTACAAAGTTCATACATACGCTCTTTTGTCTACACGAACTCACAGAAATTACTCTCAATCAGGCAAGATTCAATCATTCAGAGCATTTCACGCTGAAATCATAACACACCTACAATCTCAGATCACCATTGATCTCAACATTTCTCAGCTTCCTCCTACAGATCAACCCATCCTCTCTTGTGACCGAATTTACTCTAGAACGTCCATTGTCTTGGTTTAGACCGGAGTACTACAGATTGGTCTCTCGAACTTAAAGCACCCCATTTCATAGCGGTGCATCTGTGTGAGGTTAAACACTTCACTCGGTTCAAGGAATTTTCTCCGCACGGTCGTCCTCAATTCCGCAAAAACCAGCAGATCGTTTTCCCCATCCACATATTGGCGACCATAGTGGGAGATCATTCTCTCGGTTGCAATCTCTCATTTTCATAAGATGGTTGGTCTTAGGTCAGGGTCGGTCACAAATCTTTACACAAATATCGCTTGCACTATCAACAATGAAGATATCCCGGAAACTTTTCCGGGCACTAGCACTGACGGGGGTGACATCAATCCTCCTCACACCAACGCTGAAGGTCATCCTTTGTTCGGCCGACATCCCGAAGAGGTCATAGGAAACCCACCACCAACTATGGATGATCTCGTCAAAGCGCAAGAAACTCTTGCAAAAAATCAGACAGATATGGCTGCAGTGCAACAAAATCTATTTGATCACTTGAAGACTCTTACTGACAAGCTGTCAGAAAAAACTCTATACAAAGGGAAAGAGAAGGATAAATCCTCAGATGTTGCTGACCCTGAGGTAATTCCAATTCACACCGTGAACGATGATGAAACCAACAAAGCTACAGGAAATTCATCAGCAAAAGAGTCATCAAGCTTCATCACCCGGGAAGACTTGGAGCATCTTCTGGAGAATCATGGAAAAGACAAGACATCACATGTCCATCGTCACCAACCTTCCTATCCTGCTGCTACACAAAGGACTCCACTTCCTAAAGGTTATACCTCTCCAACTTTTACCCTGTATGATAGAACTGGAAATGCTAGAGAGCACGTTTCTCGCTTTCTTGAAGCTTTGGGAGAACATGAACATAACCATGTCGTCCGTCTCAAGGAATTCTCAAATTCCTTGAAAGGAAGAGCATACACCTGGTATAACAACATCACACCATGGACCATCAATAATTGGGGAGAAATGATTAACGCTTTCTACATAAAATACTTCTTCGTATCAGAGCAAATCACTCTCTCTGACCTTGGAAGGATGTTTCAAAGGGTTGGTGAAAACCCCAACGACTTTGTAAAAAGATTCAGGGTCCAAGCCTTGGATTGTCATGATCCAAACGTCACAGAGCAACAACTGGTGGAATTATGCATCAATGGGATGCTCCCGGTATACAGAGCATTATTGGAGAATCTTTGATTCCAAACTTTCTCAGAACTCCACGAAGTCGCGAAGAGATCAGCAACCACTGCACCTGCTCTGTTGGAAAGAACAAAATCTACAAATACTGAAGAATCGCGAGACACTTGAGGAAGCAGACGTCTAATCAACAAACAGTACAACCTGCAGCCTTCAGCAAATGCTATCGCAGAAGGGAGCAAACGGAAATATGAACCACGGCGCAAGCATACTTCTTCCGCCCATTCATAGGCACAAAGTAAAGATGACGCACATGCTCCTCCACAGCATACAGAAGATCCGGTGGCACCTGATTTTCCATGTTCCATTGAAGAAGTCATCGAATTGTTGGAGGCCTGGATTCAAGACGGTGCAATCAAGTTGCCATATGTCAAGAAGGAACCAACTGAAGAAGACATGGAAAGTCCTCGTTACTGCCACTTCCACAGGTTCGTCAATCATCCCACAAAGCAACTGCGCAGTTTTTAAATACATTTTCAAAGAAAAGGTTGATCCGCAATAGCTTCAACTTGGGACTGAAGGAGTATACAAGAATCCTCTCCCAATTAGAACCTTTACACTCTTTGGACAACCTATCAAAGGAGCAGTTCAAGACGAACGTGAATTGTGTTATCTGTCGAAGGCACAAAGGAGAGACATGTTCACAGTACTGAACCACATCGTGTCAAGAAGTCCATCCCAAAAATAATTCTTGAGCCTCCAGCCACAAATCAAGAGATGTACGACTGGGGACTGCTTACCACAGTCAATCTCAGAAGAAACTAATTTGGAAGAACGTTGATCGATGTTGACACCACCATCAACAACATTCCAGTAAAAACCATCGGATCCACATGCATCCCTCGGCAAGAAGATACTCATTCTCCATCTCAATCAGAAGACCTCGAAGGAGCGCTCGAAAATACTCATGGATACATCACTCTCAAAGTAAACATAAGTCCCACCTGGACAGAAACCAAGTTTCGCATAATCAGGAATATCTAGGATATGACATGTCCTTTAGACGAGCGTAGGTCCACACTGAAAAGATGGATACTTACGAAGCATCTTTAGTTACACATCTCTCCAACGAAGAAAGTTCTGATCCAGAAGGTTTGACGGACATTCCATCATCAGAGTACTTTGAGGAATTTCAAACTTCGACGAGGTTGAAGCAAGAACCTGCAAAAGATGCATAGATATTCGTCAAGAGATTCCACACTCAGGCAAGTCTCATTCATTTCATGTCTATGTCATTTATTTCCTCACATGTATCTTAGCACGGGGACTCAATTCTGCTAGTAACTCTGCAAGATGTTATGAATGGTAGATACACTGGATTAGTATTTTACCAAGTGGTTGAATCTGATATTCATCCGAACTGAGCATTGAAACATTCATTACTAAGATGATTTCCAAGCATGGAAAAGAACACTTTGGGCGTTTCTCTAGAGCCTTGCAGGAGTGTCCATGTGTCTTAGAAAATCAGAAAGTTCTGATGTCTGCACAAGTGTTGAATCCCACTACCGCAACGAAAGGGATGCTGAATCAACAGAAGATACTCGGGGCCAAGATGATCAATCCTAAGACATTCAAATCTCAAAGGATATGACACTTCAACGCTAGAGCATCTAAGAAGTCTTCAAATTGTACTCCCAATCAAAGAGTACACCTTTGATAATGACGCCTCTGGCTTCAACATAAATACCTCGATGATGACATACTGATTCACCACCAGCGCAACCGAAGTGCAACTAAACTACAATCGCTGAGTCTTCACTATCTCCATGACAAGAATTCTGAAGCAAATATAGTATCATTCACCCATGGATGACACGAATTCCTTCAACATACGCTGGGGACTTGATCTTACTGGAGAAATTGATTTTATTTCAATAAACGTTATCCATATAACAAGTTATTGCAACCAAATGTGATCCCATAAAACTTCATCAACGGGATCTATCTACATCACAAGCTCCTGCACGACTGAGGAACTTCTTCTCTTCATCGTTAACACCCAGAATGAAGGCTGCTGATGCAATCCTCCGGAACATCGTCGACTCACTGACGAATCCAGTTTACATTAAAATCATACTATTCAAGAGAATTCATGTTGAACTCCCAGAACACCTTCGTCTTAGAGATGCTCAACCCACCAAAAGGCTCACTGGATGGAGGAGCAACTACTATGTCTATAATCATAGTTTTATCCTTTTCGGTCTTTTAAGCAACTTCAACCGTGATATCAGTGTCAATAATAATCTCTAAGGGAACACCATCCATGATCTCAACATCGACAAAGATCTCTGGAGCGTGATCATTCATGGTCTCAACACCAACAACGGTCTCAGGAACAACATCCCCAAGGCTTCATCAACTAATCATTCTCTGAAGTAGTACACATGAAGCAGACTTCTCTAAGAACCAATGATTCATATCAATAGGTATAGACCTGATAACATGCTCACATGAAGTCTTCCCAAAGCTGGCACGACTAGTGGGCATAATCCAAAGTCTTCTACAAGATGTTCTCGACACCTCTACAGATGAGATACAACACACTTCAGGTCATGGTTTTGCAAAAAACGTGCCAATGGGTGAGTAATGGGACAATACTTCCTCAACAAAAGATGTTCGTCTGTGTCTCTTAAATAACATATTGAAAGGGCGCATTAATCGGACATACAAGCTAAAAGATATGGCATTTACCGTAAGGTCTACGAAACCTAAGAAATTTGTATGGGATTACAAATTGCAGATGTGCACGCTTCGTTGGCGGACTTATATTGAGTGATTCTTTTATCAGTTAATAAATCAGTCTCTTAGCTTCAAAAGTTGGGGTCAAGCATTGAATTCCGACGCCGTGTCTTTTCGCTAAGTCTTTCATCAAGGTACCTTCAGCTTCCTGGTTAGCTCGGCTACTTCATCTTCTTCAACACAACATCACTAGTAAGGAAAGGAGTGTCATCCTTTTATGCTTTCTTGATAACTTCAAGTCTTTCACGGAGACACTACAGATTGAAGCCAAGTTCTTTAGCATTCTTCAAGTTGTACTCCCAATCAAAGAGTAAATCTTGGGAAAAAACATCTCTGGCTATAATCCGGATATAATCTATAACACGCAAGATGGCCTCTACTTGTTTCGTCAAGAAATAACTACGCCCTGGATCCCGGGTAACAACAAAGTGTCCATACATTTCCCACAGTTCCTTATATATAGCAACATATCCGATGGGAACGCTAAAACCTCCAACAAGCTGGTGATATGGGAGTAACTCACTAAATTGTGGATCAAAGGAAATCCCTGTAGTAGGATACTTATGCACTATCATCTGGTTCTCAGTTACTGGAGCAGTGTCAATGATCATAGAAAAAACTTCAGGGGAAGTAACTTCTGCTATTTCGGGTTCGGTTTCCACCATCTGAGGCACAATTGGAGTTTCCACCACCTTCACGGTATCAACGACCAGCACTTCATCATCCTGAGGCGCAGCTATGGAATTCTTGTCACCAAAAACTCCTGGATTGCCCAAATCATCATTATTGGATCCATGATTCCCAACTTTGTCATTCCGCACCTAATACAAAGATTACATGGGATTAGAATGATTTAAAGGAGATATACTTACTGGGGGAGTCTCTAACTCATTTGAAGGCTCAGAAATATCGGAATCTCCATTGGCAATGCCGCTATCTCCATTCGGTTCGAGATTTCGGGAATTCTCTATATTCCCATATCCTAAAGAAGAGCACGCTTCATCAGCATGATGCTTATCTACAATGATTTCTTCCTGGATTCATCAACAACAATTATTATTACTTCATTCAAGGAGATGCAAAAATCACCTGCACGAAAAAGGATACTTGCATCGACTTTCTCATCAGTGCTGGATTCATGAATTGCTTGTCCGGGAACAAGTTGAAGATCGTTAATCGATGGAGCAAAAGACTGAAAAGAAATAACAAACCTTGGACTTATAATCCTAATTGCATGGGAAAAGTCATGACACGAGGAGCGCTAACAACTCACCAAAGAAACGGCTAGGGACTACACGTCATTTGCTAACATCCTGTAGTCCTTACTTCTGGGTTCTCCTCTCCCGTAGACTTTATTCCATTTCTGTAGAGTTCACATCTATCCAGGATTCCACTATACGATTATCCTGTGGTAAATTTAGTGAAATAAGCAGAAGTACAACTCAGTATGAAGGATCTCTCACCATCACTCAGAGGTCCTAGAAGCATCATTTCTTGAAGATGCATCTGTAGAGGTATCATCTATGGAAATATCATCTTTGGAAACATCATTATGGGAACCGGTCATTCTCGCAAAGATGTTGTGACGTCCATACAACATTCCTACTTCAGTATATCATCCGTAGATGCAGATTTCATCAAAGCAGTGGAATTAAAACATAACAGAAATGATCAGGATGCTCACATCAACGTCTACCAAAATGGTAACTCTGAACTCTTACCTTTTTACGCTTCCACTAACAGTAGTGAGAGTAATGCTAGAGTTAACACTCCAAAATCGTTTGCTTCTTTGAGACCTACAAAGACGTTCAAAAACTCAGATTTTTCATAAAATCATGAACTTTTCTACTGAATGAACATTCACCATAGAATTATGAAAATTAAAACATTATTTCATCATAAATAATTTTATCTCTAAGCAACATCGCACAAAACTCAAGTTTTGATTTTAGAGAAATAATATATATTTGCATATATGTATATAAACAAAATGTTTATTTACTCACGTAAATAAATAAATAAATATTTTTAGCATGAGCCAGGCTCATAAAAATAAATTGTGGACACTCCACGGTTCAAAAAAATAATCATGAATCTACCATGTTTTTGCAAAGCCCTTTTCCTTCGTGTCGTCATACGTCTTCAAAACGAAGTTTTATTTCAATTTTGTGAAAACTCATGCATTACACGATAAAGTTTTACATGAAAGCTCATACACAAAATTTTATCACCGGACACAAGTTCATATATGCATAAAGAAGAGAACTCGTCTCTCGCATCATCGTTATTCTTTAAATAGAAGATTTTACTTCGGTTTTGTGAAAAATTCACTTTTTCGTGATAAAACTTTGGCTCACATGAAAGATCGTCAACATAGTTTCATCACTGAACCTACGTATTCATATATGAAGGGAAATCACTCCTAAATCAGAGATTATTACTAGTTTTCAAAAACTAACGATCAAACGAATAAACGTTTTCAAAAACGAAGGTTTTTGACGAAACCCACACTCATATTTACACGGGTATATAATTTTATCATGAGCAATATGTGAAAAACTCATAGAACTCATGAACATCAGCAAAAAAAAAAAAAAAAAAAAAACGAAGATTCGAACGCATACCTGTCGGTGGCTCCAGCAAACGGCCGGACGGTGGCAGCGACGGCGGCGACGCTGGTGGTCCGACAACTTTTCCTCCTCTTGATGCTGGCGTGAAGGTGATGGATATGGCTCGGCCCGCGAATCCTAACTGACCAAGGACCTGTCGTCCAAATCACCAATTCAACACCAATTTATGCTCATCAAATGACACTCTAGCATGCCGCTGGAATCTTCATTCAAGTTATGGTATGCTCATATGATCGAAATCCGGTAACATCTTACCTTACGAATAAGTTTAATTACTTATACTGTTTATGACCGGAAAATCACCATTCAATGCTGACTGAGGAACACGGCTTTCCTCACTAAGCAGGGGACTTAATGTAGATGGTGGATTTTCGACAAAGGCTAAAATTGTAAACCCATAATTACACGAACCTCTGACTCAGCAATTAGGCGTGAATATGGAGACATGGGTCTCTCATCGAATCCTATGAAAGAGAATACTTTCCCTCAGAGTGCATATAGATATGTAGTCTCATAGCTGGACAACCACATATCTCATGAGTACTGAATACTTCAGTCATTATTTCTATCACGGGATGAACAACTCTCGAACAACTTGCTCTACTAGCATAAAGTCATAAATTAATCATTCCTAAATTCTTGGATTCATCCGCATAATTTCTGAAAATATTCAAATATTTTCGCAGATATCTTATTACGCAAATCATAGTTCTTCCCAGTAGAAGTCCATGGATTAGTAATAAATATTGGACGCACGGGCATCAGAGCTACCGCCTGAGCGAGCCCTGTCTCAAACTTAGATTCTTGGATTCATCCGCAGAATCGCTGAAAATATTCAGATATTTTCGCAGATATTTCATTACGCAAACCATGGTTCTTCCCAGCAGAATTCCATGGATTAGTAATAAATATTGGACGCATGGGCATCAGAGCTACCGCCTGAGCGAGCCCTGTCTCAAACTTATATTCTTGGATTCATCCGCAGAATCGCTGAAAATATTCAGATATTTTCGCAGATATTTCATTACGCAAACCATGGTTCTTCCCAGCAGAATTCCATGGATTAGTAATAAACATTGGACGCACGGGCATTAGAGCTACCGCCTAAGCGAGCCCTGTCTCAAAATTAGATTCTTGGATTCATCCGCAGAATCGCTGAAAATATTCAGATATTTTCGCAGATATTTCATTACGCAAACCATGGTTCTTCCCAGTAGAAGTCCATGGATTAGTAATAAATATTGGATGCACGAGCATCAGGGCTACCGCCTGAGCAAGCTCTGTCTCACACCGAATTCTTGGATTCATCCGCAGAATTGCTGAAAATATTCAAATATTTTCGCAGATATTTCATTACGCAAACCATGGTTGTTCCCAGCAGAAGTCCATGGATTAGTAATAAATATCGGACGTACGGGCATCAGGGCTACCGCCTGAGCAAGCCCCGTCTCAAATGGTGCAATTGTATTCAACAATGATGCATTAATAACCACCGCACGAGTGAGTATTTCAAAATACGATGAAACGGTGAGCCTATGAAAAATAGGACGAAAAATAAAAAATAAATAAAAATTGACCAAGGCGTTGGGAGCATGGATCCACTGACCGGCCGACCGTGCCGTGGTCAATCCCACACCAGTCTTATATTTTTATCATATTTTTTGTTATTTTCCTTGAGTTCATGAAAAACCTTTCGCTTGAAAAAATATCCTTTGTTTTGAGGAAACTCCTCAACTTCATGGTGCCTCCTTCGCGCGGAGGAAATAATATAAAATTAAGGAGAGCATGAGGGGGGTGTGACCATTGGCCAACCGGACATGCCTTGGTCCCAGACGGCCCCACACCTCATATTTCCTCATTATTTTATTATTATTTCCCTAATTTCATGAAAACTCCTTAATCTCATGATATTTCCTTCGTCCCATGAAAAATAATAAAAATTAGGAAACCCGTGTGCACGAGCCATGGCCGGTTGGCCAAACCCTAGATGGCTCACACGTCCCACTCTTTTATTAGCATATTTTTCATGTTTTCATAATCCCATGAAAATTCTATGATTTCATGATATTTCCTTCAAATTATGAAAATTCCTTCAAATCATGAAATAATGCATAAAAAGGGGAAAACGCACGGGAACGGGCCTTGGTCAGCCAGTCATACTCCAAGCCGGTCCCACACGCTCACACATCCCTTATTTTATTATTTATGATTTTTGATGTTTCCCTCGTCTCATGGAAACTCCTTGATTTCAACAAAACTCCTTCGTTTTATCATATTAGGAAAAATGTTATGGACCGGCCCCTTTGATTTTTCTTGAGTTTTACTCTCTGGATGTTTTCACCTCCCAAAAGAGCTTAAAACCTAATATTCTCGAGTGAGGATATAGGAAATTCTTTTCCTTACGGAATGGAGGGGCGGACCAGCAAAATACGAGTCCGTATGAGAAATCTATGTTGATTCTACCAAAGGACGCTAATTAGGGTTTCAACCAATCTGGGAGTGCTCAAACGATCAACATTTGATCCCGTGAACACCCAGGGCCGGTTTCATGACCCCTTGGTCGGTCCCTCACCTCTTCATAATTCCTTCACTTTTCATTATTTTCCTTCATCCGATGAAGTTTTGACGATTTTATCAGAAAACCTTAATTTTGTCATATTTTCTCAAATGGTCGCTCAAACGAGCACCAGAAAATATCAAAATTCTCAGAACTGAGACACGGACGTCTCAACGATGAAAGCATGTTACCTTGACCGACCAGGGTTGGCTTTGTGGCTCGCAATGAGCTAGTCCCACGTGTTTCTCACAATCTGACCTAATTTGCACAATTGCACGTATTAGGTCCAAAAACTCTCCAAACAATTTCGGAATTTGACGGAGCGATCATCATTTGATCCCGTGACCACCCAGGGATGGTTTCACAACCCATTGGTCAGTCCCTCATATCTTAATAATTAATTAGGTTCTATCACCTAATGCTAAACCCAGCAATAATTCAGTAAATGATTAAACCAGCATTTAATCATCCTTTCTACAACTCACCAACTCTTCAAAGAGGTCTTGGATTTTGCTCACGTGAGCATATGATAATTTCATGGTCGATCCACGGTCCCATGAAGCCGGTTCTCCTTCATTCTATGGTTAATTTCAAATAAACCATCAATTGGTCATCAATTGATCAAATTAGGGTTTCTGAATCCAAGGATCATGATTCCAGATTCAAACACTAATAATTTCACACTGATCTCATGATCAATATTCTTATTAATTATGCTCGGTTCAACTAATAGCGCTTTAATTAATATTTTATTTTGGTCACGCTACCAATAATTCATCAAACGAGCAACACTTGCTCAGATGAGCAATATTTACTCAAATTGAACTACCAATATTAAATAAATTAGCAAGCAACACTTGCTATCCTCAACGTGAGGATCCTATACTGTCTCAGCAGACACGTTAGATTCATGAGTTGCATAACATTCTACAAAATCATGTTTAACTCAGCAAATACGTGGACTCATGGTCCCACGAAGTCATGAAATCAGCAACTGACTTAATTAACCACGAGACATCAATCATGTCACTTGGGGGGATATCAACTAGGGTTTTGGTTTGGAGGTCTACGGCATGTGTGTTCAAACACACGATAAAATGTGAGCAAGTCGTGCAATCAGTTGAGGGAGTTAGCGAAGTAGTGGGTGGAAAATCAACCAAGTCTCTGCACGATGAGCGCAACTGGTTTCAAGCATTATTTCCATCTCTCCACTCCTTCACTCCATCAACTGTCACACTTCATGGGATCATGGTGTTTTCAAATCCGGCATTATATAATGTCTCTGAATCCTGATTGAAAGGACAAGATTCGAAGAGTTATCAAACATTCGAACACAATCGTCTGAACGAGCAATTTCTTACCAAAGTTCATACATACGCTCTTTTGTCTACACGAACTCATAGAAATTACTCTCAATCAGGCAAGATTCAATCATTCAGAGTATTTCACGCTGAAATCATAACACACCTACAATCTCAGATCACCATTGATCTCACACATTTCTCAGCTTCCTCCTACAGATCAACCCATCCTCTCTTGTGACCGAATTTACTATGGAACGGCCATTGTATTGGTTTAGGCCGGAGTACTACAGATTGGTCTCTCGAACTTAAAGCACCCCCTTTCATAGCGGTGCATCTGTGTGAGGTTAAACACTTCACTCGGTTCAAGGAATTTTCTCCGCACGGTCGTCCTCAATTCCTCAAAAACCAGCAGATCGTTTTCCCCATCCACAGATTGGCGACCACAGTGGGAGATCATTCTCTCGGTTGCAATCTCTCATTTTCATAAGATGGTTGGTCTTAGGTCAGGGTCGGTCACAAATCTTGACACAAATATCGCTAGCACTAGCAACAATGAAGATATCCCGAAAACTGTTCCGACCACTAGCACTGACGGTGGTGACATCACTCCTCCTCACACCAACGCTAAAGGTCATCCTTTGTTCGGCTGACATCCCGAAGAGGTCAGAGGAAACCCACCACCAACTATGGCTGATCTCGTCAAAGCGCAAGAAACTCTTGCAAAAAATCAGACAGATATGGATGCAGCGCAACAAAATCTATTTGATCACTTGAAGACTCTTACTGACAAGCTGACAGAAAAAACTCTAGACAAAGGGAAAGAGAAGGATAAACCCTCAGATGTTGCTGACCCTGAGGTAATTCCAATTCACACCGTGAACAATGATGAAACCAACAAAGCTACAGGCAATTCATCAGCAAAAGAGTCATCAAGCTTCATCACCCGGGAAGACTTGGAGCGTCTTCTGGAGAATCATGGAAAAGACAAGACATCACATGTCCATCGTCACCAAACTTCCTATCCTGCTTCTACACAAAGGACTCCACTTCCTAAAGGTTATACCTCTCCAACTTTTACCATGTATGATGGAACTGGAAATGCTAGAGAGCACGTTTCTCACTTTCTTGAAGCTTTGGGTGAACATTAATATAACCATGTCGTCCGTCTCAAGGAATTCTCAAAGTCCTTAAAAGGAAGAGCATATACCTGGTATAACAACATCACACCAGGGACCATCAATAATTGGGGAGAAATGATTAAAGCTTTCTACATAAAATACTTCTTCATATCAGAGCAAATCACTCTCTCTGACCTTGGAAGGATGTTTCAAAGGGTTGGTGAAAACCCCAACGACTTTGTAAAAAGATTCAGTGTCCAAGCCTTGGATTGTCATGATCCAAACATCACAGAGCAACAACTGGTGGAATTATGCATCAATGGGATTCTCCCGGTATACAGAGCATTATTGGAGAATCTTCGATTCCAAAATTTCTCAGAACTCCATGAAGTCGCGAAGAGATCAGCAACCACTGCACCTGCTCTGTTGGAAAGAACAAAATCTACAAATACTGAAGAATCGCGAGACACTTGAGGAAGCATACATCTAATCAACAAACATTACAACCTGCAGCCTTCAGCAAATGCTGTCGCAGAAGGGAGCAAACGGAAAGATGAACCACGGTGCAAGCATACTTCTTCCGCCCATTCATAGGCAAAAAGTAAAGATGATTGATAGGTGTGATAAACACCTAATTTTATATCTAGTATTTATGCTTTCTTTGCTATTTTTCGTGTGAATTATGTATCTTATGTGTGAATTTGAGTTATTAGGTGCTTTGGAGTCGCACGGACGAAAAGAAGGAGAAATCAACCTGATTTGGTGAAGATGGTGCTAAGCTGTCTTTTTATAGGCAAATGCTAGCCGGAGCCCAGTGGAGGAAAAGCGGACGATCACTGCAGCTTAGTCTAGAGAAGCATGGAGCACAGAACTTTGGTCGGCCCTTATCCTTTTTATGGGTACCTAGAATCAATCTGGGTATCACCTATCCACTTCACCCAAGTGGGTATGGCAATTCTCATTCCTACACAAAAACCCTAAAATTGAGAGAAATTATCCCTCTCAATCATTGGCATCTGAAACTCAGAGACGGAATGATTGTTGGCTGCTGATCGAGAAAACAGGGAGAAGAAATTGAATAGAAGATGAATCCTTAACCAATATTCTCAATACTTTGATTTGTTTATTTTTCTTTGTTTGCCTTTCTTTTATTTTAGCATATAAAAATAAAAAAAAACCCTGGTGATTATTTATAAGAAACCAATAATATTTTGACAACCTAGACCTCTCTGTGGGATCGATCCTTTCTTGCCTTTGCTATATTTATATTTTGATTAGTAAGAAAGTGTAAATTATTTTTGACGCATACGACAGCGATCAAATTTTGGCGCCGTTGCCGGGGAGGCATTCGGCTTGTTATCTAGTTTTTAGTTTCTGTTCGCTTACTGCTGTTCGTTTATTGTTTTGTTTCTTACTTGTTTGTGAGAATTGTGTTTCAGGTACCTAATCCCTGGCTTCTAAAGATTGGAATTATCCAAGGTGCGGGATATCTACTCGAAAAGGAACAATACTCCAACCAAGGCAAGGCACGACGGAAGAACACGACTTGGAAGTAGAACACGAAGCTCTTCGGCAAGAAGGAGAGGAAGTAGAACACGATATTCCTTTTGAAGAAGAAGAAGATGGAGGAAAAAAAGCTGATGTTGTTGATTAGATTTTCATGGGTTCAAGTTATTGGATTTCTTAAATTGAATCTAGGGTTTAGAGTTTGATTTATCAGAAATGAGAAAATCAGGTGTTGGCCTTGCTTCTGATTCGAACATGGAAGGAAGAAAGGGTTTTGAATTGATTATTTGATTCGATCTGATATGGTGGAATTAGAAGATAAAGCTGCAGTGGACTTGGTGGTGTGCATGAGAACTGGAATCGCAGGAAGAAGTATCTGGAGAGGTCTGAGACAGTTGAGCTGCTTAGAGACAGGATGGTGAACAATGGCAGTGATGGTCGCAGTCATGAAGCTGATTTGACATTGCAGGTGGCAATTACTTTAGATGTATGCTTAGGTTTTGATGCTTGCAGTGAAGCCATGACAAGGAAGAAAACGGTGGAATTTCCATATGGGTTTTGATTGATTCAGGAGGAGAAATTGTAGCCAAAATGGCATTGCAGCGGTGATAGAAAATTGGCTGAGCTGCTGCGAATGATACAGCGAGACAATGATTGAGTATGGCAGTGAAGTGGAATTGAATCTTGGGAGCTGGTGGTGCACAAGGAGATGGCATGGTGGTTACTGCAATGGCTAGAGACCGAATATAAGTGAGTTCAGGGCATGAATGAGAAGCTGTGTATGTTCGTGCTGTGTTGCAGGAAATGGAAAGGAGTTGGAAGTGGTGATGGATTAATGGCAAACATGGGAGTCTGGTGCCAATTGAATATGTTGCAGGTGCCATAGCTGAGTGTATGAATAGGTGGAGTTTCGGTTGCGGTCACGAAAACAGAAAAGCGAGGGTGGCGCGCCGGTTAGCATAGACCGGGATATCGGATTTCAGAACTTGAAGCATGGATTGAAATATTTTAGTGAATCGCGAGGGGGGTATGAGTCGGATCCAAGAATTGATGGCTGGAAGTTTGAGCTACGCGTCGCGCTTTTGGGTACGTTTTCGCAAGAAACAAGGAATTGGCTAAAATGGTTTTTGTGAATGTGTGGATTGCATAGAATCAAAGTTGAGCTACTGGAAGTGTAGAATTGCCTGGTGATAATTTCAGATGGCAAAAGCGGGCTGAGATAATTTTCCGGCGACCGGATTCCGGTGATGACGTCATCACTCCGGCGACCAGTTTTGGACCCGAAAATTCCAGAAATATATTTTTCTCACATGGGCTTGGTGGACTGGTAGATGGACGTGGACTTGAAGATTTTGAAGACTTTGAACTATTTTTGGAAAGCAAAGGGCTATAAAAAGAGTTTCTACAACAAAGATACAACGTTTTTATTCTATTCTTGGAGCTTTTGCAGAGAACAACTTCTAGGGTTTGCTTTCTTTTATGTTTCATCTTATTCCCTTGAATATTTTGATGATGAACTCCATGAATATGAGTAGCTAAATACAACTATTGGTTATGGGATAAAAGTTGATTTCTTCAAGCATGTTATTTGATTCTATGAATTAGTTTGTCTCAATTTTATCGTTTGTGATTCATTATTTATATTATCATATGATTTGAATGCTAGTTTGGTTGAGTCCGGAATCAATTGGATTTGTTTTCATCTCTATAGCTATATTAGGGTTTTCAATACGTAAAAGTTGTTTGTCCCTGATTTCTAGTAGCATCTTGTGGTTAATACTTGTAGTGATACATCTTTTTAATCGCATATGAATCATAACCTTTGTTAAAACGAATTAGTGCTTTTACACGTTTGTTTGCATTGATTAGTCTTATTTCATAGAACTTATTGCTCTTAGGGAGTTAAATCTAATTGTGCTTTTACACTTTAGGTTGCTTTTTAAGAAGATTTCACAATAGCATCTTTTAATATTATTTGTGATAAAATCAGGAAATAAACGGGATACTCTTGCGATCAAGATATCCTAGGACTTTTGATAATTGAGAGATTAAATACCAATTCTAATCATAGATGAAAAATACATGTTTGTGAATGATACTATCCCTTAACCAATATCTTCTCCTTATTGATTATTCCAACTATTTACTTTGCTTTATTTACTTTAAATACTTTGATAAAAACAAAAACACACCTTGGGTTATTTGGTTACATAAGAATCTGAAAATTGCATAACAACAATCGCCTCTCTGTGGATACGAACTCTTTCTTATCGAATACTATATTCATATTAGTTAAGTGAGGAAGTGAAATTATTTTTGACGCATACGACACGCATCAAATTTTGGGGTGACAATGAAGAGTTACCTGTGATTGTTTCTAACGAGCTTAGTGAATTACAGGATCAAAAACTTCTAAGGGTGCTAAGGAAGCACAAGACGGCCATAGGATGGACAATTGCCGATATCAATGGTATTAGCCCTGCCGTTTGCATGCATAAGATTCGTTTGGAGGACGATGCAAAGCCTACAAGGGAAGCGCAACGTCGTTTGAACCCCCCTATGATGGAATTTGTGAAAAAGGAGATACTCAAGCTTTTGGAAGTGGGTGTTATCTAACCCATATCCGATAGTAAGTGGGTGAGCCCGGTACAAGTTGTACCAAAGAAATCAGGGGTGACCGTGGTGGAGAATGATGAGAATGAACTTGTCCCAACTCGTGTGCAAACCGGTTGGAGGGTTTGTATTGATTATAGGAAATTGAATGCCACTACTAGAAAAGATCACTTTCCATTACCTTTTATTGATCAAATGCTTGAACGTTTAGCTGGACATTCTTATTATTGCTTTCTTGATGGCTATTCAGGTTATAATCAGATTGTGATAGCACCGGAGGATCAAGAGAAAACCACTTTCACTTGTCCTTTTGCTTATCGAAGGATGCCTTTTGGCTTGTGCAATGCTCCAGCCACTTTTCAAAGGTGTATGGTAAGTATATTTTCAGAATATGTTGAAAACATAATCGAAGTGTTCATGGACGACTTTAGTGTCTTTGGTGACTCATTTGACCTTTGTTGAACAATTTGTCACTAATCCTTGAACGATGTGTTGAAACAAATCTTGTGCTTAATTGGGAGAAGTGCCATTTCATGGTAACTCATGGCATAGTTTTAGGCCATATAGTATCTTCTAAAGGCTTGGAAGTTGATAAATCTAAGATAGACCTTATTCGTGCTCTAACCCATCCCACTACGGTGAGGGAGATACGTTCTTTCCTTGGTCATGCAGGTTTTTATCATAGATTCATCAAGGATTTTTCCAAGATAGCATCACCACTTTATACCTTATTGCAAAAAGATGTGGTTTTTAACTTTGATGAGAAGTGTATGGCGGCATTCAATCGTTTGAAAGAACTTTTAATTTCAGCCCCTATCATTAAACCACCGGATTGGAGCAAGCCTTTTGAGCTCATGTGTGATGCAAGTGATTATGTGGTTGGTGTGGTGCTTGGGCAGCGTGTGGGGAAGATACCTCATGCTATTTATTATGCTTCTAGAACGTTAAATGAGGCCCAACAAAACTACACTACCACTGAAAAAGAGTTATTATCTATTGTTTTTGCTTTGGAAAAGTTTCGCTCTTATCTAATTGGTACAAAAGTTGTTGTCTTTTCAGATCACGCAGCACTTAGGTACTTGCTTACAAAGAAAGAAGAGAAACCGAGGCTCATCCGATGGATTTTACTCTTGCAAGAGTTTGATATAGAAATCAAAGACAAGAAAGGAATTGAGAAAACCGTTGCGGATCATTTGAGTCGTCTTGCTGTAGACAAGGAAGCTATCCCGTTGCGTGAAAGTTTCCCTGATGAGAAACTATTCTCAATTGCATTTGCGGAACCATGGTATGCGGATATTGTTAACTACTTGGTAACTAAACAAATCCCAAAGAACTTGTCTCGTGCTGAGAGGGACAAACTTAAGAGGTTAGGAAAACAATATATATGGGATGATCCATACCTATGGAAACATGGCAGCGACCAAGTAATAAGAAGGTGCGTTCCCGACTCTGAATTTAACTCTATCTTGTCTTTTTGTCACTCCTATGCTTGCGGAGGACATTTTGGGAGTAAAAGAACGGCTCACAAGGTACTTGAAAGCGGTTTTTATTGGCCAACTTTATTTAAGGATGCACATATATTTTGCACAACTTGTGATAGGTGCCAAAGGACAGGCAATCTAGGTGCCCGAAATCAAATGCCACAAACTTTTATTCAATTTATTGAAGTTTTTGATGTATGGGGTATTGATTTTATGGGTCCTTTTGTCAAATCTCATGGGAATTTTTATATCTTACTTGTTGTTGATTATGTCTCGAAATGGGTGGAAGCTAAAGCCACCCCAACTAATGATTCTAAAGTGGTTTCAGATTTTGTGCAAGCTAATATTTTTGCAAGGTTTGGAATTCCAAGAGCCATAATTAGCGATGGGGGTTCTCACTTCAAAAACAAGTTCTTACAAGGATTTTTGAAGAAGTACAATGTGTCTCATAAGATTGCAACACCTTATCATCCCCAAACCAATAGACAAGCCGAGGTGTCGAACCGAGAGATGAAATTCATTCTAGAAAAGACGGTGAATCCAACGAGGAAAGATTGGAGCATGCGACTTAATGATGCTTTGTGGGCTTATAGAACCGCATACAAAACACCTATTGGGATGTCTCCCTTTAGGCTTGTGTACGGTAAGCCTTGTCACTTACCCGTTGAGATTGAACATAAGGCATTTTGGGATATTAAGCAATGCAATATGGAGATGGATGGGGCTGGAAAGCAAAGGAAGTTACAACTCCAAGAGCTAGAGGAGCTACGCAATGATGCATTTGAAAGCTCGCGCATTTACAAGGAGAAAACTAAGGCATTTCATGATTCTATGATTTCTAGAAAACAATTTTGTGTTGGGTAGAAAGTGCTTTTGTTTAATTCTCGCTTGCAATTATTTCCGGGTAAATTAAGGTCACGATGGATCGGACCTTTTATTGTTACTAATATGTTTTCTCATGGTGCAGTAGAAATTCGTAGCATAGCTACAGGAAAGGAGTTTAAAGTGAATGGACACCGGTTGAAACCATATTATGAGAACTTTACTTCCGAAGTTGTGGAAGGTGTGAACTTTGTGGAGGCATCTTCGCTGGAGGAGTCTTAGCAAACAAGGAGTATGTCGGGCTGACGACTTTAAACCAAGCGCTAAGTGGGAGGCAACCCACCGGTTTTGTATCTTTACCCTTATCTTTTTATTTTATGCATTTGCTTTTATCTTTATTTTTCTTATTTTTGCATATCATTTGCGGAATTTCCCACCTTGAACTCTCTTTTGATGATTCAATTTTACATTGAGGACAATGTAAAGTTTAAGTGTGGGGGAGCATTTATATGTTTGTATAGTTTGTTTTAGTGTGTTTTATGCATTTAAAAAAAAATCAGAAAAATAGAATAACCAAGAAAAAATTTGTGCTTTTTGAACTCCGAAATCTAGAACTTGTGCCTTTAGGATGACACCATTAGTGAAGGGAACCATTTTGAATGCGGGAGTTGAGGAACCGATTAACTAAAAGGAACGAACATAGCTCAGAAATCACAATTAACATGATAGTTGTTACCATATCTCGGAATATCACCATATCGCATTCTATTTTTATTTTTCCATATTTATCTATTATTCTCTAAGTGCTTTGGTGGGTCACTAAACATCGACGTGTTATTACTGCTAGGATGAAATAAAGTGATTGAGTTACTAGAAAAAATAAAAGAAAAAAAAATGAAAAAAAATATATGAAAATAAAGAGAAAAAAAGAGACCGACCAATTAGACCAAAACGGAATAAAAAGACACTTGGGAATAGCAATATGTGTGAAACGTAGTCCCTGTATCCGTCGCCTAAACAAGCGTGGAATGCAGGATCCAAGGAAACTATCATGTACTTGCTGACAAGAAGCATGCGCTTGGATCCAAAAGATCTAATCATGCCGTCTAAAAAAAAAAAAAAAAGAGAAATTGGATCCAGTTTGATCCAATCATATAAAAAAAAAGAGAAGAAATTATTATTGTGTTGAATAAAGTCACTCTTGGTTCCCTTGTATATGCCAATTGATTTGATGTATCATTCAACACCAAGTGGCTCAATCCAATAGGATTAGGTTCGTCTTAGCAGTGACCTTCAGACAGATATGGGAAACATCAAACACTTGTGAATATTCGCCAACATCTATACTCTTATCCATCTTCTTAATCTTTTCATTGTGATTGTGGTTTGTTAGTTTCCGAGTATTGTGGCTTGTTCTACTATCTAATCAGAGTTTATTTACTAATATTTGAATTGAATTTGCAAGGTACCTCCTCCTGTAGTCATTGTGGGTTCGTTCATTGATTTTTCACAAATAGACGGAGTTGGAAATATAGGTTTTGTAGGCAGACCTCTTGTAAATCTTCATGAGACTAAAACTCGTCCACTAGGGACACCTAGGGGTTCAAAGGCTTGTTATTTATGCTTAAAGTGACCGTATCCTCGACGTCACGGAGTTGTTATATTTTTATTTTGTTTGATTTGCTCGAGGACTAGCAAAGTCTAAGTGTGGGGGAATTTGATAGGTGTGATAAACACCTAATTTTATATCTAGTATTTATGCTTTATTTGCTATTTTTCGTGTGAATTATGTATCTTATGTGTGAATTTGAGTTATTAGGTGCTTTGGAGTCGCACGGACGAAAAGAAGGAGAAATCACCCTGATTTGGTGAAGATGGTGTTAAGCTGTCTTTTCATAGGCAAATGCCAGCCGGAGCCCAGTGGAGGAAAAACGGACGATCACTGCAGCTTAGTCTAGAGAAGCATGGAGCACAGAACTTTGGTCGGCCCTTATCCTTTTTATGGGTACCTAGAATCAATCTGGGTATCACCTATCCACTTCACCCAAGTGGGTATGGCAATTCTCATTCCTACACAAAAACCCTAAAATTGAGAGAAATTATCCCTCTCAATCATTTGCATCTGAAACTCAGAGATGGAATGATTGTTGGCTGCTGATCGAGAAAACAGGGAGAAGAAATTGAATAGAATATGAATCCTTAACCAATATTCTCAATACTTTGATTTGTTTATTTTTCTTTGTTTGCCTTTATTTTATTTTAGCATATAAAAATAAAAAAAAACCCTGGTGATTATTTATAAGAAACCAATAATATTTTGACAACCTAGACCTCTCTGTGGGATCGATCCTTTCTTGCCTTTGCTATATTTATATTTTGAGTAGTAAGAAAGTGTAAATTATTTTTGACGCATACGACAGCGATCAATGACGCACATGCTCCTCCCCAACATACAGAAGATCCGGTGGCACCTGATTTTCCATGCTCCATTGAAGAATTCATCGAATTGTTGGAGGCCTGGATTCAATACGGTGCAATCAAGTTGCCATATGTCAAGAAGGAACCAACTGAAGAAGACATGGAAAGTCCTTGTTACTTCCACTTCCATAGGTTTGTCAATCATCCCACAAAGCAACTGCGCAGTTTTTAAACACATTTTCAAAGAGAAAGTTGATCTGCAATAGCTTCAACTGGGGACTGAAGGAGTATACAAGAATCCTCTCCCAATTAGAACCTTTACACTCTTTGGACAACCTATCAAAGGAGAAGTTCAAGACGAACGTGAATTGTGTTATCTGTCGAAGGAACAAAGGAGAGACATGTTCACAGTACTGAACCACATCGTGTCAAGAAGTCCATCCCAAAAATACTTCTTGAGCCTCCAGCCACAAATCAAGAGATGTATGACTGGGGACTACTTACCACAGACAATCTCAGAAGAAACTAATTTGGAAGAACGTTGATCGATGTTGACACCATTGTCTGGAACGGCCATTGTCTTGGTTTAGGCCGGAGTACTACAGATTGGTCTCTCGAACTTAAAGCACCCCCTTTCATAGCGGTGCATCTGTGTGAGGGTAAACACTTCGCTCGGTTCAAGGAATTTTCTCCGCACGGTCGTCCTCAATTCCGCAAAAACTAGCAGATCGTTTTTCCCCATCCACAGCAAGATATACTCAGCTCGAAATATCACATGTGTATAATCTTAGTCTATATAGTAATACAAATTTTGTCTCATGATAGGAGATATAGTAGATAGACTTTTGAGTGATAGATAAGTTCAAGTCTCCACATACCTTTTAGTCGATGAAGATCCACTAGTTCCTTGAGTAGTCCTTCATCTTGTATGATGATTGCCATGGAGTTCTTTAGCTCAACTACACTTTCTATCCTAGTCTGAGACCTTAGCTATAGTAGACTAAAAATCAAGACTTTATAGTTTTGATCACTAACATTGACAAACATGCTTGAGATAGCAACGCATGCGAGTTCAACCGAGCAGTGCTCTTACAAGCACAGTTTAGATACAACTAAGTTATATCGGAGTACGCTTTTTCTGGCTTACAATGAGTATCAGAACCAAAGGTCATGTTTCTACTTGGGAATTTCTGCCCAAAATATTTCTCTCAGAATAATGATCTTTTCTAACTCTAGAGATATGATCATGTGGAGAAGATGTACCGATGTGAGAATCTTCAGGGATAGTTGAATCTCTCTTAATTCTATCAATGAGATTTTCATAAGATTTTCTCATTCTAAGAATTTCTTTATGATGCACATCAGTAAGATTATCTGAAACAATTATCGGGAATTCCTGATTATTTCTTTTGGTAGAGATCCTTTCTTTCCCTTTCTTCTGGAGTCGTTCTTCATCAAAACAAGAATTGTTTCGATATGGGTGAGGAGGATCCTTTTTCCAGAAGCGATTATCAACTCTTTCCTCTTATTTTTTTGAGTTGATCTTATCAGGTAGTGGAATGATCTGTCTTTCTACTGAGGAATGATCTTTCAGTTTTTTAAGGCAAGAAACTTCTTTCAATACTTTTACCACCATTTTTTGAAGAAGTGTGAGTTTCCTGTCAAGTGACTGAAAATTGTATTCCTTAGGATCACCTTTACGGAATCAATTCAAAGTTTTCTTTAAAATAAACCTATAGTTCACCTAGTTACCTCAGTATCCCTGTGCCTCCAACTTGTAAATAAGTCACGCACTTGAAACAATTCCTTTGGTTCATATTCCAAATACTAAAGGAACAAAAAATCTGTTCGGTAATAACTCTTTTCAACCAACGTGATATGAGTTTGACAAAGGCTCTTCCGTTTAACCAATAAACTCCTTTGTCGGGTCCTTAGATCAATCTCTCAACAACTACCGAAGTAATTGTTAGACTATGCAATTAATACTATTAATCACAAAGAAGTGTATTGATGCCGATCTATTCAACTAATCAATCCAATCTATCAAAATGATAAACCGATTATAGTTGGATCTCTTTCCAGTTGAAACAAGTATTGTGCACACCAAAGATTATGAACCCAAAAAGTCTTTTTGTCTTCAAATCTTCTTTAAACTTCAATCAACACCTGCACACAATCAACTTGAATCTCTTGTGATGAATCACACACAAAACGGAGTCTGTTAACGTTGGATTATCACAAGATGTCTTTAGATCTACAAACAGTCTAAAGATCCCCGTCGAAATTTCGATCTAATTTGAGTGAATCTTATATCAGAAGAGAATATTATCAACCATAAGAAAACTAGGTGGAATCAAAGTTCAACAACCGTTAGTCAATCAAATCAATCGAAAACTAATAATAAACTGCATTTATCAAGTTTTCCACCAACGGTACTAATAGAGTTTCTCAATCCCAAAGAAGTCTTTAAACCGAGCGGCCGTAAGATATTTTTCCTAGTTAGGGTACTTTCGTCTCTGGTAGGCAGCTCCACCAGTAATAACACAACTGAGGTAGTTTTGCTGGCTCTGAGGATTAGTTTGCTAGAACATGCAAACTTTAATATTTATGGACAAGGAAGTTTGGACACCAAGGAATTTCTAAAACCAAATATTCTCAAAGATATGCAATAAACACAAAATCGGTGTTCATAACTCCAGGAAATGCACTGGCTAAATATTGACCGAAATCCCAATAAAAAAATCTATAATCAGTAAATGCACATTACTAATTATTATTTTCTAAGGATATGCATTTAATTGCTGGAATAATATATAAAAACTAATAAACCTTAAATAAAAGATTCTCAAATTGTTTTGATCCTGGGATTCTCCTTTAGCTATTAAGGAATATCTTTGAACAATTAATGATAAGAGTTACTGCACATGTTCAAAGTATGTCGACATCTTTACTTTGCAAGTCCTTTTTCATACTTACAATCTTGGAAACGATTTTCCACACTTCCAAACAAGTTTAGAATTGGTTCGGCTGAATTCCAAGAACTATGTTATTGATTATCCTATCAAATCACCAATCATGGGTTTCACGGTTTCACCAGAAAAAGTTCGATTCTACTTCCATGTGAGTATTGTGCATAGTCACGCTAGTTACCAAAATTTGGTTGACTAGGTACTAGGATCGGTTCCCCACAACTTATGGTAACTACCTGTATTCGGTTTCACATGTCCATAGGATCGGTTCCCCCAAAACTACAAACTTGTTGCATATGTTCATAGGATCGGTTCCCCCATCTACTAAAAACGTGTTGCACCTCTTATAAGGATCGATTCCCGCTTGTAAATTTTTTGCACCTCTTACTAGATCGGTCCCCAATGACTAGATAAAAGTTGATATTTACAAGGCATTAGTCATACCATCTTGAGTGATTACTTAAGATCGGTTTCACTAATAAAAGTCATACCAATACATAAGTCAGGCCTGGTGAATAGTTTTACCAAAATACATAAACAGGTTTATGAGCGGTTATACTAAACACACATATTTGTAATCCAAAATAGATTTGCAATGAATAACAATACCAATAAGCCTAGCGATTTCCCTTTCGATTTACAAAACAAGTTTATGAACTTACTTCCTTTAAACAAATGTAAACCATTGTTTCTTAGGATGAAATCTTTACTCATACCCATACATAATCACAATAGCATTCATATGATCATGTCGATGTCTTATATACAAAGTTTAATGGTTAAGCAATAAACCTCGTATTGTATTCCTTAATACTATGTCTAACTAGAGTGTCATACACAGCTTTGCAGTTATGTTTCAATATGAACGACTTGAAAGATACGTTATGGAATGAAACAGTTCAAGTCAAATATTACTAACCTCAAGAGGAAGGATGATGTTGTCGTTATAGCTTCATACTTCTTCACATTCTTCAAGTCTTCATGTAATACTTGTAAGTCTCATATCCTAATACTTTCAAGCTAACCTATACGAAGTTGACTCTAGTATATAATTAAGCGACTCTTTAAATGAGTTTTGATTCATTAAAATATGACAACCAAACTTGACATACCAACTCTTGGTGGGTTCAACCGAGCTATGCTCTAACACTAAGGATCATAATTCACTAGATCAAGAATATTTTGTATATTCTAAGACCCATAATGAGAGAGAATCTCATACTAATACCACATAATCGGTATTAGATTGCATCCTTACCTTATTGTGCCAGTTGTATGTGAGGAAGCAAAAATAAGGCACATATTGTATAGATTATGGGAATAAAATATAGTAATTGCAAATATATCTTGAAATATATTCTTATTTGTAGTAATATTATGTTTTCGGTAGTATGATATCTCCGAAATATCTTTTTCGGGATTTATAAAGGATTCATCCGATTCAATGGTTATTCCTTGTCCGAACTATGAATCATGATGTGATGTCTTCTCTTGCTAAGGTGCTTGATCTAAAATATTTCTTTTCGAATAAGTCTGCACCATCACTTGATGCTAAGAAACCGAAATAAAATATTAAAAAGAGAGATTGGCTTAGCAAAAAGGAAAAAGAAAATATTCTGAAGAAAGATAAGTGTATTGAGATATTGACACAATTTTGTTATCAATCTAAAACAAAATTGCATGCTCTTGCAGAGTATTCCACCAAAATATTTCAATTGCAAGAAATATTGGCAAATACAAAGTAAAACCATATATTCTTCCACTTTTTTGCGTATGTATGCAAATCGAAGATACAATTCAACTGAGCATTGCTCGGTCGAACTCACAAGTGTTGCTATATCAAGCTTGTTTTCAAATTTAGTTATCAAAACTATATCTTGATTTCTAGTCTATAATTAGTTAAGTCTCGGTCTAGGATAGTGGTAGTTGAGAAACCAACCAGTCATCATTTGCGTTACACCGTTTGAAGGCGAAGCTCCAACGAAGCTTTTGGATAACTTCATCAATAAATGGTAAGTGAATACTGAACCACCTATTTCTCAAGCTATATTCACTTTATATCCTTGATACGTTTGTTGTATAACTAATTAGACTAGCTTGCATTTTACAAGAGTTCGAGTCGAGAACTAATTATTTAGTTTATGAATTTCCCGAAATATAATGACTAAGCTTAATGAACATTTGTTCATACTGGATCAATTTCGGTGGAGAACAATTTATTATTCGGAACCAAATCATGATTCGAGTTTATCATTCGAAAATAGCATGGAACATTGATATGTGTCATTGATATTATTCGGGAATGTTTCGAATTGATTTAGAGAAATAGAACTACTATATTCGGAATACAAGAAAATGTTATCAGTCTTACAAATTGAGAAAACTTTTACATGTCTGAAGCTGTATTACATGTACTTGTACATGTAGCGGAGTATCTATATATCGACTTTCAAATTTATGTGATACGCATATTTGTATGCATATCATGGGAAAATCTGTTTGTTTCGTGATCCTGATAGGTATGCATATTCTTATGCAAACCATTTTGGAACTGTGATAAGGGAACCGGGTTAAAGTATTCAAACCGGTATGTGAACCAATACAGTTCAATGTCCTAGAACCAGTTTAGTACCCAAATCAGTACGCAAACTGAAAAGGTTCTGTGAACTCCGGAACCGATAAAAGTCTTAAGTTTGCAAACCGGTACGTGAATTGAATTTTTTTTGCCAACTCCGAAACTCAGATTTTCTTGTAAGTTTGCAAACCGGTCCGCGTACCATGACTCATCCGATTCACTAATGACTCAAGTAATTGTACTTTGTGCATTTACCAACTATGCTGATTATGATTCAATTGCGATTAAATTATTTCTCTGAGATAATTTGCATCTGATCAATTCTCTATAAATACATTAGACTGATTTGATCACATGATTGTGACTCAAGATCAATGTCTTTATGTTCATGAAAATGGGTGTTAAGCTTTTAAAGTTCAAATCGGCTACTTTCGGCTAACCATGTTGGACATAGTCTTTATACAAGGTTCGGTTACGGTTTACCTAACCAGAGTGTATATCTTGTTTATGTGAATAAGATTCAAAGTTTTTATCTAAAGGTGAATATTGTTTGCCTGGTTCCAAAGCTATCTTAGCTTAAACCAAAAGCAATATATTCTTTGAATGTCTATATAAGGGGAACTCTTGGCAACTGGGATCTTTGAATCTTGATACTACTTTTTGGTGTGTCCTAGTTGTATATAGAGTCTTCCTCTCCAGAAACTCTTTTAGGGTTTAGTGATTATCAAATACTTCATTGGGATCCAGTTATATTTTATTTTGATACTCGAGTATCCTGATCTTGTTCGATTGTTGATTTATCACTTGAACAAGATAGATAGAAATCACAAAGTTCTCTTCGTCTCAAACTTTGTGATTTCGCTAGTTTTATACTTGTGAGGTGAATAATAATTTAGGCTGCACATTGGGTTGCATAAGTCCGGATTTTGAGGATAGATAGATTTTTGTCAAATTGCTATCGATTTCCATCACCTTGATCCTACGTTTGATTTGATCATCCGTTCCGATCGTAAATCAGGAAATCAATTATAGGCTTAATCTGTGGGAGGCATATTTGATTTAAAGTCTTCAATTGAGTTGAAGCAACTCTTAGTTGGTATGACGTCATCTAATGGAATCAATTGCGCAGAACCCTGCTGGGATTCAAGAGGCGTAAGGAGCCGCGACTGTACCTGAATCGGTGGATTTCATTTTAGGGCTCAACTACATTCCATACCGAAGTTAATTGGTGGTATTTTACTGTCTGTAGTGGCTTAATATAGTTTGGTGTTCAATCTGGACTAGGTCCCGAGGCTTTTCTGCATTTGCGGTTTCCTCATTAACAAAATTTTTGGTGTCTGTGTTATGTATCTTTCCGCGTTATATTGTTTATCTTTAAAATTGAAATATTACACGTTGTGCATTGATCAATCACAGTAGATAATTCCGACCTAGTTTGTTGGATAAGACTTTTTTGATCCTTGGATATTGGTATTTTGTACCGTCCAAGAACTCTCTTTGTAATTAGGTTCACATATTCAATTCTATAAACGTTCTAATCACAAAAGACATAGAGATATAACTCGAGACACTTTCCTTAATTGAGTTTTTACTCTCGAAGTTGTGTTGAGTTTGTCCATACAAATTGCCTACGAAAAATTTGGTGTGTATTTTTGTACCCCACAGTCTTTCCAATTTGTATCAGAGCAGGCAAACACGCTAAGACCTAATAAGTCTGTCTTTGAAGCAGTCTGACTATATGGATAAGAGTGCAATCTCTAATAACGTATCACTAGTTTAGAATCAACCAATTTATTTTGATCAAACTTTGGATCCAAAACCTGAGGAAAATATCACATCTAGATCAATATCTAAACATCCTTTGGATGTAGAAACTTTTGATAACTGAGAAACACGCCTAGAAGAATAATTGGATGAACTTTCAGATGAAGATGACTCAGATATTGATAGAGACGTTGATGAGGAAATCTCAGAGTATGTTAAGTTGTTGGAACATGTTGAAAAGTTGACGACTCCTTGTGTCACTCCTTTTCTGACCCATCTTTGTCGAGAAAACAAGAAATTAAGAAGAATTTATGCATGTATTTTTGTCTCGAATCGCTCTAACGAATCGATCCTCAAAGGTAATCTTTATCAAAAATACTTTTATGTTGGAAGTGAAACTTGCAGAATCTGAAGCAAGGGTTAACTCTCAACAAATTAGTTTTGAAGACAGAGAAAAATGCCTTGAGGCTGATTTAGCTGCTGCTCTTGATAAAATAAAGATGTTGGAAGAGGACTTGAAAAAGTTCAACGCTAGCACAAATAAGTTAACCATTATGCTAGGCCCAAGTAAAAATCATCGTGATACACGGGGATTGGGCTATTAGGGAATAAATGTTCCAAGTATTAGCGAAGAGGTAAAAATTTTCAAAGCTAGTGATTCTTCTCAACCAAAGGTTTCTACTGATGGCAAAAGTGAAATACCTACACCGTCAGTTAAGGTTCGAAAGAGCAAAATATATCAACCTCCAAATCCAGCACACATGAATCCAGGTAATAACATTCCTTATGTTTGCTATTATTGCAGAAATAAAGGTCACCTGCAAAGGGGATGTCGTTTTCGTATAAGGAATGAAAACTTCATGATGTTCTTGTTTAGGTACCACAAGAAGTTATAAAACCTAGATCATATGTTAAAGTTAATCCCCTTAATATTACAGGTTGTAACTGTCCAACTTTTAGGCAAAGAAATTAGTGTTGTGATAAATCAAGATTTTCCTATTAACGGTTTCTGAAACTGTTTTTTCAGGCCTATTTTTTTTCAAAATTAACTGAATAATCATTTAAATGCTTAGATAAATAGTGGGTTTTTCAATGCATACCTTATTGCAGTCATATCAGGAGTCTCAGCGGGTGGTTCATCTCCTTCATTCACTTCTTCTTGATCTTCAGTTTCATATTCACTTGATGAATTTGGTTCTTCTGGTTCAGGAGGAGGTTGGTTGTTTCGGATTTGATCCTGGATTTTCCTTCGTCTTCACCATGGTTTTATACAATAAATTTATTCGATGATGATTTTATTTTGAATTGACGATTAATCGGTTTTCAAACGAAGAAGAAGAAGAAGAAAAGAAAGAGAGGAGAAAAAGCGGAGACTGATTATGACTTTTCAGTTTTTTTTCTTTTTTTTCTTTTAATTAGTTAGTGGAATAAGTAATGGAAGTGTAAAAGAACCCACAATTGGGGGATATGGATTTTAATTGGGGGATATGAATTACTTCCCCCAACCAAAGGTGGCTGATAAGGGGTGTCTTTTGGGTGCGAAAATACCAAAACACCCTTTCATTAATTAAAAAACATTATGAAATGACTTTTTTTCCATTTCTACTAAACATTAAAATCAAAACCCAAAATCATATATCCCCCTTCTCAAATCAGTACCGGCATAGGGTTAGGTTTTGAAAAAAAAATAATTCTTCATCGTCTTCCTCATCGTTCATTCTTCATCGACGATTAATCGTTGAATCAAAAATTTCTTCGTTGGTCAACCTACCATAACAATGCCTCGGAGAACCAAATCGAAATCAAAACCGAGAACCAAATTGCCTGCTCAACAAACCCATGAACAAAGAATCGAGAACATTGCTCAACAACTAGAAGATGACGCAGCAGCGAACTCGGATGATCAACCACTAGCAGTCATGGCTTCTCTGAGAAGGTAAGTGATTTTCTTACTCATTTATGATTGTTTTAATCGATTCATAGCCATGGGTTTAGGTTAAAATCGCCAACAATAGCTGAAACTGTCGAGTTCCAGTGAGTACCGGCATTAGATCTTAGTTTGAATACCAAGCCGGTTTAGGTACCGGCATAGAATTTGGGTTGAATACGATGCCGGTTTAACTTCCTGAACCTAAAATATCAATACCGGCATACAATAATGGTTGAATACCATACCGGTTTGAGTTCCTGAAAATAAAATTTTTGGACCGGCATTCGAATTGGGTTGAAGACTATTCCGGTAGTCAACTAAAATCACACAATAACAATTTTATTTTTACCGGCATTGTATCTAGGTTTCGTGAATGCCGGTCCTGAAATACCGGCATCACTTAGTTCAATTGGTGTATGCCGGTTTGACACTTGAAACATTCAGGAAGAAACACTGAAAAACCGGCATGCTCGATATTTGAACATATATGCCGGTACATGTTACCGGCATTAGTTTGTTTAAGAGTTGCAATGCCGGTTCCTCAACTGTGATGACTTTTCTTATGTTTGTTTCGTTTGCTTATGTTATAGGTCAAAAGCCAAATAAGCTAAGAAAAATAAAGGTCCTATTCTCACTAAAAAAAGGAGGAAGGACGGTCTTGATACTCCCCAGTCCCTGCCTCCACGAGGGAAAGACGCGGGTCGCAAGAAGCGTTTGGGGTTTCAAACAAGAGGGTTAGTTTGGGAGAGTGGTGGTGAACGTAGTGCACTTAAAATCCTTGAAGGTACAGTTGTGGATGATGAGAATAATGAAGGGGATAGTGAGGAGGAAGATGATGAGGTTCCCCCAAGTCAATTAGCAAGCCAAAGCGAAGTTGGTGAGACTAGTCAACAACCAACACAAGGAAAGGGCAAGGGCAAACACAAAGTTAAAGGTTGTCACCTTACTCACATTGATGACATGATACCCGACCGCGATGATGGTAAAATTTGGGGTCAATCTCCGGAACCGAAAGTACTCTTTGGATACAAGCACTCTTGGGCTCGTACTATCTTTCAAACTTATGTAAGTATTTGTTATTTTGTGCATGTCCATTGTTTTATCTTTTACATTATCTCTTAATCGTATTATCTCATATTTGTAGGATCATACTAAGGATGTGCGTGTCTGCCGAAACCAAGCCGCTGTTGAGTGGAAATTGTCATTGGAGCATGAAGATGTCCAAACATTAGTAAAGAACTCGGGTCTGTATTCTTTGGTTGAAAATTACGTTAATCCAGATACAATGACCGTAAATTGCTTCGTCGAAAGGTATCATGGTGAAACTGATACCATGCACTTCCCGTTTGGAGAGATGACCTTGATTCCTAAATATGTTCATGACATTCTAGGCTTGAATGTTATTGGAAAATCAATTTCAGAAGGAGTTGAGTCTCGTGACCTAGATTGGATGAAGTTGTACGATTTGACTGCAAAGCTGTTTGGTTGGGACTTCAAAACTTCTTCGGAAAGCTTTTATGTAGCATCGAACGGAAGTAAGACTAAGACATTCAAGCTGACGATGCTTAAGAAGGTGTTTGAAAATACAAAGGCTAGAAGCTTGGAGGCTGGATGGGACCCTGCACAGATTCGGTATACCGCCGCCGCGTACTTGTTATACCTCTTGGGAACTAGGGCATTCACTGACAGTAATGGAAACCGGGTAAGTGCAAACTTTCTCCAGTACCTGGACCCGTTGGAAGGTGTGTATGGCTATTCTTGGGGCACCGCGGTCATGGCACATTTGATGGAGGAGATGAGAAGGGCTTCATTGGCTAAAACAAACCAATTTGTCGGGAATTTCACTCTACTCCAGGTACAATTTTTTTTAATCTATGTTCACATGTATTTATTTAACTTATGTTCACATGTATATTGTTGACATTGGATTAGGTGTGGTGTTATGAACACTTCCCAACCTTGTTCAAGGACTGCCAATTCTTGAAGATCAAAGACCTTGCTGAACCCGATACCCCTAGAGCTCAGAGGTTTGAGTTTAACAGTAATCCAAAGCCTGGTAACAAAGGTCGAGTCATCCATATGAGATTGGCTCTGGATGCTATGAGGAAGGAAGACGTTGTGCTCGACACTTATAAGGAGATTAGAGTATACCGTCAAATTCCAAGAGATGTTGCATTTTACCATGGGCCGTTGTACCACCCAAGAAGATACATCATGGCCGACCCATGCCGTGTGATGCGCCAACATGGATTTAAACAATTATCCCGTTTTTGGTCGACCTCTGATGAGAATTAACTTCTTTACTTTTCTCGGTGCAATTCAACTCCCAACAAGTTGCATGTAGTGTATGATCCAGAACCGGAACCAACACATTGGAGGGAAAGAGAGACACGTCGTTTGGTAGATATTAGTAAGTGGGAGATTACGGAAAATGGTTATGAAATTGATGACAGCTACATGAGGGATTACCTGGAATGGTCACATCCTTATGTCTTCCGCCCTCCCTCCGTCGAAGCTCCACACCAAGAAAACCCTCCTGTTGAAATTCCTCCACCTCCACAACCTACGATGGCCCAACTTCTCAAGACTTTCGGAATGGTGGTAAGTTTTCTTAATTGCTTAATGTAAACAAAATCATATATTAACATATATGCTGATTATGTGTTTGATGTATTAAACTAGCGACGTCGTCTTGGCAAGGTTACGAAGATGTTAGGTTGCAAGCATAAGGACGGAGTTGTGCTATCTCTTCAAGAAATCAAGGAAATCGAGGAAAAGCTTCATAGAATTGAAGAAACCGACCCTACTGTCAAAGCTATGTATGGGGAAACAAGGAAGGCGCCAACCCAAAAGAAACAAAAGACTAATTAGTGATGGTTAACTCTTTAGTTTTTTGGTTACGTCAAAAACAATTTCAAACTTGTTTTGGTTTGTACTGTGGGTTAACTCTTTATTTACTTTGGTTTATGTTGAACATGTTTAGATTTCTGGTTTGAAAGTTAAAATGTTCCGGCATAGGAGAGCTCATTATTTGAAATACCGTTACACATACCGTCATAGTAAGATTCATCAGGTTACACATACTGGCATAGTAAAATTCATTATGTTACATTTTTTGGTTCCTGTATAGAAACAGACATGTACCGGCATTGTTATTTTTTATAAGGTCTATATCGGTTTTGAAAATCTCCAAAAACTATTCAATATGTGACAGAAAACCGGCATAGTAATATTCATTTTAACAATGCCGGTATCCAAAAACTCTTAAATACTCTAAAAGAGTTGAACTAATACCGGCATAGTTGTATTGATTTTAGCAATGCCTGCAATTTGCTTAATTCATTTCAAATTCTCCTTTATTTCAGTCTGATGTAATCGACTACATTGGATTAGAAACTTTAAATTAAATAAACAGTGGACGGATTGCACTTAGTTATAGATAATCTATTTCCATCCCTTTTCCACAATTACTGAGCCTTTAAGCATATCCCTAATTTGTTCAAACACATCGTCCAAAATGGGGGTGTCAAGGATCATCCTCATTGGCTCTTCTTCTTTTTCAACATATTTCTTTCCCTTCATATAACACCCATCACACCCATCGATAGGCTTGCATTGGCCCTTGTGGTTTTCTCTTGACTCTGCTAGTTCAACCGCTTTGTCAAACCATTGAAACTCATCGCACTTTGGGTAATTCAAACACCTTAGAAACATTCTTCCATTTTCAGCATCATCAGTTTTTGCAATCCAAAACCGGCGTGTCCCATCACAGCTTCTACACTTTGAATAAATAAATGGACAGTCCATGGCTAGGTGATAAGGTGACTTGAAAATTTGACACTTGCAATGATGACTCTGCAAGAAAAAATTATACTAGTTATCCGTCATAGTATTGAAGAGTATGTTGTTAGTAAATCTACTTACTTTGCAAATGGAGGTAGATGATGAATCCCCCATTATTTGAACCGCGCCTGCTTTCTTGAAAGAATGATTTTTTTTATTTGGCGCTTGTTTTGTGTAGTTTTTTCCAAAGGAATGGGTGATGTTATATAAAAACGAAGCTCCAACGGTCATATTTTTCAAAAAACTAGCCTTTTTTTTCGAATTGTACCCATTCCGGCATTGAAATTATTAAACATTGAATGCCGGTGTAGTGGTCATATATGGGTCGTTTCCTGAATAGAAATTCCTAAAAACCGGCATACTCGTAGTATTACATGTAGTGCCGGAATATAATACCGGCGTAGTTTTACTTCCTCCTTTATCTTCCGGTTCTAGGAATTGAATGCCTAACGGCTAGTTTTTTGAACCATACACTAGAAAACATTAGTTCCGGCGTGGGATCTAAGTTACTTATAGTGCCGTCACTAAAGTGGAAAAGATCCGTTATGACTAAATCTATTTAAATGAATGGATACACCATTGCACTTGATACCTCACAGATATATCTCCAATGGATTATCACTCACCAGCTGCCAAGTTCATCAATTCCATTGAAAAATAAAAACGTTTGAGGAACATATTGTCCACTCCGACAGAAAATCAATCATCAACCACGACCAACTCCGTGGCCACAATACTAGAAAAACTAACAAGGAAGAAACCACCAAGTAAATTGTCGCAATGGAGGAAGAGATAAGTAAGAGTAACAGAGAAGAAAAATAGGAAGCAAAGATTAAACGTTATCGTCAAAAAATAGATAAGATAAGAGCGGAAGCTCTGGAAGAGGTTAAACGTCAAAAAGAAGCTAAGATAGAAGCAAATGTTGAGGAGGAAACATAGTGGATTAGAAATTACTACTTAGTATTGGATTTGCCGGAGGATGAACGCCCTTCAGAAGTTTTTTGGGGCCTTGTAATGAATGGTTCTTACAAGCCTAACATGCTTGACGGTAAGAAACGCAAAATTGAATACGCCGATCAAATAGTACGCATTCGAACAACTGCACTCATCAAATCATGTCTCAAATACAATGAATTCCTTTCAAGATACAGTGGTGATAGGTATGAAGCTCAGGATGCATATACGAAGTTGCGAAAAGAGCCTTTTAGGCATTTTGAAGCGGCTTTGCTTGTTGAATCTCGATATAATAAATGATGTTAGGTGTATTTGGCTTGATATCTTTAATTATATGTGTAACGTTATTCCTTTCAATGATGTTAGTTGGAATTTGCTTGAGATCGAATGATGGTACCTTAAAACCGGCATCATGTAAAAGTTTACGATATATGCCGGTTTTCCCACACTAAGAAGTAAAAAAGATAATGAACTTGTAATGCCGGCATATACGGTATGTAATTTTATATGCCGGTATTCTGACATTTAAAATTTTATTGAACTTGTTTTACGGTTACAATTTCATTCAACTTGTTTGACGGTTACAATTTCATTCCACTATTTTGACGGTTTCCAAATATTTAATGAGTCATTGGAAGGTTACAAAATCGTGGGTTTCTTTAATGGCTCGACGGTTTCAAACTTCTCACGCTATATAAGTGACGGTTTTGGAAAGAAAACTATTCGATCTATTCAATCTCTCCCTAATTTTTTCATCTTCTATACCAAAGCAATGGCTCGTCGCAAATATCGTGATAACCCCAATCCATAAATATTGGTTGATGCGCAACAAAGTCCTGAAGAGTCTCCTGGTGAGGCGGACGTAACAGATTTGATTCGGTAAGTCATGTATAACACAAAGTCTCTTGTTGAATTGAAGTACTTTTATGGTTTATCCAATAATATATAACAAAAAGTGAAACTTGCTAGGGGTTCATGATGGATTAAAATTTCTGTTTATGGTTTTGAAATTGCATTCTAGTCAATTGAATTCAATTTGAAAAAAAAAACCCGTTAAGAATTGTCTAAAAAAATTCAGAAAGCCGACATTATCGAAATTTCTTGGTCGATGTCGGTTTTTGTTCCGGCGTTCACGGTATGGTAAAATAGAATTCCGGTATGGGTTCCCTAAATTTTTTAAATCCCTGGATAGATTTCAACATGAACCGGCATCCTCGTATTAATCTTTATAATGCCGGTATCAGTTCCGGCACTCTATGTATGGAGTCGTGAATGCCGGTATATGTTCCGGTGTTGTCTATATGTCTATATGTGATGCCGGTTTTATGGTTGTTAATTTTGTATGCTGGCATGAAGTATATAACTCCGTTTAACGTGTTGGAACATAGGTCTCACGCACCAAAAAAGGACAAAGGAAAAGGAAAAGCGACTACTACTAAGGTCACAATTCGGGATCACCTAATAAGCGACTCAACCAGCATTGATGATGATGATGAGAATCAAACTCCACAAGAACCAGAACTAGCAGGTGGCTCATCCTCACAAGCAGGTGGATCATCCTCACAAGAAGGTGGCTTAGGACAAACTAATGATGAAAAGGCACCCCAACCTCACTTCCCTGATACGTTAGACTTGATTCCTCACAGCAGTGATGGCAAATATTGGGGTCAACCTATAAACCCGCAACTTTTATTTTCGTATAAAGACTCTTGGGCTCGATGGATCTATCAAACTTATGTAAGACGTTTGTATCTTGTTATTATATTATTTACCTGTGATCAATTTAACTAAGTTCGTTGTGTTTTTATAGGACCACAGGAAAGCCTGGCGTGTTAGCCGCCATCAACAATCGGATGTATGGATTTTGGAGGATGAGTGTCCGGCTGTTCAAGAAATAGTCAAAGCATCTGGGTTGTATCCTGCGATAGAAAATTATGTGGACACTGATACCGTCACGGCAAACTGCTTTTTGGATAGGTTTTATGGTGAAACTGACACCATGCATTTTCATTTTGGTGAGATGACCATAGGATAATAGGACTAGAGGTTCTTGGGAAACCGGTAAAGTTAGAAGACAAGTCAAAGGACCTAGGGTGGGAAAATATCAATGAGCTCACTGAAAAGTTGTTTGGATGGAACAAGGAAACCACGATGGCAAATTTGTACAAGAAACAAACTTCTCAGACAAAGACTATAACATTCGTCCAACTCACTCAATTGTTTGGGAATACCAAGAACAAGGATTTGACTCCCGCACAAGCTCAACAAACTGCCGCAGCATATATGTTGTTCATTTTAGGAACCGCTATATTCCCCGACTCTAATGGTAATAGGGTGCATATGAACAACCTACAGTACTTGGATCAGTTGGAAGACGTTCATAAGTATTCATGGGGCACCGCTTTCTTGGCACATTTTTTGGCAGAAATGCGTCGAGCTTCTAAGGCGAAAGGCCGTCAATTTAATGGGAATTTCACTGTGATTCAGGTATGGTGAAATACTTATTTTGTGATTGTTATCATTACATTTGTTTGTTTTCAACTATTTATTTTCTTATACATTTTATGGGCACAGGTGTGGGCTTATGAACACTTCCGAGATTTGTTCATAGGGTATAAAGGATTGGAGATTTGGCATGATTATGAACCGAATATGGCTCTAACTCAGAAATACTTCTTCCGCAATACCCCTACTCCTAACAAGAAACGATTTTTACAAATGAGAGAAACTTTGGACTCATTTTCTGTGGAAGATGTTGTGTTTGACCCTTATAGGAATGTCAGAGGAGTTCACCTTCTCAGACATGATAATGTTTCATTTTACAACGGACCGTTATTTCATCCAAAAGGATATGTTATGCATAACCCTCTCCGCGTGATGCGCCAACTCGGTTACAAGCAGAAGGATATCACAGATACAACATATCATAAATATTCTCATGACTTTACTAAATGCCAATCAGATGCGAGCCATACTCTGGTATGCTACGACCCAGAACCAATTCTTGCACATTGGATCAAAAGGGAATAAGAAGAACTTGTGCTGGATAGGGATGATTGGGAATTGGCTAAGAAGGGTCTTGATAGTGAACCAACATTCATGAGAGGGAATCTACAGTACTCGCATTCTTATGTTATACGCCCGGATACGGTAGAGGTCCCTCCACCACCATCACGTCCCTCCACAACTCCAGATACAGTACCCGGACTTCTACAACTTGTTACATTGTTGGTGCACTCATTATTATTCTCTTAATCTATATCTATCAAATTATAAAATTGTACATACTAAATACATGTTGAAATATCCGTTAACAGCGTCAGCAGATTGGAAACTTGTCAAGGTTCTTTAAGAAGAAGACCAAGAAAGGCAAGTTGTTGACCCAGAAAAAAATGGAGAACGTCATCCAAAAGTTAGACCAAATATAAGATACTGAGGCAAAAGACTTGTGGGGCGAAAAGAAGAAGAGGGTATACAAGAGGCCAAGAACCGAGTGATCGTGTAGCCTTGATAGTATTATTGTTGTTTATGTCTGTTTGTGTGGCTTGGTAATCTTTGAACATCTTTGCTTCATTTGTTTTCGGTTTGGAACATCTTAACTTTACGTTTGGTTTGTTTAAACTTTGCTTATGTTATTTTATGGGATTAGTTCTTTGCTTATGTTATTTTATGTGTCTTGCAATTTCCAATTTCTAAGTTTTAACTTTTCAACACCGGCATAGTATATATCCTGTGAACTATGCCGGAATTCTGTTTAGTTCCATATTGAAAAAATTAGAGTTCCGGCATAGTAAAATTATCGTGAGAACTATGCAGGTACTCTAAATTTCCTATGGGAATAAACTTTCTATGTGTTGTACCGGTGGTGTTATGCATTTATTTCCAATGCCGGCACAAAAAATAACATATCTGTGAACTTATGGTGTTATTCCGGCACAAAAGAGAACATATATTGAAACGCCGGTACAAGTACCGGCATAGTAAAGTTTGAATCAAATCACATTGGCACATACATGGCATATGGTTTAATGATTACATTTCAAACTTCCAAAAAAAAACAAAAGGTGGTGTAATAGTAAACCACATATATCCAAATTACTCATCATCACTTCCACACGTATGAAGTTGCAAGTCATCCTCTTAAAGAGGTTTCTTTGATAATGCCAAAGCATCCCATAATTGGTGATTCTCCTCATTCAATTCCATCCATCCCTTCCATATATTTGGATCAAGTTCCTTGTTTTTAACCATCCCACAAACAGGTGGCAATGGACAATTGTCCTTGAGTTTTAGAATAACAAAATGATTGCCGTTCACGTACGCCAAAACAACTCTTCTCATCTTAAGGGATACCTCGCATATTTGCCACTTTGGTGTAAATGTTGTGACTACGGTGGGGAAAAAATAATGAACAACACAATTAAATGTATCCGCTACTAGATGCCCACAAAGCGGCATCCTCATCCAATATTGAGAAGGAAGAAATGCCATATCCTGCTCGGGTCCTAACACTTGAGCACACATATCATCAAACACCTCGTCGTGACCAACCAATTTCTCATAGAAGCTCATCTTATTCACAAGTTGATCAACCATTCTCATTTTAGCATATCGGCATGGTGTCATTCCTTTACTAACAGCCGTCTCGAAGATTCATAATTGTTCGGTCACGGCATGATAGCCACAATTTCCATCTCCATCGACATCATCCGTGTACGCAATAAACTCGCGAATAACCTGAGGAAGTTGTTCTATGTAAGACTCTATCTTCGTATGGTAGTGCCTACAAGTCTTACCCATTTGCGAATCCTTATACATCATCATATTACCAACTTTTAGCTTTATTATATCCATACCATCCTCTGCAATCCCTAAACTCCAAATGTCTTTGGTATTAGACGGGAGAATATTCTTCCTTGGCCTACCTCTACCCCTTTTCCTTTGAACCACGGATACATCGACTATTGGTGTAGGTTCGGAATGCTCAAAGACATGCCCTTGGTTGCTTAATGTTGGTACCTTCGCCGGCCTTCCCCTTTTCCTTTGAACCTCGGATAGATTGACTATTGGTGTAGGTTTGGAATGCTCACCTTGTTGTCCTTGGTAGCTTAATGTTGGTACCTTCGCCGGCCTTCCCCTTTTCCTTTCAACCTCGGATACATCGACTATTGGTGTAGGTTCGGAATGCTCACCTTGTTGCCCTTGGTAGCTTAATGTTGGTACCTTCGGCGGCCTTACCCTTTTCCTTTGAACCTCGGATACATCGACTATTGGTGTAGGTTCGGAATGCTCACCTTGTTTTCCTTGGTACTTAATGTTGGTACCTTCGCCAGACTTCCCCTTTTCCTTTCAACCTCGGATACATCGACTATTAGTGTAGTAGATTGTTGTTGACTTGATATTGGTTCCTTCCTCGGCCTACCCGTTTTGTTTGGAACTGGCGCTTCCGCGAATCTTGCTTCTGAAATCTCACTTGCACATAGATCTCGTTTTTTTGTTTCCGCGAGTTCCTCTTCACGGCGAGTCATATATTTTAATTCTTTTCTTTGTTTCTTCCTTGGAATTTTAGTTTGTGGTCTACCCGGCGGATCTCCCTTTGTTGGATCTTAACTCTATGCTATCCATGGCCGTGTAATTAGTCTTAGTTGGCTCAACAATACTTGTCGGCTAGCCGAGTTTCCACGTGAGTAAGCTTCAAAAAATTCTTGGGCCTCCTTTGTATCCCATGGTGATTGTCCGGGAACTTCGGTAGGGGGAAGGTCGAAAGATAATTGCTTCCAAAACGTATCAATAACACCAATAGGTATCACTTATTCATACTTCACAAGCATATGTCGACACGGAATCCCCAAAGAAGACATGTCGGGACAAATACACACATCACCCGGTTTTCCGTAATTTTTCTCATATTGCATTTGTCTCATCATATGTTTTATTTCCCATTTGGAGATGTTGAACTCTATTCCTTGGAGAAACTTATTATGTGGAAGAAATTGAGTCATCCTTTCCATTGAGATTTTCTCAAAAGCCTTCTTGATCCTATCGATATCGGCCTTAAAGTGTTGCTCAATTGCCTCGGTGACCGTAACCACGTTTCCCTGGCCGGACTGGATGAGATCTTTAAATCTCCTATGTGAGGACTCCGCTATACTAGTTGCTTCATTCCCGTAATATCTATAACGATTTTTCCATGCACGCAAAAAAATTTCCTTGAACTTATCCAACAAATTATCCCGACAATATGAGACGGCACTTGGATACACTTCATTATATTTGGCAATAAACATGTTCAATCTCTTTTCATACATGTCCTCGGTAAGAGACCAATAAACTTTCTCCCAATCCTTTAGAAATTCCAACCACCTTTTATGATTTTCACCGTGTTCTTTGTCGACTCGCTCTTTAATCTTTCCTCTTTCATTTTCTTCTTCTTCGGGTGATAGTTTCTCTTTGCGAACATCTTCCTCAAGTTCAGCAACCATTCTTTTCTTAATATCAGCCTTTGAGGGTTCAAACAAAGCATGACAATGTTTTTTCACATTTTCACCTATATGATATGTACATAGAAAATTTTGTGCATCCGGATATACGTCGGATATGGCATTCATTAGTGCGTCAAATTGATCGGTTATGATGACCTTCGGACCACGATTTTCCGGGAACAATAATTTCAATTGTCGCAATGCCCAATGATAATTGTAATCCCTCTCGTTTTCCATTAAACACCAAGACAATGTGAATGTTACCTTGTCCGATGTTTTCCCCACGATGTTGAACAACGGCATGTTGTATTTGTTTGTCTTGTACGTGCAGTCCATCATAAGAACATCACAACACGTATGTGCCAATTGTGAAAGCAAGGGATGCGAAATGAATATTTGAAGCGGCTTCTCGTCCGGACCTCTTTTAATGATTCGCGTGTAGTTGTGATCCCAAACTATCTTCTCAAATTCTTGCATAACACTCCTCCCTTCCCATTCCAACCTTCTAATGGTTGCTTGTGCGCTATAAATTGTACTGATTGAAGAAACGTTAGTCTTATCTTTTTCTTTGAAGGTTCTGAGAATCACTCTTGGTTTGATACATGCTTTGGTCATCATCTTGACATCCTCGAATTGATCAGGTTTTAGCTTCGCAACTAGGGAGTGACCTTCAAAAAAATTCGGATCGGGGTGGTTGTGACGGCCAAACCACACCTTACATTCCCATTCTTTTTCTTCTTCTTTTTCTCCTCTTAGATAGAATACAAGCTTAAAGGGGCAGTCATCCTTCCTCGTAACTGTCTTGTATACCCTATTAGTCTTCTTTTCATATACATAACCCTTTATCTTATGGCTATTCTCCTTGTATTTTCCGCTTCTCTCACAAACCATCTCAAAACGAACATCTGAATGTTGACTATTCCTCACTAAGACACACATGTTCTTAAGCGCCGTCGCTTTTGCCCAAGCAATTACTTTCTTTTCATCTTTTATTCCCTACATAAGGAAAAGAATGGGAGATTACAAGCAAATCCCAATGTTAAATTGTAAAAACTAGGTGAAAGCCTTGTTTGGTAACATACCCGAGGTATTTTATAATATTCCGACGTATCCCGATGGAGCGGTTTGGAGTTTGGTTGATCGTTGTATGTCACAATCTAAGGAATGAATGAAAATAAAATTGGATTAGATAAAACCGGCATTGTCGATAAGTAAATTAAACTGCCGGTATTGAAAACCGGCATATATGGTAATTGACATTCCATGCCGCATTAAAACCGGCATTTATAGAAATTCAGTTACTATTCCGGAAATAGTACCGGCATAGTTAGATCAAAAAGGAAATGCCGGTATTTAAGTTCAAAATACCATTTGTTTCTGTATGTTTTGCATTTTAAACCGGCATCCTCGACATTCAAGGATCTATGCCGGTATCATAAACCGGCATGGTTTGTCATGTACGCTTAGTGCCGGTTTGAATATTCCATAGAATATTCGGTGGTAGGTAAAAAGTATAAATTCAAACCGGCATACAATCTTGGTTTGAATACCACGCCGGTATGTTCTTGAACAGTTGGGGATATTGTAAACCGGCATTCAAATTTGTATGAATACAATGCCGGTTATAGAGGTTCCGGCATTGTATTCATATAACGAGCATGCCGGTTTTCAGCTTTTTCAAACAGAAATGGCGGTTTCGAAAAAAAAATAAAAATTCGACCTCTTTGAAGCATTACCTGTGTGTTGAGGCTGCTTGTATGTTGAACATGTTTACTTTCCTGAGTTGGTTCTTCACAAAACTCATGGTCACGAAAATCATGATCCAAGGGTGTTGGTTGATCATATAACTCCAATTGGGAGTTGTTATCATTAACTGAAGATTGAAGATATGATTGTTGTTGTAGTTGAGCCAAGGATTCAGCAGTTGCAAGTCTCTCATCAAATTCATCTTCCATTTCCAAAAAAAATAATTCTACTCTAAATTTGTTTCCCTCCTTCTACCCACAAAAATTTCAAATAAACTCAAAAACACTAATTATATCCCCCAAATCATTAAGATTTTACTAATCTTAATTAGTAACTAATCCTAATTAGGGAGGGTTAGATTAGGAATTAATAAATTATTTACATAAGGGGTAACCCAGCTAGGATATTTGGATCCCTATTTTGTCATTTAGTCATATCCCTAATTAAAAGTCATATCCCCAATTGGAGGCTCGTGTAAAAGGGGAATAAGTAAAATTTATTGAGGATGTCTTTTATCTTTTGCATAGAATAGGTCCTCGTATCCACATCTTGGTTATAACTATATTAAGCCACCAAAAACCAATCCTAGTGCAGCTCCATAATAGGATTCATCACTTAACTCTTTTATTATTAAAACACAGTTCTCATCAAAACATTTCGATGACATGTAAGGGACAAAGTTGAAGTACATATACAACACGGATTCATACATTAGATGCCCAGAGACATGCACCGGTTGATTGATTACATCTTTATTAACACGAAAATTTATAAAACATTTTGCATGGATAGATGATCCAAACGTGAGACTTGGAGCTCCATACGTGCTCTCAAAAGACTCATTTATTCCCTAATTCAACAAGCAAAATATTAAGCAGTAGTAGTGACGAACGAATCAGACCAATCAAGGATTATTTTGTCTGCAATTTTCCTCGCAAGCCTTCGGGCATATGTCGTCACCAATTTTGGCGCTGTACTGTTTTTTGCAATCAGGCACACATATACCCATGCACGAATCATAATCTCCAAGCACTTCAATTGTATTGCTACTCAACATTACCACCATCAGAAAACACACCACAAGCATCTTTTTGGTACAACCTGCCATTCTCGTTAATTATTTCTCCAAGTCTATAGATTTCTCTCTTTTTGGAATGTGAAAATATGCAATTGATGACCGAATATTCATTCTGCACAAAATTGGGATGAATTTATAGTACAGGTTTAATTGTTAGTACACTAAGTTTGGATACAAATTGACCGGGTATTGTTGGAGAATAATGTGGATGATTTAGAGATATGGGAAATGGTCAAAGCTGTGTAGTTCACTAATATGGGTCTTTCTTTAATCTTCGATGTCTCACCTTATGAAATTAAAAACGAGCAAGATTTGTGAACCTGTGCATGCCAAAGACAAAATTAGTCATAACTGGTAAACTTTTATTAGATGTGTTTGCATGAGATTCTACAACACCGTCATCTTCGCACAGGTATATGAAGAGAAGAGGACAAAAAAGGTGCCAGAGACCAGATAAATAAGGACACTGCACCCCTAGTAGCTGGATGGTAATGTGGAGCTCATCTCCTCACTCATGATGTTGATCACCTTCGCCAAATCAGCTTTACTTCAAGTTTGCAACTCTGCTGTCTAATGATTAAACAATTTGATGACTAGGTAAACTGATTGGAATACAGATACTCATGAGCATCATACACGTGACAGAAACCAGCCATTCGAATGGTCTGCCAGATACCAAGACCCATAAGTGAAACCTAGTCACCAGATAGACACCGAGGGCATTTGCAACGAAACCCAAATCCTTCAAACAGGAGGTGTTGTCGCGCACCATGATCCATGCTTGCATCAATATAGCATATACGAAGCTCTTCCCCTGGTAAGAAACATGGGAAATTGATCACTGATAGCTTAATGTATAAATATTCAGAAAGAGGGCGCTAGTACAAAAACAATAAAAGCAGCAGAAATTTTGTAATAGAGATCATATAATTTGGGAAAGAAAAAAACAACAACCATGCTGATCTAAGATTTATGATGCAAACCTGCTTCAATGTCACGAAGAGCCTTCAATCTCGCATTTACATTCTCTATCCATATAATGTGACTGTTGGGGTCTGAAACAAATAACCATGTTATTCATGCAGTCGTATACATATAAATAATCAAGTTCTTCAAAAATCACTAATTATGTTTTTCCCATAGAGTGTCAACAAAAGTCTTCACCATTTATCTGGTTCACGAGCCACCTAAAGGGGTTCAACCAATCCCACACCTTTCATGTCAGTCACTCGTGGTCAAAGACTTAACATTTTTGAGAACTGATTACGGTCAAGGAATTATCAGATAGGCACTAACATATGAAGCTCTACATATGTGAAGGATGATTTGGTGACATAATAGGATGATCATGTCGGCCACATCTCTGTTATAGTTAATTTCTTTGCCAGAAGCTCTAATTAATTGATCCTGTAAACTCCAATATGATAGAGATAAGGTTACCAATCACAAAAGAAACTATAGAAAGATGTCATATCACTAAATTACCGTGTAATAAGTGTAATCACCAATTATCATTTTTTCCAACTGTTTCAATCAACACCTATCCAGTTTTTGAGTGCTAAACTAACTCCTTGACAAGGTACGTTATCACAGAGCAACCTACAAATATATTTGGTTGTCACCAATTCTTTCTTATTGACTCAAATTTTGTGAATTGTGATTACTTAACCATAAGAAATAATGCGCTCACCACAGTCATGATTGTAGAAGGAAGGAAGGATATAAACAGCATTTCCAACAGCAGATTCAGCGTCAACAGATGCTGCTGCAGATAAAAGTAGATCCTCGTATGATTCTCCAACCAATTCAATGCGAAATGCATTGATTCGTATACGCGCCAAAACACCAATATACCACTGCTTCGTTAGAACTAATAATGTCAAAGAAAATGCGGATTAAATGTATTCTAAGAATTCATAGACAGATACCATAACAGCCTATGTAATACTTAAGGTACATGGAGGATACATTCCATCTGTGAGTCCTTAAAGCCTGCTTTCGTAAGCGTGCTCTTCAACAAGCCAAATTCATTCTCCATCTGGAATAAAATTAGTACACCTTTAAGATACCAATGAAAGAAAATAAACAACGGTAAACATAGGTTTGATATACATTTAAAAGCTTCAGAGTAACTAGGGTATCTTTTGGTAAGCCACAAGAGCTACAAACGTGGCATGCAAATGCACGGGGAGGGGCCAAATTTGAGTTCTTCCGATTAACTTCAACATTCAGAACAATAACTCATATAATTTTATAACAATTTTTATTTTTGTATTAAGTTGCAAAAAGGTAGAGTATGTGTTAATCATGGTATGTCAGTCTGACTGATATCCTGCATGTACTTGAAATAGTTTGAATGAGGAAGAAAACAATATTCAACAAAAAGAACGCAACTTTAGCAGGGTAGCATGCTATAATGGATTTTGGTATATGTTGTAGAGAAGTGCGGAGCTTCATAATGATCACTTTATAAAAAAATTGTGAAAGGTTCTCACCTCTAAAATCATCTCAGGAATCAGCCTGGACGGTTGAAGAATGTCAAGACTTTCTGCAGGTGCTGCTCCTGATATAACCATACATGCCAAGCGCTTGACAAGATGTGGATATTTTAAACCTAGAACCCTTCAGATGATAGTAGAATCAAAGTCAGAATCTTTATTTTTAGTTTAGCCATAAGAGGTTTATATTACACCATTATTAGTACTAACAAGCAGCGGCTAAAATTGACGGTTTGGTAATGTCAGTGGCGGAGCCAGATATTAAGAATGAGGGGGACTAAATTTTTTTTTATAAATTATTAGTGGGCTAAATGTAATTATTATGTGGACTAAATGTAAAATATGGGGTAAAACTAAGGGTGTTTTTCTGGTTTTAGAGATTTTAGGGGGGGGGCTAGAGCCAGGGTTAGTCAACCCTTGGCTCCGCCCCTGGGTAATGTTGATTAGCATCCATGCCATAGTATTTTGTTAAATCAGGAATAGATTCACTTGGAGACCTCAGAGTTGTTTGGTCAGCTGTTTTTGATAGAAAAGTCAATGAAAAATTTGTGGGGATTTACCTGCAGTGCTCATCATAGGCTGACCAATCCGCCTGCTTTTCAACTTCGTAAAAACCCTAAAAGTACAAAAACTAGTTAGTAGAGTGAAAGAGTTTCACCTTTCCTCGGAGAATGAAAAAATCGGATCAAGTAGGTGTTAACAAGCTGGTAGAGAGTAGATTTATAGCATACGTAACAACAGCTTGGCGCTAACCAGAAGTAAGCAAGCATCAGACAACAAATGTACAGTGCCACCAGCATTGGAGAATAAGAATCTAATCTCTATTTCAGACAATGATGAAATAAAAGTTTATATGAGGCGAGGTGGTTTCCTTTAGCAAGGTGAGAGGTTGCCTCAGCATTGCTCAAAGAAAATGCTAGAAATAACAAGTCAGTAACATTACTCTACAAAAATATAGTATGAAATAACAAGTTAAGAATTAGTCTCACTCAAATATACAAAACTACTGCCTTAAAGATAGAAATTATAGTACAAAACTCAGTCAATTTTTATCTTCTCTCCATGATACAGCAGCTTCCTTTATCAGTTTGTTTGATCTCCGCTTCAGTCTTCCCACATTTATGCAAAGAAACTCATATCCAGGGTTTAACCCAAGATTGATTTTAAGCTTTAAAATAGAGAGCAAAATATTTTCTCGATACGCATTGGAAAACACAGTTCAAAATTTTCTTATCCGAAAATGTGGAAGCATCTAGAGAAGCCTAAGAAGCATAAGCACACATGACCATCAACTTTTGAGGCGAGGCGAAAAGGTGCAAACCAAACCACCTTTTTAACAATGGTTCCAGATGACCACAATTTTTGGGTTTGACAAACAACCATCATAAATTTCACCCAAAACAAAAAACATCATAGCAGGCATGATAAGTAAAAGCATGCTACAATGGCCTACAATTTGACCCAATAGAATGCTGAACAAAGTACCAACTTATCTGGTAGCTGAAATGCAGAACAAAGTCGTGAACATGTACTTCACTTCAGCTGCCAAATCAGTTTTAGAAGCACCGAATCAATTTTTGGACCCGTAGAGATACTGAAATACTAGACACAACTTGCTCTAATCCTATCAAACTAAGGTGAGCTTCACTGAATTAACTATATTTGCTTTGTACATTATTATAATCCATCACTTGCATTTTCGCCATTTACAAAAAGCCCGTTATCTTTGCGGATCAGTAAGCAACTTGCACCAAAAATACAGACTATAACACAACATTTATAAACATCAGATCCATAAAAACCCCTAAAGTAACAAAGACTAAAGAACTAGGGTTTATATCTAATTCTCAATTAAAAAAAAGAAAGATCATTTATACATTCTTGATCAATTAAGCATCAAACCAATAAAGAGGGAAAAGAAATGAAATACCTTTGATTGTTGAATGCAATCTTCACTGCAGAAATGAATAGTTTGATATTGGGAATTAACTTGAATACTTCCTCCACCAGAATGTAACCTTTTGAGACAAAAATAACAGACATCGGAGAGTAGGGAAATGGAAGGATGAGTTATCAAGGGTTTAGCTGTGTGGATTAAATCTCCTGCTCCAATAGAACGACTTGCGAACACACCTCTCCCAGCTAATTCAGTAATAGAGACTTGAATTGGTGGAGGTGAAGGTCGATTCGTTTGTTGATCGGTGGTGTTGTAATTTGGAGTGGTGGTGGAGAAAGATGAGAGGGCTGCTGGAAGCTTATGAAGTTTGCTTTTCAGTAGTGGAGTATACAAACGAGTGACGGGAGACATCTTTTTACTACTTGAAGCAGCAGATCTCTCAATCCTACAGATATTCACCTGGATTACATGATACGGGATATGAAGGCGGGTCGGGTGCGCCTTCCAGGTGGTCTACCAACAATACAAAGGTGAGGCAACACACACGGAAGCAAAATAAAAATAAAATCGGGAAGGACAGCACTAAACCGTTGAGTTAAATTTAAAGTCAATGGTCTCAAATTATCATTTTTCTACTCAATACTGATTGACATGACCAAGACCCAGTTGGTGTTTGAATATTTTTGAAAGCTCTGCTCCACCTATATTTTAAGATGCTCTTGAATCTTGAATTCTTCGCCTTCTTCTTAATCCCTGCTTCGTAAAAGAGAGAGAGGTAGAATCTAGAATGGTGAACGGGTTATTGGAGGTGGTGCTGGTGGATGCTGCAGGACTCAAAGATACCGAATGTTTCTTCGGTAATTAGATCCATCATTCCTTCGTTTTTGTCAAACTTTCCTGTACTTGTCTGTTAGCCTGGAGATCAGTATAATATTTGTCAAGCCCGGTACGCTATTTTCAATAATCAGCCATAGACCTCATATATGTTTACCTGGTGAATTATGAAACTGGATAAAAAAGTTTAGATAGGGATCAGGGAATCAATCGGTCACTTTTTATTTTTATTTTGTTGGAGTTATCTAAATTCTAATAACCCGTGAATTTGTATCGCAGGAGGGATAGATCCGTATGTCTTGATCAAATATAAAAGTCATGAGCGAGAGAGCAGTGTCGCCAGAGGTATGATTAAAACTTGATTATATACGGAAAGTGCCCACTGTTTGATTGTCTAAAACTAAGAGTCTGGGACGATGGGTGCAAAACTGCTTGGTACAGGAGAAGGTTCCAAACCAATGTGGAACGAGAAGTTCAATTTCAGGGTGCAATATCCGGATGATTCTGGGGGAAGTGACCCGTACAAGCTATTCATCAAGGTCATGGACAAAGACACTTTCTCCGCTGACGATATGATTGGTCAAACAGTGTAAGCAACTTAATCTCCTTATCAACAAATATAATGCACTTAGTCAAAACCACAAATATACTCTCCTTGGTCGGTGACTAGTATCTTGTCTTGTATTGTATTGTCTTCGCTGTTAGCTTTAGTCTCAATAAAACCACTTATTTACCGATCAAGAAAATAATATATATATAATGCAACCCATTTCGGCTACAACTGCATCCAACAAACAGCAATACTCATTAACCATACGCCAAAACCAATTTACATGACTACTACTTAAGACGACCAGACGATGTGGCATTCCACTCAATATACTAGATTGTTATATAAATTTTAGCTTAGTGGATTCGACTAAATGCATACAGGATATATTTGGAGGATCTGTTGGCACTAGGAGTGGAGAAGGGAAGGGCTGAAATACACCCTCGCAAGTACAGCGTTGTTAGCCCTAATCAATCTTATAACGGAGGGATTCGAGTCGGCCTCATTTTCACCCCCAATAAGGTAAGGTGTATTAAACTTTTTTTATTAGCACTTGCGAAATCCCGCGAATATTATTTATAATATCCAAGAAGTTGTGTGCCTGATGCAACCCTTGATGTGATCAGGAAAGTGTTGATGAAAATGAGGAAGAATTTGGCGGATGGAAAGAAGCCTTTCACCTCCATCACAGGGATGATGATGAGGAATAATAAGATGCATTCTTTAAATTCATATAGGAATTTGTAAAGTTTCGTATTGAACTCCGGTTTTCTGTTGTGTAAGTGTAATTAATCAAAAATCTTTTAATTGAGTATCGTGATTATTATTATTATTATTATTTTCGAAGCATGAAAATATTATTAGAATTTAGCGATAATTACACGAGGGTAGGTGGTATCAAGGAGTCATTCATTATTATTTGAGTGATGCATGGTCGGATTGTAAGGTCCCAAAATAAAGTTGTAAGTTTCTCTGATTTGTTGTTGTTCGCTGCCAGATTGGCCAGTCCGTCCACCGGTTGATTGCCTTCCTTGTAGTTGTGGTTGATGGTGCATTGAGATATCTAGCTCATGATTTGTTTGGTTTCAGAGATTATTCTTGAGATGCACCAAGGCGGATTGACTTCGGAGGTTAGGAATCGAAACAGGTTTTCCGAGTCGGTTTCAAATTGAACCTTTGGCCAGCTTCGTTCTTTTGTCGTCCTGGATGCGATGAGAATTTCCCAGGACCCAACTGTGAGGGCGGTGGCGATTCCTAGTGGATGTGCTACGGCTACCAGGGTGTTGGCAGAAGCATCCCTACAAATGAAATCTGCTCCAGTTATTCTAGGGTGTCCTCGCGCTGCTCTGTCTGTGTTGATATTGGTCTAGTTTAGATTAGATTTGACTCAGCCTATTAAGATTGTTGTTGATGTTCGTGTTCCACACCCTGGATTTGGGGGAGCTGGTATCCCAGGTAGCACATGAGGGAAGTTCTCATGTGCCCAAGAGAACTTTTATTGAAGACTGAGATTCATCTGGGTAATGCCACCTGGATATGGTTGTCTTTGTCGATAAATATAATCATTCCTAGCTATCCGTAAGGACCAGAAAAGAAAATTGAAGGTTGTTTTGACAAAGTGATTAGTTTTTAGTTGTAGAATTTGTGAGTTTTTCGTCCGTGGGTTTGGAAAGTTTGAATATTTTGGGTTGTGGCTGAATAAATATGGAGTCTTGTGAGGAGAATGTTCCATGCGGCCACAACCACTTGATAATGTCGGAGAACGTGACCAGCAGATTCTTGATCGAAGTTGCATTGTGGACGGTTGTTGGTATCGGTGAGGTGGATATGGTTTGGGATGCCGAAGGTCAGAAGGCCGTCGTTGACTTTTTTTTCACAAGGAAAGCTATAATTTTGGAAGACATGGAAGTATCCAAAGAAACTTAATTGGTGGCAGGGGGTTTTGGTGGGAATGATCCCATGATCAGTGTTATACAAATGTTGTGCTGTACACTCAAAATTCAATGAAAGTACAGATGATCCTATCAGAGGGATTGTTTTTGGGAGGTGGATATTTGCGGTTCATTGGATTAATGTGGGGGTGGCATGAGGTTAAATTTATCGTGATTCCAAGTATGTGTGAAAGGATCAATGAGGTCAGTGACTGTCTGGATTGGGTAACATCTTGTCGGGTCCAAGATGTTAGCGAATAGCAGGATCCAGTTTTCTTGAATATGGGTTATTAATTCATCTCCAATTTTTTGTGTGGAAAAGATGTAGTTTGATTGTGGAAATAAGTATTGGGGACTGATTGAAGATGGTGTAGCTAAAGTTCCTAAAAAGAAAGGCTGTTGGTTAACATATTTTTCATTGCAAAGGCTAGCATAGATTGAATCCAGTTTCTCATGGATGTTCCAGCCCCCTTCATGATTAGCGCTTTAATACGATCGTTGCTTTTTCGAATTCCCAGATCACCTTCTAATTTGGTCTTAGTCAGCTTATTATAACCCATCGGGTGAAGCTTCTTGATTGAGGAGTCATGTCCCCAGTAAAATTTTCGGGGATATGATCTATTTTCATATTCACATTGATAGTCAAAAGTTGTGCTTGCATGATGTGGTTCGATGTAGGGGTTAGGGAAAATTTTATGGGAGCTGATTTTCTGTAGGTGTTAGGCATTTCATCATTGCCAACCGATTTAGCATATGTTCAAAAATGTGTAGAGAGGATCTTCCATGCTTGGAAAAATCATAGCAAAAATCTTAAAAGTCCCATTAATGACCAAAAAACAATATCTTGGCACCCCTTTGTTCTTTGACAAGAATAAAAAAGAAAATTTTGAACCTCTTCTCCAAAAATGCTATGCCACCCTTCAAGGCTGGAAATCAAAGCTCCTTTCACAAGCAGGTAGAACATTGTTAGTAAAATCTATTCTACAAGCATACCCAACTTACCAAATGCAAATCATGGCATTCCCCAAAAAAACTCTCGAACAAATGGATCGTATACAAAGAGACTTCTGGTGGAATAAGGATAAGTCCAAAAGTAGAGGAGGATATATAAGAGCTTGTGCCAGTATATGCAAGCTTATTTCTTAAGGAGGGCTAGTAACTAAAAATCCACACCATTTCAATATAGTATTCCTCACTAAACTAGCCAGTAGACTAAACTTTGGGCCCAACTATTAGAAGCTAAATACTTCGCAAACTCTCACCTGCTAATCTTCTAGATCTTTTAATATATCATAGATTTGGACGAGTATCCAAAAATGTTTAGACCTAATTACAGATGATTTTGTCTGGCAGGTAAAAACGAAGCTTCTACGGATATATATATATATGTATATATATAGGAAGACAGGTGGATATCTAACACTGACACAATCACACAACCAACCAATTTACAAGAACCAACACTGCAAATGGTTCAAGAGCTGATAACAAAAGAAAATATATGGAATCAAGTATTTTCATCTAAACGCCAGAGCAAAAATCCAAGTTTTTATTTTTTAATTGGTTTCTACACAATCATCTGGGTCAAACATCTTTGACCCAAAATCAAAAAAGAAACAACATATTTCTTTTGTTTAGTACCTTACAAACTAAACAAAAAAGAAACAACAAAACCAAAAAAGAAAGTCATTCTGTATAGTAGACCTTACGACTACCATGTTTCTCAACAAATTTCCTCAACTTACTATCATAACTACCTGGATCTACTTCAGCAAAACTCTCAGCAGGATGAATATTGGCAAGATAATCAACTGCCCTATTTATCTGTTTATACACATGAGTACCTAACTGCCTCAAACGGCTTCCTCAAGTGAACAATCCTTCTCCATATGTGCCTGAAAATCTAATCAGGAACACCATTCTTATCAGAAAAAAGATGAAAAATAAATAATGGAATTCTGTGGCGCTTAAAATTTGCAAGTTTCAAACCTAGATATCTTGACTCATTGCAATTCACGGGCCACCACAATAGTAGGCACAACACCACCACAAGCAGCTGCAAGAGGAGTACCTCAATCGATCTCTAATAATAGCTCTACTGCCAGTAGAAGCATCTTTCATTGACCCATCAATATTTACCATGACTTCATCCTCATTAGGAAAAAGTCAAGAGCAAGCCACCACCTTCTTATCTTTGTAAACACAGTCTATACCCCAAGCATCCAACAGTCTTCTAGTATGAGGTTTATCCATTTTAGAAAACTTAGAAGTTATACATTTCTACCGGATATCAGCGACAATAAGGTGGCTAACCCCATCAACACTCAAGGGCTGAGAAGAGAAAACTCTTCTATTTCTTTCTTTTCAGATGTGATAAACAAAGCTATTGAGATATAGTTTTTTTATTGTATCCACAACACAATCTCCTTTGAATTTATCTTGACACCATTTTAGCTCAGCATCCCAAGTATCAAAACAATCTCTCCCATAACCGATCTTAAGCAAAAGTTCCTTCCAAATAGACTTAGAAAAAGGACAAGCAGCAAACAGGTGATATTCATCCTCAACACCATGGTCACACAATAAACAAGAACCATTCTTAATTACACCGCATCTGTGTAATTTGGCTCTAGTTTTCAATCTCCTTAGGCAGACTAGCCAACAAATAAAAGAGTGTCATGGAATATGGTTTTTAAATAACACAACCTGATGCCATTGCACCTTCACATCAGTCCCACTAAGAGCAATATAAGTCTGTTTCATGGGAAATTCCCCAATGACACTAGCCTTCCATATGCACAAGTCCTCCTTCCTTGTATCAGATTCCACACCTTGCAGCAACAGAGAACTGGTACAAGACTCACTATGAGTGCAGCTTGGAAAGTTCCACATCTTATCCTCCATATGGGTACATTTGGAATATTTTAGAATTTATTTTCTAGGTAGTTCAAACAACCCAAAAATCCAACTACCTAGAAAATCAACTGACTCCAGTTTAATACTTGTTGTTTGGCATCAAAGTTGAATTGGGAATCAGGTTAAGGTTAAAATGTGTAGTTTTTAGTGAAAGCTAGGTTTCATTAGAAGAGATTTGGATCCCATTAGTGGTAATCTAATCTGAATTTGCATTCCATAAAAATTAATACATATGAAAATAAATCAAAAAACCAGGGAACTAAATCACAAATTTAGTTTTCTATGAAATTAAATCTATGTTCGATTAATACATATGAAAATCAAGATATTATAGGGGGGGAAAAGATTAAGTTCATTATAGAACTAAAAAAAAACAGGAAAAAATCACCATTTTGATCATGAAACTTCTCTTCCTCTAAATTAGGTTTACAAATCCTTACGAATCTGACTTATTTGATTCTGAAAAATCTAGGATTTCGGATAAATCCATCAAAAGATGATTTAATACAAGAATATCAGAGGAAGAACAATAATTAATTATGAAATCATGGGAAAATATTGAGATTTACCCATATTGGGATCTTCTTCTCACGACTGAAATATTCAGAGAAGGGAAAAAATGGGAACGAAAAATGGAAAATTTAGGTTTATATAAGGGAGGAAAAGAAAGAAGAAACTGGAACTTCCATGGGGTTGAGTGTCGACTTCTTTTCCACCGATGAAAATAAAATTAGTTGACAAGAAATTAAAATCAACTCCCCCCTAAAATATTATGCCAAACAAGGGTAATTTGATCTACCTCCCCCAACTCCGCTCCACCTTAAAATTCGTTGGTGCCAAACACACTCTAAAAGAAGCCACGGTCAACTGATCATCATGGCAAATGTATTTAAGATACTTGTTAGAGCACTGCTCGTTCGAACTCGCAAGTGTTGCTATCTCAAGCTTGTTTGTCAAGTTTAGTTGATCAAAATTATAGTCTTGATTTCTAGTCTACTTATAGCTATATCTCGGATTAAGATATAATGTGTAGTTGAGATTTAGACTTCACGGCGTTCATCGATTGAAGAGACTAAAAAGTATGTGGAGACTAAAACTTATCTATCACTCATAAGTCTATTCTATAATATCTCCTAATGAGACTAATCCGTATAGCTATATAGACTTTTATATTATACACATTTGATAATTCGAGATGAGTTTATCACGCTTATATATTTCTAGAAATATGAGTTGAAAGATTTTTGCTTTAGCTATATTCATCGTATTCTTGACAAGTTTAGTTGAAGACAATTTATTTTTTGGAAACTAAATATCAAGTCAAAAGATGATCATGTGGAAATTGCCTTGAAATATCTTATATGATTTGTGTGATACAATCATTTGATGTCGACTTGGAAAGTTTCGTATTAATCATTCGATCACTTTAAAATTACTTAAAGCTAATAGTTTGTGTGAGACAGGTACTGTCATCTTCTAAGGATGTTTCAATGATTGAAATGGGAGTTTAAAATAATTGACCATGTCTGGATACAACACGGTATGCATACCTAGTATGCGAACATTTCTACCTGAGTTGGGTCCGGGATGGCTGGTCGTGTACCTTGTATGCGAACGGCTGAACAAGCCAAGGTCCGGAGCTTTTGTTTACATACCTAGTTAGTGAACATAGTGTGGTTAAGTTCTAAAATCGGTTAAGTATGATTCTCATACTCATGAGCTAAAACATTTCTGAATTAAGGAATGAAATCCTTGCAAACCGTGGCTTAATGTTCATGAATTGATTCTTGTATAAGTACTTTGCGAAGATACTTTTTCTGAATTAGTTGGATATAACTTAATTGATACTTGGGCATTGGTTTTTGTTACAATCCAAGTTATTTCTCATATCAATCAGGCTCACGGATTTCTATCTGTTTGATTTACTGATTGCATTGAGAAACAAAGATAAAGCACTTTGATATATCTCTTGATAGAGCTTGCTATTAAGTTGGTGCTCTCAAAAATATATTAGAGTTTAGTCCATACAAATTTCCAAACAAATTATTGGGTGTGGTTGTTATACCCCCGCCTTTTCAATTGGTATCAGAGGAGGCAAACACGATAAACCTAATAAGTTTGTGTTTGTTTGATCCTAAAGACTATCCTGATAGGAAATCTGTTTGGGAAACTTTTTTTGTGCATCTTTAACGCATACCAAATATCCTCAAAGATTGTTCAGAGTTTTTTTTTTTTCAAGACCTCTGGTCTCTCAAAATAATCTCGAGTCATCTAAGACATTAGAAATCTTAGATGATGGAAAATAATCTAAAGGAACAAATAAAGGTTCCTTTACAAAGGTTCGTTGCAGGAAACGTGTGAACAAAAACTTAAGGATATGAAACCTCACTAGAATGCTTCTCAATCTTTTTGAGGAATACTATCATGATGGATCAATTGACAAAGATATATTTAAGGCTTTTGAAAACATTTTTAAATCGTTGTAACGACTAATTTTGATTAAGGTAAAGGTTTATACTGGTAAAAACTTTGATTCTATCAATTCATGTATGCATGATGTGCAGTCAGGTCTTGTTAGTAAAATCAATAAAAAGGTTTCTGCTGATTTTGTTGCAAGTTCCAAATGCCGGAAAACTCCATTCCTTAATCGTAAGAAAAAAGAGTCAAAAAGATCAATTAACCTTGAGTATCATCATTACTATGATTATACTTCTGGTATATTTCACAAATATCAACCAGAGATGGTGCATAAGGTATATTCTACCCATCTAGACTATTGGTAAAAAGATTGGCTCCACCCCATCTGTGTATAGCCTGAGATGTGGCAAGTAACGGTTTGATTATCTTTGTGATTTATTTATTTTTTGTATGTGAACCTCATGGTTCTGGATTTAGTATTGGAATTCTGCTTCCTTTTATGGGCCACCGTATTTGTACGGGTACAAGCCTTCTAAAAGGGATATATAGGTTACGTACACGTACCTTTGTTCTTTATCTCTTCGTCTACGTACATGAACAAGGGAGTTTTCTAGGGTTCACGTACCAGTTCCATCAAACCCAAATTTTGAGGTCTAAAAAGGGGAAAATGGGTTTCATCATCCACAAAGAGCTTATCAAGTAAAAGTTTTTTCTTCTTAATTCCCTCAATTTTTAGTTTTCATTGGAAAATTCAATAATGTTGGTGAGATTTCAAAGAGGATGTCAAAAAACCTTGTTTCATCTACTCCTATGAGTATGAACATACCAAGTGACCAAGACTCTATTAGAATTGGATGCATCAATGATTCTAGTAGTAAAACCTTTGAAAATATTTCTTCTAGTGGTTTCATATTAGAAAAGAAATTGGTAGAGGAAAGTGGTCATAAAGAAGATTTGGTGCGTTTTGAGAAGTTTAATCTTGGTAACATCTTCAATGGTCTTGTTGAAGGATTTGATACTCTCACAAGAATCTTTTATGCTAGCATCTATGATGTTAATCTTGATAATTTAGAATTCAAGACTATGATAAATAGAAAATGGATTATTGTTAACAGAGAGTTGATTCCAAGGATTACCAAAATTCCATTTGGTAATGTTCATCTTCCTAGACCAAGAGGAGAAAGACCTTCATGTGAAACCATTTCCAATGGTCTTTGTCGCAAAAATGTTGATTGGATAGAAGGGAAATTCCCTACCAATTAACTTAGTTTTGCTTTGAAGGTTTTCAGAAAACTTGGCATTTTTAATCTTTGTCCCTCCACAATCGAGAACTCTCGGTGGAGTTGTAAATTTGCGGAGTTGGTCTATTTCCTTGTATTAGATGCTCAAAGTCTTGATATTTGTGAATTTATCATTTTTCAAATGAAATCGATGATGTCATCCAACAAGAAGTGAGGCTTTTCATGCTTAATTGGGAAAATTTGTAGTGTACATTCCATTGCTCCCATTGGAAACTCTATTAGAACTCCTAAACTAGTTCGTCATTGTATCATCAAATGTATGAAGATGAATTTCTACAAAATACAAAGAAGTGGTACTCTTGAAGGTTCTTGTGATCCTACCACCTTGAGTCTTCTTCATAAAATTTGCAAGGGTGTGTGTAAGGTCAATTCCAAGGTAAAAGGTGTGCAATAATAATTATGTGTGATTGCTACAAAATTTCCCGTAATCAAGGAAGAAATGGATAACGTTCAAGCCTCTTGGATGGATTCCGATGATGATGAAGATGATGATTAACTTTTTTATCTTTTTATTTGTATGTCTAGGAAACTTCTTATGAGAATTTATTCTTATATTTTAAGAAGGATAACTATGGTTTGGAATAACAAATATTGTGATTACACATAGCTATTGCCAACGATTTTCATCTTGCAATGTTTTTAGATTTATTTATTGAAGTTCTAAATTATTTGGAAGATGATTTTGCAGTATTAATCTTTATTGGTTTTATATATTGCAAAAATATTTTATGGGATATGTTTGTGTTTATGTTCGTGAAGTACTGTTGTAGTTCCCTGATTAATAAGGTCTTGTGGTTACTGTGGTAGTTCGTGAAGTATTGAAAATATTGATAAAAGATAGAATGAACTTATGAAAATTCCGCAGTATTAATCTTTCCCTGATCCACTACTATGTGAAAGTACTGTTTGGCTCCGTAAGTTTACTTATGTTGATCATTTCCAATTAAATTAATCAATAAGGTATTGTGGTTAATTTATTCGAGTTTACTAGATACAAATCCTTGTGGTTTGTTAATGTCCAAAGAAATCCTTCTTTTCTTGTGAAAGTAAGGTCACTCTTGTAGTTCTTTCGGGAATGACATATTATGGGGGAGAGTTATTAATTGAACTTGTGCTTAATTGCCAAATCTTTGTGGGGAGTGTGGATGTGGAATATTGTAGGAGTTATCTTGTATCTTTATAAACTCCTTGATGAATACACTAAGTTTCGACTATGTGAAATCATCGAAACAAAGTTAATATGTTCCCATTTAGTCATGAATTATCTCTTTGAGAATTTCATTATGATCCCGTAGTTTTTGTACCTTTGCCAATTTATATTGACAAAAAGGGGGAGAGTTATTTGGTAGTTCACACTACATACATATGGTTTACGGATCATATGTAAGGGGGCGTGGTTTTCATTGTGATATGAAGTATTGACTAAGAGGGAGTGATATATATCACCGTAGTATTACTGCAAAGTTGTGATACAATTGGACTTTGATGTTGTGTAATAATACTATGACATTGTATGACAATGATTGAGAACATTTGTTTTCTTATTGTTATGGCTACGGATCTTCAAAAACAATGATGCTTAGTTGAACACGTTCAAAATCGCTGGATTACTTGGAGTAGCGAAGAATTCAAGGAATGTTGAAGAGCCAAGGAAATCAAGCATGGTGGATGAGAAGCTACAAATTTTATTTATTTTGTAAGCCATATGTATTGATAGTTTTGTCACTGAAATTGACAAAGGGGGAGATTGTTAGAGCACTGCTCGATCGAACTCTCAAGTGTTGCTATCTCAAGCTTGTTTGTCAAGTTTAGTTGATCAAAACTATAGTCTTGATTTCTAATCTACTTATAGCTATGTCTCAGATTAGGATATAATATGTAGTTGAGATTTAGACTTCACGGCGTTCATCGATTGAAGAGGAAGATCTAATGAGGAAAGCTTGGAGTAACTTCATCAACAAAAGGTATGTGGAGACTAAAAATTATCTATCACTCAGAAGTCTATTCTATTCTATCTCCTAATGAGACTAATTCGTATAACTATATACACTTTTATATTATAAACATTTGATATTTCTAGCTGAGTTTATCTCGCTTATTTATTTCTCGAAATATGAGTTGAAAGCTTTTTGCTTTAGCTATATTCACTGTTTTCTTGACAAGTTTAGTTTGAGACAATTTATTTGTTGGAAACTAAATATTAAGTCAAAGATCATATGGAAATTGCCTTGAAACATCTTACATGATTTGTCTGAGACAATCATTTGATGTCAACTTGGAAAGTTTCGTATTGATCATTCGATCACTTAAAAATTACTTGAAGCTAATAGTTTGTGTGAGACAGCTATTGTCATCTTCTAAGGATGTTTCAATGATTGAAATAGGAGTTTAGAACAATTGACAATGTCTGGATACAACATGGTATGCATACCTAGTATGTGAACTGTTTTGTAGTGATTCGGGTCCGGGAACCTTGTTTGCGTACCTAGTATGCGAACAGTTCTACCTGAGTTGGGTCCGAGATGGCTGGTCGCGTACCTGGTATCCTAACGGATGGACATGCAAAGGTCTAAAGCTATTGTTCTCGTACCCAGTTAGCGAACACAGTGGTTACGTTTTAAAATCGGTTTAGTATGATTTTCATACTCATAAACTAAAACATTTATGAATTAAGGAATGCAATCTTTGCAAACCGTGGATTAATGTTCATGAATTGATTCTTGTATAAGTACTTTGTAGATTACGAATCAATCCGATTTTGTTTCAATTTATTCATATATTTTTATGAGATAGTGAAAAAATTGAAAAACTCTATGTGAAACACAATTAGATTCATTTAATTGTCTTTCATGTTTGATTGATCATCATATTTGATCTAGAAGTGTTAGATAAATGTGGTTAAGACAAAAGTGTTTGTATGGATAACTGTTATTGAGCCAACTCAATATACACGTTTAGTTACGGTTACCCATATCTAAATAAAGGTATATTTCATTTGTGTGTAACAAGCTAAGACCATCTAATGGTGGAGATAAATTGCTTTATTCTTAAGTAGACTTAGATTAAATCTTAAATCAGGATTTCATCTAACGGTGAATATTAAATGTTTTGTTATTAAGATATCTTAGCTTTGATTGTAAGCAACCCTGATTTGAAAGACTATATAAGGGAGACCTCTAGAAACTGGAAAACCCAATACCGTAACTTTCCCGTATCCTAGTTGGGTACTAGAGTCGACTCTCCTTTAACCTAGGTTATTCCAAAACCATATTAGGTTAACGACTTGAAGACTTCATTTGGGATTCGTGAATCTAGATCCATCTATTTTCTTTGTAGTTGCGTATTCTGATCTTATTTGTTCTATCATATTGAGTACCATCTTATCTAAGATTTGATCGAGAATTATCTCCGATAGGTAAGATACAAAAAGTAATCACAAAGTTCTTCGTCCCAGACTTTATGGTTATGTAGTAACTTCTTCTACTACCATATAGTTAAGTTATTGTGAGGTAATTGATATTTCTAGGATGTCCTTCGGGAGTATAAGACCGGATTATCATTTTGTTCCTGTTCACCTTAATTTATCATAAGACGGAGCAAAACCTCATCGGTACTTATATGGGAGACAAATTTATCTATCATAATAGATTTATCTGTGGGAGACAGATTTGTTTATAAGTCTTCGACTTTGGGCCGTAGCAACCCTTAGTTGTGGGTGAGATCATCTAAGGGAATCAGGTGCGCAGAATCCTGCGTGGTTCTAGAGGCATAAGGAACGCGATTGTACCTTAATTGGTGTGAGAATTAGTTAGGGCTCAACTACATTCCAGTCTGAAGTTAACTTGTAGTAGGCTAGTGTCTCTAGCGGCTTAATACAGTATGGTGTTCAAAGCTGGACTAGGTCCCGGGGTTTTTCTGCATTTGTGGTTTCCTCGTTAACAAAATTTTTGGTGTCTGTGTTATTTCTTTTCCGCATTATATTTTTATATAATTGAAATATCACAGGTTGTGCATAGTTCAATCAGTTCATATATCCGACCTTGTTAGTTGGATATAGCTTGATTGACACTTGGGCATTAGTATTTGGTACCATCCCAGTTATTTATCATATCAATCAGGCTCACGAATTTCTATCTGTTTGATTTGCTGATTGCATTGAGAAATAGAGATAAAGCTATTTGATATATCTCTTGATAAAGCTCGCTATTAAGTTGGTGCTCTCGGTATTAGAGTTTAGACCATATAGATTGTCGAACGAATTATTGGGTGTGGTTGTTATACCCCCGCTTTTTCAACACTCATCTGGGATCCATTCAATAACTCTTCCATTAGGGTGCCAGAAACCATAGAGAAACTTAGTGTTCTCCCTATTACCAATACAAACATCCATAAACTGTTAGGCCTCATTTTTACACTCTAAAATTATTCTCCCACTCCAAGAGCAATCTTGAGGGGGTACTCATGGACCAGAAATCCTTATTTTTAATAAGATTTGAGTGGATTCGGTTTGTCCAAATAGTATCTCTACCAGAATTAATATCCCATATATGCCTCATATTAGCAGATACACTTGTGATTTCCAAACTCTTAATACCAAGACCCCCAACCTTCAAAGGAGTACAAATCTAACTCCACCCAACAGGGTTATGTTTTCCACCTAAGTCAGATCCAAACCACAAAAATCTCTTGAAAATTGTATTAAGCTCTTTGATTACTCTTTTTGGGAGAACAAAACAAGATAACCAAAAGTAGATCGTACCACTAAGGACATGTTTAATAAGCATTAATCTACCAACAAAAACCAAATGTCTTGCCTTCCAAGATTTCATTCTTTTAGTGACCTTATCAATAAGTGGTAACCAATCCATATAAGATAGCCTAGTGGAAATAAGAGGTACTCCTAGATACCTAACAGGTAACACTCCTTTTGAGCAAGATAAACAATCCACAATAGCAGTAAGAGTAACTTCATCAACATCAGAAGAGAAAATATATGTCTTCTTATAATTTATAACAAGCACAAATAATTTACAAAAAGTCTCCAAGACTTCGGCCAAAACCTGCGCTGCCTTTAGAAAAAACTAACACATCATCTGCAAAACAGAGATGAGTAAGCCGAGTAGACTTACACTTGGGGTGTAACATAAAGGATCCATAGGAAGCATGCTGCTTCAATAAAACACTTAAAAATTCCATGACCATAACAAAGAGATATGGGGACACATGATATCCTTACATGATTCCTCTCTCAGCCCCAAAAAAACCCAAAAGGAGATTCATTCACCATCACTGAGAATCTTGAAGTAGAAATACATAAATAAATACAATCAATGATCTGAATAGGAAAACCAAGCTTCTTCATAACAACTCTGATAGCATCCCAACTAACTGTATCATAAGCCTTTTGCAAGTCAATCTTCAATGAGAATCTAGGAGTACCAATAGTCTTGTGGTAGTTCCTAACAATCTCATGAGCCAAAAGAATATTGTCCTAGATAGACCATTCATAAATGAAAGCTAGCTGAATAGAACTGATTAACCCCTTCAAAAAAAAATTCATTTTAGATGCTATAATTTTGGTTATACACTTGTATATAACATTGTAGCAAGATATATGTCTAAAATCTCCAATAGTAGAAGAATTATCACATTTAGCAACCAATATAATAAAAGTACAATTTATTTCCTTCAACATCTTACCAAATTTGAAATAATTATGTACAGCTGCCACAAAATCATCCCCCATAATAGACCAAGCAAACTTGAAGAAATAACTATTATACCCATCAGGACCAGGAGCTTTGGTAGAATGAATTGAAGAAAGAGATTCTACTATCTCATCTCTAGTAACAAGTTTAACAAGATCTAAAACATCATCATCAGAAATCATCTTCTCAAAATTTAGAGAACCAATAAAAGAATCACTTTCCTCAGAAGAAATCACCTCATTAAAAATAAAGAGAGTCAAAGAAATTAATACACTCAGCTGCTATAGCTTGATCATCCTCCAATATAACATTGTCCCCATAATTAAGAATTATAATATTGTTCCTAGACCTTCTCTCCCTCAAAGAAGAATAAAAGAACCTAGTATTGGAGTCCCCAACCTCCATCCATTTAACTTTTGATTTTTCCTTAGCCATGGATTCATCATATTTAGCAAGTTTTGCATAAGTCTTAAAGCAACCTTCTCAGCTTGGGCAATAGAACTATTGAGGGGAGAGTTATGAAGTTGTTTCTAGAGGCTATGCATATTATCTCTAGCACAAATAACTTGCTCGGAAAACATCTTAAATCTTTCTTGTTTCCAACAAGAACCATCATAGGATTACCCTGAATTGGTTCCCTCCAAGCCTGCCTTACAATCTCCAAAAAATCAGGTTCCTCAGTCCAAAAGCTACAAAATTTATAAGGAGGAGGACCATGATACCTATCTTCAAAAATACGAACAATAACAGAACTATGATCAAAGATTTCTATGATCAGAAACTCAGCAAAACATTCCAATCATTGCAGATTAACCATGACGATATAAAATTTTGAAGTTATTCTAGTATTAATGATAAAAATAAATTGTTAATTACTCCAAGTGTAAAGATAACCATTATATCTCGGATCAAAAAACTGAATATCTTGAGAACAGCTCCTAAAGTCAGAAAAATGAGAAAAAGTAATATTCCAGTTTGAAGTTAACTTGTAAGGGAATCAGGTGCGTAGCAACCGTTATAAGTCTTCGACTTTAGAACAGCTCCTAAAGATAATCATTATATCTTCAGAACAGCTCCTAAAGTCGAACAATATTATAAGTCTTCGACTTTGGGCCGTAGAAACCCTTAGTTGTGGGTGAGATCATCTAAGGGAATCAGGTGTGCAGAATCCTGCGTGGTTCTAGAGGCACAAGGAACGCTATTGTACCTTAATTGATGTGAGAATTAGTTAGGGCTCAACTACATTCCAGTCTGAAGTTAACTTGTAGTAGGCTAGTGTCTCTAGCGGCTTAATACAGTATGGTGTTCAAAGCTGGACTAGGTCCCGGGGTTTTTCTGCATTTGTGGTTTCCTCGTTAACAAATTTTTTGGTGTCTGTGTTATTTCTTTTCCGCATTATATTTTTATATAATTAAAATATCACAGGTTGTGCGTAGTTCAATCAGTTCATATATCCGACCCTGTTAGTTGGATATAGCTTGATTGACACTTGGGCATTAGTATTTGGTACCGTCCCAGTTATTTATCATATCAATCAGGCTCATGAATTTCTATTTGTTCGATTTGATGATTGCATTGAGAAATAGAGATAAAGCTCTTTGATATATCTCTTGATAAAGCTCGTTATTAAGTTGGTGCTCTCGGTATTAGAGTTTAGTCCATAAAGATTGTCGAACGAATTATTGGGTGTGGTTGTTATACCCCCGCTTTTTCAACACTCATATGGGATCCATTCAATAACTCTTCCATTAGGGTGCCAGAAACCATAGAGAAACTTAGTGTTCTCCCTATTACCAATACAAACATCCATAAACTGTTAGGCCACATTTTTACACTCTAAAATTATTCTCCCACTCCAATAGAAATCTTGAGGGGTACTCATGGACCAGAAATCCTTATTTTTAATAAGATTTGAGTGGATTCAGTTTTTCCAAATAGTATCTCTACCAGAATTAATATCCCATATATGTCTCAGATTAGCAGATACACTTGTGATTTCCAAACTCTTAATACCAAGACCCCCAACCTTCAAAGGAGTACAAATCTGACTCCACCCAAGAGGGTTATGTTTTCCACCTAAGTCAGATCCAAACCACAAAAATCTCTTGAAGATTGTATTAAGCTCTTTGATTACTCTTTTGGGGAGAACAAAACAAGTTAACCAAAAGTAGATCGTACCACTAAGGACATGTTTAATAAGCAAATCTACCAACAAAAACCAAATGTCTTGCCTTCCAAGATTTCATTCTTTTAGTGACCTTATCAATAAGTGGTAACCAATCCATATAAGATAACCTAGTGTAAATAAGAGGTACTCCTAGATACCTAACAGGTAACACTCCTTTTGAGCAAGATAAACAATCCACAATAGCAGTAAGAGTAACTTCATCAACATCAGAAGAGAAAATATATGTCTTCTTATAATTTATAACAAGCACAAATAATTTACAAAAAGTCTCCAAGACTTCGCAAAAAAACTCACTTTTGCTTTAGAAAAAACTAACACATCATCTGCAAAACAGAGATGAGTAAGCCGAGTAGACTTACACTTGGGGTGTAACATAAAGGATCCATAGGAAGCATGCTGCTTCAATAAAACACTTAAAAATTCCATGACCATAACAAAGAGATATGGGGACACATGATATCCTTACATGATTCCTCTCTCAGCCCCAAAAAACCCAAAAGGAGATTCATTCACCATCACTGAGAATCTTGAAGTAGAAATACATAAATAAATCCAATCAATGATCTGAATAGGAAAACCAAGCTTCTTCATAACAACTCTGATAGCATGCCAACTAACTGTATCATAAGCCTTTTGCAAGTCAATCTTCAATGAGCATCTAGGAGTACCAATAGTCTTTTGGTAGTTCCTAACAATCTCATGAGCCAAAAGAATATTGTCCTAGATAGACCATTCATAAATGAAATCTAGCTGATTAGAACTGATTAACCCCTTCAAAACAAATTTCATTTTATAGGCTATAATTTTGGTTATACACTTGTATATAACATTGTAGTAAGATATATGTCTAAAATCTCCAATAGTATAAGAATTATCACATTTAGCAACCAATATAATAAAAGTACAATTTATTTCCTTCAACATCTTACCAAATTTGAAATAATTATGTACAGCTGCCACAAAATCATCCCCCATAATAGACCAAGCAAACTTGAAGAAATAACTATTATACCCATCAAGACCAGGAGCTTTGGTAGAATGAATTGAAGAAAGAGCTTCTACTATCTCATCTCTAGTAACAAGTTTAACAAGATCTAAAACATCATCATCAGAAATCATCTTCTCAAAATTTAGAGAACCAATAAAAGAATCACTTTCCTCAGAATAAATCACCTCATTAAAAAGAAAGAGAGTCAAAGAAATTAATACACTCAGCTGCTATAGCTTGATCATCCTCCAATATAACATTGTCCCTAGAATTAAGAATTATAATATTGTTCCTAGACCTTCTCTCCCTCAAAGAAGAATAAAAGAACCTAGTATTGGAGTCCCCAACCTCCATCCATTTAACTTTTGATTTTTCCTTAGCCATGGATTCATCATATTTAGCAAGTTTTGCATAAATATTAAAGCAACCTTCTCAGCTTGGGCAATAGAACTATTGAGGGGAGAGTTATGAAGTTGTTGCTAGAGGCTATGCATATTATCTCTTGCACAAATAACTTGCTCAGAAAACTTCTTAAATATTTCTTGTTTCCAACAAGAACCATCATAGGATTACCCTGAATTGGTTCCCTCCAAGCCTGCCTTACAATATCCAAAAAATCAGGTTCCTCAATCCAAAAGCTACAAAATTTATAAGGAGGAGGACCATGATACCTATCTTCAAAAATACGAACAATAACAGAATTATGATCAAAGATTCCTATGATTATAAACTCAGCAAAACATTCCAATCATTGCAAATTAACCATGACTTTATAAAATTTTGAAGTTATTCTAGTATTAATGATAAAAATAAATTTTTGATTACTCCAAGTGTAAAGATAACCATTATATCTCAGATCAAAAAACTGAATATCTTGAGAACAGCTCCTAAAGTCAGAAAAATGAGAAGAAGTAATATTCCAGTCTGAAGTTAACTTGTAAGGGAATCAGGTGCGTAGCAACCCTTATAAGTCTTCGACTTTAGAACAACTCCTAAAGATAACCATTATATCTTCAGAACAGCTCCTAAAGTCGAACAATATTATAAGTCTTCGACTTTGGTCCGTAGAAACCCTTAGTTGTGGGTGAGATCATCTAAGGGAATCAGGTGTGCAGAATCCTGCGTGGTTCTAGAGGCACAAGGAACGCGATTGTACCTTAATTGATGTGAGAATTAGTTAGGGCTCAACTACATTCCAGTCTGAAGTTAACTTGTAGTAGGCTAGTGTCTCTAGTGGATTAATACAGTATGGTGTTCAAAGCTGGACTAGGTCCCGGGGTTTTTCTGCATTTGTGGTTTCCTCGTTAACAAAATTTTTGGTGTATGTGTTATTTCTTTTCCGCATTATATTTTTATATAATTGAAATATCACAGGTTGTGCGTAGTTCAATCAGTTCATATATCCGACCCTGTTAGTTGGATATAGCTTGATTGACACTTGGGCATTAGTATTTGGTACCGTCCCAGTTATTTATCATATCAATCAGGCTCATGAATTTCTTTCTGTTCGATTTGCTGATTGCATTGAGAAATAGAGATAAAGCTCTTTGATATATCTCTTGATAAAGCTCGTTATTAAGTTGGTGCTCTCGGTATTAGAGTTTTGTCCATACAGATTGTCGAACGAATTATTGGGTGTGGTTGTTATACCCCCGCTTTTTCAACACTCATATGGGATCCATTCAATAACTCTTCCATTAGGGTGCCAGAAACCATAGAGAAAATTAGTGTTCTCCCTATTACCAATACAAACATCCATAAACTGTTAGGCCACATTTTTACACTCTAAAATTATTCTCCCACTCCAAGAGAAATCTTGAGGGGTACTCATGGACCAGAAATCCTTATTTTTAATAAGATTTGAGTGGATTCAGTTTTTCCAAATAGTATCTCTACCAGAATTAATATCCCATATATGTCTCAGATTAGCAGATACACTTGTGATTTCCAAACTCTTAATACCAAGACCCCCAACCTTCAAAGGAGTACAAATCTGACTCCACCCAAGAGGGTTATGTTTTCCACCTAAGTCAGATCCAAACCACAAAAATCTCTTGAAGATTGTATTAAGCTCTTTGATTACTCTTTTGGGGAGAACAAAACAAGTTAACCAAAAGTAGATCGTACCACTAAGGACATGTTTAATAAGCATTAATCTACCAACAAAAACCAAATGTCTTGCCTTCCAAGATTTCATTCTTTTAGTGACCTTATCAATAAGTGGTAACCAATCCATATAAGATAGCCTAGTGGAAATAAGAGGTACTCCTAGATACCTAACAGGTAACACTCCTTTTGAGCAAGATAAACAATCCACAATAGCAGTAAGAGTAACTTCATCAACATCAGAAGAGAAAATATATGTCTTCTTATAATTTATAACAAGCACAAATAATTTACAAAAAGTCTCCAAGACTTCGGCCAAAACCTGCGCTGCCTTTAGAAAAAACTAACACATCATCTGCAAAACAGAGATGAGTAAGTCGAGTAGACTTACACTTGGGGTGTAACATAAAGGATCCAGAGGAAGCCTGCTGCTTCAATAAAACATTTAACAATTCCATGACCATAACAAAGAGATATGGGGACACATGATATCCTTACATGATTCCTCTCTTAGCCCCAAAAAACCCAAAAGGAGATTCATTCACCATCATTGAGAATCTTGAAGTAGAAATACATAAATAAATCCAATCAATGAACTGAATAGGAAAACCAAGCTTCTTCATAACAACTCTGATAGCTTCCCAACTAACTGTATCATAAGCCTTTTGCAAGTCAATCTTCAATGAGCATCTAGGAGTACCAATAGTCTTGTGGTAGTTCCTAACAATCTCATGAGCCAAAAGAATATTGTCCTAGATAGACCATTCATAAATGAAAGCTAGCTGATTAGAACTGATTAACCCCTTCAAAACAAATTTCATTTTATAGGCTATAATTTTGGTTATACACTTGTATATAACATTGCAGCAAGATATATGTCTAAAATCTCCAATAGTAGAAGAATTATCACATTTAGCAACCAATATAATAAAAGTACAATTTATTTCCTTCAACATCTTACCAAATTTGAAATAATTATGTACAGCTGCCACAAAATCACCCCCCATAATAAAACAAGCAAACTTGAAGAAATAACTATTATACCCATCAGGACCAGGAGCTTTGGTAGAATGAATTGAAGAAAGAGCTTCTACTATCTCATCTCTAGTAACAAGTTTAACAAGATCTAAAACATCATCATCAGAAATCATCTTCTCAAAATTTAGAGAATCAATAAAAGAATCACTTTCCTCATAAGAAATCACCTCATTAAAAAGAAAGAGAGTCAAAGAAATTAATACACTCAGCTACTATAGCTTGATCATCCTCCAATCTATAATTGTCTCCAGAATTAAGAATTATAATATTGTTCCTAGACCTTCTCTCCCTCAAAGAAGAATAAAAGAACCTAGTATTGGAGTCCCCAACCTCCATCCATTTAACTTTTGATTTTTCCTTAGCCATGGATTCATCATATTTAGATTGGAGGATGATCTTCAAAGAAATCACCTAGTATTGGAGTCCCCCCTCCACTGACACACACTAATCTATCACCAACTTCAATAAGGGAGTTGAAATCCCCTAACAAAATCCAAGGTTTACTATTTGAAGTAGCAAACACTCTAAGATCATTACACAAATGTCTTCTTTGAACATTATCATTCCTCCCATAAACAAAAGTAGCCACAATTTTTTTATTTTGAAAAGTAGTAATATCTAAGAAAATAGCTTGGGAAGAAGAATGTAAAACCACAATAGATATATTCTCTGGATCCCATCCCACCCATATCCTACCATAATTATCTAAAGGATAATTCTCAAGAAAATGCCAAGAATGGCTTATTCTACTCCTTATTCTAGCTTTATTAATTTCCTGCACATGAGTTTTAACAATACCCATCATAGCTAACTTATTTGGAACAATAATAATTTTAACTTCTACTTGTTTTAAAAGGGTCATTCAAACCTCTTATATTCTAACATCCTACTTTGAGCATATTAATCATGGGGAGGGTTAGTTTTTTTTTTTTTTATCTAAGCATGCTTCCTTTCTGCTACCTTCACATTCAAAGAATTCTTCACTTGGACAGAGGATTTAGGTAAGAAATGAGTTCTAGCACCAGATAAATCAATATCCTTCCCCGCCCTTCATCCAACTTTTCTTCCTGAGTTTGAACAAAAACAACACTCTCCCCTGCACTACTAAAAGTACCTTCACCACTTTTAGGAACAACACTAAAAGTGAAAACAATTTCATTTTCCACCACTCCTACACTGTGAGCTCAAATCTCTACAACTTCATTACTCACCACCACATCCATACCTTCACCAGAACCCTTATCGGTAAGTTGATAAAATTTATTTTTCATAATAACGGGAACCTCCACCATAGTTACATTTTCACTACTAGAAGCACCATGCCCATTCTCAGTAATCTTATTATTGTTTTTTCCTCTCCCCTTTTCTAAGCCTTAACTACCCAACCCTCGTTAGTTCCAGTGTTCTTATTCTTCTCCATACTAGCTTCCGAAGTCATCTTTTTAGCATTTGCAGCTGCCTTAGCAGCAGCCACAACATCAGAAGAAGCAGTTGCTGCACACTTTTCTCTTGTATGCCCAAAAATAACACAATAGGAACATCTTTGAGGCTTCCAATTGTACTCCACTGGAACCTTAATTCCAACTTTACCCACCATAACATCTATTTGACTAGGAAAATCAGAATCAACATTAACCTCCACACAAACTCTAGCACAAGTCATTCTAGACCTAATAGCAGTATGCCTCTCTAACATTAAAGGAACACCAATAAAACTAGCAAGCTTACCCAATCCTCTAGCATTCCATAGGTGGAGATGCACATCCTTCAAACTAACCCAAATTGGAATTGTCTTTAGTGCAGCTAGCTCCTGCTCAATCAACAAAGATCAAGGTCATACCAGAAAAGGCTGACTAGAAATGATAAGACACCCACGCTCCAAAGCAACTATTCGATCTTCATCAGAGTCAGAGTCAAATTCAAATTCAAAAACAGAATCACCATGGAGAGTCATTTTCATCTCCCCTTTCAATTTCCAAGTTCTTTGAACAACATTCTTCACCAGTAGAAATGGTAAACGCTTCCCTACAAAATACCCAATAACCAAATTCTCACATCGATAAGCATTCTCTTCTACTTCATCCTTTGAAAATACAGTTAGCTTCGCCTTCTCAACCAAACCAGGAGGATCATAAACTAGAGGTTCATGAATGACCTCACCTTGTGTAACACCCAACATATCAGCCGATCAGAGATTTCCAAAAACCCTATCTCCTGAATCAACCACACCAGAACTAACAAAAACCCTATCACCACTTTCCATTGAAGAAACAAAATTAGGTTGAAAAGAACTAGCCATTAATGTAACAAAGAAAAGAGAAGAAATACAAGGAACTAAACAACATCAATCATTGAGCCAGCCAAGAAGAAGAAATATAATCTTGACTCGCAAGAAAAATCACCTCACCTACTTTCACTCCGAGGCCAAATCAAAATATTCAAGCAACTTATCCGTCCCAAGATAACACAATGAATGAAAAATATTACTTGAGAAATTCATTGCAAATTAAAAAGAAATATAAAACAGCCTGAAAATTCTTTAGTTGTGAGATTCAGTATGTCTTTATTGTTTGTTACATATGATACAAAATTGCATGTGGTCCCTTTTTTTTTTTTTTTTTGCTTACCTTTCATGAATCAGTAACTAAGGCTCATTTGTTTTTGAACCTCTAAAAGTCTAATGTCAAGTCAATGTCAAAATAATACACTATCCATTATCAAATTATCAATCCAAGGATGATCTCAGATCATTCATCCGAGCCAACGATTCATTTCGAACTTCTTCCGGTGGTATAAAACAATCCATTGATAATCCAGGTACATTATACACGATATCGTCGATCGTCCACGTCTCTTCCATCCGTTTAACAAGCGGACCAACCTTAACATTGTTCCCGAATCTCGTTAAACTCACCGTAGAATGACCAGAATGTGCAATCATTACACCACCATCCACCATCTTATAGTCCTTGATACTTGATCCCATTGTTGTTTCCCAGTAAACTGGTTGAGATCCGAGTGACTGAATTCGGGTTAAATGAGAGTCCTCGAGATATACCAATAACCCACTTCTCTGACTGAAATACCCTACCATATTATGTTTAATGATTTCAGCTGTACTGTCACTCCGATCAGTTAGAACCGTTTGATCAGCTGACAACTTCAGCGCAAAACAATCTTCATCCTCAATCTTTTTTTCTCCGGAAAATTGTGCTGCCGAGAACACTGCTGCTATGGCTACAGGATCTAATCCCTGCACATAGACAAGTTCATCAATCAGTTCCATTCTTGGAATGACACGGCCAGGATGAGGTGATGGAAGACAAAGAGAATTCAATGTGATGTGATCTATTATGGAAAAGGAGGGGCCTAAGAGAAATGCATGTGCAGCAGGAAAAGGGACATTAGTGGCAGTACAATGAATGACTAAAAAAGTTTGGAATGAATGGATATGAAGAATATATGAGGGTCTGTACATGCTTAAAAAGTTGTAAAGAAAAAGGTATCCATCAAAGAAAAATACCACCACATTTCATGTGATGGGAATCATTTCATGAGTTGATGAGGCTTCCAGGGAACTAAAAATGGTACCCACAACATCATCTGGTGTGGACACTGATGTCATTATGCACTACTATATCTTGAATCACATCTCTTAAAGCAAAGTTTCTACTGTCCAGATATGTGTTCGCATCAGAATCAGATTCCAATACAAAATAGATCAAGATTCTAGAGTTAAAAAGTGAAAGGAAAGTTGAATTTGCTGGTACTAGGTAGTGTCCGGAAACCACTAAGTTGCTCAAGTCTTTACGTGCTTGGAACTAAAACTAAATATTTCATCAGAGTCGTAACTAGATTCAGTATCATCAGTATATCAGTTTATGTATACTAATTGGTGAAATATCTTTTCTACTTTGTCCGCGTTTATGCACATAACAGGCACTTGGAAATATGACAGGAAAACTATGCACACTTTGTGTCTCACACATACGACATAGCAGGCGTAATCTTAGGATTAGAAGATCTTAGAGAGCCTACAAAACTTGAATGTGAATACCTAATCGATCTTCTAGGATGTGATTGTTGAAAAAGAAACAGATACAATTGCAGGAAAAAATTTAATGAGGACATGGTCAAATAGAGACGGATTAATTTGCATTAAAGCAAAAAGAATAGTACTCCCAACTCCCAGTCCTACCGGTCGGTTTGGTAAAGAAATTGACTATACCAGAGATAGAGACTCATCATTTGTAACTAAAAAGTTCACCATAAAATAGAAAAGCAGAATATTCCAGATAACTTAATTACAATACTAAAAGAAATGTGAGCCACTTGCCTGAAGAGCGCGCCTGAGAGGACGAACACCGCCTTTAGCAGCGTGAGAGCCAAGCCAAGGTGTATGACGCCAAGCTACATTTCCATCACTACCAGCAGTGATTTTATGGCCGGAGACAACTAGTTCCATCAACCATTTATCAGGTACCATTTGCCACATCACAAAACAACCCTGTTGCGGCACTCCAGATGATCCATTTTTACTGCTTCCCGACGATGAGCCGCCATTTAAGCCCCCGTTTTCTTCAGCCATTACCATCTTAACATTTCCTATTGCATACACACTCTTTACAATCCCTTCAGTTTTCTTACACCCAGTTGCTGCTACAAAATGTTGAATTATGTACTGTGCCCTTGTTGCAACCTACAATACAATAAGCCCCGGACATAATCAAGAACAATGAACTGAAATTTCTGTCGCACACAAGAAAATTAATGAATAAATAAAAAGAATGAATGTGAACTACTTACATTGTTGAGCTGAGATTGTTTGTTATTAGAAGAAAGAGGAGAAAGAGGACAACCTAAAACACTTAAAAGAATTTTGAGATCGGATTTTTTGTTAAAGATGAAAGGGAATTGATTCTTAAACCAAACACTCCATGATTGATTACTACCACCTGATACTAATTTCTTCAGAGAACCACTTCTTTTGTTTTTGTTGTGATGCGTATTCTCTTCATTAATGGGTTCTTCTGAAAGTGGTGCCAAACGATTCATTTCTCGTCTATTTGTCAAATAATTTTTTTTTATTTTTTTTCAGTTCTCCCAATTTCCTCTGCTGCAAGCTTCAATTTTTTTTCTGTTTTATGGTGGAAAATGAACAGATTTTGTTGAGATTGATATGGGTACCTACAAGAGAGAGAGAGAGAGAGATGGGGAGTAGACAACTACTTAGTTATGGGTGGAAATGGGAAGAAGAAGAAGGAGCTTTTAAGGCAGTCTAGCTAAGAAGGCAGGCCAGGGGTCCATATCTACATCTGTGTGATAATGGCTTCTTTTCTTTCCTATTTGCTGGTAGTTGGTACAGAGAAAAAAGAAGAAAACCCAGAGTCTTTTGGAGTGCTTAGGGTACATAGAAATATATTTATTATTTCTATATTAAATGTTTATTCTTAAAGAGGAATTTAAGGAAATTTACTATGCCCAAAAAGAAAACAAAAATACACTCATATTCAAGGATTTCTTCATCAAATAGAGAAATTGCCTATTATAATTTATAAACACCTGAGTTGGCTGCCAAAATGTGGATCTCAAGAACTCCCAATGAGCTCCAATCTTACATAGATGGGAGAAGGGTACATAAAAGTTTCCGGAGGATAAATTTTCTTCCTTCTTTTGTATACATGAAAGATTTTATGATTACTTCATCCATTTCGACATTTATCATCAGACTCTTTACCTTGCAAAACGCACTGTCCATGCTGCTGCTATTTCGTCGTGTTTAGTTCTATCTTCCAAGTACAAGTGAGCAACACCAGAGACAAGTGGGTTGTCTGGAAGGATGAGAAAACAACCAGAATTCACTGACTAAATAATGGAAAATTAGAAGCGCTTGAGATAGCTCCCAGTTTAAGGAAATTATTGCGCAGAAACTTACAGATTTTACTTACAAGGATTGGGATTCGTAAACATTGATCTGATCGCAACTAGCACGTTTGAGATTGTAAGAGCTGGACTCCAGCTGTCTTTTAAGATATCCAAACTGATATTTCCATTAAGATCGACATTGCAGTGATATATCCGAGTTTTAAATACTACCTGAAACATACAAATAAGGAATTATGTTTGTCTAGGAAAAACATGGTTAAGAATATGATGTTCTGCAATATCTACTAAAGAGGCAAATATATTTCTTTGAAGAATTGGGTCATTCAAAAATTGAATAAAGCACAAAAAGCCCCCCACTAAGAAATTTTATGTACAAAGGTGTGAGTTACATCCAGTGACTGCACTTCCCACAAGGGGTGACTGCTACATATACTTAACCAAGCAAATAGTCTAATTGTAGTTCAGCAGTTTGTTGCAGAATCAAACAAAAAAATCTGAAAGTTTTCAGAAAATCATGCTGGGTCTCTTTTCAACCAAATGTTAATTCACGCACCACTTCTTTGATTTCTCTAGATTCACAAAGTGTGAACTTACAGGAAAGAGGAATACCAACAAAATGGTTTATACTGGAAAGGTATTGTTATAATGCGATCCAAAGTAAACATAACACAAATAGATATCTTCTTTCTGTTCCTTTTGTCTACTGAAAGATATTACTTAAACCCATCCACCGGAAAACATAAATTGTCATGTTATTAAATTGAACAATACTCTTTCTCATAGAAGATGGAAATCAACTATACCTTTGGGGGTTTGAATGGATAATCGGCTGGAAATGCAATATCAAGAAAAAATACACCTCCTTCATATGGTGATCCTGCAAACAATAACAAAAAACACTAAATATTGGGTTTCATAACTTCCCAATATCAAAACAACGGTATCGTATGCCACATTTCTCAGATAGTATCCCATAACAGCTAGCAATGGTTTGAAATGTACAAATCTCGTGTATTATAATCTAGCAATGGTTTTACATCTCACAAATCTTGACATTAACTAATAAGATGAGGATTCTGGCACACAGCCTAAAAGATGCTTCGGATTTAACACTAAGAAGAATTGGTTTACCTCACTGACCACAACAGCAAGTATCTTACAGCCGCTCCTCTCGCATTAATCTAACCATAGTTCACCCATCTCATGGGACAAAAGGTATGGAAGGGGGCAATGCTAGTTACAAACTATTCAGCATTCAGCCTCTTCTGCATGTGTTGACACAGATAATATGTGCTGGACACTCCTAAGTCCTACCAGACATGAAATCCAAGTTCAATGTTGTATAGGTTCATAAAATCAATGATTCAGTCATGAGAAGTTATGTTAACAGTGCCTGAGCTAGAACAGAAGGAAGCAAGCTCCTAATTGTCGAGGATTGCGCCCATGGCCAAAAGAAGGAGAGCTAAGTAGGGGTAAGTGGGTTCAGTTGCCCCCACCAGCTAACCATCTCCACAAGCCTATGTAAGCCTACTTTCACATAAACCTCCTCAACTTGGTGTCTGGGATTATTCTTATTTGGTTTTTGCCCCCTCTGACTAGAATCCTTTAATTTGGGGTTTAAGCTAAGTTTTCCATTAACAAATTGTGTTTGATGATGGCCTCATCAACTTAAAATATTGAAATCTTCAGAAAGGGAAGTAAAAAAAATGGAGAGAAATCTTTAAAAAGTGGAGTAAAAAAAACCCAGAAGCCGAAAGGGTATTCTATTAGTTGAATTCGAAGCAAACTAAACCCAGAAAACAAAGAGGGATGGAGAGAGAAACCTGGAGGACCAAAAATGGTAGAAATCCACTGGTAGAGATTGTCACCTTTAGGACCAGCAGAACAATCAGGAGGAGGTTCACTGTTGAATTCCAACATTTCCTTTCTTATCCTCTTACCTGATGCTGATACTGATGTTGCCGAAGCCCATGACCTCCCTCCTCCACCACCACCTACTCCTGAGGTGCTCGTGCTGTTCATTCTCAACAACCCTTACAATCCCTCTCACTCTCTCTATAGCGGAATTTCTGCCCCGGTGGTTACTTACGTAGTGTTGAGTAGAGCCACAGGTGTGGTCAGTCAGGGTGCCAACTGCCAACCCAACAGGTAATTGTACAGGAACTGGGTTTCCAAACGGACTTGAAACCCAACAAAAGTTGAATTTTTTGCTACGTAGTATTTTTCTATCATTTTGACACTGGGAAATGAGCAGATGAACTCCCGGCTGAGTGCAGTGCCATGCTTCCGAGGGGATTTACATAACATTACACACTCTTGTGCAGTCTTTTAAAGTAAAATTAGAGTCCCTGAACGAGCCTTTTGACTGTTCTGTATAAGTTCAACTACGACACACTGGTAACTGTCAGGCTGATCAGTAAGCAGCAGTTGCACAATCCCAACAGGCTTTTCTCTAAATCGATTACTTAAAAAGTCATTTTTGAATTACAGATGAGATACATCTTTCACAGATTGTACATGATCTAACTACAAAGCACATTAATACAAAACACCAACACCGAAGAATAGACAACTACAACAACAACAACAAACTAACATTCAACCACAGTTGACTGTCTTGAATGTTATGGCGCTCCAGAACTCTTTACAACACTGCATCTCCACAGCACTACCCTAACAGTCTGAGCAGGTACAAAATTGGTTTGGTTTCTTACCATAGTTGGATAATTGAAAGAAGTACTGTCAAAACCGTATAGGTTAATCCAGAAAATTGCAGTTTCAGACCGCTTTTACCGGGAATAAAAGGTCCAGGTGCTGCAGGAGGCATGAATGGGCTGCTTGAATTTGATCTAGAACTGTTTCAACAAAGATCAAATTGTTACTACAAATAAATTATGATTCAAGTCTGACAAATAGCAAAATAGTTTCAAAGATAAGTTCAAGTAATTCTCACCTTCCCATGAATATGCACGAACCATGGCCTGCACAAATCAAAAGTTTATGTTAGGATTCATGAATAAATCAGAAACTTATTCATTTACATGTAAAGAGCTTGAATGAACATACTTGGATCAACACTGGTAGTAGTGGCAGTACCACCAAAGTCGCAGGTCCCACCAGCACTCTGCATTCTATGGAAATAATCATTGTAGGCATAGGAAGAATGGCTCTGGATATTGTTCGGTTGAAAACACGGTTGCCCGGCTTGAAGAGCACTGCAATTCGCCGATCCTTGACCACAAGCCCAATCAAGACCGGACTTCAATGCACTGGAATCTGCATATGGCTTCGCCACACAGAATAATCCACTCCCTGATGAATCGCCAGCAAGTTCTGAAGTACTCATGGGCAGAGAATAGACCGTTGTGCCATTTGGAAAGAACATTCCCCAATTCTTCTCAGAGATGGGTCCTGGGCGCTTATCCTCATTGAAGAGCTCATAGATGTACGTACTAATAGGTGTCGCTGGCTGGCTAGGAGTTCCTGAATCATTCAATACCCGTCGAAAAAGGTTCCCGTTATAAGTCTCCGCGTTCTGCACTGTTGCATCACGTTCATTTGCACCACCAATAGAGGGCCAGCCTGTCTCGGTAACAACAATAGGAATCCCCGAAAAGTTTAGGGCATCCATAGAGTAATAAGCAGCGTCAACCATGGCATCGAACATACTATTATAATGTAAAAGAGTGTTTGAATCCACAATCTGCTTGCTAGTAGGTATCGGTCGAAACAAAGCATAATCAATGGGAAAAATCCCGTTTCCGTTGATGTAGCCATAATAAGGGTAAGCGTTTAGCATGTAAAAAGACTTGGTGTTCTTTAAAAACTGGAGGAATTGGTACATTGTGGAGTTCCACGAGGAATTAAAGGTTGCAGTGGAAGGAGGGAAAGATTTAGGAATTATGTCCATGGATTGGGGACTTGAAACTTTGACCTGGAAATTGAGATTAGAAGCTACTAGAGCACGATGAATATTGTTCATGGCTGGAACCAAAATGGGAGCTGCATGCGGAATTGTACTGAGAACTTCACTACCAACAGCAATGGCTGTTATATTAATTCCTGGAATGTATGCAGCTACGTTCTTATTGACCCATGCTGCTGCCAAGGATGGGGTTTGTCCAATACCTAAGACCTCTTGATTAGTTACTCCTACCATGACTTGAATTCCAGTGTTTGCTAGGGCATTTAACATATGGCGATCAGCATCAAAAAGGCGGACATGGGTAATCTGGTAAGATTTAAGAATTGCTACCACATCCTCTGCAGGAGGCAAATTTGACATATCGGTGCCAATGTTTACTCCGAAGAATGCACCTGTAAATTATATAAAAGATTTAAGTTCAGTGTTAGTAGTGCATGAATAATAAGCTCATGCAAAGATAAAATAAAAAGTATGCATCTAAACATAAATAGAAGAAAAGGCATGCCCGTTGAACATCTCTTAAACAAATTAATAACCAGCAACCAGTGAAGGAGTTGGAAAAATGACCCAGCATTAAATGACATAATCAGACCTAGAATAATATGAACATAACAAATAATTTGACTGCGAACTGCTACATCGCTTAAACAGCATAGTATCAGGCGTACTAACTGGATTGCTGTCATGGTGGTAAGCAGTAAACAAAAATTCTTGTTTTATTTTTCATCAGGTTTAGAATCTGGACTCACATTTCGCAACCTTCAAAGATTTTCAAGTACTGATTATTTGGAGCCATTTAGAAAGTACGAAAAAAGATTCACATGTTGAAGAAAATTAGACTGAGAAATTTAGAGTAAAAGTGTGTATATAACTATATATATATATATTTGCAAAGGACAGGATCCACATTGAATGCATGGATATTAGGCCGGTCGTGGAGAAACACTTACTGGTTCGGCCTTGTTTTTTTAGTAATTACCAAGGACAGATGATGGTTTGTTAAGAAACAAAGTTCAAATCAAAACAGTACCAAAATTCCTCTTTAATACTCACCCTAGTCATCAAACAGCAGAACCAAATAAGATTGATCATCATGTATTTAGACAATTACCTGATGCACTGGAAATCGTACAAAATAGCAGCAGAACCAAATGATTTCGCCGTTTTTCAGGCGACATCTGGATAAGGAGAATTCAACAGAAACCTTCAAGCTCTGGTTTGCTTTCCCTGCTATAACCAAACAACTTCAAAAAAGAGCAAATTAAAACATGGTAGTAGTTCTCCTTCAAAGAAAATATGCTAGTAACGACAGGCAAACTAAACTGCGATACAGAGGAGAAAATATGATATGAGAGATGCAAAACAACTTTTATAAGGTAGTGACATTCAAAAACAACACGGCTAATATGAATTGGGACCAAAGCGGATAATAGTACTATGTAAGTCGAAGTATTGAACAGTGTGAAATCCCTTCATAACTAGATAGTACTATCGAGAATCCCAGAGCTGCACTCTTTTTCTCTATTTAGTGTCTAATATATACTGCACAAACATAAAATCTCTCATATGGTAACTCATACATGCTTTTAAGCTTTTTGTGTAAATCCCGTTATATTAAGAAAAGAATGCAGATCAATGTACATATACAGATTGACCTTGAACATTTGATACCAAGGATTTCAAGAACTGTCGAACTCAAGATTGTAAGCAAGGTGTTTAGCATCTTTGCGATATTATGTTAGTAAATCTTGAAATACGAAGGCAATATGTCTAGGAAGAGCAGAAGATTAAGCCTAATTGTTGACAAACCCCATGGGATTTATAGACAGAGAGGGCCTCCATTTAACTTTCAACAGGTCAATAACCATTAGACATCCTTGTGTCTTTGACGGAGTAAACAAACATGTATGATGATGAGTACATTACATGGTCCCAAAGAATACGCAGAACAGATCATGAAATTGTACAAAATAAGCCAACAACTCAATTACAGACAGAATAAAATAAAGACAATGTCTACTGCTGAATGGTAGCTTGGGACATATCAAGTAAGCATAAACACTTAAAAACCCTCAATTCCAGTTCGAATTTCCGTTTCAGAATGCATCTGTTAGGCTCATTTCTGTTGTTACAGTGGCGTTAACAGTTTCACAAGCATTCTGGGTTACATCCTACAGTTGGAAACTTCACTATGGCCATTGAAAACAAAGAGAAGAAAAAGTGAAGCTGCAAAAACCCTATCTACAAAAAAACCTAAGTCACACAATCCAGAAATGTTAAAACCAGAAAGACAAAATAACCATAAGAAGAAAACCAGAGAAAAGGGAGAAAAGTAAGTACCTGATCCAACTTCACCAGCTTAGAAGAAAGACCACTGAAGAAATCTTCCAAACAAAACCTGTAAACCAACCCACAACCCACTTTAATAAAGTTGAGTGTAGTCTAAGATGAAAAGTAAGTTAAACACTAGAAAAAGGAAATATTGGGAGATTTTAAAAATCCCACCAAACAACTCAGCTGTTTCACACTTTCTGAGGTAGATGAACAGCTAAAGACATTTTTTCAAGAAACCATTTCCATTAGAACTGAAATAAAATGCTCAATTTTTTTGAAAAAAAATAGATGCCCCCTTACCCCTTAAACTTGCTCTTCCTAAGTCCAACTCCAGATTAAAAAAATGGAAAAACTTTTGAAGTTTAGATACTTCTATTTAATGAAAGTAGAGGTAGAGCTGATATCTTTATTGAATATATGTACATTTAGTTGGCCCTTTTGTTTTCAATGGTGACAGAAAAGAGACATCTTTTTCATGGCAGTGAAGAGTAAATGTAAGAGAAAATGGGCTCTAGTATATTCTTTAAAGCTGAAAAAAAGAGCTGGTAATTATCACTAAGTACTGTTTTTTTTATTGGGTGGTCGGCAAATGAGGAATCTAGAGGGTTTCTCTACAGCGATCAATGTGAGTCTTTTTAAAAAAATTATGTTTCTCTCATCTAATAATAATAATAAATTTATGGGGTTTATTCGAAAAAGTAATGGGAATGTTTTTAATCGAAAAGTCAATAATTTGTTCCAAGTAAGCAATGACTATGAGTGTGCAAGTCATGAGTGACTAAAGTTATCCAGGAATACTTACTGTTTTGGGTCCTTCAGATTTGAAATTTGAAACGTTTTTGCATATAATAATTATGGGTGAACCCACCGAAGTTTAGGTGCTTGAATTTTAATTTTGACCGTGTTTGACCAAGTCTTTGTTTTTGTGAAAACCAATTATTTTCTCTCATTTTTTTCGGGCATTTTTAAGGGGACCCAACAGAATTAGGGGCGACACAAAAAGACAAAAAATATCACCCAAACGTAAATCTAAGCTACTACTTATCTGCGATTTTTCGAAATGGCAACTATGCCCTTACATAATCGGTAGCCAACACCTCAATCGGTAGGTTTACAAACAATCGGTAGGTTAAAATGAATCATTAGCTACCGAATAGTGTGTGGATATTTCGGCTAATGTTCCCTTTTATAATCAGTAGTTAATTGGACCTGTAAAACTACCGATTGTAAGTAGCCTCAGATTCAACCTTGACCAAATTTCATAGAACAATAACCACTTGGTTTGTGTTTTGGATGCAGCAATAATCGGAGGAATAGTAGGTTACAAAACCTTACGATTATTGGATGCAGCAATAATCGGAGTATTAGCTTTGTTATTATAATGTCAACAACGGCATTTTCAGGGATTGAATGTAAGCAGTTTACTGTGTTGTTGAATTCGAGAATCAAGCGTATGTGTAATGAATTCTTGTAATTTGTTTATCCATATAATGTAAGAGTTTTGTCACTAAAATTGACAAAGGGGGAGATTGTTAGAGCATGGCTCGGTTGAACCCACCAAGCGTTGGTATGTCAAGTTTGGTTGTCATATTTTAGTGAATCAAAACTCATGTTAAGAGTCGCTTGATTATGTACTAGAGTCAACTTCGTATAGGTTAGCTTGAAAGTATTAGGATATGAGACATTACAAGTATTGTGATGTCTTGAAGATGTGAAGAAGCAAGAAGCTACAACGACAACAATCATCCTTCCATTTGAGGTTAGTGATATTTGACTTGAACTGTTTCATTCCCTAATGTATCTTTCAAGTTGTGCATATTGAAAACAAAAATTTGAAGCATATTCGAACTCTAGATAGACATGGTATTAAGGAATACAATACGAGGTTTATTGCTTAACCATTAAACTTTGTAGATAAGACATCGTCATAATCATTTGAATGCTATTGTGAGTATGTATGGGTATGAGGTGAGGATTTCATCGTAGGGAACAATGTTTTACATGTGTTCTAAGGAATTAAGTTCATAAACTTGTTTGTGAACCGAAAAGGAAATTTTTAGGTGTTATTGGTTTTGTTATTCATTGCGTATCTTATGAACAACCAATATGTGTAATTGAGTATAACCGCTCACAACTTGTTTATGTTCTTGGTAGAACTATTCACAAATGCCTGACTTATGTATTGGTATGACTTTTGTTAGTGAAACCGATCTTAAGTAATCACCTGAGATTGTATGATCGGGTTTGTGATTTTATGTCTGACCAAATATAGGAAAGGGGAACCGATCCTAGTAAGAGGTGCAGGACATCACAAAGGGGAACCGATCCTTGTATGGGGTGCAACAAGGTTTATAGTAGAAAAGAGAACCGATCCTATGGACATATACAACACGTTTTTAGGAAAAGGGGAACCGATCTTATGGACATGTGCAACACATATAAGTTAGATACCATATATATGCGGGGAACCGATCCTAGTACCTAGTAAACTGAATTTTGGAAAGCTAGTGTGACTATGCACAGTACTCACATAGAAGGTAGAACCGAAACTTGTTTAGGTGGAACCGTTAAACCCATGATTGTGATTGAATGTTTGTTTGATCAATCACATTGTTCTTGAAAGTCAGATGAACCAATTCTAAACTTGTTTGGAAGTGTGGCAAATCAGTTGTAAGGTTGTAAGTGTGAAAGAGAACTTACAAAGTAAGGATGTCGACATACTTTGAACACGTGTTGTGAATGTTTATTTCTTTAATTGTTCAAAGTTATTCGTTAATAGCTAAGGGAAGAGAATCCCAGGATCGAAACATAAGAAAGTTAAGAATATTTTAATTAAGGTAATTAACTTCATGTTGTAGGGAAATATAAGTATTAGTAATGTGCATTTATTAATTATATTTTTCGAGAGATTTCGATCATTATTTTTGGATAGAGCATTTCCAGGAATTATGGAAACCGAGTTTGTGCTTTAATGAATATCTTGAGAACATTTTCGGTTTTGGAAATTCCTTGGTGTCCAAACTTCATTGTCTATAAACACTTCAAGTTTTCCTTTCTAGCAAACTAATCCTTCGTAATAACAGACTTCCTCTTTTGTTGTTGTCACTGGTGTAGCCTCCTATTCGGAGAGGAGAGTAACCTAATTAGGCGAAATCTCTTACGACCGCTCAGTTTAAAGTCTTCTTTGGGATTGAGAAGCTATAGCATGTACCGTTGGTGGGAAACTAGATAATTGTGGTTTATCTTTTGTTTTCATTGATTTGATTAACTAACGGTGGTTGAAATCTGATTGCACCTAGTTTTTTTATGCTTGAGAATCTTCTCTTATGATATAACATTCACTCAAACTAGTTCAGAGTTTCGACAGGGATCTTTAGACTGTTGTTAGTTCTAAAGACGATCTTGTGATAATCCAGTGTTAACAGACTCCGTTATGTGCGTGATTGATCCAATTATTAATCGGTTTATCCTTGTGGTAGATTGGATTGATTAATTGAGTAGATCGGCATCGACACAATTCTTTAGATTAAGAGTGTTGTTTTCTTAATCTTAAACGATTACTTCGGTAATTGAACATAAGATAGATCTAAGGACGTGACGAAGAAGTTTATGTTAATATAAACGGAAGAGCCTTTGTCCAACTCATATCACTTGGTTGAATAGAGTTGATAGCAAACAGATTTGTTGTTCCTTTACTGTTTGGAATACGTACCAAAGGAATTGTTCCAAGTACGTGACTTATTTATAAGTTGGAGGCGTGGGAATACAGACGGAACTAGGTGAACTATAGGTTTAGTTGTTTGGTCTCAACTATACGAAGTTTGGTGTAATTTTGTGTAGCGGCTTAATCCTGAAAGTATTCAATTCTGGACAAGGTCCCGGGGTTTTTCTGCATTTGCGGATTCCTCGTTAATAAAATCTTGATGTGTCATTTACTTTATATTTTCGCATTATAATTAAAGTAAATTACACAAATGTTAATTCCTATTTACTTGATAAGTGAATCCTATTGTGTTTGGTTATGTCTGAACCTTTTTATCAAGCAACATACTTCGTTGTTGTATTGTCTCGATCTCGTATCCATAGACGATCACTCGAAGTGTGAACCGATTAGTTTTATTTTCTCGACTCAGTCCATAGACAATCACTTTCGGAGAAAGGACTTATAGGTATGAAAACTTTTAGCTTGAGGTATATTTGGGTGCCCTCGCCTTTTCAATTGGTATCAGAGCGGGAAAAAACAAAAAGATCTAACAATTTGTGTTTGGTGCGATCCAACCTATAAGAATTAAATCTAATGTATGATTCAGTTAACGTTATGCAAGAGTATGAATACTAAAAAGTTGAAGATGTTACTACTTCGTTGACTCATGATCCAGGAGTAACGAAAACATCTATGTCTATCTCTGATGAAAGAGAAGATGCTGATAAAGAGTTGGTAAAACTCCTAAAGCCCATACAATCTCTATTTTCTAAAGTACTTATTTTAAAGACATAGTCAAATCTTCTTAAACAGGAGATCATAGAAAAAGACATTCAACTAAATTATCTAACCAAAGAGAAAATGGATCTCACTGTCAAACTAGAGGCTCTTGGTAAATCTCTTACAGATAAAGAGACACGTCCTATGATTCTAACTAATAATGCTGTTGTGATTTCTTATGATGAGGAAACTAAAAGTGCTTGCTCGACTTTTACAGATTGTGACAAAACCGGTTTAATCACATCTGAAACAGATCAAGATGATGGTAGTTTTCCTAACTACATTAAGTTGGAAGAGGATGAGAAACCAGCTTCTAGATCTACTGATGATCAAATGAAATCTTGTCCAAAGAAAACTTTGAATCGATTCTGTGGTGATTGTAAAGAATACAATTTTCATTCACTTGACAGGAAACTTATACTTCTTCAACATACGGTGGTAAAAATTTTGAAGGAAGATTCTTGTCTTAAAAAACTGAAGGATTATTCCTCAGTAGAAAGACAAATTATACCACATCTCGATAAGATCAACTCAAAAGAGTCAGAGGAAAGAGTTGATAATCGCTTCTAGAAAAGGGTTCCTCTGCACCCATATCGAAACAGTTCTGGTTTTGATAAGGAATGACTTCAGAAGGAAGGGAAAGAGAGAATCTCTGCCAAAATAAACAATCAGGAATTTCTGATAGTTGTTTCAGATGATCACACTAATATGAAAAATAAGGAAGTCCTTATAATGAAAAAATCTTATGAAAATCTCATTGAAAGAATTAAGAGAGATTTATCTATCTCTGGGAATTCTCACATTAGTACATTTTCTCCACATGATCATATCTCTAGAGTTAGAAAACATCATCGTCTTGGGAGAAAATATTTTGGGTAGAAATTTCCTAAAAGAAACATGAACTATGTTTCTGATATTCACTGTAAGCTGGAAAAAGCTTACTCCGATGCAACTTAGTTGTATCAAATGTTGTGCATTCTCATCCTTTCGTTCTCATAATCTTGGATGGGAAAGGCACAATAAAACATGATCACATGTGTTTGTGTAGGTGTTTATCAAAAACAATCTGTGACACTATATGGATAGCAGCGAATCCATGTTGTCTGAAAAGATGTTCATGTTTAACATGATTTTCCAAAAATAGGTGGTATTTGGAATTTTCGGATTATTACTAATCCTTCTAACTTAAGAATTTCGGAGTAAGGAAACGAAATATATTCTCTTATATTTTCGGATTCTCCAGAGGTCTTTTGGTCCGAAAGTTGTCTCTTTTAAAAGGAGGAACTTTCTCTTACTTGTATTCTGATACCCTGATAAATCATTTATATTTATTTATTCATAACCGAGCATGCCTCCAATAACTCTCAGTATCTCAAAGGCTACTAAGGAGGAAGCTCAAAAGGTAAAGGATTGTCAAGGAATCAATACAGAGAGGAAGAAAAAGGGAATATCAAACATCATGTCTGATTATGTGATCGCTGTCGTAGGCGTCAAAAATAAATTACACTTTCTTACTACTCAAAATATATAATGAAGCAAGGGCAAGAAAGGATCGTTCCCACAGAGAGGACTAGGTTGTCAATATATTTTCGATTTCCTATAAATAACACGGGGAATTTTTCTAATTTTTAATAAAGCAAACAAATATAAAACAAAGAAAGAAATAAGCAAACAAATCAAATAGAAGAGATATTGGTTAAGGATTCATCTTCATTCACAAACATGCTTTCAAAACAATAATTAGAATTGATATTTAATCTCTAGTTTATCGATGGCCCTAGAATACCTTGATCGCAAGAATATCCCGCTAATTCCCTCAACATCAACAAACACATTAAAAGATGCGAATATGAATTCTATATTAGAGAACAACCTAACATGTAAAAGCACTAATCAAGTTTAATTCCCTAGATGCATTAAGTTCTATGAAATCAGGCCAATCAAAGCAATCGAACGTGGAAAACGCACTAATCCGATTTAACAAAGGTTATGGTTCACATATGATCATAAGGATGCATCACTACAAGCTATAACCATATTCATGCTACTTGTAATAAGGAATCTATCACTTTTACGTATAACAAACCATAATCTAGCAATAGAGATGAAAACAAACTCAACCGATTCGCGACTCGATCAAACAAGCATTCAAATCATGTAACAATATAAAAAGTGAATCATAATCGATAATATGGAGACAAAACTAATTTATCATATCAAAAAGCATATTATGTGAAATCCAATTATTCCATAACCAATAAAAAATTAAGTACTTATGCTCATGGAGTTCATAACAAGAAGAAAGAGAAAAGGTTTCATGTTTCTAAGCCCTAGAACAAAGTAGAAGAAAAATATTAGATAATAATTAGAGAGCTACTTCATAGAGAGAGGTCCCTTTTATATGTTTTTCTTTCTCCACCAATTTCTATATAGGTCACACCAAAAATCAGTCGCCGAACAGAGCCCATGAGCGAGGCCCAATATCCAAGTCCATTTGAGTTTAGCCGGGTCAGGTGAGTCAGATCGAGTTGGACCGGTAATCACTGAGTCAACTCATTGTGAGGGAAATCCAGCAGAGTCTCAACTGTTTCTGGCTGTTCTCCTGGCCAAATTTCAGGCCATTTCTTTGTTAAAACTTCAGTCAACTCTTCACTGCCTCTAGCTGCTTCCACTGCACAGTACAAGTCCATATTGCATTCCTTATACATCACTGCAATCAACTTCAAGCATACATTCATTCCATACAACCCACATTCACATTTTGCAACCTCAAAGCCACTCCTGCCATTTCACCTGAAACTGACTTGACTGCGACCTCTCGAATCTTATCATGAATTGCAACTGCGGTAACTTAGCCATCGCCATAGAGCACCATCACTTTCAACTACAATACTCAACCATGGAAAACATCCACAAATTCACGGTATTAACCAGACCCCAGCTTGTTCTCTTCTCCATTTCAACTTGTACCCACATAATTACCACCAACTCTCACTTGCGTGCTCAATACCAACAAAGCCATTCTTCCTTGTAACTTTAATTTCAACTCCACACACATCCGCAATCACCAGCACATCAAGTTCCAATATCCCTTCTAAATTTTCCAGTCCCCTGCAACAGCTTCAAGTTCCATCACTGCATCAATAGATTACAATTATCTCTCAACCACCATTTCAGAGAAACAACTCCATTCAACTGCCAAGCTCTAACTCCTAAGCATTCATCTATTCCCCAACAACAGCAACACCAGATTCCAGGCCATTATCCAGAACTGCAGCTTTATAACCCATTGCAAATCCACCAAATACAGCCTTGTCTGCATCCTTCGGCTCAAGGCACCAACAACATCCACCTAAACCAGTTGAACTGCACCTCAACTGCCTAAAACTCAAGCCACAATCTTCTCAAAAATTAGCCAGTTCAGCCGCAACCATCTCAACTCCATAGCACAACAGCAATAATAAACCATTCATAATTTCCACCATCTCGAACCACTTATGTTGTTTTAAAGAAGCAGCACATGTAATCACCAGCAACAACATCACTAATCACGTCCTAGCCATTACGAAAATACTCCGTACACAACCCATAAACTCACGGCAAACCAGCCACGTATCTCCTTCGTGCAGTTAAGTATCACCACCAAAAACTTCACTGCTGCCTCAAACTAACAACCCTTGCTGCTCCTATAACTTCATACACAAAGCTGTATACCTGCAACGAGCTCAGGCCATCAGCTACAATTTCATCTCACTGCACACAATCACCTGTGATAACAACCATCTTGACCTAGCCACGACAACTGCATCACTCTCTCTTCATGTAGGTTCTCTACCATTCTCCATTCCCTGCATACTACACATTCCACCAGTTCCCTCAATAGTTGTTCAGCTTCTCTTACTCATTTCAGCTCCAGCTGCACCTGCAACTCAGAACTAACACCTGCCATTCCACCTTGCCACTCCATATCCTGCACTTCATTCTCTGCGTTCTCGTCAAGGTGATGAGAAGAAATCTTGGATTTGAGCGAGTTCCACTTCTTTTTGCTCCAATGACTCCAAAACACCCAATAATACTCAAATTCACACATAAGATACATAATTTACATGAAAACTCGCAAAGAAAGCATAAATACTAGATATAAAATTAGGTGTTTTAGACACCTATCATTATGATTCTGTTAGTTCGGTTGGATCACAATATGCGTCATGTATGCTGGATCACAACAAACAAGATCCAACCAAAACCCAATGGATTCGTTCTTATAGTATGACTATTCGACAAACTGGAAACCAATCTTGTTATGACTATTCGACATCAAGATTGGGTAAAAGTGAAGTATGAAGGAACAAGAGGAATTCTTGCTGAACTCAAAGTTCTAATTGAAAAACTTGAAAAACAAGAAGTGGTTGCGGACAAGTCTCTTGAGACATGCTTTAAGATTTTGAACACTAAAGAGACCTCAGTGAACAATAAGAGCACCACTAGAGATTAAGTTATATGTTGTAATACTTAATCTAGAATAATAGACATCAATTTTTGATTTCTTTCATTGATTGATTGTATTAGTCTATTATGAATAAAATTATTTGATTGGTAATTTTTCTTGTGATAGTTTTCGGTTTACATAGCTTGTGCTTGAATGCTTTTATCTTATTGCTATGTATGATTATGAGATGTTTGATTTCGGTTTTACTACTTTAATATTCGATCTCATATATTGTGAACCCTTATGGTTTGGGGTGACTTTTTGATTTAGTAGGATTAAGTTCTAGCCCATGTTGGTAGGCTTTATCAAAGGATCATGAGGGGTTCTGGTAGAAACAATATGTGAAAAAGTCACAATATGTTGAATCGTTTTTGGTTTAGCATAAAAGCATATGTGTTTCGACGGTTTTCAACTCTTGCTTGCAATTTTTAAAACCGGTTTTCAACCTTTCTCTGGTAAAGGTTGAGGGTTGTTGTTATTCTTTTGTTTTGGCATAGGGATGACAACATGATGATATTTCGATATCAATTCTCCCTGGACGAAAATGCAATCATATTGGAGAAGTGGATACGAAATTTGAGGTAACAATCTTGTTAGTTAATTGTTTTCCTATTTAAGAAAAGCCTGAGTTTATATTATACATTGAAAAAGCGGGGGTCTAACAACCTCACCCAATATTTTGATTAGCAATCTGTATGGACAACTCCGAGTTGTTTTCTAGAGAATCAACTAGACTCAATCAATATAAAATATCTCAAGGAGTTATTATCTCAATCTCTCAATTTGATTTACTCAAGCAAATATGATCCGCGAGTCTTAATCAAAGAGAGATAACTTGGATGGTACCAAAGACCAATATCCAAGTGTCAATCAATTTAAATCAACAACCAATAAGGTCAGGTATTCTAATTGATTAAACAACGCACAACATGTATTATTTCAATTATATAAAAATATAATGCGGAAAGAAAAAAAACAGACACCAGAATTTGGTTAACGAGGAAACCGCAAATGCAGAAAAACCCCGGGACCTAGTCCAGATTAAACATACACTGTATTAAGCCGCTACAGACACTAGCCTACTCCAAATTAACTTCGGTCTGGACTGTAGTTGAACCCCAATCAATCTCACACTGATCCAAGGTACAGTTATGCTCCTATGCCTCTGATCCCAGCAGGATACTACGCACTTGATTCCCTTAGCTGATCTCACCCACAACCAAGAGTTGCTACGACCCAAAGTCGAAGATTTTAGAAAACAAATCTGTCTCACGTAGAAAAGTCTAAAGATAGATAAATTTGTCTCCCACCAATAAACCTATGAGTTTAGTTCCATCTTTTGATAAATCAAGGTGAACATGAACCAATCAATAAAACCAGGCTTATATTCCCGAAGAACATCTCAGTTTTATCAATCACCTCACAATAAACTTAATCGACGCAGCAAAGAAGATTATCGAGGAATCACAAATGATGAGACAAATATGTTTGTGATTAATTTTATATCTTGCCTATCGGAGATAAAAATCTCAAGCCAATTATTACAATTATACTCGCATGATAGAAATAACAAGATCAAATCACACAGCTACAAAAAAAGTAGTATCGGTCTGGCTTCACAATCCCAATGAAGTCTTTAAGTCGTTAACCTGGTGGTTATAGGTGAAAAATGTTTCTATTGATTTCGGTAATTGCGGGTGTGAAGGTGAGAAACAGTTTAAACCCTAAACAATGTACTGCAAGGGAGTACTTTAGATCCGCGAGATCAATCTGTACAAGTCCGGCCTAAACCAAGAAATGGTCATTCCAGACTTTCTTCGGTCACAAAGTGGAGGAGAATGGGTTGGTTTTGTGGAGGGAAGCAAGGAAAGTAGTGAGATCAGAATAGTTGATTCTGGAAGAGCATTTGGGTTTCTACAACTTGTTATCAGAAAAGTAAGAGAGCTCACGAGGGGAGCTAGCAAGTAAGTATTTCTGAGTGTTGTCTTGTTCGAATGAACTTCTTGTTCATATGGAAATAGATAAGACCTATTTATACAAGTCGAAGTAGAAACGTACCCTGGTCTTATTAAAGAGTGAGGATGTAAATGGGAGGAGGTGGTAACCGTATGCATGGACTTGATGTTCCATAAAGTGGTTAACGCATGAAACTGGTTTTCATTACATGTTATGGAATTGATGTCCCATAAAGTTGTTAACGCATGGCTTTATGTCCCATGGACGTTTCTCACATAACTTCCCATATTTACTAGCCGCCTTACCCCTATGAAGGGCGTAGTGTACGCCGCATGCTGTAAACCGCCAAACCAATACCCAAAAAGGATCCCCCAGTTTGTGTTGATGTCTCGAATGTTTTTGGAAAACATGTAGCATGTTGTTGTGGCTTGGCAAGTCAGGCTCGGGAAACTTGCTAGATTGGTGACCTTCGACGGTCGATATTTTTCATCTTGAGATGAGGGGCAACCGTTGATAGGTGCACGCCTTCGTTTTGGTAGTGAGGGCCAATGTGGTGGCGCGACTAGGTTAGCATGCCGTTGGCATGGCATGGTTTTGCGTGGCCAAACTTAGGTTTTCGGGCCAAAAGTCGTGAGGTGACTTTAGACGGCCAGGATTTGCTCCTGGGATTGAAGGGTAGCCGTTGATCGCCGCACGTCTTTGTTTTAGAAACCCTAATTAGCGCCCTTCACTAGAATCATTGTAGAATTCTAGTACGGACTCGTATTTTGACGGTCCTCCCCTCAAATCAACCAGAAAAGAATTCCCTATCTCCTTACACGAGAATATTTAGGTTTTGAACTAGTTCGGGAGGATAAAACAGCCAGAAAGCAAAACTCAGGAAGAATTCAGGAGGGATGGCCGCATGGCCAGGCTAACATGGCATGCCTTGGCGCAATTAGGTTGGCATGGCATGCCTTGGTGTGGTTTGGGCACGTGGGGCCAAGGATTTTCCATGGGTGCATGGCGTGGCTAGGACCAAGGCAAGGGAGTCTGGCTTGGCATGGTGTGACTAGCATAGCTAGGGCCAAGGCAGGGTGCGTTTGGCATGACGCGACTAGTTTGTACTAGGTTTGGTTTGGCTTGGCGTGTGGGGCCAAGGGTTTTCCATGAGCGTATGGCGTGGCTAGATTGGGATAGGTGCGCGACCAAGCTAGGGTTTTGATCCAAAGTCGTGAGGAGACCTTAGGCGTCCAGGATTTTCTCCTGGGATTGAAGGGAAACCGTTAATTGTTGCACGCCTTCACTTTGGTAGTTGCGAGGGGAAGCCAGTAGGGTGGCGCGGATAGGGCCAAGGCAAGGGCGTTTGGCTTGGCGTGGTGTGACTAGCATAGCTAGGGCCAAGGCAGAGTGTGTTTGGCATGGCGCGGCTAGCTTGGGCTAGGTGTGGTTTGGGCTTGGCATGTGGGGCCAAGGGTTTGTCATGGGCACATGGCGTGGATAGGGCCAAGGCAATGGCATTTGGCTTGGCATGAGGGGCTCGCTTTGGCTAGGTGCGTTACCAAGCTAGGGTTTTGGGCCACAGATCGTGAGGGGACCTTAGACGGCCAGGATTTGCTTATGGGATTGAAGGGAAACCGTTGATTGTTGCACGCCTTCAATTTGGTAGCCGCGTGGGGAAGGCCAGCATGGTGGCGCTGCATGGGGGCCATGGCGAGATATGTTTGGCATGGCACGTCTAGCTTGGCTAGGTGTGTGACCAAGCTAGGGTTTTGGGACAAAGGTCGTGAGGGGACCTTAGACGGCCAGGATTTGCTCCTGGGATTGAAGGTAAACCGTTGATTGTTGCACGCCTTCACTTTGGTAGCCGCGTGGGGAAGGCCAGCATGGTGGCGCGGCATGGGGGCCATGGCGAGATGTGTTTGGCATGGCGCGGTCGGTGTGGATGGCATGATTTGTCATTGGCACAAAGGTGCGGCTAGCATGGATGGCATGCTTTGGCGCGGTTGGTGTGGCTGGCATGATTTTCCATTGGCATAGAGGTGCGGCTAGCATGGTTGGCATGCTTTGGCGCGGTTGGTGTGGCTAGCATGATTTTCCATTGGCACAGAGGTGCGGCTAGCATGGTTGGCATGCTTTGGCGCGGTTGGTGTGGCTGGCATGATTTGCCATTGGCACAGAGGTGCGGCTAGCATGGTTGGCATGCTTTGGCGCGATTGGTGTGGCTGGCATGATTTTCCATTGGCACAGAGGTGCGGCTAGCATGGTTGGCATGCTTTGGCGCGGTTGGTGTGGCTGGCATGATTTTCCATTGGCACAGAGGGGAATTAGCGTTTTGCTTGTTGTAACCCTAATTTGAAAAAAGGTACCCGGTAATTATTTAGAGACACATTAAAGGCTTTTCAGTAAATGCTTTATCACTTAAATGTTGTGACGTCACTGTCTGCTAGGGTTTAGTGTTTTACGATTTTAAACCTAAGCTAAAAACCACCATCAACACCTGGTTTTAGAAGAAGAAAACCAAAGGTTAAAGGAGAATCGACTCTAGCTTAGCAAACTAGTATCACACAGAATGTGTGGGGATTAGGTTTCCCAGTTTCTAGAGTTCTCCCTTATATAGTCTTTCAAATCAGGGTTTGCAATCAATGTTATCTTAGTAACAAAGCATTCAATATTCACCGTTAGATGAAAACCTAATTAGATACAAGATAATATCTCTTAACCATTAGATCGAAAAACTTAGCTTGCCATACCCACATGTACTTGACAATTTTGGGTTTGTGTAACCATACCCAAACGTGTACAATAGTTGGTTCAATATTAGTCAACCAAGTGGTTATCCAAATGATAGCTTTCATATCAACCATATTCTTCTTCACCATAACTAGTCCAAATGACACAAATGAACTAGTTAGAGAGTTGTTATATTGCTATGAGATCTCATGTACTACACAAGACACAATTGAATCAAAAACGATGTTATTCACTCGAATTGATTCATGAACTATAAAGCCACGGTTTTCAATAGCATTCCTTAGATAATTTAGATAAGTTCACGAACATCGTTTTTGACATAACCACTCAAGTTCGCGGGCTCAAGTTAACCGGTTGGAGATCACAAACTCTAGCAGAAATTCTCGGGTTCGAGAACTACGCACTTTCGCGGACTGGGTTGACTGCTCAAGTTCCGGTTTCACTTGATCAACAAAGTTCGCAAACTTCGGTTCAAGTGATAAGTACTTATACATATATGTGTTACCACAACAATGTTTATATCCCTCAATGGTTATATTGTCTAAAATCTCATTTCAATCATTGAAACATTCTCAAAGGACGTTATATAGTTGTTATTCACAAACTATTTTTTGTCAAAGCGATTTCCAAAGTGATTGAAATATAACATGACTTTCGTCATTAGGTAAAGATGAACTTGGCTAAAACGAAAGATTTACCAACACATATTTCCAGAAATAAATAAGCGATATATACTCAGCTCGAAATATCACATGTGTATATTATTAGTCTATATAGTAATACGACTTTTGTCTCACGATATGAGATAGAGTAGATAGACTTTTGAGTGATAAATAAGTTCAAGTCTCCACATACATTTTAGTCGATGAAGATCCACTGGTTCCTTGAGTAGTCCTTCGTCTTGTATGATGATTGCCATGGAGTTCTTGATCTCATCTGCACTTTCTATCCAAGTCCGAGACCTTAGCTATAGTAGACTAAAAATCAAGACTTTATAGTTTTGATCACTAACATTGAAAAACATGCTTGGGATAGCAACGCATGCGAGTTCGACCGAGCAATGCTCTAACAATCTCCCCCTTTGTCAATTTTAGTGGAAAAACTATTAATACATATGGAATACAAAAAATATATAAATAAACTTTGTAGCTCCTATTCCACATGTATAATCTTCAACAATACTCGAAATCTTCGTCACTTCCAAGAAGTCCAATGATCCCAAAGGTTGTAAGTTTAGCATCATCATTGTTGAAAATCCGTAGCTGTAACAATGAGAAAAGCATCTGTTCTCAATCATTGTTATACAGTGTCATAATATTATTACACAGCGTCAAAGTTCAATTGCATCACAACTTCAACAACAATACTATGGTGATACTTCACTCTCCCTTAGTAAATACTCCGTCTCACATGGAAACCACCCCCCTTACATAATGATCCGAAAACCATATGTATTTGTAGTGTGAACTACAATTAATTCTCCCCCTTTTTGTCAATAAAATTGGCAAAGGTACAAGAACGGGATCCTAATGAAATTTCCGTAAGAGACAATTCATGACCAAAGGTAAATGTATATCATCTTATTTAGATGCAATCATGAAGCCGAATCTAAATGCATTCATCAAGGAGTTTATAAAGACGCAATATAACCCCTCTAATATTCCACAGTCGTACTCCCCACAAAGATTTGGCAATTAAGCACAAGTTCAAAAGAACTCTCCCCCATAATATGTCATTCCCTAAGGAACAACAAGAGCGACCATAATTTCAAGAGAAAAGAATGATATTTCTTTAGATTCAACAAATTATATAAAAGTATGAATTTGGAATCCAACAAGAAATATTCAATAAAATTAACCAAAGTGAACCATGGTTAATTTGACTAAATATGCTCAACACAAGTAAACTTATGGAGACTTAATAAATCAATTAGATTAATCACAAGGAAACTCGTAAATAATATAATTTCCATACAAAACCAAAGTAATTACAAGAGTAATCAATTTAATTGGCCACACTCGACATAAGAACTTTTATGGAGCAATGACTAAGTTAATCACGAATAACCAACTAAGTCGAAGAGATGCTCAAAATAAGAAAGCTTATGAAGTGATGACTAAATAACCACACAAGATGATTAATTTAGTCCAAACATGTTCAACATAAAGTACCTTACGGAACAACAACTAAGCTAATCACAAAGCAATCAACTTTTGTTGTTTTAGTGCTCAACATAAGACACTTCATGGAACAACACAGTATTTACACAAAAATTTGTGAATCGGAGAATCGACCTTATATCGTGGAACAAACAAGGACTCATTCTATGTTTCTATCACCATTTGCACAATGACACACAATAGACATAATCCTTGAATCACAAAAGATTTTAACCTATCTTACATCAATAATTGACAATATAGGATTAACTTCTGTGTTTTTCAAAAGTCTATTCATTCTTTTATCAATATTTTCATATCAATTCACGAAGGACTTTACTTTTGACAAAATATGGGACTATCAAGTTCACGGACGTAAACAAACATATCCCATCAAAATATTGCAATATGTGAAATCAAAAGATTAATACTCCAACCATCATCTTCCAAACAAGTTTAGAATTAAAACCAAAAAATCTAAAAACAAGAAGATGAAAACATTGGATATAGCTATGTGTAATCACAATAATGGCTATTCTAAAACACTAGTTATTCTTCTAAAAAAAAGAGAAAAATAGAAGATTTACTAGACAAACACATTACTCATCATCTTCATCAGAGATACTCCAAGATGCTTGAATTGTGTTCAACTCTTCCTTGATCTCGGGTAACTTAGTTGCTACCACCGACAATTGTTCTTGAACGCACTTTACTCTTGAATTGACCTTACACACTCCATTGTGAATTTTTTGAAGTAAACTCAAGGTGGTAGGGTCACACTCATTAAGTGAAGCATCTTTGTCTTTTGCATACATTCTCCCTTATGTGCCTGAAGGTACATGGACGAACCGGTTTGGGTACCCAAGAGAGTTTCCAATTGAATCAACACCACAAACACATCATATTTGACTAATCAAACAAGGATAACCTAACATCTTGATGGGAGAAGTCATTGAAACCATTTGATAAATAATGAATCCACAAATATCAAGACTTTGAACACCCGAATCAAGGAAATAGACTAATTCTGCAAATTCATGACTCCACCAAGAATTCTCAATTGTGGAGGGACAAAGATTGGGAATACTAAGTTTTCAAAATGCCATCAGTGCAATACTAAGTTCATTAGTAGGAAACTTCCCTTGATTCCAAGCTACCTTCTTGCCACAAAGCCCAATGGATATATCATCACATGATGGATGTTCATCACTCGGTCTACGGAGATGCATGTTTCCCAACGGTATGTTGGTAATCTTCAAAATTAACTCTCAATCAACAAGAAACCCTTTTCTATTTACCATGGACTTGAATTCCATCTTATTAAGATCAACATCATGAATGTTGGCATAGAAAATTCTTGTGAGGGAATCAAAACCTTGACCAAGACCATCAAAGATATTTCCAAGATTGAACTTTTTGAAACAAATTAAATCCTCATCATGTCCACTAGACAAATCCAATTTCTTTTCTAAAATAAAACCTTTAGATGAAATCTTCTCAAAAATTCTAGCACATGAATCATCCACAAACCTAATCCTAAGAGAATTTTGGTCACAAGGAAGATCCATACTAGAGCTATTTGAAACTTTGGGAATCCTTTTTGAGCCCTTAGAATTCATCATGAGATTCAAAAAAATTGAAAGGAACAAGAGGAATTTACTTACTTGAAGTGAGTCTTCAACACCCTTTCTCTTAGTTTCTCCAAAAAGTCTTTAATGGAGACAACACACAAAACCCTAGAAATTCACGTACACGGACGGGTGAGAGGAAGAAAGGAGTATGCGAACTTCCTTTTAATAAGACCAAAAATGGGCTTGGACCCGTTTGCGAACTTCAACCCACAAAGAACTAAAGGGGGGTTTGTTTAGACAATTGCATATCAAGGATTATGCATTCCCCAACATGAAGGATGCACTTGAAAGCTTAATTTGAAACATGTACACGATTCAACCATTTCTTTCCCCATTTCAAGATATATACATATGGGGTAGTGCCAGTCTTGTTACCAAGAGGCATAATGTGCAGAGAAATTCTCATGCAACATTTTCGGTTGATCAGTGTGATTAGTCCGTGTAATGTAATCAACATAATGATGATAATCAGGGGAGTCTGAACTTCTATTCCTTTGCTTGATATGCCTAGAAGGAGGACTCTTCCATTTTCCAGGTTGTACAGTATTATTTAAAGGTTTAATATGTACATAATCCTTTTTGGAGTGATTCTTAGACTTAACAGAATTAAGTTTCTCTAAGGATCTAAAAACATCTTTGAATGCTCTGAAAAGATCTTTATTAGCTGATCCATTATGATAGTACTCCTCATAGAGATCGGCATTTAATCTTGTGAGGTTCCATATCATTAAGCGCCATGAACGTTTCTTTAATCTCCCCTCCTTTTTATTTTTTTCTTTAGATTGACACATATCATCTAAAATTTCCTTCTCAGATGAAATGGAATTATCATGAGATATCATAGGTTTTGACCATAATAGATCTTGATCAATTTTTAAGAAATTCTAGCATGCGTTACAGATGCCAAGAGCAAATTTTCCAAAGAAATTTCCCATGGGACAATTTTTAAGGAACGAACAAACACAAACTTATCGGGTTTAATGTGTTTGCCTGCTCTGATACCAATTGAAAAAGCGGAGGTATAACAACCTCACCCAATATTTCGATTAGCAATCTGTATGGACAACTCCAAGTTGTTTTATAGAGAATCAACTAGACTCAATCAACATAAAATATCTCAAGGAGTTATTATCTCAATCTCTCAATTTGATTTACTCAAGAAAATATGATTCGCGAGTCTTAATCAAAGAGAGATAACTTGGATGGTACCAAAGACCAATATCCAAGTGTCAATTAATTTAAATCAATAATCAATAAGGTCGGATATTCTAATTGATTGAAAAATGCACAACCTATATTATTTTAATTATATAATAATATAATGCGGAAAAAAAAAACACAGACACCAAAATTTTGTTAACGAGGAAACCGCAAATGCAGAAAAACCCCGGGACTAGTCCAGATTAAACATACATTGTATTAAGCCGCTATAGACACTAGCCTACTCCAAATTAACTTCGGTCTGGACTGTAGTTGAACCCCAATCAATATCACACTGATCCAAGGTAAAATTATGTTCCTACGCCTCTGATCCCAGCAGGATACTATGCACTTGATTCCCTTAGCTGATCTCACCCACAACCAAGAGTTACTACGACCCAAAGTCGAAGACTTTAATAAACAAATCTGTCTCACACCGAAAAGTCTACAAGATAGATAAATTCGTCTCCCACAAATAAACCTATGAGTTTTGTTCCGTCTTTGGATAAATAAAGGTGAACAAGAACCAATCAATAAAACCAGACTTATATTCCCGATGAATAACTCAGTTTTATCAATCACCTCACAATAAACTTAATCGACGCAGCGAAGAAGATTATTGAGGAATCACAAATGATGAGACAAAGATGTTTGTGATTACTTTTACATCTTGCCTATCGGAGATTGAAATCTCAAGACAATTATTACAATTGTACTCATACGATAAAATCAACAAGATCATATCACACAACTACAAGAAAATTAGTATCGGTCTGGCTTCACAATCCCAATGAAGTCTTTAAGTCGTTAACCCGGTTTTAGAAGAAAAAAAACCAAAGGTTAAAGGAGAATCGACTTTAGCTTATCAAACTAGTATCACACAGAATGTGTGGGGATTAGGTTTCCTAGTTGCTAGAGTTCTCCCTTGTATAGTTTTTCAAATTAGGGTTTGCAATCAATGTTAGCATGGTAACAAAGCATTCAATATTCACCGTTAGATGAAAACCTGATTAGATACAAGCTAATATTTCTCAACCGTTAGATCGAAAACTTAGCTTGTCATACACACATGTACTTGACGATTTTGGGTTTGTGTCACCATACCCAAACGTGTACAATAGTTGGTTCAATACTAGTCAACCAAATGGTTATCCAAATGATAACTTTCATATCAACCATATTCTTCTTCACCATAACTAGTCCAAATGACTCAAATGAACTAGTTAGAGAGTTGTTCAATTGATATGAGATCTCATGTACTACACAAGACACAATTGAAGCAAAAACGATGTGATTCACTCGAATCAATTCATAAACTATAATTCCACGGTTCGCAATAGCATTCATTAGTTTATTAAGATAAGTTTACAAACATCGTTTTTAGAAATAACCACTTAAGTTCGCGGACTCAAGTTAACCGGTTGGAGTTCACAAACTCCAGCAGAAATTCTCGGGTTCGAGAACTTCCGTCAGTTCGTGGACTGAAATCGAGCTACAACTCCAGCAGAAATTCTCGTGTTTGAGAATTACGAATATTCGCGGACTGAGTTCACAGATTGGGTTGACTTCTCAAGTTCCGGTTTCACTTGATCAACAAAGTTCGCAAACTTCGGTTCAAGTGATAAGAACTTATACATATATGTGTTACCACAACAATGTTTATATCCCCCAATGGTTATATTGTCTAAACTCTCATTTCAATCATTGAAACATTCTCAGAGGATGTTATATAATTGTTATTCACAAACTATTTTTCGTCAGAGCGATTTCCAAAGTGATTGAAACATAACATGACTTTTGTCACTAGGTAAAGATGAACTTGTCTAAAGAGAAACCTTTACCAACACATATTTCGAGAAATAGATAAGCGAGATATACTCAGCTCGAAATATCACATGTGTATATTCTTAGTCTATATAGTAATACGACTTTTGTCTCAAGATAAGAGATACAGTAGATAGAATTTTGAGTGATAGATAAGTTCAAGTCTCCACATACCTTTTAGTCGATGAAGATCCATTGGTTCCTTGAGTAGTCCTTCGTCTTGTATGATGATTTCCATGGAGTTCTTGAGCTCAACTACACTTTCTATCCTAGTCCGAGACCTTAGCTATAATAGACTATAAATCAAGACTTTATAGTTTTGATCACTAACATTGACAAACATGCTTGAGATAGAAACGCATGCGAATTCGACTGAGAAATGCTCTAACATATATATTTATTGCTTTTGCTTAACAAAATTTAGGTTCAATTGATGTTTTATTCCATAATGTGTGTGTGGATGTGTGTGATTTAATTGGTTCCGGTTAAGAAAAACTATTGTTATCTTGCTTTATTGTGTGATATCAATTATTTAGGCTACAAAATTTCGGTGCAATTGCAGCGCTTTTAATGTCTATGTTGTTTTAATTGCTTCCAGTTGAGGTGAATAATTATGTAAGTTGATTTATGTTGGTCTGTATGAATTATTTATGGATTAACGAAATAATAGGTGTACGGGATGAGTTGTTTAGTCCAATTCGATTCCGGATAAGAGAAACTAAGTCAATTCTGATTTTAGTTAGACTTATCGAAGTGAGGTTTCGGTTATTCAAGTCTAATCGAACGCCTTAATAAGAAATGCTAGTTAACTAACCTAGTACTTATCTTATTTAAAATTGAAAGGTCTAAGTTTATGGATAATTAGAACTTGATGAGAAAAATAGAGTTATCTTTATTTTGGTCTTATCGAATTAAGCAATTGTTTTTGAATAATCGGTTTAGCAAAGGGACTAAGGTGCTTAGTTGATTTTTGTTTTGCTAAACTAAATTGGAAAAATTGTTTCGGACAATTGTTTCCTTGATAACATATCAAAATAAAACTACTTGTATTTTCGGTTTTGATATTGGTTATCAGAACATGATGTGTGGAACCCTCGTGCCTAAATCTATGGGTTGTAAGTCTATTTTGAGATTTGTAAGATTCTTTTCGTGTTGTCCTTTATTTTTTCCTTTCTTTGTAATTTTTGTGACAAGAAGGGGGAGAAATATATGGAGTAAACAAGTGATACTCGCATTGATTGTATATTGATTGGTATCGCTAAGGAAAAGAACATTGGTGCTTGAACGTTTATCTAACGAAAGAGTGAAAGCACACACTAAGGGGGAGTAACATGTCATATAAATTGGTATAACAAAGACGTGCGGATTGAATATCTACCTATCTTCCTTAGGGGGAGTATTAGCTTTGTTATTATAATGTCAACAACGGCATTTTCAGGGATTTAATGTAAGCAGTTTACTGTGCTGTTAAATTCGAGAATCAAGCGTTTGTGTAATGAATTCTTGTAATTTGTTTATCCATATGATGTAAGAGTTTTGTCACTAAAATTGACAAAGGGGGAGATTGTTAGAGCATGGCTCGGTTGAACCCACCAAGCATTGGTATGTCAAGTTTGGTTGTCATATTTTAGTGAATCAAAACTCATGTGAAGAGTCGCTTGATTATGTACTAGAGTCAACTGCGTATAGGTTAGCTTGAAAGTATTAGGGTATGAGACATTACAAGTATTGTGAAGTCTTGAATATGTGAAGAAGCAAGGAGCTACAATGACAACAATCATCCGTCCACTTGAGGTTAGTGATATTTGACTTGTACTATTTCTTTTCTTAACGTATCTTTCAAGTCGTGCATATTGAAAACAAAACTACGAAGCATATTCGAACTCTAGATAGACATAGTATTAAGGAGTACAATACGAGGTTTATTGCTTAACCATTAAACTTTATAGGTAAGACATCGCCATAATCATTTGAATGCTATTGTGATTATGTATGGGTATAAGGTGAGGATTTCAACCTAGGGAACAATGTTTTACATGTGTTCTAAGGAATTAAGTTCATAAACTTGTTTACGAACCGAAAAGAAAATTTCCAGGTGTTATTGGTTTTGTTATTCATTGCATATCTTATGAACAACCAATATGTGTGATTGAGTATAACCGCTCACAACTTGTTTTTGTTCTTAGTATAACTATTCATAAAGGCCTGACTTATGTATTGGTATGACTTTTATTAGTGAAACCGATCTTAAGTAATCACCTGAGATGGTATGATCGGGTTTGTGATTTTATGTCTGAACAAATATGGGAAAGGGGAACCGATCCTAGTAAGAGGTGCAGTACATCACAAAGGGGAACCGATCCTTTTATGGGGTGCAACAAGGTTTATAGCAGAAAGGTGAACCGATCCTATGGACATATGCAACACGTTTTTAGGCAAAGGGGAACCGATCTTATGGACATGTGCAATACATATAACTTAGATACCATAGATATGTGGGGAACCGATCCTAGTACCTAGTAAACTGAATTTTGGAAAGCTAGTGTGACTATGCACAATACTCACATGGAAGGTAGAACTGAAACTTTTTTTGGTGGAACCGTTAAACCCATGATTGTGATTGAATGTTTGTTTGATCAATCACATAATTCTTGAAAGTCAGATGAACCAATTTTAAACTTGTTTGGAAGTGTGGCAAATCGGTTTCAAGGTTGTAAGTATGAAAGAGAACTTACAAAGTAAGGATGTCGACATACTTTGAACACGTGTTGTGAATGTTTATTTCTTTAATTGTTCAAAGTTATTCCTTAATACCTAAGGGAAGAGAATCCCAGGATCGAAACATAATAAAGTTAAGAATCTTTTAATTAAGGTAATTAACTTCATGTTATAGGGAAATATAAGTATTATTAATGTGCATTTACTAATTAGATTTTCCGTGAGATTTCGATCATTATTTTTGGACAAAGCATTTCCAGGAATTATTAATGTTGTAAATTTACACACAAACCTGCCTATCTTTTAGAGACGGAGGGAGTATCTTGAGAATATTTTCGGTTTTGGAAATTCCTTGGTGTCCAAACTTCCTTGTCTATAAATACTTGAAGTTTGCCTTTCTAGCAAACTAATCCTTTGTAACAATAGACTTCCTCTTTTGTTGTTGTCACTGATGTAGCCGCCTATTGGGAGAGGAGAGTAACCTAATTAGGCGAAATCTCTTACGACCACTCAGTTTAAAGTCTTCTTTGGGATTGAGAAGCTCTAGCGTGTACCGTTGGTTGGAAACTAGATAATTGCGGTTTATCTTTTGTTTTCATTGATTTGATTGACTAACGGTGGTTGAAATCTGATTCCACCTAGTTTGTTTATGCTTGAGAATATTCTCTTCTGATATAAGATTTACTCAAACTAGTTCAGAGTTTCGACAGGGATCTTTAGACTGTTGTTAGTTCTAAAGACGATCTTGTGATAATCCATCGTTAACAGACTCCGTTCTGTGCGTGATTGATCACAAGAGATTCACACTACACCAAAACGGCCATTTAGGGACGTTTATAAATGTTGCGCATAATTTTTGCAACGGAAATAAACTTTGGCAAAACGGCGTTGCGCATTGGTGTGCAACACATATTATCCGTTGCACAAATTAATTTGTACAATGCTTATAAACGTTGCACAACCGTTGCACCTTTTCTTATTTGTGCAACGTTATAAATAATTTGTGCAACGGATATTATTTATAGAATAACACTTTTGTGGGTCCCATTTTGATTTTGTCAACATTTTATTTATTTGGTTACAGTTACATCCGTTGCTCATTTCCGGTAATTTGTGCAATGTATAATTGTACAACGTTTATATCCGTTGCAAATTAATTTTCAGGTTAAAAAAAAGTCACCGCCAGCACTTTTTCCGGCATATTTCTGCTCTTGAATTGCAATCGATCAAGAACAATTATTGAACATCACAATCCATCAAGAATGATTCATACATCAACATAGTAGATAGATGAACCATAAACCCATACAATATTATAAACAACTTATGCAAAATCCGAAATGTCATAAACACAAGTTTCTGAATTTGAAACTATGAAAACCCTAACCTTGATTTGACTCTGGATGGGAGTGTAACAATAAAAACCCGTCTCCTGGGCATTTGAGGTGTTGAGTAGACATTAGTGGTGTTAGGAGGCTGTCACATGGTGGAGTGCAACTACGGATATGAACGAATCGTAGCAATAGAAAGCCGTCTCCTGGGTTGATTAAACTGCACTGTTGCTGATGCTGGCCTGACTGCAATTGACACCCGCCTTGGTCTCATCAAAGTTTTGGTGCTGCATGATGAAATTGACCTAGAAAAGTTCTCTTTTTCATCTACTAATGGCAATGTTGGATGACCAGTAGCAACAACTTTGCAGGGTTGAAGAGGTGAACTTTGAAGGTTGGATGACCGGGGGGATGAAGTTGCAATTCCTCTCAATGGTGGTCTCAACTTTGAAGGACCTAGTGGTGGCTTCTTCTCTGCTGGGGCTCTGGGGGGTACTACTTTTACAGATAGCGATCCCGATGGTTTATTCGAATATGCAGCAACATCTCGAGCTTCCTGTTGGAGTCTGGTTTTTTTCTCTTCTGCAAGTTGATTCTCAGAGTCTCGTAGCTGTTAAGGATTTCAAAGAATTGTCTACTTGTAAGAATTTTAAGTTATATCAATTGAAAATTTTGGAAGAGAGCAAATTAAAAAAAATAATTGTTTATCTATCTTTCTTATCAAGTTGTTGATACCTTCTCCTGGAGATTTCTACAGATTTGTTCACGCACAACAAACCTTAATTGCAAGGACTGCAAGCTATCCTGCAACTTATTTGTTTCTTTTTCGTCCTATTCAACCTGTTTTAAGTGGGGAAAACAAAGTTAATGTTATGTAGTGCATAAAGAGGTGATTCAATTATCGTAAGATAAATAAGTAGTTCAATGTTGCCATTAGTATCATTTGTTTGTACTTGAAAATCTCTCTAAAATCTGATTGTTTACGTGAAGGACCATGCTCAATTCCCCTGACCAGACTTGAAATTTTCAGAGAGCAAAGGGTCTCCCCTGAATCTGCAGAACTTGGGCTAATCTGGACAAACATCAGGGTCTTACAGTCTCCTCCTGCATTTTTTTGTTCCACTCAGTTACGGATTTTACACGAGTACAGAGAACCGACTAAAGGAATACACAGTTGCACGTTCAATTTGTTCCTAGTGAGAATTAAGAACACTTACCAAGGGAGCTCTGCAGTAAATGGGTGAGTTTAGAATTCCTGCAAGGAATGTGAGATGTCTTTGATGCTATAGAAGATATGACATCACCAAGGGCAGAGGGGGACTTATTATTAATGAAATGTGACTCATTCAGCTTTTCACCCTCAACTTCAGTTCTTCCGGCTCACTACCTTCCAAATCTACGAGCCAGAGGTGAATCCTAGTCCTCTGCCCATTCACCGAATTCTCACCCTTCACAGTAACACGGAACAAGCTGCACATATGATATATTTGAATTATCAGAAGATAGTAATTTTTATTTCATCTCCATACAACATAACTCAAAACATAAAGGTATTTTGTGCATGAGCTTAGGACTATCTCAGCAACACCTTTCCAATGAATATGAACTTGAGAGTAGGGATGCAAATATAAGACGTGCACATCGCTTTATTAAGTTGAAAATTTCACATCTAAAAAAAAAAAAAAACTGTCAGCCAATACAGAGAAAACTATCATATATATGATGCAAATCGAAAAAATATATTTGAAAGTCAATGACACATTCCCAAGAGAAAGAACCTGAAATGTCTATGAAACTATGTGATAATAGAATTCGTCACAAAAAAGTTAACAAGTACGACCTACAAGTTCAGAATATTCAACTTTAAACAGTGGTGTTGAATATGTGTACAACGTTAAGGTAGTGCAATGTTGTCGTTGTCTCCATGTCGCATGCCAGTAAATGTAAAATTTAACAATTTAGACGCATCTTCAAATCTTCTTTAAACTGATTGAAATATGAAATTAAGAAATGTCAAGCAATCTCTAATATTTGGCAGTCTTTTCTAAATCAAAATATCCATAATGAAATTATCAACAAAAACACATTGGCATGTTGAAATATTCAGATTCTGCAACACATCAGCTGATAAATAGCCTTCAGTACAACTCGAAGAGTTTGATACTGGTAAATGATACAATATAAAAAACATGAATACTGCAATAAAGAATATGGAAAAGCATTGGTATCAACTGTGTTACAAAGTTTAGAAGGACAGACACATCAAAAATATGTGAAAGATTAATTTCCCTTATCAAAAGTAAACTTAAAAATTCTGAAAATGCCTACAAGTAAGTAACACATTGATTTTAAATGTTAAAGGTAAGGACAAGATAGATACTTAATAGGACTGCCAAAGATATTTTTAGTTATCCAATTAAGAAACTTCAGAAACTAAAACATAATAGAAAAAAGGTGCACACACCACCACAGTGATGATTTTAATAAATCCATCCACTGCTTCACTGATACTTGTTTTCCCTTTGATATATGGATTTAATCTAGAATGGCTAGTGAAATATCTACAAGATTTCATAATACAAGTGAGACATCCTGACAGAACGATATAGAGAACATAATTTAACTGATAAGAGCTCTGAAATACCTGATCAAATGAACAAGCAACACAAAAAGAGCGACCACGAGCCCAACAAAAGTAGCAACACCATTCAAGCGTACCTACAATAGGTCATACAAAGATATTTAATCATGTAAAATAATGTTGTTCATACTTTACATTTACGTATAGACAAGAATGAAACATCCCTTCGAAAACAAACCTGCAAAGGAGTCTCTTCACCATTGTCCTCTGATATACTGGCCATCAGCAATCCCCATTCAGTGTTTATCCCAGCGCCGTTACCTGAAAATCATACATTCATCTAGTGAATCAATTTGCAGGCAGTAGCTAAGGATTATAACGTGCTTACTTCAATACACCAGCTAAAAATTGATTTCCTATTCTCAAACGTACATAAGATAACATGAAAGAAAATGTAACTAAATTACCAATTACCAATCTATTATAAGCCGAAAAAAATAATCAATTACTCATAAATATAATAACTAATTCCATTTGACATAGCACATGTCTTACCAGTATAGTGTCATAACCATCAACAATTTTGCAACCAGACATCATAAAAGGACGCTTACGATCTTTTTGAAACTATCCATAACATCAAGGTTGTTATACCACGCCTGAGTCTATAACAAATACAAATCTTTAAAAAAATAGGAATCAACTTACAATCTTGCTCTCCCCGTCATGCTAGATTCATCAACAACAAGAGAGTGACCAGAAATTAAAATCATCTGCAGGGACCCGAGAAACCAAGTTAAAGCAGGAAAGCAAATCAGCACAACAACAACATGTGCACAACATAACCACATTAACTAACGTTGAATAACCTGATCACCAATCTTTAAAGGTACAATATCCCAAATAACGAGGTCAAATATCAAAACCTCGATTATTTTACCACCTCTAACGACCTGATACGGTATGCAAATCCAAGTTATTTTATTATACACAAAATGAAAAACCAAGAATGTTATAGGTAGTAGAAAACTAATCTCCATATGTATATTATGTTTTTCATCATTTAAGATTTGAAAGGATTGTCGGTAATCACTGACAGCTAAAAACAAATAGACAATACTAGTATCATTACAATTGAAAATCACCCGAGAACATAACTGAAACCTTAATGCTCCAGGAATTCAGAAAGTACACATCAAACCCAAGATTATAGTGTTAACTCATTGGTTACATAAAATAAATCTCAGTATCTGTAACAACTAGCATTACTGAAAACGCAATGATCCCCCCATCATACCACTCTTCTTTGGGACTCTAGAAATGTAAAATTAAATAGGTAAGAACATGAGGGTATCAGGCATTTACTCAAGTATCTGAAATTTACCTAAATGAAAAAAAAAAAGCAAAACCCAGATTTTATTTTCTTTCAGATAAGAGTTCTAACATACAAATACTTGAATCTAGTTTACAGAACCTCTATCGAATGAAGTGAAATCACTACAAACACCTTGGAAAGCATCAGATGACTTCAAAGACTCTACACATAAACTAAATCTCTACAAAAAAAAGACCCAAATAAAACATCAGATGAATCAAAAACCAAAAGCATCAAATGATTCAAAAACCAAATAAAACTTCATCTTTAAATGAAAAAAAACATACCCAATACTTCAAATCTACATATATTACAATAAAAAGAACACCACAATCAAAAACACTAGCTAATTCAGATACTAGCTACCTCACAATAAAAAACCCTAACTTATCAAAAATAAAATTAACAGACTCTGTTCTGTGCGTGATTGATCACAAGAAATTCAATTGATTGTGTGCAGGTTTTTATTGAAGATTTAAGAATATTTGAAGACAAGGAAGATATTAAAGATATAACTTGGGTTTATAATCTTTGGTGTGCACAATACTTGTTTCGGTAAAAGATGATCCAATTAATAATCGGTTTATCCTTGTGGTAGATTGGATTGATTAATTGAGTAGATCGGCATCGACACAATTCTTTAGATTAAGAGTGTTGTTGGCTTAATCTTAAATGATTACTTCGGTAATTGAACATAAGATAGATCTAAGGACCTGACGAAGAAGATTATGTTAAGATAAATGGAAGAGCCTTTGTACGACTCATATCACTTGGTTGAATAAAGTTGATACCTAACAGATTTGTTGTTCCTTTACTGTTTGGAATACGAACCAAAGGAATTATTCCAAGTACATGACTTATTTATAAGTTGGAGGCATGGGAATACAGACGGAACTAGGTGAACTATAGGTTTAGTTTCTTGGTCTCAACTATATGAAGTTAGGTGTAATTTTGTGTAGCGGCTTAATCCTGAGAGTATTCAATTCTGGACAAGGTCCCGGGGTTTTTCTGCTTTTGCGGTTTCCTCCTTAACAAAATCTTGTTGTGTTATTTACTTTATATTTCAGCATTATAATTGTTTTATTATAATTAAATTAAATCACACAAACGTTAATTCCTATTTACTTGATAATTGAATCCTATTGTGTTTGGTTAAGTCCGAACCTTTTTATCAAGTAACATACTTCGTTGTTGTATTGTCTCGGTCTCGTATCCATAGACGATCACACGAAGTGTGAACTGATTAGTTGTATTGTCTCGACTCAGTCCATTGAAAATCACTTTCAGAGAAAGGACTTATATGTAGGAAAAGTTTTAGCTAGAGGTATATTTGGGTACCCTCGCCTTTTTAGGAAGGATGTGTTGAGGCAGTATGAGTGGCAACACAGTAGTGAGTGTTGAGGAATTTGTACATATCAACACTTAGAGGAGGGATGTGTTGAGGCAGTATGCCTGGTAACACAGTAGTAAGTGTTGAGGAATTTGCAAGTCTCAATACTAAGAGGAAGGATGTGTTGAGGCAGTATGCATGGTAACACAGTAGTGAGTGTTGAGGAATTTGTGCGTCTCAACACTAAGAGGAAGGATGTGTTGAGGCAATATGCTTGGCAACACAGTAGTGAGTGTTGAGGAATTTGCACGTCTCAACACTAAGAGGAGGGATGTGTTGAGGTAGTATGCCTGGAAACACAGTAGTGAGTGTTGAGGAATTTGCATGTCTCAACACTAAGAGGAAGGATGTGTTGAGGCAGTATGTCTGGCAACACAATAGTGAGTGTTGAGGAATTTACACGTCTCAACACTAAGAGGAAGGATGTGTTGAAGCAGTATGTCTGGCAACACAGTAATGAGTGTTGAGGAATTTGCACGTCTCAACACTAAGAGGAAGGATGTATTGAAGCAGTATGCCTGGCAACACAGTATTGAGTGTTGAGGAATTTGTATGTCTCAACACTAAGAGGAAGGATGTGTTGAGGCAGTATGCCTGGTGATCGCTATCGTGTGCGTCAAAAATAATTTTACTTTCTCACTTTAACTAAATATAAATATAGTATGTGATAAGAAAGAGTTCGTTTCACGGGAGGCATATGTTGCTATGAAAATTTCAGTTTCTTAGTAACCAAGGGGGGATTTTGATTTTATCAAAGAAAATAAGAATAATTGAAAGCAAAGTAAATAAGTAATCAATAAGAGTAAGATATTGGTCACGGGATAATATCCTTCACAAACATGTATTTTCATCAATGACTAGAATTGAAATTTTAATCTCTCATTTACTAAAAGTCATAGGATATCTTGATCGCAAGAATATCCCATTTATTTCCCTATTTTATCACAAACACATTAAAAGATGCACATGTGAAATCTACCTAGAAAGCAACCTAAAGTGTAAAAACACAATTAAGTTTAACTTCCTAAGAGCAATAAGTTCTATGAAATAAGACTAAGCAAAGCAATCGAACGTGTAAAAGCACTAATTCGATTTAACCAAGGTTATGATTCATATGTGACTAGTATGATATATCACTACAAGAACTACTCACAATTATGCTACTTGTGATCATAAATTATTCAACTTTTACGTATTGAAAACCCTAATCTAGCAATAGGTATGAATGCAAATCGGATTGATTCCGGACTCAACCAAACAAGCATTCAAATCATATAACAATATTAACCATGAATCATAAACAATAAATTATTGAGACAAAACTAATTCATTGATGCAAATATTATATTTGAGAAATCAACTTTAACCCATAACCAATAATAGTATTTAGCTACTCATAGCTATGGAGTTCATCATCATAATATTAAAGTAAAGAAGATGAAACATAAAGCAAACCCTAATATCTTGCTCTCTCCAAAGCTCCTAGTATAAAAAACTTTTAATTATAGAAAATTTTTCATTTTTTGTAGCTTTTCCTCCATCCAAACTAGGTCAAGTCCTCCAAAGTCCATCACCAAAAAGTCCACCAAGCCCATAAAACTATGTGTAGAAATAATCCAATAATTTTTTTGCCAAAAAGTAGTCGCCGGTAAACTGGGTTCATTGCCGGAAGTTGGCCATAAATAGCTCAGGTGACCGGCAAAGTCCACACGATCACCAGTCAAACGGGTCAACTCGGGTAGTCAACTGAGTCAACGAACTCGACTCAGTGATGTCACGAGTTAGAGTGGTTAGTCAGATGATCTAGTCATATTCAGCTCACTGACTCAGCTGAATGACTTGGCCTAGGCCATAGTGGCAAAGGCCTAAGCCATTACACATGCTAGAATGAGAATATGTGATGCACCATCAGCCATCTTCAACCCAGCCATTCTTTACAGCTGCAGCTCATAACTTCTGTAACTTCTATGCATCACAACCACTCGACTACTGCTTTCATACATAAACTCATTCGTTCTCAACACCACCAGAACACTTCCTTGACTGCTTCTTAATCATCATCACAACTAAGATCCCAACCCCATTTTAGTCGTAGATTCAAAAGCAACATCGCCTACAACAACTTGACCCTGGCATGCAACAAACAACACATCATTCCATCCCTTCAGTTCAGTTGCAATACTCCCAGCTGCATTTCCAGTACCACCAACTCATTGCTTCCACTCAACAGTAGCTTCAATTCATGATTGCGACACCTATAATCCTCTTCCAGTTGGCCCTGCAATCCTAAGCATGCATTTATACTTCACATATCACTTCAATTAAACTGCATCCATTCTCAACACTTCATCCATACTCCACTGCACATATCCTGGCATTCATCATATACTCAGCACCACAGGTTCATAACCACTGTAACCAATCGCAACAATTACAAATGCACTTCATTCACCATCATTTCCTGCTGCATTCTTCCCTGTATTTCATGCATTCCAGCACACACCTACAATCTCATACCTGCGATACCTATAACCATCAACATCAATAGCACCAGCCTTGATTACTCTACATCTTCAATACAAACCACAATTACCATCACCAGTATGACATTCATTTTAAACCCTGTATGGGTTCCTTCCATTCCTTATCAGAATTGATGTTATCAGCTCTTTTCTTCATTTCTTCCTTGACTTGGTACATCAGAAGCACTTCTCCTCTTTCAATTCTCTATTCTCCACTAAACTGAACAATAAATAGCACCACAATCATGTTATCACCAGAAGCAACAGTATGTACTCCATTTCCTTCCATTATCTGCACCATCTCTTCAAGCCTATCAAACCCATGAATTTCAACCACCTGGTACACAACAAATCCATCTACATCCATAATTTCTCATTGAGTTCCTCCATTCCAGCTACACCCATTATCTCTTCTTCATATGAATCATCAAGAACTTCTCCATCTCCACCTCATACACAGAATCATCAGAAACCCATTCTTTCCTATAGAATTCTTGATTGTAATCACATCAGAACCCATTATTCCTTTAGTCAGCAACAACAACTCTTCATAACATTTCTTTGCCATACTCAGAATCACATCAAACCCTCAATTTCTGTTTCCACCAAACCCTAATTGACATTAATCTTCACAGAATCGACTTGATTGCTTTAGTTTCTTGCTCTTAGAGATAAATTCAACAGAAACCCCATCTCTTCTAGTATCTATTACCAACCCTAAATTTCCATTAATCTTCATCGAATCTTCCATCTTATTTCTCCCCAAATCAACAGAAAGAAAGCATCTTCATTTGTAGTAACAACCTAGCCTTCCATGATATTTCAGTGCCTAAATCCTCTTCTAACACGGTCGAACCTACTCGGTTCTTCATCACAGGTTCATCTGAGTCTCGCCCCTTCTCTAATTTTGAGGTGCCGCCATGATTTCTCTCAATTTCAGGCAAAGGAGGTAATGATGAGAGAAAATACATTTCTTCTAATTTTTAGGGATAGGTAATGATAAGAATTATTATAGGCACCCAAAAGATTAATACAAGCCACATTGGTTGTTTGTCCATTTCGTTCCAAATGGATTTTTTCTTCTTTTTTCACTCCGAATGATTCCAGAGTACCTAAATAACTCAAAATCACACATAAGATACATAATTTACAAGAAAACTTCGCAAAGAAAGCATAAACATTAGATAATAATAAGGTGTTCTAGACACCTATCAAGTTCCCCCACACTTAGACTTTGCTAGTCCCCGAGCAAATCAAATAAAACTAAAATACATACAACTCCCTTTCGTTGTGGATACGGTCAAAATTAGCATGTGTGACAAGCCTTTAAACCCCTAGGTGTCCCTAGTGGACGAGTTATAGTCTCGTGAAGGTTTACCAGAGGTACACCTACAAAACCTACTTTTCCAACTTATAAGTTCTCCGAAATGATAGCATCCAATGCGCTAAGAAGACATTAATATTTTGCACACTAGTCATAAGAAGTTAGACATATATATGAACACAATCTCATCCTTAAAAGTTGAGAGAGAAACAACCATCCATATCGAAAGAAATTCGGGTTCGAGGGTGATCGAAAGTCTCAACTCTGCCTCACAAGAAAGGGTTTTATGAAGTTGCTCTCAATAATAAATAGCTTTTTATGGGTCACACATGTGTCCAGGTAGGAATGAAGAGAGAATCATGCGACACATTTGAATGGTAAGAAGGTAAAAATCCTCTAAAGTATTTTAAAAATCCACATTTATTTTTTTTGAAAACCTATTTTTTCTGGCAATCTCTAAGAAAGGAAATCAACCACTTAACAAAGGTGGGAATATACTTACTTACCTCGTTATCCATTCAATGTGCAGTTAGCACCACCCTCACAACATCCATAGAAACGTCTTCGGTCTTCAATCCTTGTCTTTATCTTCGTCTTCGGTCTTCAAATCTTGAACTTCGTAGAATCTTGACAATGTAACACTTTTCTCTAATTCCTTGTTGCTTGAAACTTCATTATGAATATTCCTTCTTTCTATTGGCTTTATTGAAAGGATACAAAACTAAAAAAAACAAACTAAACAAACCAAAATATGATACAACATATTTTTCTTGTCTCTCTCTCTCTCTCCCTCTCTTTTTTTAACAAGAAAAATAAAACAAGACAAAATAATAAAACTAATAATGAACCTAACAAAATTTTCTCTCCTCGTTAGTCTTTTTTTTTCCTTGTCTTGTTGCTTTACTTGAATTTGAGAAAATAAAATTTGCAAATTTGTGATGCATGATGATAGTTTGCTATCTCAAGCATGTTTGTCAATGTTAGTGATCAAAACTATAAAGTCTTGATTGATAGTCTACTATAGCTAAGGTCTTCGACTAGGATAGAAAGTGTAGTTGAGATCAAGAACTCCATGGCGATCATCATACAAGACGAAGGACTACTCAAGGAACCAGTGGATCTTCATCGACTAAAAGGTATGTGGAGACTTTGACTTATCTATCACTCAAAAGTCTATCTACTCTATCTCCTATCTTGAGACAAAATCCGTATTACTATATAGACTTATATTATACACATGTGATATTTCGAGCTGAGTATATCTTGCTTATCTATTTCTCGAAATATGTGTTGGTAAAGCTTTCGCTTTAGCCAAGTTTATCTTTACCTAGTGACGAAAGTCATGTTATGTTTCAATCACTTTGAAAATCGCTCTGACGAAAAATAATTTGTGAATAACAACTATATAACGACCTCTGAGAATGTTTCAATGATTGAAATGAGAGTTTAGACAATATAACCATTGGAGGATATAAGCATTGTTGTGGAAACACATATATGTATAAGTCCTTATTGTTTGAACCAAAGTTTGTGAACTTTGTTGATCAAGTGAAACCGGAGAAGTGCGTGAGCTTCAGTCCGCGAACTCAGTACGCGAAGTTCTCAAACCCAAGAATTTATGCTAGAGTTTGTGAACTCCATCCGGGAACTTAAGTCCGCGAACTTGAGTAGGTTATGTTTAAAAATAATGTTCGTGAACTTATCTTAATAAACTAAGAAATGTTATTGCAAACCGTGGGTTTATAGTTCATGAATCGATTCAAGTGAATCACATCGTTTTTGCTTTGATTGTGTCTTGTGTAGTACATAAAGATATAAGCAATTAAACAACTCTTTAATTAGTTCATTTGAGTAATTTGGATGAGTTATGATGAAGAAGAATATGGTTGATATGAAATTTATCATATGGCTAACCATTTGGTTAATTATTGTTGAAACAACTAATGTACAAGTTTGGGTACGGTTTTCACAAGCCTACAAACGTGCATTTCATGTGTGTGTAACAAGCTATGTTTTCGATCTAACGGTTGATAAATATTATCTTGAATCTAATCAGGTTTTCATCCAACGGTGAATATTGAATGCTTTGTCACTAAGCTAACATTGTTTGCAAACCCTGATTTGAGAGACTATATAAGGGAGAACTCTAGGAACTGGGAAACCTAATCCCCACACATTATGTGTGATACTAGTTTACTAACCTAGAGTCGATTCTCCTTTAACATTTGGTTTTCTTCTTCTAAAACCAGGTTAATGACTTCATTGGGATTGTGAAGCCACACCAATACTACTTTTCTTGTAGTTGTGTGATCTGATCTTGTTGTTTCTATCGTATGAGTATAATTGTAATAATTATCTTGAGATTTCTATCTCCGATAGGCAAGATATAAAAGTAATCATAAACATCTTCGTCTCATCGTTTGTGATTCCACAATATTTTTTTTCACTGCGTCGATTAAGACTATTGTGAGGTGATTGATAAAACTGAGCTTTTCTTCGGGAATATAAGTCTGGTTTTATCAATTGGTTCATGTTCACCTTGATTTATCAAAATACGGAACAAAATTCATAGGTTTATTCGTGGGAGACGAATTTATCTATCTTGTAGACTTTTCTGTGTGATACATATTTATTTATCAAAGTCTTCGACTTTTGGTCGTAGAAACTAACTCTTGGTTGTGGGTGAGATCATCTAAGGGAATCAAGTGCGCAATATCCTGCTGGGATCAGAGGTGTAGGAGCATAATTGTACCTTGGATCAGTGTGAGATTGATTGGGGTTCAACTATAGTCCAGACCCAAGTTAGCTTAGAGTAGTCTAGTGTATATAGCGGCTTAATACAGTGTATGTTTAATATGGACTAGGTCCTGGGTTTTTTCTGCATTTGCGGTTTCCTGGCTAACATAATTCTGGTGTCTGTGTTATTTCTTTTTCGCATTATATTCTTTTATATAATTGAAATAATACAGGTTGTGCGTTGTTCAATCAATTATAATATCCGACCTTTTTGGTTGTCGATTTAAATTGATTGACACTTGGATATTGTTCTTTTGTACCATCCAACTTTCCTCCTTGAATTAGATAAAGACTCGCAGATTTCTGTTTGCTTGAGTTTATATCAAATCAAGTGAGATTGAGATAATAACTCCTTGAGATATTTTTATCTAGATTGTTTCTGACTTTCTAGTAAATTCTCTAGAAAGTAAGTCGGAGTTTGTCCATACAAATTGCTAATCGAAATATTGGGTTTGGTTGTTAGACCCCCGCTTTTTCAATTGGTATCAGAGCAGGAAAACACATTTAAGACCTTACAATTATGTGTTTGTAGCGATCTAACTTTATGGACAGAGGTGTTATCTCAATTAACGTACCACCAGTCTTCGATGGATCTAATTACTAATGGTGGAAAATTGTTATGCGAGCTTTTCTTTAAGCACGTGATTTTCAATCATGGGTATATGTTGTTAATGGCTATGATGCTCCCATTGAGGAAGTTTGAGATGTAAACGTTCCAAAGAATATTGGTGAATACACCCCTGCCGAGATTCTTGCTGCAAAGAAAAACTCCAATGGTTTGAATGCCATCATACATGCCATTACCCAAAATCTTCAGCACCATGTGTCTAATTGCACTAAGTCGCAAGAAGCTTGGATATCTTAGCAACCGTATTCGAAGGTAATTCCAGTGAAAAGGAAGCTAGGTTTCAAAACCTTAATTCCGATTGGGAAAACCTTCATATGGCAGATGAAAAAACACTTGATGAGTTTGATCACAAAGTGTTTGAAATTGTTAATGCATCTTTTGCATTGTGCAAGACTATTCCTGAAAAGGACATTGTGATGAAAATTCTCAGATCGCTGCCATCTAGATATGATTCTAAGAAGCATGCCATCGTTGAGGGAAATAACCTTGATACTCTCTCCAGAAATACGCTGGTTGGAAAGATTAAGATCTTTGATCATGAATATTCATCCAAATCTAAGGATGTTGCGTTCAAAGCACTAAAAGACACTAAAATACTTGATAAAAGTAAAAAAATGTATATCTTTGAAGATATTCACTCTAAGATAGATTCATCAGATGAAGATCTTGAAAAATCAGTCTCGATGATCACAAGATAATTTAGGGATCTTCTGCTGAATATAAGTAAAAGGTTCACCAGAGATAAGCATAAGGCATCAGTCAAGCCTCATAATCGTGTTCCTCCTAAAAACAAGGATATTGATGAAACTAAAGATGAGGATATGCCTAGGTGCTTTAAGTGTAAGGGATTTGGTCATTTTGCAAACGAGTGTCCAAATCGTAGAAAATACACTGGGAACAAAGGTCTTGCTGCAACTTTTGATGAAATGTCTGACGACTATGATTCAAATGAAGACGAGAAATCAAGTGTTGTACTTTTAGGTGAAAATATTGAGTTTGATAATTGTAGCAATACATACATCAATCTTGATATTCTTTCAGAAGATAATACAACTATTCCGGAAGATAAAGTTGACCCATTCTTTGGAAACTCGGTTTATAATGGTTTAGGTTCCACTATGTTCCTAGCTGCTTGCGCATCTCAGAAGCTTAATTTTTATCCAAGTTTGACGTGTTTATATTGTTTATTAAAGGATCATGAACTTTCAAAGTGTTACAAGTTTAAACACCAACAAAGGCACGTCAACAAACTTCAACGAAGAGCAAATCATTTATCAAGAAAGCTTAAACTGGCTCAGCAGACCGCAGAGGTATGTAAGATTTTATCTTCATCTAAGAAGTTAGTTTCCAAGGATAAACCATGACTATTACTAAATAAATTATGGTAAAATGGTTTTGATAGACAAAAGTCTATGGATTCCTTTCAAGAGGAAAATGGTGGACAAATTGTTGTTCACCACAACGCAAATTGATTATGTTGTTTTTGAAATCTTGTCTAATGTGCCTGATCAAAAGAGACAATGATTTTGTATTCTTCAGGCTTTAGGAAAAGCTCACTTTCTTTTCTTTTTTGTCTATCAAATAAAAGAAAGGGTATCACCGACAATTCTACTCTTCATGGGGTTGAGATTTGGTCGTGTACGAACCTATTTAAAGGTTTCGAACCCTATGTTCTTTTTCCTTCTCTGTAACCTCCTTTTATCTCAAGACTTCTTGTTGAGCAAATTGTTATTTCCTCTCAAAAACCCATATGTTTATGGATACTCCAAGCATGATGTCTTCTGAAGAAAAGGATGTTAATTTGATTGTTAAGCCATCAATCATGAAGGAAAAATAAAAATCTCCACTAGCTCCAACTTTGAAAAGAAAAAGAAGGAATGTGAGGAAGCTAAGGCCGTTCCTTCAAATTCTCAGAAGTTTTATGATGTTCTTGATGGGTTGAAGGAGATACGAAAGGAGATTCAACAAATAAAGGCATTTGTGTATAAGATTCATGAGATTCAGAAGGACCTAGTTCGACAACAGCAACCTACAAGGTTTATTGATATAAACTCCTACCTTAATGAACATTATATCCAAATGGTTGTTGACGACAAGGAGTTCGGGGACGATAAAGAATTATTCAAAGGTCTTATTATCTAGTAAATCTTCTATATTTCTTGTTTTGATTAGAAGAATAACTAGTGTTTGGAATAGCCATTATTGTGATTAGACATAGCTATGTCTAAATCTTTCATCTTCTTGTTTTTAGATTTATTGGTTTAAATTCTAAACTTGTTTGGAAGATGATTTTTGCAGTATTAATCTTTATGATTTTATATATTGCAATATTGTTATGGGATATGTGTGTTTACGTCCGTGAACTTGACTATCCCATAATTTGTCAAAAGTAAAGTCGTTCATGAATTAATATGAAAGTATTGATAAAAGAATTAATGGACTTTTGACAAACACAAAAGTTAAACCTATGTTGTCAATTATTGATGTAAGATAGGTTAAAATCTTTTATGATTCAAGGATTATGTCTATTGTATGTCATTGTGCAAATGGTGATGGAAAATAGAATGAATTCTTGATTATTCCACGGTATAAGGTCGATCTCCGATCCACAATTTTTGGGTAAATAATGTGTTGTTCCATAAAGTGTCTTATGTTGAGCAGGTGAATAACGAAAGTTGATTATTTTTTTATTGGCTTAGTTGTTGTGCCGTAAGGTACTTTGTGTTGAACATGTGAAATTAAATTGATCACTTTTATGATTAATTTGGTTGTGTACTTCGATTAGATTAATTATGGGTTCATTTGTGATTAATCTAATTGATTTCTTAAGTCTCCATAAGTTTACTTGTGTTAAGTATATTTGGTTAAATTAATCTTAGGTTCGCTTACGGTTAATTTGATTGAATATTCTTTTTGGATTTCAAATTCATACTTGAATGTGATTTATTGAGTCCAAAGACATCCTTCTTTTCTTTTGAAATTAAGGTCGCTCTTGTTGTTCCCTTGGGAATTACATTTTATGGGGGGGAGTTCTTTTGAACTTGTGCTTAATTGCCAAATCTTTGTGGGGAGTGCGGTTATGGAATTTTATAGGGGTTATCTTGTATCTTTATAGACTCCTTGATGAATGCATTTAGCTTTGGATTTATGATTGCATCTAAACAAGATGGTATACATTTACCTTTGGTCATAAACCGTCTCTTGCGAAAATTTCATTAGGATCACGTTCTTGTACCTTTGCCAATTGTATTGACAAAAAGGGGGAGAATTAATATGTAATTCACACTACAAATACATATGGTTTTCGGATCATTATGTAAGGGGGAGTGGTTTCCATGTGAGATGGAGTATTGACTAAGGGGGAGTGACATATCACCATAGTATTCTTGTTAAAGTTGTGATGCAATTGGACTTTGACGCTATGTAATGATACAATGACGCTGTATAACAATGATTGAGAACTCTTGTTTTCTCGTTGTTATAGCTATGGATTTTCAAAAACGATGATGCTAAACTTATAACCTTTGGGATCATTGGAGTACTTGGAAGTGACAAAGATTTCGAGTAATGTTGAAGATTAGATGACATGTGGAATAGGAGATACAAAGTTTATTTATATATTTTTTGTATTCCATATGTATTAATAGTTTTTCCACTAAAATTGACAAAGGTGGAGATTGTTAGAGCACTGCTCGGTCGAAATCGCATGCGTTGCTATCTCAAGCATGTTTGTCAATGTTAGTGATCAAAACTATGAAGTCTTGATTTCTAGTCTACTATAGCTAAGGTCTCGGACTAGGATAGAAATTGTAGTTGAGCTCAAGAACTCCATGGAGATCATCATACAAGACGAAGGACTACTCAAGGAACCAGCGGATCTTCATCGAATAAAAGGTATGTGGAGACTTGAACTTATCTATCACTCAAAAGTTTATCTACTATCTCTCCTATCTTGATACAAAAGTCGTATTATTATACAGACTTAGATTATACACATGTGATATTTCGAGCTGAGTATATCTTGCTTATCTATTTCTCGAAATATGTGTTGGTAAAGCTTTCGCTTTATCCAAGTTCATCTTTACCTAGTGACGAAAGTCATGTTATGTTTCAATCACTTTGAAAATCGCTCTGATGAAAAATAGTTTGTGAATAACAACTATATAACGCCCTCTGAGAATGTTTCAATGATTGAAATGAGAGTTTAGACAATATAACCATTGGAGGATATAAGCATTGTTATGGAAACATATATATGTATAATTCCTTATTGCTTGAACCAAAGTATGCGAACTTTGTTGATCAAGTGAAACCGGAGAAGTATGTGAGCTTCAGTCCGCGAACTCAGTTTGATAACTGGCGGAATTTCTTAAACCCGAGAATTTCTGCTGGAGTTTGTGAACTCCATCCGGGAACTTAAGTTCGCGAACCCAGTCCGCGAACTTTAGTAGGTTATGTCTAAAAACGATATTCGTGAACTTATCTTAATAAACTAAAGAATGCTATTGCAAATCGTGGCTTTATAGTTCATGATATGATTCTAGTGAATCATATCGTTTTTGATTCGATTGTGTCTTGTGTAGTACATAAAGATCTAAGCAATTGAACAACTCTTTAACTAGTTTCATTTGAGTCATTTGGACTAGTTATGGTGAAGAAGAATATGGTTGATATGAAAGTTATCATATGACTAACCATTTGGTTAACTATTGTTGAACCAACTAATTAATGTACAAGTTTGGGTATGGTTTTCACAAGCCTATAAACGGGCATTTCATGTGTGTGTAACAAGCTATGTTTTCGATCTAACTGTTGATAAATATTTGTAGTTGCAGAATAACCTACAACTACACCCTCAATAGAATTAGTAAAAACTCAAGAAATTCTTGATGGTGAATGATAACTTTCTTATTAATTCTCTTAGTTGATTACATAGAATTATCAAAATGGAACTAGAATAGTTACAACTTTTTCTATTCTCTTTCTTAAGATAATTTCTTACACTCATTAAAAGAACATCCCGAATTTTACATTTGAACTCCTATTTATAGTAAAATTTATGCAGCTGTATATGAGTTGCGAAGTATCGCAACTCATACTCACAAAATTATTCCATCCTCGCAAAACTTCATATTTGTCCGCGCTACTTCTATCATCGTATCATTTTATAACTCTTTTCTCCTTTATTTATTACGATACTCGTGAACTATTATCTTGCGATATTCAGTACCTACATCTTGCCTCTTCTCATGTCAATTCTACGAAGAAGAAATGATCGTGAGAACATAACCGTTACTTAGTCTTTTAGAATTTGGACACGTCTTTTGTAACCGTCCTTTTCTAGTTATTCCCTTATATAACTCCTTTATATTCTCTTCCTTTTCTTCTTCTTACTTCTACAATTTTATCTTTTGTTCATACTCCCCATTACTGTTTTCTCTGCAATTTTTTCTTCTATTATATCTTCATGAGTTCTCCAAGGTAATTTCCTTCTATCTCCGCGCATTTCATTTGTTCTCCTCTTTAATTTTTGTATAATTTGTTATCTGATTTTGGTTTATTTCAGCAAAATAACTCCTCAGATGAAACCTCAACTAAAAAATCCAAGTCCTAATCCACGAAGAAGAAAATCTGAGAATCAAAAGGTAGTTAAAATACTTTGCCTTCTTTCCTGAACAATATATTGTTGCCTCAGTTTTTAATATACATTTTGATTCGCAGGTTGGCGAAAAACCAAACCCTGGTAAGAGATCTCGAGTAACTAAACCCACACCATTAATTCCGATTGATGATTTCCTTCCTGAAGTTGACAAGGAATTTTCCTCTCCTCCTCGTGAAAATGCTTCTTCACACACTCCTGCCTCTACTCCATTACCTACCTTTCAATCTCCCATCAGTGTCAATTTATCAACACTTCTTCAAGATCAACCCTCGAAAATATTTCTTCAACTTCTTCTCTTGAAAAACAACCCTCGCAAAATATTTCTTCAACTTCTTCTCTTGAAAAACCTATCTTGTCCCCAAATCCTTTGAATGCTATTTTTCCAAACAATTTGCAGCTTGCTCTTATTCCTTCAAATTCTTCTCCTCTTCCTCAGGAAATTCGTGATGGAATTTATTCAACTTTCCGAATGTTATCTGAGGTTTTGACCAATACTGCGAAGTCTACTAATGTTCGTTCGCAATATGAGTTTTGCGAAGTTCTAAATAATTTCGTCAATCCAGACATTTCTTCTTCACGTCAATCCTTGGAAAAAGAAATTGAATTGCTTCGCCAATCTTTGAAATCTTCTCAAGCAGAATGCGAGGATCTCCGTAAAGAAAATTATCATCTTCAAAATGATTCTCTCGACTGCGCGATTCTTCGAAAAAGAAATGATGAATTGAAAGGTATGATTGCTTATCTTCATATTTTCCCTTTTATTTACTTATATTCTTCATATGCTTGAAACATCCATTAAAACCCATTCCCCTTTATAGAATCCATCCAGAAATGTAGAAGATTGGTACTTCACCATGAATCAGATGCAACAGAATATCGAACCAAGCATGAAAGCCTCTCAAACCAATTCTCCCATTTATCTAATCTTTACTCGTGTGCTCTTGACAACTCTGACGCTCTTTTTCAAGAGAATACTCAACTAATATATGATCGAAATTTTTTGAATGATGACATATCTCAACTTTTTTTCTTCCTTAACTAAAGCTAATTTGAGAATAGAAACCTTATTAGAAGAGAACAAAACCTTATCAGAAGAGAAATGTTCGTTTTTGAATACAATGATTGTTTCTTCGCAAGAATTAAATACTCTTCAGAATAAATGTTGCGATCAAGAAAATCTTCTTTCTTTGTTGAAAGGTGAACTTGAGGAATTAAAGAAGTCTTCAGATGCTGAAAGAAATTCTTTTTTTATTGAGAAGAATTCCCTTATTAATAAGAATATAGTCTTGAGTGCTAAGAAGAATCAACTTGAAGAAGATTATTCGTCATTAAAAAGTCTTAATGCCAAACTTGCGAAGGATAAAAATTTTCTTCTTTCTAAAGATCAAAAGCTTCAATCTCGACTTAAAGGATTAGTTGGTGATGGTTTTGATAATGCGATGAATCAGATGAAGAACTGTTGTCCATCTTTAGCTCAATATCTTACTTCGCAAAGATAAGGTAGTCATTAAAATTTGACTGCCTCTGGTATATCTTTAAATTTCGTTATACTCGCAAATTTTATCCTTTGAATTTTGTTTTATTTGCAGAATCTGAGAACAACCTTCGTAATGCGAAAGCTGGATTAGAAGCCTCCTGTTCCGAGATTCGTAAGAAAAATGCTTTGCTTTCTACCCGCTTAATCAACTCTCGTGACCGTGCTACTCGGAGATTCAACTATCTTTCTTATTCCAAAGATATCGAAGATACCAACCATCAAAAAGCTATACTTCGTGAAAGTCATCTGAAAGCTCAAGTCTTTACGAATAACATTCTCTTATCAAGAGCCTTGCCTCCTGTGAAAATTACTCCTCTGAAAATATCTGACGATGAAGTTGCTCGTGAGCCTGATAGTGATTTCGATTATGAGAGTGATGATGAAGATCTTGATGACGAGAAAGAATCTATTCCTCAAGGAGATGTTCCTGTTGCATATTCTTCAAAGGATGATATCTCGCAAAAGTCGAAGTCTGCTAATGACCCTACTCATCTTAAAGATCCAGCACAGAGTGTTGATGAAGCATGATAACATTCTTTTTTCAATTTATCATTGACTCTCCTGTCCTCCTTTCTTTTGAATTCCTTACCTTAGTTACTGTTGGTTTTCTTTTTGCAAACAATTCTGTTTTTTAAGAAGTACATCTGATATTTTGCGAAGATGATTTAACCTTTCTTTAATTAAATTTTTTCCTTATTTTGCCCCATTTGATCATATGAAGAGAAATAATATGTAACTCACAAATAAAGCTTAGTATCTCATTTTCCCCCTATTATTTCTCTTTAAATGATTAAACGTTGTTGGAAGTATTAGAATATCTGCCTCAATTTATCTTACGAAGTTTCAACTTGTTACGATTGTAAATAAGAAATCCTCCCTTTTAAGTATAAGAAATAAAATATATGAAATATCCTTAATAAGTATACTACATATATAATACCTTTGAAGAAGTATTAGAAGTACTAAATCCGTCAAATGAAAAGATATAAGAAGTATTAGAAATACTCAATCTACCAAATGAAGAGATATAAGAAGTATTAGAAGTACTTAATTCACCAAATGAGGAGATATAAGAAGTATTAGAGGTACTCAATTCACCAAATGAGGAGATATAAGAAGTATTCAATCTGTGAATAATTATGTAACATATGACGAAGTATAATGATTACTTAACCTTCACCAAATGAAATATCCGTTGAAGAAGTATAATAAATATGAGATATTCTTGAAGAATTATAAGAAGTATTCGACTTTTGGAGAAATATTCAATATATGGAGAAGTATAAGAAGTATGTAATTCTCGTAAACTTTTACGAATATGAACTTATCTGTATTTGATTACTATCAAAATCGCATCTTTTGTTAAGTCTTCGTTAAAATTCTTCAATGATGTTGTCTTCTTTGATAGGAATTCTTGAAAAAATTATTCAATGATATTGACAGAGCTGTCTTCTCTTCAAAACTTCATAATGTATATTCTTGTAAAATTTCTTCAATGATATCGACGAAGCTGTCTTCTTTTCAGATCTTCATAATGTATATACTTGTATAATTTCTTCAATGATGTTGATGTAATGAATTTTATTAATTTATGTGGTCTTATCATGCCTTCCTAAGTAAAGGTATTATTTTGCCACCTCTTTTGTAGTAAATTTTTGTATTTGCGATAATATGACAAGCCTGAACATTCTTGCGAACATACAACCTCGTGACATTATCGTCTTGCGATGAAATCGCAGGACGTTTTTACACTTTCATGTAATAACCCATTGATCTCATCTTAACTTTTTTTGTTTCATTCTGCGAGTTCTTTTTGTATGTTTTCCTTCTCTTTTTTTTTTTTTTTTTTTTTTGCTCGCTCGCAACTTCATTTGTTGCACAAATATGACAAGCCTTTATGTTTTCGCAAACAAGAAGCCTCGTGACATTTGCGTCTTATAGCACGTATCAGCTCCCTAATGGAGGGTGCTGCCCTTTATCTTCCCCCTGGTTGCCCCTTCAAGGAAGCGTACATCGACCATACAAGGTTAGATCTTCCCATCCGGTTCTGCCAACAACCAGCTTTTGATCGCAACCTCGTATCCTTTTTGCCTATAGGGCTTATAGTTACGAGGTTGCACCCTATGGGGTATCTTTGGGCCAAGTGCATCATTTGCCAAGACTTGTCAAAAATGGCAGATGTGGTTCAACCTCACCCGGCACTCTTGACTCAACCGTGTACCTCGGCGCCTTGATCGTTTTCTGCACTTCTTGGGAAAGACAGTATGCCTTAGTCGCCCAACCTAAATCCTCTTACACCTCATTTTATATTGCGTGATGTCGCTAGATTAGGTGAGAATCCAAGGTGTCTAACCCGGATAGGTACCCCATTATTGGGTTGTACCCCTAAATTTTTACCATGTACTAAGGGCCCTTGGTGGTGTTCCGGTTACCCTTATCCACGTTTATAGGTACCCCCTTAAATGACGTACTTTAGGACTTTGCCTCTTACGAAATATAGCTTCGCGAACTAGGGTGTACGCCATAAAGGTTTGCTTGTATTAAAATTTTCTGCGGCTCTCTTTCTTTTTTGGAGGCTGATCATAGATTGCGGTCTTTTATTCGCAAATTAATGAAAGTTTAATCGCAATATAAATTTTGAAACTCGTAACTTTTCCCAATTTCCTGCGAGCAAACAATATTCGTAAAAATTTTCATGAGTTTTATGGATAATACCTTTTCAAATATAGTCTGTTCCAAGGTCTACCAAGCCTCAAACCCATGTCTCTCCCTTCTGGATCCATCAGCCGATAAGCTCCGCTTCCTACAACTTCTTTAATAACATATGGTCCATCCCATTTTGGTGCTAATTTTCCTCCATTTTCTTTTTGATATGGAGGTGTTTCTCGCATGACCAAATCACCTGGTTTATATTCACGTTCAATGACTCTCTTGTTGTATTCTCGAGCTAATCGTTCCTGATAAATCTTCATATGGTGCAACACCTTTTCTCTTTTTTCTTCCAAATCATCCAATTCACTTAATATTACTCCCGCACTTAAATTTCTTTCCCAAGCTTCTTTCTTTGTTGTCGGAATTACAACCTCTGTGGGTAATACTGCTTCTACTCCATATGTTAGACAATAAGGAGACATTCCAGTTGCTTCTCTTCTAGTTGTATTGTATGCCCAAACTGCGCTAGGTACTTGCTCGCACCATCCTTTGAGATGTCCTTCTAATTTCTTTTTGATTGTATCTGCGATTGTTTTATTTGTTGATTCTGCCTGTCCATTAGCTTGTGGATATAACGGGGTTGACTTCCCACATTTTATCCTAAAAGCACTGAGTAACATCTCTATGTTCTTCCCCTCAAATTGTTTTCCATTATCAGATACTAGTTGTGCTGGAACCCCGTACCTGCAAATGAGGTTCTCAAATATGAATGTAAAAACATCTTTATCACGAATATGCTTTACTGCTTTTACTTCTGCGAGCTTCGTGAAATAATATGTTGCAACTATCAAGTATCGCCTTTGTCCAGATCCAGGTATAAATGGTCCAACAATATCCAACCCCCATTTACCAAAAGGCCAGCAGCTTGTTGAAGAAGTTAATGTGGCCCCTGGTGCATGAATTATTTTACCATGTCGTTGACATTCCTTGCATCTTCGTACGAACAATTTTGCGTCTGTATGCATATAAGGCCAGTAATATCCTTGTATCTTTGCTCTATATGCTAGAGATCTTCCCCCACTATGATTGCCAGCTTCTCCTCCATGTAACATCTTCAATATTTTTTCTCCTTCTTCGCGAGTTAAGCACCTGAGAGGTGGTCCATTGAAAGATTTTCTATATAAAATTCCTTCTCGCAACTCATAGTTTGTTGCACGACTCTTTAATTTATGTGCTTCTAGTCTGTTCCTGGATATTTCTCCTGTTGCGAGATATGCATGAATTTCTTTTCTCCAATCTGCGATGTTGTTTGATAACTCTCTTTCTACTTCCATCGCAACAGCTTCCTCAATTTCTTTCTCTTTGTCCACTGATGGGTGTTGAATTGTCTGTATTTGGATATTTCTTGTATTTGGATTTATCATCATGCTTGGAATAAATGCAAAAGCATCTGCGAGACGGTTATATTTTCTAAATATATGTCTCCATTTTAATTTTGGTATCTTCGCAGATAATTCCTCAACGAGTTTCTTGTATTTCTTCAAAGAAGATTCATTTGTGGTATATTCCCCTTTAATTTGACAAATCACTAACTGCGAATCACTTGTTATCCTTATACTTTCAAGCTTCTTTTCTATTGCGATCTTTAATGCATGCACTACAGCTTCGTACTCTGTTTCATTGTTCGTGGATGCAAATTCTAGTCTGAATGAGAATGATGTTCTTTCTCCTTCTGGTGAAATCAACACGACTCCAATTCCATTTCCCTCACTATTGGATGATCCGTCCACTAGATTTTCCCATCTATCTGGTTCTGTTAATAAGTCTTTTGGATTTCCAAATTCTTCTTCAACATCCATCATTTCCTCTACTGCTTCATCTTCTTCCAAAGGAAATTCTGCCAAAAAATCTGCGACGACTTGTGATTTTTGCGATGACAATACTTCATATTTTATCTTGTAATGGTTTACTTGTGCATTCCACCTTTCTATTCTTCCTGACCTTTTTGTGTTCTTCATGATTGATTCAATTGGGACTTTGGTTACCACTTTTATCACATGTGCTTGAAAGTATATTCGTAACTTGAATGATGCATAAACCAGGGCTAAGATTAACTTCTCCATTTTAGAATAATTCTTCTCTGCTGCATTAAAGGTTTTACTAATGTAGTAAATGGGCCTTTCTACTCTCAGTCTGCTCGCAACAGGAACTGCACTTAGAGCATATGGAGTTGTTGCGAGGTATACCAATAATTCTTCGTCTCTCTCTGGTTTCTGTAGTATAGATGTATTTGCGAGGTATTCTTTGATTCCTTGAAAAGCTTTTTCACATTCATCAGTCCACTTGAATTTTGCTCCCTTCTTAAGTATGTTGAAAAATGCTTGCACTAATCTGACATTCGCGAAATAAATCTTCCAAGTGAAGCCAAGAGTCCATTTAGCTTTTGTACTTCTTTTACCGTTGCAGGTGTTGGCATGTCACGAACTGCTTGGACCTTTTCTGGATCAACTTGTATTCCCTCCTTTGATACTATGTATCCCAAGAACTTTCCAGATGAAACCCCAATTATACATTTCTCAGGATTTAATTTGATGTTGAACTTTCTCATTTGCTCAAATATTTCCTTCAAATCTTGCACATGGTCTTTAGCTTCCTTGCTTTTTATCAACATATCATCTACATATACCTCCAAAGTTTTATGTATCCACTTCGCGAACACTTTTTCAACCATACGTTGATATGTAGCACCCGCATTCCGCAAACCAAATGGCATATTCACATAACAATACAAACCCCTTGGAGAAAAATAGGAAGTATGTTCTTGATCTTCTTCTGCAAGTGATATTTGATTATACCCTTTATATCCATCAAGTGAAGTGACTCTATCATGACCTGCAGCTGATTCCACCATTTGTGGTATATCTGGTAATGGAAAACTGTCTTTGGGACATGCCTTGTTTAGATCAGTGAAATATATGCAAATTCTTATTCCTTTATTCTTTTTCGGAACAATGACCATATTCGCAATCCATTCTAGATATTTTGCTTCCCTTATGATCCCTGCATCCAACATCTTTTGTAATTCTTCTTCTATCTGTACATGATAATTTTGTGATATCTTCCTTATTATTTGTTTGAATGGTCTTACATTTTTATCTATGTTCAATCTATGACACGCCACTGATATATCAATTCCTGGTATCTCATCTACACTTCCTGCGAAGATATCTTTATATTCTCGCAAAAGATCAATAGTTCTTTTTTCTTCTTCTTCATCCATCTTAGTTCCAATTCGCAAGAATAAAGGCTCCTCTTTACTTCCGATATTTATTTCTTTAGTTGGTTCAGCTGCAACATAGCTTGGACTTTTCTCCCCCATAGGTGTTGGTTCTTTGATTATTTTTGCTGGTTCCCCTTCTTTTTCTGGAATCTCATTTGGTATACCTCTTCCTTCCTTTGCTCTTATTGTATACACTCGGAATTCTTCTTCCTTTTTTGTTTCCTTCGCAAGTTTCCTACGAGGCTGTTTATTTCTTGCTCTTCCTCCGCATTGCGTTACTTCAATTTGATAACAAAATTTTGCACTATCAAGATCTCCTTTTATTTCTTGTATTCCATTTGGTGTAGGAAATTTGATTCTCTGATGTAATGTTGAAGCAACAGCTTTGATCGCATGAATCCACGACCTTCCTATCAGCATGTTATATGGAGATTCCATATCTATCACACACAAGATTACATGTGTTTCGATTTCTCCTAGTAATATTCGCAGCGCGATTTCCCCTTTAGATTTTGTTGTAGATTTTCCTAATCCATGAATAAGACATTTTGAATTTGTGATTTCTTCATCTTTAATCCCATCCCCTTAAGTGCATGATAGAATATGATATTAACAGAACTCCCTGTATCAACCAAAATTCGGTTTAATTTCCATTTTTCTACAGCTTTCTTATCTTCTAGCATGATCGGAATTGTGATCACCAATGGTGAAGTGTGGTTCAAGTCTTCATTTGGAATTTCTGCTGCTAAAAATATGATTTTTCGCTTTTCCCATTCTTCTAAAGTTGTTATCTTTTCTTCCTCCATGATCTTTCTTCCTCTACAATCTCGCTTGTATATTTTTCCCTTCATATTACTATGAAATTCATCAATCATTGTCTTTGTGATCATATTACATTCTTCTTTTTTACAATCTCCATCTACTGACTTCATTTGATCTTAAAATTTTCCACAATTCCCTCAAATTTAGGCTACCACAATTCTCAAGTCCATGTTTCTAGCGCCAATTATGTAGTTGCGGATTATCTCACAACTACACCCTCATTAGAATCCATTAAAATGATTCCTAAACCTAATTAATTTGATATGAAACTAAGAATTAAGGTACTAAAATTATAAAGAGACACAAAGATTTTTACGTGGTTCGATCAATGTGATCTACATCCACGGTGCTTCACTAGTGATTGTATGTGATTACATGATTTTACAATTGAGACTCCATTAATTAATATTTGGAGCTCTAGAATTTTGGGGAAGAAGATGATAAAGAAAATAAATCCCTCTCTAAAATTTTCTCTCTCCTCCTAAAATCATCCCCTCTCTCAAAATGTGTCTCTCCCTTTCCTCTCATGCCTAAATGGCTATTTATATAATTTTACACATTGGATAACAACTAATATTTCCCTTAATTTCGGATCAAAGAATCATCATACGAACCTTCGCAAATTTACTTCACGAACTTCCTTTACTCGTAAAACGTTCTTCGTGATTTCTTTATCTTCGCAAAATATTCTATACTCGCAAAATGTATTTTCTCTCCATAATTTCGTAAGTTATCATTTGCTGTGATATTCCGCTCCTACATCTAGATGTAGGTACTGAATATCGCAAGATAATAGTTCACGAGTATCGTAATAAATAAAGGAGAAAAGAGTTATAAAATGATACGATGATAGAAGTAGCGCGGAGAAATATGAAGTTTTGCGAGGATGGAATAATTTTGCGAGAATGAGTTGCGATACTTCGCAACTCATATACAGCTGCATACATTTTACTATAAATAGGAGTTCAAATGTAAAATTCGGGATGTTATTTTAATGAGTGTAAGAAATTATCTTAAGAAAGAGAATAGAAAAAGTTGTAACTATTCTAGTTCCATTTTGATAATTCTATGTAATCAACTAAGAGAATTAATAAGAAAGTTATCATTCACCATCAAGAACTTCTTGAGTTTTTACTAATTCTATTGTGGGTGTAGTTGTAGGTTATTCTGCAACTACATAATTGGCGCTAGAAACAGGGAAAGATTAAATGGATTTATCCTTCCTGTAACTTGCGGGATCAACCATTTCGTTTAATAATTGGTCCTCTTCTCTCTCTACTATTTTTCTCTTTTCTCTACTATTTTCTTAGTTCAATATCATCTTCAGGGAGATGTTATGGTTCATCGTTTACAAATTCATCATCGGATAATTCAAGCCTTTCGTCCGGTTTCGCATCGTCTAGTTCGAATTTCACATCTCGATCTAGTATTTTTTCCAGGGATCAGCTTCACTAACTCGTGTGAGTTCATTTGGATCTGTACAAGGATCTCCATCTGTTCATTTCTCAATGGCGGATCATTCAATTCCACCGAGTCGATCAATTACAGCTTCAACTTGTGAAAACTACAAGTAATTGATTAAACGTTCAATCACGACCAAGAAAGCATGTATGTGTTCGTTGACAACTCATCCAGGAAGATAAGTCAACTTCACGAAGAAAGATGAAGTTATGTACTTCGCAAAATGATTATACGTCCCAGCTTGGAGTATACGAAGTCCAGTATACAACTACTTGGAGTATATAATTAATTATATACTTAATTCTTACGAAGATGAGAAAGCTCCACTATGATAACTTACGAAGAAAGCTCCACTATGATTACTTATAGGAAATCACACCAAATTAAGTATATGCGAAGTATATTACCCCACTTTAGTGTTACCACATTAATTCTTACGAAGATGGTCCCATATACTTACGAAGATGATCCCCATCAAAATTCTTACGAAGATGGTGCTTACGAAGATGGTCCCCATCAAAATTATTTTCTGTCATATACTTACGAATATCATCTTCGTAGGGTCAAATCTTACGAACGTTCGCAGAAGCAGCATTTCTACTTTTACACTTCGCAAATATTCACTTTGCGAACGTTCGCAACACCAATACTTCGCAAATGTTCGTTTACTTCGCAAAAGTCCGCAAAACAGCAGAATTCTATTTCGCAAGAGTGGGCTAGAATAATTGGTATGCTATGAGAACATGCAAGACGATGCTAGCTTCGCAAGCAAATCACATACTTCTCAAGAGACAACAACGACTCACATAAAAGCTAAGTACCTCTTTCCTTAAACATTTTATTTGCTTACGAAAAATAAAAGATTTTTGATTTGATTTACAAAAAGCGATTCAATCACACAATTACAAATATGATACAATTACAAAGATCTCAAGATTTCACAATTACAAAAGAAACCGAGAAAAACATCTCGCACAAATCAATTTATATATTTCTCTTGAAAAATTTACTTTATTTCCAATGATATGATATTCGACATGGAGAGTAGTAGCTGGCAAACCTTTATGGCGTATACTCGTAAAAGGCAAAGCACCTCAGTGCGTCATATGAGGGGGTACCTATTAGGATCATTTCCATGGAAAAATATTTGTCAAGAGAGATGAAATAGATAATACAAAGGAAATCAAAACAAACAAAAAGATTTTGAAGTAGCATATAAATAAAAAATAAGAAAATTTGATAAAAGAAATGTTGAATACTAATCTAAATTTTTATTTGCATTACAGCATAGCATGAGGCAAAGAACATGGAGTGAGAGTTCGCATGATGGGTTCGCAATATTTCTTACATTTAGAGGATTAAGTACTTCTTAAGGATACTTCATACTTCTTATATATTTCGAGGATTAAGTACTTCTTATACTTCTTCAAGGATACTTCATACTTATTATACTTCAATGGTTGATACTTCTTATTTACTTCGCAACATTCCGGGACTTCGCAAAAGAATAGAGGCAAGTATATACTTTTCAAGACTAGTATTCTTTCGCTCGTTCCTTCATCAACAAAGATCAAAGATTACTACAACAACGGATTTTTTCTTAAAGATCGCTCTTCAAGCAATATTCAAGAAAAAAGAGGCAAGATGTAGGAGCAGAATATCACAGCAAATGATAACTTACGAAATTATGGAGAGAAAATACATTTTGCGAGTATAGAATATTTTGCGAAGATAAAGAAATCACGAAGAACGTTTTACGAGTAAAGGAAGTTCGTGAAGTAAATTTGCGAAGGTTCGTATGATGATTCTTTGATCCGAAATTAAGGGAAATATTAGTTGTTATCCAATGTGTTAAATCATAATAATAGCCATTTAGGCATGATAGGAAAGGGAGAGACACATTTTGAGAGAGGGGATGATTTTAGGAGGAGAGAGAAAATTTTAGAGAGGGATTTATTTTCTTTATCATCTTCTTCCCCAAAATTCTAGAGCTCCAAATATTCATTAATGGAGTCTCAATTGTAAAATCATGTAATCACATACAATCACTAGTGAAGCACCGTGGATGTAGATCACATTATTCGAACCACGTAAAAATCTTTGTGTCTCTTTATAATTTTAGTACCTTAATTCTTAGTTTCATATCAAATTAATTAGGTTTAGGAATCATTTTAATGGATTCTAATGAGGTTGTAGTTGTGAGATAATCCGCAACTACAATATTAGCTTGAATCTAATCAGGTTTTCATCCAACGGTGAATATTGAATGCTTTGTTACTAAGCTAACATTGATTGCAAATCCTGATTTGAGAAACTATATAAGGGAGAACTCTAGAAAATGGGAAACCTAATCCCCACACATTATGGGTGATACTAGTTTGCTGACCTAGAGTCGATTCTCCTTCAACCTTTAGTTTTCTTCTTCTAAAACCAGGTTAACGACTTAAAGACTTCATTGGGATTGTGAAGCCATACCGATACTACTTTTCTTGTAGTTGTGTGAACTGATCTTGTTGTTTTCATCGTACGAGTACAATTGTAATAATTGGCTTGATATTTATATCTCCGATAGGCAAGATATAAAATTAGTTACAAACTCTTCGTCTCATCGTTTGTGATTCTACAATATCTTTTTTCGCTGCGTCGATTAAGATTATTGGTGATTGATAAAGGTGATCCATTCTTCGGGAATATAAGTATGGTTTTATCAATTGGTTCATGTTCACCTTGATTTATCAAAATACGGAACAAAAACTTGTAGGTATATTCATGGGAGACGGATTTATCAATTACTGTAGACTTTTCTGTATGATACATATTTGTTTATTAAATTATTCGACTTTGGGTCGTAGCAACTCTTGGTTGTGGGTGAGATCAGCTAAGGGAATCAAGTGCGCAATATCCTGCTGGGATCAGAGGCATAGGAGCATAACTGTACCTTGGATCAGTGTGAGATTTATTGGGGTTCAACTACAGTCCATACCGAAGTTAGCTTGGAGTAGGCTAGTGTCTGTAGCGGCTTAATATAGTGTATGTTTAATCTGGACTAGGTTCCGAGATTTTTATGCATTTACAGTGTCCTCGTTAACAAAATTCCGGTGTCTGTGTTATTTTTTTTCCGCATTATATTTTGTTATATAATTGAAATAATACTAGTTGTGCGTTGTTCAATTAATTAGAATATCCGACCTTTTTGGTTGTTGATTTAAATTGATTGACACTTGGATATTGGTCTTTGGTACCATCCAAGTTGTCTCCTTGAATTTTATAAAGACTCGCAGATTTTTGTTTGCTTGAGTATAGATCAAATCAAGTGAGATTGAGATAATAACTCCTTGAGATATTTTTATCTAGATTGAGTTTAACTGTCTAGTTGATTCTCTAGAAAGTAACTCGGAGTTTGTCCATACAGATTTATAATCGAAATATTGGGTGTGGTTGTTAGACCCACGCTTTTTCAAATTTGATGTCACCATCATGATTGAAAAAATAACACTCAATATATCAAAGTAGTGCTTCTATTGGTGGGAGGTTAGGTAGCTCACCATTCTACCCAGAATTAATGTACGGTGACACACACTCCAAAAGCACATATTTAGACACGAAAAAATAAGTGAAGGTTGGTGCCTCTCATGATGTAACATGGGTAGTCTCCACTATAGGGGATCACAACTCTAATAACGAATTCAATCTGCACCTCATTTTCCACTTGCATGGTTAAATCCAACTTTAACTCTCATACAAACAAGAAATCCGATCACGTTCTCTGGCATCTCTAGGTTTAATCACTCTTGTGAGAATCTCGATGTAAACTTAGCGACATGTATACTACGTGACTCTAAACTAACTACAAGTTGGAATTTTTCATTCACTAATTTACAAAAAAGTTGAACAATCATGAAAAAATTGAAAAATTTACAATGCAAATGTTTAACCACTCCCCCATACTTAAACTTTACATTGTCCTCAATGTAAATTGAGTCATCCAAAGTAAGTCAAGGTGGGAAATCCTACATGAAATGTGACAAGAATTCAGAAAAAGTAAATACAAGACAAGAAAAAAAAAAAAGATAAGGGATACAAAACCAATGGGTTTCCTCCCATGTAGCGCTTGCTTTAAAGTCATCAGCCCGACTATATCCTTGTTTGTTATGCCTTAGATGGCTTCCAACACATTATGGGAATCTGATTGAATATTACTTGGTTGTTTCCTCGCCTCAAAGATGTTGAAGTGTATGACTTCTTCGTCGAACTTCATAGTTAAGGTGCCATTGTGGACATCGATCTTCGTTCTAGCGGTGAAATACTAGTCCTTTTACCTGCACCAAAACATCCTCAACAATCCCTTTCGGGTAAACATTAGATCTATCGGCAAGTTGAATAACTATGCCGGTTTCCTTAAGAGGACCAAGATTTAAAGCATCATAAATTGAAGTAGGCATAACATTAATGGAAGCTCCTAAATCTAGCATAGCTTTTGTAAACCTTGTTTTATCAATAGTGCATGGAATAATGAAACTACTGGGATCTTTCAACTTAGATGGGAGTTTCTTTCGAAGATATGCCGAAGAATTCTCCAATACACTCATTACCTCATTACTGGTTAGCTTGTGCTTGTTAATGAACAATTCCTTTACACACTTTTCATAATGAGGAGATTTACTAATTACTTCAATGAGTGGAATATTCACTTGTACCTTCTTAAAAACATCCCAAATATCCCTATCTTGTTCCACCTTTCTATTAGATCTAGTGAACCTGCCAGGAAAAGGTAGAGGAGGAACATAAGTAGGAATATGAGTTTTAAAGTTGGAAATAGGTACCTCAGATGTTTGGGGGAAATCAACATCTTTTTCGTCCAAAACTGGTTCCTTTTGGGGCTTCTTCTTTACCCGAATCAATAATTTCAGGTTGCACAAGTTGTGTACCACTTCCAAACGTAATAGCATTGACACCATCTCTTGGATTAAGAGGTTAGGAAAGGAGTTTCTCACCATTTTGTGCATGCAAATGATTAATCTCCTCGGCTATTGAACCAACTTGTGTTTGCAAGTCCTTGAACGCACCCTCCGTTCTTTGCATAAAAGATTTCAGCAACTCTTCCATATTGGACCCTTGATTTTGAGGTGGTTGTTGTTGTTGCTGGAATTGTTGTTGTTGCGGTTGACCAACTTGTGATTGCAACTCCTTAATATCATTATCCGTTTTCTGCTGATTCAAGTTCGTTAGTTGTTGATTTTGCTGTACCACGGACATTAGAGCCTCCACCAAAGTAGTCATCTTTTCCAATTCTGGATTATGCCCTTTTTGTGGTTGTTGCACTTGTTGTTGGAACTCATTCGGATGGCTGTAAACAGAACTTGCACTTGCAACTTACTCGTAAGTGTTGGAGTAAATACCATACGTCTGAGTTGAGAATATAGCATTGACATGCTCTACGTTCTCATAAGTTGTGTGTGATGGTCTTACAACCACTGCTGCAATTTGTTGCATCATTGCCATCATATTGCTCATTTGTTAACGTAATTCAATAATCTCGTCAACTTGATTAACTCCCTTGGTAGGTGGTTCTGATTCACGACTTGAAAATTGTTGAGAATTTGCTGCCATACTCTCAATCAACTCCCTAGCTTGTGTCACCGTCTTGTTCATAAGTGCACCACCACTTGCAGCGTCAATAAGATTCCTATCACTTGCTTGGAGACCTTCATAGAAATATTGGATAATCATTGCGTCACTAAATTGGTGATGAGGGCAGCTTGCCACAAATCTCTTGTATCGTTCCCAATATTCATATAAAGATTCTCCCACATTTTGCTTCATCCCAAAAATCTCCTTGCGAATTTGAGTAGACTTTGATGCAGGAAAATATCTCTCTAAAAAGAGTTTCTTCAACCCATTTCATGTTGTGACACTTTTTTTCTTTGCATAAAAGATTGCATCAACTCTTCCATATTTGTCCCCTGATTTTGAGGTTGTTGTTGTTGCTAGAATTGTTGTTGTGGTGTTTGACCAACTTGTGATTGTAACTCCTTAATTGCATTATCCATTTTCTGCTGATTTAAGACCGCTAGTTGTTGATTTTGCTGTACCATGGACATTAGAGCCTCCACCAAAGTAGCCATATTTTCCAATTCTGAATTTTGGGCTTGTTGCGGTTGTTACATTTTTTGTTGGAACTCACTCGGACGGTTGAAAACAGAACTTGCACTTGCAACTTGCTCGTTACCATAACCAAATTTGGGGTTGTCTCTCCATCCTTGATCGTAAGAGTTGGAGAAAGTATCACACCGCTGATTTGAGAAAATAGCATTGACTTTCTCTACGTTCTTATAAGCTTGGCGTGATGGTTTTACAACCACCACTGCAATTTGTTACATCATTGCCATAATATTGCTCATTTGTTGATGTAATTCAATAATCTTGTCAACTTGATTAACTCCCTTGATAGATGGATTTGATCCATGACTTGAAAATTGTTGAGAATTTGCCGCCATACTCTCAATCAACTCTCTAGCTTGTGTCACCGTCTTGTTCATAAGTGCACCACCACTTGCAGCGTCAATACGATTCCCATAACTTGCTGGAGACCTTCATACAAGTACATGATAATCATTGCGTCACTAAATTGGTGATGAGGGAAGCTTGCTACCAATATTTTGTATCGTTCCCAACATTCATACAACGATTCCACCATACTTTGTTTCATCCCACAAATCTCCTTGCGAATTTGAGCAGCTTCCGACGCAGTCAAATATCTCTCTAGGAAGAGTTTCTTCAATCCATTCCACGTTGTAACACTGCCAGGTGATAAATAATATAACCAATCTTTAGCTGCATGGAGTAAAGAGAAAGGAAAAACATGCATCATTCCTTCATTTGCATCAGCACCTTCATGTATCATGTTTGTGATCAACCATTGAAACTCCATAAGATGCTTGTTTGGATTTTCCGACGCAAATCCATGGAACTTTGGTATCTGACTGATCAACCCTAGTTTAATATCAAAAGTGGAAGTTGCTTCAATACACCAGTGTTGTTGGTCCAAATTCTGAGAAGATGGCTTCTTGAGTGTATGATATGCATCACCCATTGCTTCTTTCGGTTTGTATTTCAGGAAGGTACCTGAAACATAATTCTCAAAATGAAATTAAAAATAAAATAAAAATAAGAAACCAAAACAAAATAACAACCCTCTGCCTCCCCGGCAGCGGCGCCAAAATTTGATCACTATCGTATGCGTCAAAAATAATTTCACTTTCTCACTTCAACTAACTATAAATATAGTATGTGATAAGAAAAAGTTCGTTCCACGGGAGGCTTATGTTGTTATGTAAATTTCAGTTTCTTAGTAACCAAGGGGGGATTTTGATTTTATCAAAGCAAATAAGAATAATTGAAAGCAAAGTAAATAATTAAAAGTAATCAATAAGAGGGAGATATTGGTCACGGGATAGTATCATTCACAAACATATATTTTCATCAATGACTAGAATTGAAATTTTAATTTCTCATTTACTAAAAGATATATTGATCGCAAAAATATCCCGTTTATTTCCCGATTTTTTCACAAACACATTAAAAGATGCACATGTGAAATCTACCTAGAAAGCAACCTAAAGTATAACACCCCGAGTTCCGGACCAGGGTCAAACCCATATGGAGATCCGAACTCGAAGCGTTACGGGTCGGGAAGAGACTTAATGCATACTTTTTTTTTTTTTTTTTGCTAATTTACTTTTGCACAAAACATAGTTGTAACTTTACATAACATAAACCGAAGCATATAAATCCACTAATTATCTTTAAAAACATTTTCAACCAAATATATTATTTCAAACTACATTTCAAGCAATACAATAAAACAATTCAATTACTAAGCTACTCATTCCTAGCTTTCGCTGCGCCACTCTGATAAATCTGCAAGGATGTCAATTGGGGTGAGATGACAGCTCAATAGAATGCACCCCCATTCTCTAAAGATGCGGAAACAAAATCATTTTATCAAGGAATAACATACAATAAGAAATACAGTGCAACTTCAACGAATATATTCAACCAACAACATTAACTCACAAATATTATTTCAACTAAATCATGTAATTTATTTGTTCAACCGTGAATTCAAAATACCACTATTGTTTCTAACAAATCATTTAATTAATAGACTTCACAATAATCCATCAACAAAACATCCAATTTATTTGTTCAATCATGAGTTCCCCATACCAATATTATTGCCAACAAATCATCCATTTAGGATTCAACACACCAATTAACATCATCAATAATGTTTCCAACAACCCATCCTTTTAAATGTCAAAACATGAGTTACATATCAATATTGTCACCAACAAACCATGAGTTTACAATACCAAAATAATTGTCAACAAATCATTCATCAATGATTCAAAACATCTATTCATGTATTAATATCGTCATAGAGAAACCATGAGTTCATCACACCAATTATATTTTCCAAAAAATCATTTAATCTAGATTCCAACATATTCACATATTTATATTGTCACCTCAAACAATGAGTTCACGGTACGAAAACCTTGGTTCGTACACCACCTATCGTTTATCGGCACGGACAACCTCCATCGATGGTCAGGAACAAAAGTTCCTATGGGGATCATACCCATTTGCTCTCGGGGATCATTACCCGTTTCATTCACAGCACGAAAACCTTGGTTCGTACACCACCTATCGTTTACTGGCACGGACAGCCGCCATCGATGATCGGGAAACACAAGTTCCCATGGGGATCATTACGCATTTAACTCTCGGGGATCATTACCCGCCGTTAGCATGAAAGCATATTTCATATAAAGGAAAAACATGAACTCATTTCCTTTTTATAAATCGTTTTTACACACAACACAAGCAACCATGGCTTAACAACATGAATTTCATTCAAGCATTTAATCAAACACACTAGCTGCAACCACATTACATTATATGTTTCATGCTGCTACCTTTATAGATCATCCTCAAATTTTATATTCTTGACACATTCATACATAACATATCTAAAATTCACACTAAACCAGAGGTTCAAACAAGATATATTGAATTTACAATGGAATCCCAAAAACTGGGCAGATTACATGTTATCACCAAAGAATTCACTATACATTCATACTAGTCTAAAATTGAGCAAATCCAAAGCATATTGAAATATAATACATTTATCTACAACTTTTGTTAAGACTTCAAATCGTTTCAACATCACTAAAATTGCCTAAGAACATCAAAACCACATAAACTCGTAACTGTCCAGAAATTTCAGAAACTGTCATCCAATTTCAAACACACATTCAACGGTGAATTTTTGGCATATTGTTCTCAAACTTTAACCATAGATACCCAATCATGTTATAAACCAATAATAGAAGTCTGATCATCAATAATGTGCATCAAATTAAATAGACAAATTTCAGAACCCTAATGATATAAAAATAAACAAAATTGAAATCAAAGTATATCAAAGAAAAACACAAAGAGAAAAGGGTTAAACATTCTACCTCAATTCCATTGATTTTCCCAATTAGAATTTCTCCTCAAGAACCCTAGCTCCAATTCATCTTCTTCCTCTCCAAAGCTTCTTTCTCTAAACAAAAACCTATATCTCCATCTCTTTTTCTTTCTCCTAGCCTTTTGATTTCTAACTTCTAAAATTCCTTTCCCAAACTTTTAGGTATAAAAACCTTAATAATACTAATATTCATAATGATAACTAATATTTATATTTTCTTTATTTCTTTTAATTGTCTTTTCATTTTCTATTTATTTTATTTTACTTATTAAAATAAATTATGTGACTTTATTTCCACCCTAACTTGTAGCTTTTCTAGTCCAAACACCCCAACTAGACTAAAACACAAGAAACAACCTAAGTGTCAAACTAAGGCGGTTATAACCCGACCCGAACTGGTAAATAAAAATACCGGGTATTACATAAAGTGCAAAAGCACAATTAAGTTTAACTTCCTAAGAGCAATAAGTTCTATGAAATAAGACTAATCAAAGCAATCGAACGTGTAAAAGCACTGATTCGATTTAACCAATGTTATGATTCATACGTGACTAGTAGGATATATCACTACAAGCACTACTCACAATTATGCTACTTGTGATCAGAAATTATTCAACTTTTACGTATTGAAAACCCTAATCTAGCAATAGGTATGGATGCAAATCGGATTGATTCCAGAATCAACCAAACAAGCATTCAACTCATACAACAATATTAACCATGAATCATAAACAATAAATTATTGAGACAAAAATAATTCATTGATGCAAATATTATATTTGAGAAATTAACTTTAACCCATAATCAATAATAATATTTAGCTACTCATAGCTATGGAGTTCATCATCATAATATTAAAGTAAAGAAGATGAAAACATAAAGCAAACCCTAGTATCCGGCTCTCTCCAAAGCTCCCAGTAAAAAATACATGATCCTTTTAATTATAGAAAATTTTCCTTTTTGTAGCTTTTCCTCCATCCAAACTATGTCAAGTCCTCCAAAGTCCATCACCAAAAAGTATACCAAGCCCATAAAACTATATGTAGAAATAACCCAATAAAATTCTTGGCAAAAAGTAGTCGCGGATAAACTGGGTTCACCGTCGAAAGTTGGCTAGAAATAGCTCAGGTGACCGGAAAAGTCCGCCCGTTCACCACTCAAACGGGTCTACACGGGTAATCCACTGAGTCAACGAACTCGACTCAGTGATGTCACGAGTCAGAGTGGTTAGTGATGGACGCATTTTTGTGTCCGATTTGTCTCGATTCTATATATTGTTAGGGCTCATTTTTTGTACTTTTTATGGTGTTTTATGTGTGTGTAGGTATTTTTGGCCAATAAATATTTTTGGAAAAATCGGCTCGAAAAGTTATCTAAGGCACCCGGAGGACACCTGCTATTCGGACTCTCACTATTAGATAAGGGGTACCCAAATTACTAAGGGGCACCCAAATTAATATCATCAGGGTAAGGGGTGGCCATCTTCTGCATTTGAATTATTGGTTTTGGCCGGAAAGAAACCAGCGCATAAGCAAATTTAGGGTTGGAGTTTTGAGCGATTTCCATGGAGATTCAATAGCTTATTTTCGTTGGAATGGGCCTGTAACAGCACAACAGGGTTGGTGTGAGTGATTGGATCAAAGGAATTGGGCTAGATAAGCCCGTAGAAGGAAACAGAAGTGTGTGTTTCACGGGCATATTTATTCGGAAATAGGAGGAGATTTCATCGGACTTTCTGTTCGATTGGGTTTGGGATATGTCTGTTTTGATAAAACAGGAAAGGTAAATCTCTAAGATTCGAAGAAATATGGAAGTTTGTCGAGTTTGGATAAAATAGGGAGTTTCATGTATTCTCGGATGTTTTGGTTTATAAATGGAAGCACCGGAGGATCTTACGTTATGTATTGAGTCCTTATTCAGTCTACATGAGTTACTTGAGAGGTTGGAGAATCACAGTTGACGTGTAGAGAAGCTTGGCAGGGAAAGAAAATCCCGAGACTTGAGAGTGAAAAAAAATAAATAACCGAAGATTTCTGGGAATTTGATTGATCTGCTGGCTATATATAGGATGTTGGGAGTAACATGAGGGGTCACGTACACTTTGGGGTAGTTTTAGAAAGTTGTAGAACCGAACAACATAGAAAGAAAAAGTTACAGGCGTGAGGTAGAAGAAGAACACAGAACATCACATAAGACCAGTCCAGAATCTGTGGCCTTTACTTTCATATTCAACACCATTTGTCACAATTTCTGTAAAAAATAATTCCAGTTCGCAATAGTTTTGTTAGGGTTCTATGTAACAGTGAGTTTTGTAACTATTATATATGTTACAAACTCAACTGCTTTATAATTTTTCTTCTTTGTGAACACCTTTGGATCAATGAAATCAACTTTTGAGCATATTTCCAACATGAGGAGCTAAACCCCTTTGCTGAGGTGACGGAGGAAGCTACTTTCCAATATTTATTTTCCTTGATGAGAAAATTGATTTATTGATTTGGTTAAACAATTGTGATTTCTTTTGATAGAGCATGCTTGCCTAGGGTTTTGATGTTCTATGCTTTTGATAAACAGTTGTTATTTCTTAAAATCTAATTATTGCAATATATTAGAATCACTTGAATGTATGAGTTGCATGATTATTATTAATTGAATCACATGAAAATCGGAAAATAGTGGAATCCTAAGTCTCAGTATCTCTACAATCTTGATAACAATTTTGAATTGAGTTTTTCTTATTTTAGTTTTATTCAACTCTGAAATAAAAAATCTTCACAAGTCTTGAACGAACCTTTTTCTACAACTATAAAAAAATCACATCAATTTTTGGCGCCGCTGACGGGACTTGTCTTTAGGTTTAGGTTTTAGATTTTTTTTTAAATTTTACTTTGGTATTTTTATTTTTGGTGTGCAGGATTGACTCGAAGCGAAAGTTGGAAAGTTAGACTTGCTTGCCATAAAAGGAGAAAGCTAGAGATTTTATTTTTAAGTACTTTTATTTTTGGTAGTTTTTATTATTTTTGAACTTGTAATTTTCTTCTATTTTGCTGTTTGTTTATTTTTATTATTATATAAAAAAAAACACTTGCACACACCAATTGCATTTTCGTCCGGCACCGATTTTAGGAAAACAAGTGGTTTAGTACGGTGAACCCTTAGGGCATTATCATCCGAAAAACCACAAACCTCAGCCTCGTACCTTTGGGTATATTTTGCTATGGTAAACCAAGCCTACCTAAATTAGTTAGCCCAGCATTTGCAGGTGCACAGTTTTTTGTTGAATTATTGTATGCAAGAACGTAATAGAGATGTTCTAGGACAGTTTATGCATGAAAAACCTAGAAGTAATATTTTAGGAAACAAGAGTCTTGATTACCTTAATCTAGAAAGTCCTATTTTTGAATATCCTGAGATAGGTGAGGAAAGGGTCCCTAGTACTCCGATAGTACCAGCAATGACAATTGTAAGAGATTACATGTACCCAACTTGGTCCACCCGACCATCGTGCATAATATTACCAGCCTCTTCGGCTAATTATGAGTTGAAACCTAGTACTATTCAGATGATCCCTGTATTCTTAGGGAAAGATGATGAGAACCCATACTTTCATGTAAGGGACTTTGAGGAAATTTGTGGAACAGTTAAGATTAAAGACCTTAATGATGAAATTTTAAAACTTAGATTGTTTCCTCTTTCCTTAAGAGATAAAGCTAAATCTTGGCTAAATAATTTACCATCTGAGTCCATAACAACATGGGATGAACTCACTTCTTTGTTCTTCCAAAAGTTTTACCCAAAACATAAAACCTCGTCTATTAGGTAGAAAATTAGCACCAGTATGCAACAAGAAGGAGAGCCTCTTTATAGGCTTTTAGAAAGATTCAATGATCTCTTGGCACAGTGTCCCCATCATGGGTTTGAAAAAATGAAATTAGTGAAAATTCTTTTTGACGGGTTAGACTACTAGACCAAATCCTTGATTGAGTCATTATGTTCTGGAGGGTTCTTAAATAAAATTGTTGATCAAGCATATTCCTTTTTTAGAAGAAGTAGCTGACAAATCCCAACAGTGGGAATCATGTATAGAACCCCCTAAAAGACTTTTGGTAAATAGAAATAGCACCAATATGGTAGACTCAAGCTTTGAGTCAGATGCTAAGTTTGCTACCTTATCTAGACGATAGAAGCTTTAGAATTAAGTCAGTCTAAACATAAGTCTTTTGTTGAAACTGATGATAGTCTAAGAAACTCTCAAGTCTGTAGTTGTGGAATATAGCCCAATAACTCATTTTGGGAAGGACAGATTAGTGAGATCAAGCCCATGCTTATTATAACAACTCAAGATTTGAAAACCATCAGAAGTTTGACCCATATTCCGAGACCTATAACCCCGGTTGGAAAAAGCATCATAATTTCTCATGGTCTCAGGGTCAGAATCAAGGTCAGATTAGTAATTCTCAGGCACCCCCAGGTTTTGGCTATTTTAAGAATCTTTCGGGTTCATCCCAATCTAAAAACCCTTCTGAGAATAAAATATCTAGCTTAGAGGAAACTCTTATTATGCTAGCAAAGAACCATGAAATGTTATCGAATAATCACTCTAGCTTTCAACAAGAAACCAGGCAGACTTTACAAAATAATGCTCAGACTCTATCTAAGTTTAAAAATTGTTGATGGTGGATTTTAGTTCAGGGCTAAAGTTGTAAAACCAATAGTTGTATAATCATCCTGCAGAGGATGAGACTATTTTATAAGTGATGAATACTTCTTCGCTTTATTAATTCACCTAGAATGGAGCATGTAGCAACAATCCCCCGAATATTCTGTGAATTTTAGCATTATTGATTAATGCATGGAACGCCTTGTATTTCCTGTGATGTTCCTAGAAGAACTCTCATTGTTGGTGCGGCATGCTGACTGATTGTTACTCGCAACAGAGTAGCATGAATATCCAAGTACCAAAAATGAGGCATGCACGAAATGCCCGTACAGGCGATAACTCTCGGTGTGTTATACTAGCCCGATTGACATGTAACTCTCGGTATGTTATACTAGCCCGATTGAGTGTGTAACTCTCGGTGTGTTATACTAGCCCGATTGAGCGTCTAGACTGTCTGTAATAGTCTAGAAATGATCATGGTCATCCAACTTCGAAGGCATGATTGGATGGTCGGGAACATTCACTGCCGACCAAACGCGGACCCCGCACGATCGGTCTCCCAAAAGGGGCGGCATAGCTTTCCAAACCGTCCAAACCAAGCGGAATGGACAAAAAACCCTAAATTAGGGTTTGCGGCACATTACATGTGTCGCTAAACGATCTCAACCATCCATCTTCACAGGTATAGATGGAGGGTATATATGTAGATTCAAAGGGCCCAGAGCATGTCAACACGATAACTGTGGGCCCGCCTAAACACATGACCAATCGGTCAGGACCAACCATGATTGGTTGTCCCAATTCGTATGCACCAAACCAAGCATGATGCACGGCTGACAAAACCCTAATTGGGGCTTGCGACATCATGTATGTGTCGCAAAGTCATCTCGTGCGTCCATCTTCGCGGGCTTGAATGGAAGGCAAAGATGAAACATTAGGGAAGGCCGAACATGCTAGCATGACCACCGCGGGCCCGACTTCATGACCGACCGATCGGCCAAAGCTAGCCTTGGTCAGGCGCCTCGGTCCATGCGCCCAAACTGGCATGGTCACACTTTTTAAATCATAAATTGATCTCGACCACTCAACTTCATCAGACAAATTGAGTGGCTTAGATCACGTTTCCATAGGACAGTCAGGTATAGGCGTGAATACCAGCCTACCACCTACATGCTGCACCAAACGGCCGAGATTGACCAAGCTTGGTTGTCTCAAAATACGTTCCTTGAAGGTGGCATACCTCGCCCCTTTAAGAATCATTTGCGGCATAGGCTTTCTGTCGCAAATCGATCTCATCCACTCAACCTCACCGGTAAATTTGAGTTGCCTAGATCAAACCTTCATGGGAAAGTGAAGCATGGGCATGGACATCAACATGCCATCTACATGCATACCTGATTGGTCCTCCATGAAATGCCTCCCATGCTTGGATTCGACCAAGCTGAAGGAGTACACTTGCGCACCTCCTAAACCCTAATCTGAGGGTCGCAGATGTGGGTTGCTGATCATCTCGTCCGTCCAACTTCGCCAGCTCGGACGGCCGGCCTAGGATAAGAGTTAGGCGACCAGTGAAGTATCACCGTGATCACCGTATGCCACTCTACCACACCATGTGGTTGGTCAAGGGAGGATTTTCTAGCGCAGCCTCCAAACCCTCACGTAAAGTAGGCATGGCATGATGCTCAACAAATATGCCGAATACATTCGATGCATGACATGCATAGAATACACACGATACTTTACAAGTATCGACTTCCTAAATAACTTAGTTATTTAACTAGCATTACACGCTACCTTCTGTGGGTCCCATGATACACACACTCAAGATATCAATCATGTCACAAACCGGGGAATACATACTGGGGGGTATGGCGGTTTACATCGTGCAACGCGCCATCACAAGAACGTGTCAGGAAGACATGGACGGTTAGTGATGATGGGATAAGTGGTCAAGATTGATCGTGTAACACTAACACACCACTCCACTACTCCATCACTCCACTTCCTCCACTTCCTACGAGAGACGTGAATAAGGCTCAAATGACTTGTATAAATAGGTTCTCCTCCCTATTTCCAAACAAGAAGACAACACGGAAACCAAGTGTTAATACAACACGTATTCAAACACCCAGAGCATGCTTGCATTATTCGTAAGCCTGATCATCTTTCTGTTACAAGTCATAGGAAAGCCTACACCTTCACAATCTCAACACCTTCTTCTCTTCCCTCCCTAAGATCAACCCCATATCCTTCACTTTGTGACCGAAACAAGTCTGGAACGACCATTTCTTGGTTTAAGCCAGAATTATATAGATTGATCTCTCGAATCAAAAGCACTCATCGCGCAATGCATTTTTTTAGGGTTTAGATTCACTTCTCATCCACACACCCCAAATTACCAAAACCAGCAGAAGTAGTTTTCACCCATAAACAATTGGCGACCACAGTGGGAGATTAATCTCTTGGTTGCAGGATCAATTCTCAATTTCATTTCAATCCGTTCGAATTGCAAGATGGTAGAACTTTGGTCAGGATCAGCGATCAATTCTGATGGAACCAGCACCGACAACACTCTTAGTATTATTTTCCCTGTCAGTGGAGCTGCCGTGCAGAATGTGACCAATGCATCTCGTGGAGCCGCCTCCTCTATCATTAACACCAGCGGAGCAGTGGATATTCCAGTAGGCGTGACACCCCATATTGATCGCATTCGTATGCATCAAAAATAAATTACACTTTCTTACTACTCAAAATATAAAATATAGCAAGGGCAAGAAAGGATCGTTCCCACAGAGATGACTAGGTTGTCAATATGTTTTCGGTTTCCTATAAATACCAATGGGGGGTTTTCTGATTTTTGTAAAGTAAAACAATATGAAAGAAAATAAAGAAAAGTAAACAAATAGATTCAAAGATATGAAAGCATTGTCTAAGGATTTCGTTTTCATTCACTAACATGCTCTTGTCATAATAACTAGAATTGATATTTAATCTCTCTTTTATCAATGGCCCTAGAATACCTTGAACGCAAGAATATCCCGCTAATTTCCTTTTGTCATCAACAAACATATTAAAAGATGTGAATATGAATTCTATCTAAAAGAACAACCTAACGTGTAAAATCATTAATCAAATTTAATTCCCTAGATGCATTAAGTTCTATGAAATCAGGCCAATCAAAGCAATCGAACGTGTAAAAGCACTAATCCGATTTAACAAAGGTTATGGTTCACATATGATCATAAGAATATATCACTACAAACTATAATCATATTTATGCTACTTGCAATCAGGAATTATCACTTTTGCGTATAATAACCCTAATCTAGCAATAGATATGAAAACAAACTCAATCGATTCTAGACTCGACCAAACAAGCACTCAAATCATATAACAATATTTATGGTGAAACATAAACGATAATATTGAGACAAAACTAATATATTAAACAAGGAATCATATTATGTGAAATCCAACTAATCCATAACCAAAAGAAAATTAAGTACTCATGTTAAAGGAGTTCATCACAAGAATAAAGAGAAGAGTTTTCATGTCTAAACCCTAGAACAAAAGTAGAAGATATGATATATCTTAGATTAGAGAAAAGTATTCTCTTTTATATGTTTCTCAATTTCCATAAAGGATACTCCTTCCAATATTATGTCTTCTCAAAACCCATCTCCAAGTGTTCCACCAAGCCCATGTGTGAGAAAACCCGTGTAAAATTATGTCCAAAAACGCTTGTCGGAAAACTGAGTTTTTAGCCGGAAGTTGATCGGAATCCGGCAAGAAAAATGCCGCCGATAACCTGAGATTCTTTCGCTGGCAAGGGAATATTCTGTCAGATCCCGTTATATATAACTATCAAACTAACAGTCTTCGTTAGTCAACCGGGTCAAAGAAGAGAATTAGTCAGCTTATTGATTAGGGCTGAGTTGGCTTACTCGGCTGACTCATCGAGTCATTGAGTTGACTCATCAGAGGGAAGATTCAAGCAGAGTTTCCTATAATTCACAGCATTTCTCTGGCCAATTTCAGGCCAATATATTCACCTGTAACAATTCCTAACATTCATCTAATTCAGTTCAAGCACATCTATTCCCTGTAACACAGAACATCCCAATCTTCCCTTTTAATGTCAGCTCCTCCATTCAACCACCAACACCTGCAATGCACAAAGCAGCAACACCACTTCATAACCTTCACAGCCATCAAACCAAGTCACCTGCAAATAATCAACAACAAACCCTCTCCTGCTTCTTCATTTGGTTCTTTAAGAGGCAACTCAAAGCTCACTTCATTTCTTCCAAAACTACACTCTTAGCTCAAGAACTCCAAACCCATTTGAGTCACAGATGCAACACAAGCACAGAACACCACCTAGCACTTCCTTTTCCCATTGCATCTCAAGCACCTCCTCTTGAATAATCTCAGCTCAATCAACTCTCTGAGTTCCTACCATCCCCACTGCCACATGAACCACAACTCAACCATCAATTTCATCAACCACACTCCCTTCTTCTCTTCTCTGTGTGTTGTCGATTCACTGCAGCATCAATTCCACCAATAACAGCTTCTAATCCCTGTCTCAGAACTTCACAATCCGACTGCAAACCACCTCCATTAGAACCATAGTAGCACACAAATTCTTCGATTGAACTTCATTTACCCAAAATCACAACAACAACGGGTCTTGTTCTTCTACAGTCTCACACCCATCTCGAGTTACACCTCTATCTCCACAGAAACATCAATTTATTGTCTGTGTTCTTCTCGATCTAAACAGACTACCAACAACACCAAAACCCCAATTTCCAAATTCATCCATCTCCATCGATTAATTGCTGAAACCCGACTCCATTTAGATTCCAACTTCAACCGCAGACAACCACCTTCTTTCTCCCATCAAATCGCCACCTAATCTTAGATTCATCACTATATCTCGTTTGTTATCATCTTTCACAGATCGAGAAAGTTCTTCTTCTTCATCCTCTCAATCTTCCATTGAACCTCCCCTGAATTTCTCAACTCTCGGAGCAAATAATTGAAGAAGAGAAATGATTGAGAAATTCTCAATTTAGGGTTATGATGTGTAGGGGGTGGATAACGGTACCCCACTACTGGCTAAGGGGACACCACAGTGGATACCCTATAGCAGGTGGCCATCCCTTAACATAAACTCGCATGTCTATAATGCTATTTTAAAAGAGCCGACCCTTAACATTAACTGGGATCCATATAGTGTTCTCCCATGAAATGACAGATTTGCCCTTTTTTTCTCAAACTGGGTGAATTCTTCTTCTTTTCCTCTGTGTGACTCCAGAGTACCTAATAACTCAAAAACACGCATAAGATACATAATCTACATAAAAACTCGCAAAGAAAGCATAAATACTAGATATAAAATTAGCTGTTTATTACACCTATCACCAGATCCATAGCCAGAGCAGCCGCAAATCCCGGTATTTCTTCAAGTATAATGCCTCCGGTCGTTACCAGGGCGACCGCTACTCCTCCATCAGGACGAGGGGATGGAGGAGCAAGAGGAGGACATCCCTCTATCACCATGGTGGACTTGATGGAAAGATATGAAGTTATTGCTAGACCCCAAAAAGATATGGCTGCGACCCAGAAAGAGGTACTTACTTTTCTAAAAACCCTAACCGAATGATTACCGCAGGGGCCACGATATCCCCTAGAGCCAACGAGAAACGTGTTCGATGCACCCGGGGCAGGCACTTCAATGGCGCATGCCCGCATGGACGAGGAAGCTCGTGACACTCCTGAACTCCCAAGAGAAAGAGTCCAACCATCCAACTTTATTACGCGTGAGGACCTGGAGAAACTCCTCCGAAGCCGGGGCAAAGGAAATATGGCGGACATGCACCAACACCAGCCTCCATACCCTCAAGATGTATAACGAATTCCTGTCCCAAGGGGCTATGTCTCGCCTCAATTTTCCCTTTATGATGGTACTGGTAACGCTCGTGAACATGTATCTCGATTTTTGGAATCTTTAGGAGAACACGAATACAATCACGTTCTCCGCCTGAAAGAGTTCTCGAAGACACTTACCGGAAGAGAATACACTTGGTATAATAATCTCGCACCTAACAATATATCCAATTGGAGTGAGATGGTCGACGCCTTCTACAGGAAGTATTTCTTCGTGTTAGAGCAAGTCACCTTTTCAGATTTAGGAAGAATCTTTCAACGGAGTAATGAGCATCCGAATGACTTCGTAAAAAGGTTCAGGACACAAGTGTTGGATTGTCATGATCCGAATGTAACTGAACGCCAACTGGTGGAGTTATGCATCAACGGGATGATTCCCATATACCGTGCTTTGTTAGAGAATCTGGGCTTCCAAACATTTTCGGAGCTTCATGAAGCCGCTAAGCGCTCCGCTACGACAGCCCCAACATTGTTGGAAAGAACAAAAATCATTCGAAACGAAGATGCGCGTGAAAACCGAGAAAGTAGGTGCCTCATCAACAAGCAATATAATACAGGTCCTTCTGTGAGCGTGGTGAGCGAAGGAGGAAATAGGAAGGCATCGGCAACAGAACAACCACCCAAGCATGCAGCATCAGCACATACGACTCTGTCTCGAAAGAAAGCGGACAAAGCTCATGTACAAGAATCCGGAGACACGATTCCAAACTTCCCCTTTCCCATGAATGAATTGATAGAACTCCTGGAAGCACGGATTCAAGATGACGCGATTAAGCTACCACCTATCAGACGCCCACCGACCGAGGACGAAATGATGAATCCCAAATAATGCCACTACCATAGGTTTGTCCATCACCCGACCAAAGATTGCAACAAGTTAAAACAAATATTCAGAGAAAAGGTGGAAGCAAGAGAACTCCAGTTAGGAAACGAGGGCGTTCATAGGGACCCTCTTCCCGTTAGAAGCTGCATGATCTTAGGGGATTCTGTCCGCAAAAATGTACATACCATGATGGAACGTTTGTGTGAAATCTTGTGTCTCTCAAAGGGACAACGTAAATACATGTTCACAGCCCTCAACCATGTTGTGTCAGGCAGGCGTTTGTATCCAGAAAAGGAAGCAGTCTCGAAGCCACAGTCTTTTCTTGAAGACACGACCAGCAAAGGGGACTGGGGACTTTTAACCATCACTCGTTTAAAGGATATTGAGTTCGACATCACATTGCTTGATGCAGTCTCCGGGTTCAACATTATCACCGTTAAAACTCTGAGGATCGCAAGGATTTCAAAACAAGCAGCTACTCGCAGCTCAACCGTCATTAAGAGCTCAGAAGGAGAATTCAGAGACGTCTATGGGTACATTGACCTCGAAGTTAAAATCAGTAATACTCTAACGCATGCTAAATTTTACATAGTGCAAGAGTGTTTGAATTATGACATGATCCTGGGGCGTCCGTGGATACACGAAAACAAAGCAGCACTAGGAGTGAGTCCTTTGCCGGTTTCAGTACCTGAAAGAATCTCCAGCAAACCGTCAATCCCTGAAGATTGTTTGTTGACGTATCGACACCTTGCAAGCGTGACGCAACTTCCTGGAGAAATCCTGAATTCATACCTTAAGAGGTTCCGAACCCATATAAGTCTCATCGAACAACCTTCTTTACAAGTAGTAAAGCCTCTTCCTGCTAAGTCCCGGGGACTTGTTTCAATCAACAACCTAATCTCCAATAAGAGGTGCGAGTGGGGTGATGGTCCTTTCAAACGTTTTGCTAAGAGCTTGGAAGCAGTCAGAGACAACGTGTCCCAGAAACAAGATAATGTGTCAAGTCCAAATCCGTTTCAAATTGGAGACATGGTAGCAAAGAGGACCACGTTCCAAGTTGGAAATATGGCGGTGAAAATGACAAACCAATCTTATTTGTTGGTGATAAAGGACGATGAACCATATTTGGTAGCAGATATCATCCTAGGCGGCTACTGCAAGATCATCAATGTTGATAAGCTTGAGGGCGTGATGATCCACTCACGATGGCTTAAACCCTACCATACCTAGAAAAGTTGTGCTACTCTTATTCTACAGCATTCTCCACAATGGTTCCTCCAGTGTTCCTCCAACAATTTCCCTTTCCTTGCTATTTTGTAATTCCTTCAAAAAATGATTGCAATAGTTGCATTCCTAATTATTAGGGTTCCAATTTCTCAATTAAAGTATTTTCTTTAAAAAAAATTACCCCCGGGCATGACACAAAGACCCAGGTTCGACCAAAGTCATTATTACCCACCAGATTAAACCAGAGAACCCTAAAACACTTCACACCTTTCGGGAAAGTTGGAGGAATAGAATACATGCAAAGGAAAAATGGAAAGCATCTTGAACAGTTTGTCCCAGCTTACATCAGGAGGGCGCAGATTTAGCTTTACGCCAGAGAGTGCGGATTGTCCGTGGCATTTTATTATGGCATTACTTCTCTCCTCACAAGAATCATATACAATCATATGAAGGCACAACCACTATAATGCAGTCTTAATAAAGGATTTACCTCAAAAATAAGAAACTTGTTCAAACAATTAAACCGAAATAAGCAAAACCTTGGACTCAGCTGCCACTGAGTACAAGGAGAAAAGTGTTCACAAAATCACGGGAAAATACTCAGAGAAGAAGAAAAGAGAAATAACAGGAAGATTCAGTCATCAAAGGTCGACCATGTCCTCTCCACCATTAAAGTCTGCCTCAAATCCATCATGTGCCGCTACTGCTTCTTCTTCCGGGTCTGCCTCAGCCTCCACTTTAGGTATTTATGCAACCATGTTCTCCACGATGTCCCCAGTAGGGGCAGCTTCCATATCTTCCTCAAGAGCCGCTGCAACATTGGAGATCGTGCTGACGACTTTTGGGAGCTCGGGTTCGTCCGTATCAGAATCAAGAATGATCACACCATCGTGGATCAGATAATCACCCATATATTCCCGTGGAGGCCGTTCGTGTTCAACTCTTCATATTTTCATCCGTGCAACAAATCTCTCAGCTCTTGCGCTTATCGGTGGTTGCGACGCTTCCTCGAGCCTCCATTTTTCTTCCCTGTCGATTAAAGTTAGAAGATCACGAACGCGCTCTCGAGCGACATGAAGATACAGAATTGGCATGCCCCGTATGGCACGATTAGCTTCGAGAAGCGAAACATCAATTTTATCCATCACCTCCTCGAACGGGCCATCAGTCTCGGGTTTGTTCAATGCGAAGCTTCTTTCAGGAGAGATACCAGAGCAGTCCTTCCCAGCCGCCTCCATTCTGCAAAAAGGATCTACGATTCTGTTAACAAAGGTCATCACCAGGAAGATCAAATTATACAATGAAGATGGAGCAATACTTGAACAAAGAAAGAAACAATTCTGCAATGAGGGGAGACCCAGCTTCTTCTTTATATTTTACGAGTTAACAAGATCACGGAAAAATGAGGAGTCTTCACTTACCGTCCATAAAGGCTACAAACACGAGATAACAATCAGTGGATATTTATCGTATATTTGAAGGCAATCATCGTGCAATGAGAAGAAACGCATCCAGTCTAATAAACATGCCAAATTCTATCCTGGGGACTTAATCCTGATCGACTAAAAGGACGTAGCGGGACCACATTCTAACAAAGCGGGCAAGGCTGGCATTGGATTCAAGTAAGGCCGATATTAAGTCACGATACCAAATCGTGACAGTCATGCAGGCATTGGGCCACGTCAACAAGCGGGACCAGTCAAGACGTATTGGTCAAAGCCGCTAGACGAGTATAAAGTCAATGTTTGAGCAGGATGGAACCCACGTTTAATCAAACATGCATAACGACCCGTATTCATTCATACGTATCATAGCACGATCTTTCTATACTCATGGGAATCGTGTTTACGAAGTTCACGCCAAGGATGGTCTTCTAAAAGAGTGAAAGGGTTTTACCTAAGAAATTAGGGTTTGCAAAAAAAAAAAAAAAAGGGATAGGAGCTCAGCTTGTTGCGAGACTCCCATCCAATTCTTGTAAACTTCTTTCTTTTGATGAGGAATAATAATATTTTGACTTACGATGGCGGTGCTGCAATGCTGTGAGCGACGGGAGCTGCCAAATAAAAATCGCGAGAAAACGAAAAGGGGTCTTTCCCTTTTATAAACAAGAATGGAAGAATCCCAATAGGATAAGGATTCATCTTTTGATTGGACTCTTCATTTAATTCAAACACCCAAAGAAGGAAACCGGTCCCACTCAGGATTCCATGCTTGCAACAACATGTTCACATGCGCGATTAACATCGGACGAGCAAGGCTTTCCGGGTAAGCTCCCTTCATCTCGTTTTCTCCCGTATATTTGTCACCATCTCATGCCTACCCCACAATAGTGTAACCATTATATGCTAGGCAGGGGACATAATGTTGATGGTGGATTTTAGTTCAGGTCTAAAGTTGTATAATCATCCTGCAGAGGATGAGACTATTTTATAAGTGATGAATACTTCTTCGCTTTATTAATTCACCTAGAATGGAGCATGTAGCAACAATCCCCCGAATATTCTGTGAATTTTAGCATTATTGATTAATGCACGAAACGCCTTGTATTTCCTGTGCTGTTCCTAGCATAACTCTCATTGTTGGTGCGGCATGATGAATGATTGTTACTCGCAGCAGAGTAGCATGAATATCCAAGTACCAACAGTGAGGCATGCACGAAATGCCCCTACAGGCTATAACTCTCGGTGTGTTATACTAGCCCGATTGAGCATGTAACTCTCGGTTGTTATACTATCCCAATTGAGTGTGTAACTCTCGGTGTGTTATACTAGCCCGATTGAGCGTCTAGACTGTCTGTAATAGTCTAGAAATGATCACGGTCATCCAACTTCGCAGGCATGATTGGATGGTCGGGATCGAATCCAATATCCCCAAGTAGGTATTTGAACATTCATTGCCGACCAAACGGGGACCCCGCACGATCGGTCTCCCAAAAGGGGCGGCATAGCGTGCCAAACCGTCCAAACCAAGCGGAATGGACAAAAAACCCTAAATTAGGGTTTGTGGCACATTACATGTGTCGCTAAACGATATCAACCATCCATCTTCGCAGGTATAGATGGAGGGTGTAGATGTAGATTCAAAGGGCCCAGAGCATGTCAACACGATCAATGTGGGCCCGCCTACACACATGACCAATCGGTCAGGACCAACCATGATTGGTTGTCCCAATTCATGTGCACCAAACCAAGCATGATGCACGGCCGGCAAAACCCTAATTGGGGCTTGCGACATCATGTATGTGTCGCAAAGTCATCTAGTGCGTCCATCTTTGCAGGCTTGAATGGAAGGAAAATATGAAACATTAGGGAAGGCCGAACATGCTAGCATGACCACCGCGGGCCCGACTTCATGACCGACCGATCGACCAAAGCCAGCCTTGGTCATGCGCCTCGGTCCGTGTGCCCAAACTGGCATGGCCACGCTTCCTAAATCATAAATTGATCTCGACCACTCAACTTCGCCAGACAAATTGAGTGGCTTAGATCACGTTTCCATATGACAGTCAGGTATAGGCGTGAATACCAGCCTACCACCTACATGTTGTACCAAACAGCCAAGACTGACCAAGCTTGGTTGTCTCGAAATGCGTGCCTTGAAGGTGGCATACCGCGCCCCTTTAAGAATCTTTTGTGGCATAGGATTTTTGTCGCAAATCGATCTCAGCCACTCAACTTCACCGGTAAATTTGAGTGGCCTAGATCAAACCTTCGTGGGAAAGTGAAGCATGGGCATGGACATCATCATGCCGTCTACACGCATGCCTGATCGGTCCTCCATGAAACGCCTCCCATGCTTGGATTTGACCAAGCTGAAGGAGTACACTCGCGCACCTCCTAAACCCTAATCTGAGGGTCGCAGATGTGGGTCGATGATCATCTCGTCCGTCCAACTTCGCCAGCTCGGACGAACGGCCTAAAATAAGAATTAGGCGACCAATGAAGTATCACCGTGATCACCGTCTGCCACTCTACCACACCATGTGGTCGGTCAAGGGAGGATTTTCTAGTGCAACCTCTAAACCCTCACGTAAAGTAGGCAGGGCATGATGCTCAACAACGATGCTTCATATATGCCGAATACATTCGATGCATGACATGCATAGAATACACACGATACTTTACAATGTCGACTTCCTAAATAACTTAGTTATTTAACTAGCATTACACGCTACCTTCTGTGGGTCCCATGATCCACACACTCAAGACATCAATCATGTCACAAACTGGGGGATATATACTGGGGTATTGGTCTGGCGGTTTACAGAAGTAGTTTTCACCCATAAACAAACATCAAGTGGGTCAAATAACTAAAAATCTAAATTAAAGAGAGAATTGAAGGTTCCCTAGTCAGACCAATCCAAATCCCAAAGGAATGAATGCAATTATAACCCTTAGGAGTGGTAGAGTAGTAGACAATTTGGTTACTATGCCCGATAGTGAACATAATGTAGTTCACCCCTCAGGACCACCAATAGCTGAGGAGTCTGATAAAGTTCTTGATGATTCCAATTCGGTTCCTAAGAGGTCTAATTCTGTGCCTAGATCCCCATTTCCCCACTACTAGTACCAACCAAAAAGGAATCCCATTTTAATGACATATTGGAGGTTTTTAAGCAAGTTATCATAAACCTTCCTTTATTAGTGACATAATGGATTTTGGGTTCGTTACCTTTATGGAGGTTCAGTTTTAGATTTTTAGATTAGTAGATAAACATCATTTTTTTATAAGAAGGGTAGATCTTTCCTCGATGTATGGTTATTTTTAAGACTCATGGAAGCTCAATTTGAGTCAGTTTTAATTTTTGGATCAGTATGACTAGTTTGCTACCTTTTTAAGTTCATTATGTCTTTAGTTTGTACATGTGTAACATAATTTGAAAATATTGCACCAATTCATGAAGTAAGCTGAAAATCTTAGGATTGTAGCTTGATAAGCAAAGATACGTAATGAGGCATGAACCGTATTTTTACTATTTCCTTTGTGCGACATGACCTATATGAACAGGCTCTCAGTGCCATGTGAGTTGGCAGACCGAAGTAATGTTTGCCTATAGGATGAGGTCTTGTTGGAGATATCAAACCAACTGAATTTGGTTTTGCACGAGTCTTCCTCACACCTTAGGAATTCTCTTAAGTTATCTTGTGTTTTTTCCCATGTGACTGCTTCAGATGCTGATTATGCTGCAATTGAGGCGCAGCGTGCCGTTGGTAATGATTCCACTACAATACGACAAATTTGCAGAACCTTGTCTGGTATCCGCTTCGATTAGACATCTACTTCACTCGTATCAAACTTAGCAAATCAAGAAGGTAGGGGTTATTGGTCACGAGGTAGTTCCACTTCTTCTGGGTTATGATACATTCAGTTTGTGTGTTTCTTTTTCTACTCGATTGATTAAATATTTTGTCTAACTAGATTTCTTTTCCAATTTTTGCAGTATTTTCATAACTGGAGTGGAATCGATTTGAGTCAGAAGATGATCAAGAGGCCATCTTGGTGTTGATTCAACCGAAACAATTGATCCTTCAGATTCAGATAGTGAGGTACACTTTTGAGTAACTTATTTATCATGTTATAGCCTATATTATGATGATTCAAATTGGAGGGCAAACACTGGTGAAGCTTAAGAATATAATTTGAAAATCTCTGAAATTTTTTTTCCAGATAATTCATGCAACAGAAGATGACAAGAATATTGTATCTCCTGGAGGTAATTATCTTTCATTTCATTCTTTTCTCATCACTGTCCTCTTGCAAACTCATTTCTTTTCTCACAAATATTACTTTCTAAAACGGATATGCTTTGGCCATGCTTATGTTGGTGACTTGACTTTATGGATACTAAAAAAAAAATGAAGATAACATCATTAGTATTACAAATTTTTCTCTTCAAACACTGACTGATTTGAGGTTCTCATTTCAGTCGATGATTGGACATTAGATTGGGACAACTGTTAAATTAGAAACCATAACTAGAATCAAATGCATCACAACCTAATGATTACATCCAACCATTAACCAAATGGCATTTGAATAAAACTTTTCTAATGCTAGTTTCCACTGCTGGAAGTGGAAGCCTTGATGTGGGTCATGTATTATTATAGTGACTTGAATTTTCTTGTGTCCAGGATAATAGAAAAGAAGGCTACAATTGTTGAGCATATCAATGAGCGGTTAGGTGAACTGCCAAATGATGGGTAAGTGTAAATAAACTAAAGTTACATATCACAATTATAAATCAAACATTTGTTTATGTTCCTTCCTAGCGAATTCTCAAAGAATACTCTTAAATTGTTAGTGTAGTATGCTAGAGTAGTTTCGTTCGATTGATGTATGATTCAGATTCTTTATAGTGTGTGGCATTGAAGATGAGAACATTTATGAGACCAAGTAATAGTAGGTTTATGGGTTAGTAGTCAAACTTGTAATCTATTGTCACTGTCAACTTATTTGATTTTTTCATTATTCGAATTCTCAAAGTTAAGTAGTGTAATATTTTTCTTTTTCGGGTTTGCACTGCAGTGATTTTTGGAGTTTGTTTAGGTTTTAAAGGAGCTGGGAAGGCATCCAAATTTTTTGCAGGTTATGTAAATGACTTGGATCTGTATAATCTAATGTTTACTTATATGATATTATTATTCAATTCTTTTGAGCTTAAGACTTATTTCACAAGTTTTTGTTTATATTAACTGATGTGTTATCATACAAGACAAACGAAACAAGGAAGTTGAAGTGAACAACTTTATTCCAACTGAAGTTGCCTGTAATGCAGTCCAACACTCGATGTAAGGATTCTCATCTGCACCATCTCTTATTACTTGTCTTTATAACTAGATTGAGCATGCTAAATAATATCCAGTGAAGGAAACACAGATGGACCCAAGTAATAAAACTTGATAGAAACCACAACATGCATTCTTCTGGAAGCTTGTGGCGTCCTAGCATAGTTTTCTTTTCCAATTGATAGTAGATACAACATGCATTCGTAGTTTAGTTATAAGCTGGAGAAGGACTTGCATAAAATTTGAATTTTAAACTCAATGCCAACAACTTGCAGCAATGGAGTCCACTTTTGAGATTGCAAATGATGTTGCTCCAGCTAAGGCTCAAACTATGGCTACAACTAAGGCTGCGAACTATCCATCTCAAGCACGCTCATCACTTGATAAAAGAATTTTTTTTATCTTGTCTCGGAGAGCAGTTGCTGCACACCCTTGGCATGATCTTGAGATAGGCATCTAGCTCTAGCAAACGACAGACCTAATGGTTCTTCTTAACTGTCTTGTTTGTCAGAGCTGTGCTTAGAACCTTGTCACTGAAGGTTAACTTAAACACCATTCCTTCTGTGCACATAATCCTTAAAGTTGTAAACAGAGTGATGTTTAGAACATTGACTCTTAACTGCTGGGTCTCCTATTAACGAAAGAGACTCTCTATTTTTAGAGCTGCTTATTTACAGTAAATAGAGTATAGGGTAAATGAACATGTACTGATAACCTTCCTAAATATTTCAGGTGGTAGAAATTCCGAGAGGGAGCAAGGTGAAATATGAACTCGACAAAAAATCTGGGCTCATCAAGGTGGTAGCTACTTAATTTGTTGATATATGAAGGATTGTGATGGTCAATAATTGTTCTTGGTCGATTGCAATTCAGGAGCAGAAATATGCCGGAAAATGTGCCGGTGGTAATTTTTTTAACCCGAAAATTAATTTGCAACGGATATAAACATTGTACAATTATACGTTGCACAACTTACCGGAAATGAGCAACGGATGTAACTGTAACCAAATAAATAAAACGTTGACAAAATCAAAATAAGACCCACAAAAGTGTTATTGTATAAATAATATCCGTTGCACAAATTATTTATACGTTGCACAAATAAGAAAATGTGCAACGGTTGTGCAACATTTATAAGCATTGTACAAATTAATTTGTGCAACGGATAATATGTGTTGCACACCAATGCGCAACTCCGTTTTGCCAACGTTTATTTCCGTTGCAAAAATTATGCGCAACGTTTATAAACGTCCCTAAATGGCCGTTTTGGTGTAATTAGCTATAGTAGACTAGAAATCAAGACTTTATAGTTTTGATCACTAACATTGACAAACATGCTTGAGATAACAACGCATGCGAGTTCGACCGAGCAATGCTCTAACAATCTCCCCCTTTGTCAATTTTAGTGGCAAAACTATTAATACATATGGAATGCAAAAAATATACTCCCTCCGTTCCATTTTACTTGATGTTTTAGGGTTTTTTTAATGTTCCAAAATAGATGATAGTTTTAGTATTTTCCCCATAACCTCACTAATTTGCCCTTGCTCTATAATCACACAATATCATTAATTCTTATTGTAATCAATACTCTAGTTTTTAAATGTACTCTAATTTTTCATTGTGTTCCAAAAAATGGAGAATTTGGTAGTACATCCCAAGTAAATTACTACGGGATTGATAACTTTCCCTAGAATCTAGAAACTAAAAACTAGGTCATTTAAATCTTTAAGAAAAATCAATATGGGTAGAATTGGAAAGATTTTACTCTCTCTGATATTTCTTAATCTCCATGAAAAACTCTACAATGTCAAGTAAATCGGAACAGAGGGAGTATAAACCAACTTTGTAGCTCCTATTCCACATGTCTAATCTTCCACAATACTCGAAATCTTCGTCACTTCCAAGTAGTCCAATGATCCCCAAGGTTGTAAGTTTAGCATCATCGTTTTTGAAAATCCGTAGCTATAAGAATGAGAAAACAAGAGTTCTCAATCATTGTTATAAAATGTCATAGTATTATTACACAGCGTCAAATTCCAATTGCATCACAACTTTAACAACAATACTATGGTGATACTTCACTCCCCTTTAGTCAATACTCCATCTCACATGGAAACCACTCCCCCTTACATAATGATCCAAAAACCATATGTATTTGTTGTATTAACTACATATTAATTCTCCCCCTTTTTGTCAATAAAATTGGCAAAGGTACAAGAACGGGATCGTAATGAAATTTCCGTAAGAGACGTTTCATGACCAAAGGTAAATGTATATCATCTTGTTTAGATGCAATCATAAAGCCGAAGCTAAATGCATTCATCAAGGAGTTTATAAAGATACAAGATAACCCCTATAATATTCCACAGCCGCACTCCCCACAAAGATTTGGCAATTAAGCACAAGTTCAAAAGAGCTCTCCCACATAAAATGTCATTCCCAAGGGAACAACAAGAGCGACCTTAATTTCAAAAGAAAAAAAAAAGGATTTCTTGAGACTCAACAAATTACATACAAGTATGAATTTGGAATCCAACAAGAAATATTCAATCATATTAACCAAAGCAAACCAAAATTAATTTGGCTAAATATGCTCAACACAAGTAAACTTATGGAGACTTAATAACTCGATTAGATTATTCACAAGAGAACTCATAATTAATCTAACCGGAATACACAATTAAACTAATCACAAAAGTAATCAATTTAATCGCTTATACTCACATAAGAAAATCTATGGAGCGATGACTAAGTTAATCACAAAAATAACCAACCCAGTCAAGCATGCTCAACATGAGAAAAAACTTATGGAGTTATAACTAAATAATCACACAAGATGATTGATTTAGTTCAATTTAGTCTACGTAAAGTACCTTACGGAACACAACTAAGCTAATCACAAAATTAATCAACTTGGTTGTCTAGTGCTCAACATAAGACACAATACGGAGTCTCACAGTAATATACAAAAAATGGATCAGGGAAGATCAATTACTGCAGAATACACAAGGATTCATTCTATGTTTCCATCCCCATTTGCACAATGACACACAATAGACATAATCCTTGAATCACAAAAGATTTTAACCTATCTTACATCAGTAATTGACAATATAGGCTTAACTTTTGTGTTTTTCCAAAAGTCTATTCATTCTTTTATCAATATTTGCATATCAATTCATGAACGACTTTACTTTTGACAAAATATGGGACAATTAAGTTCACGGACGTAAACACACATATCCCATAAAAATATTACAATATAAAAAATCAAAAGATTAATACTGCAACCATCATCTTCCAAACAAGTTTAGAATTTAACACAATAAATCTAAAAACAAGAAGATCAAACCTTTGGACATAGCTATGTGTAATCACAATAATGACTATTCAAAACACTAGTTATTCTTCTAACCAAAACAAAAAATAGAAGATTTACTAAGCTATAAGAACTCAAGTTGCTAGAAACCATTCATGAGCTAAAGTTCATGTTTGTCAGCTTCACGGGTTTCAAGTTTTTTGAGCTCATGATCTATGTTATCAACTGCGTCTTCGGAGAAGATATCCTTATTGAGAAGTTATCTAACATGCAACTTCATGACACCAAGGTCAGCAATAACCTTTTTTAACTCACTTCTGACCACATCAAGATCCTTCATTGTATCAACAAGTTGCAGTTTCACTTTCTCAAAGTATTTTAGAAAGTCATGAACCACTTCAGCAGACACCATATCCTCATTATCAACATCTTGATGTGAGTAGGCATAATAGCATGAGGCATTAAGTGTTCCATCTTATACAAGAGTTCTTTTCTTTCTTCCTTTTGATTCAATACCAAAACCTTTCTCAAGAAATCCCTTTGCAAGACCACCATAATAAGAGGACATTCTCGATAACCCAGAAAAACCAAAAGTATGCGTACGTGACATATGTAACTCAATAGGTCGGCTATTTAAAGGTTTTGTTTAGAATAAAGACTTTTAGGGTTTCCAAGCTGTAAACTCGAAATGGTAAACAGTGTACACATTTGAACACAGTGCACCCCACAAGAAAAGAACACAAGACAATTAAACAGGAAAATAATAAAAGACATTGCAAATACTTTTTAGGCAATATTGTCTACTGGCACTAGTTTAACTATAAACGATAAGAGAAGAGCTCAACTAGGCAAAACGCAAATTTCCAAAGTACACCTGAATTTTACACATCTTTCTCAGCAGGATTTTTATGGGCAAGTTCCTAACTTGTGATTAATTAGCACAAGTCTGAGCTCTGAGCTCATTCAAGGAACTATGTTTATGATCAAGTCTCTTTTTCCTCCTGAATTGTGAGAGGGATTCCTTTTGATTTGAGAAATTATCATAAAACTTATTGTCATCAAAATGTGAGACATAGTTTGAGTTCTTACCAGAATATTCTTGACTTGAGGAGGATGACAACATGTTGACAGTTTCTTTGTAGCCTTGAATTTTCTTTATCAGGTTATTTCTCATATCTTCATTCTTTCTTCTTTCTCCCGGAATTTTTCTCAAATCAAGAGACACGTTATTTTCAGAAACAAGATCTTGGTCTTTCCTTAGACGATTCTTATTAAGACTTTTGTTCTGCTTTCGAACATTTGAGGAACTCATTGAACTGACTTTCCTGGTAACATACACAGGGTACGTATGAAAACCAATGGGTTTCGACATACGAATGTCAGTTACACCTTTGAGGATTAAGTCTAAGGTGTGTTGAAGTTGAACAAGAGAATTTTTATTCAACTTAGAGTTTCTCTTTTGTCTAACAGAACCTTTTGCTTCGCAAAAGAGACATACTTTCTATCACACGAGTGATTAGGCAGTTTAGTCTTAATATTCTTGTCAGGAGATTTCTTCATTCCATATGGTGTGGAATTTCCTTGATCAGAGGAAACTAACATATCTTTCTTAATTGGAAGGGACTCCATTTTTACTTCTGGTGCTGGAGCATTTTCAGTTGTAGCATAAGTAATTGGTATATTGGACTGCTTAGAGCATCCTTGAATAAAGATCTTACTCAAGAGATGTTCTATTTCTGATGCATCCTTTTTAAGGCCTGCATCAAGAGTCATACATGAAGGATGATCTTCAGTATTTTTTTTGGATTTGCAGTCTCTTATCATACCAAGAAGAACACTGACGTGTTGTTTTATCTGATTGAGTCTATCAGCTTAGATTCTAACAAGATTTAGAATCAACTCACTCTCTTCAGCTATTTCCCATTTATTTTGAGAAATAAACTCTTTAAAAATATAATTAGAACAACACATGTCAGAATTTGTCTGTCTAGGTTGAACACGAAGTTCATCTATAATAGTCAAGACAGAACTTCTGTTTCTGGTGATGCATTTATCAGAGATACTACTCTTGTCCATAGAGTCAATTCGCTACAAACACAGACTTGAGAGGTCTTGAACGTGTTTGCCAGCTCTGATACCAATTGAAAAAGCGGGGGTCTAACAACCACACCCAATAGTTCGATTAGCAATCTGTATGGACAACTCCGAGTTACTTTCTAGATAATAAACTAGACTCAATCAATAGACAACATCTCAAGGAGTTATTATCTTAATTTATCAATTTGATTTACTCAAGAAAATACAATATGCGAGTCTTAATCAAAGAGAGATAACTTGGATGGTACCAAAGACCAATATCCAAGTGTCAATCAATTTAAATCAACAACCAATAAGGTCAGATATTCTAATTGATTGATCAATGCACAACCTGTATTATTTCAATTATATAAAAATATAATGCGGAAAAGAAATAACACAGACACTAGAATTTTGTTAACGAGGAAACTGCAATTGGAGAAAAACCCCGGGACCTAGTCCAGATTAAATATACAATGTATTAAGCCGCTACAAACACTAGCCTACTCCAAATTAACTTCGGTCTGGACTGTAGTTAAACCCCAACCAATCTCACACTGATCCAAGGTAAAGTTATGCTCCTACACCTCTAATCCCAGCAGGATACTGCGCAATTGATTCCCATAGCTGATCTCACCCATAACCAAGAGTTGTTACGAACCAAAGTCGAATACTTTAATAAACAAATCTGTCTCACACAGAAAAGTCTATAAGATAGATAAATTCGTATCCCACGAATAAACCTATGAGTTTTGTTCCATCTTTTGATAAATCAAGGTGAACAAGAACCAATCAATAAAAACAGACTTATATTCCCGAAGAACAACTCAGTTTTATCAATCACCTCACAATAGTCTTAATCGACGCAGCGAAAAAAGATATGGATTCACAAACGATGAGACGAAGATGTTTGTGATTACTTTTATATCTTTCCTATCAGAGATAGAAATCTCAAGCCAATTGTTACAATTGTACTCGTACGATAGAAACATCAAGATCAGATCACACAACTACAAGAAAAGTAGTATCGGTATGGCTTCACAATCCCAATGAAGTCTTTAAGTCGTTAACCTGGTTTTAGAAGAAGAAAACCAAAGGTTAAAAGAGAATCGACTCTAGCTTAGCACAACTAGTATCACACAGAATGTGTGGGGATTAATTTTAGAGTTCTCCCTTATATAGTCTTTTAAATCAGGGTTTGCAATCAATGTTAGCTTAGTAACAAAGCATTCAATATTCACCGTTAGATGAAAACCTGATTAGATATAAGCTAATATTTATCAACCATTAGATCGAAAAATTAGCTTATCATACACACATGTACTTGATGATTTTGGGTATGTGTAACCGTACCCAAACTTGTACATTAGTTGGTTCAACACTAGTTAACCAAATGGTTAGCCAAATGATAACTTTCATATCAACCATATTCTTCTTCACCATAACTAGTCCAAATGACTCAAATGAACTAGTTAGAGAATTGTTCAATTGTTATGAGATCTCATGTACTACACAAGACACAATTGAAGCAAAAACGATGTGATTCACTCGAATCGATTCATGAACTATAAAGCCACCGTTTGCAATAGCATTCCTTAGTTTATTAAGATAAGTTCACAAACATCATTTTTATACATAACTTACTCAAGTTCGAGGACTCAAGTTAACCGGTTGGAGTTTACAAACTCCATCAGAAGTTCTCGGGTCGAGAACTTCCGTCAGTTCGCGGACTGAAACTGAGCTACAACTCCAGCCGAAATTCTCGGGTTCGAGAACTATGCTAGTTTGCGGACTGAGTTCATGGACTGAGTTGACGACTCACGTTCCAGTTTCACTTGATCAACAAAGTTCGCAAACTTCGGTTCAAGGAATAAGGACTTATACATATATGTGTTACCACAACAATGTTTATATCCTCCAATTATTATATTGTCTAAACTCTTATTTCAATCATTGAAACATTCTCAGAGGGTGTTATATAGTTGTTATTCACAAACTATTTTTCGTCAGAGCGATTTCCAAAATGATTGAAACATAACATGACTTTCGTCACTAGGTAAAGACGAACTTGGCTAAAGCAAAAGCTTTACCAGCATATATTTTGATAAATAGATAAGCGAGATATACTCAGCTCGAAATATCATGTGTATAATCTTAGTCTATATAGTAATATGACTTTTGTCTCAATATAGGAGATACAGTAGATAGACTTTTGAGTAATAGATAAGTTCAAGTCTCCACATACCTTTTAGTCGATGAAGATCCACTGGTTCCTTGAGTATTCCTTCGTCTTGTATGATGATCGGCATGGAGTTCTTGAGCTCAACTACACTTTCTATCCTAGTCCGAGTCCTTAGCTATAGTAGACTAGAAATCAAGATTTTATAGTTTTGATCACTAACATTCACAAACATGCTTGAGATAGCAACACATGCGAGTTCGACCGAGCAATGCTCTAACACTACCTATTAGGTTATAAGGTCATTATTTATATTGATCATGCTACTTTAAAATACCTTTTTTCTAAGAAGGATACCAAACCTAGGTTGATTATATGGATGCTCTTGTTGGAAGAATTTTCTCCAGACATTAGAGACAAAAAGGGTGCAGAAAATGTAGTATTAGACCACTTGTCTAGTCTAGTTGTTAATTCCCCTGATGATTTCGTTCCTATAAGGGATATCTTTCCTGATGAACAATTGTTCTTTGTTTCCCAATCACCTTGGTATGAAAATATAGTGAATTATCTTGTTACTGGTCGAATGCCTCAACATTGAGGTAAACAAGATCGTTCGAGGTTTCTAGCCGAGGTTAAGCATTTCTTTTGGGACGATCCTTATCTATTTAAGTATTGTCCAGACCATATTATTATGAGATGTATACCTGAGAGTGACCAGTCTAGTATTATATCCTTTTGTCATGAACATGCATGTGAGGGTCACTTTAGTGCTAAGAAAAATGCTGCTAAGATATTGCAATGTGGATTTTACTGGCCTTTGTTGTTTAAAGACTACCATAGTCATTGTGTTTCTTATGAGCATTGCCAGAAGTTAGGGACCATCTCCCGTAGAAATATGATGCCTTTGAACCCTATTTTAGTGATTGAGGTCTTTGATGTGTGGGGCATTTATTTTATGGGTCAATTCCCTAATTATTTGGGTTATCTTTACATACTTATCGCTGTAGACTATGTGTCTAAGTAGGTTGAGGCGGTTCCATGTAAAACAAATGACCACAAGGTCGTACTCTAGTTTTTGAAAGATAATATACTCGCACGTTTTGGTACACCGCGAGCTATAATTAGTGATAGAGGTACACACTTTCGTAATAGACCATTTGCACTTTTAATGAAACAATATGGTATTACCCACAAAGTAGCTACCCGATATCACCCACAGACTAGTGGTCAGTTAGAGGTTCCAATAGGGAAATTAAGCGTATTCTAGAGAAAACAGTCAATCCTAATCGGAAAGACTGGCCGTCGAGGCTTACTGATGCCTTACGGGCTTACCGTACTGTGTTTAATACCCCCATTATAATGTCTCCTTATCGTCTAGTATTTGGCAAGGCATGTCACTTACATGTTGAGTTAGAACATAGAGCATATTGGGCTTTAAACAGCTAAACTTTTCACTTGACAAAGCAGGATCTCACAGAAAACTCCAGCTCGATGAGTTGGACGAGATTCGTAGAGATGCATATGATAATGCTAAGGAGTATAAGAAAAAAATGAAACTTATGCATGATAAGTATATTTTAAGAAAGTCATTTTCTCCAGGTCAAAAAGTTCTTCTGTATGACACTCGTTTGCATCTATTCCCCAGGAAATTGCGCTCTCGGTGGACCGGTCCTTTTGTGGTCCGTACTTTTTTTCCTCATGGCGGTATTAAAATTGAGACACTGGATGGTAGTAGTTCTTCTAAGGTTAATGGTAAGAGATTGAAGCCCTTTTTAGAACATTTTCCTACAGGTGATGTTGAGGAGGTCCCTCTGGAGAACCCTATTTACCTTGATTGACCAACAAAGTATTTGGTATTTGTATGTTGTATATTATTTTTGCTATTTGTTTTTAGGGTTTTTATTTTTATTTCTCTCCTTATTCTCCGTGGAAGGATTATTACACTTCATCTGGGTACTATCTTTTTGACTTCTCTCTTTACAGATTCCTCGTGTTTTATATTTTTGGTATTGTTATTTAATTAGAAACATTGAGGACAATGTTAGATTTAAGTTTGGGGGTGGGGAAGAAACTTTTTGTTAGTTGCAATAAATAAACTCCAGAGCCTAGAAATTTATGCTTATTAAGGATGGCACTAACCAATCTAAGTGGATGGAAGCATCTTGGTTGTAGGAGTTGAGGAACCAATCTGATCAGATGGAGACAACTAAAGAGTCTATTCATAAAAGCATAGAGCTCATGTGTTAGAAATAACATGGTAGTTTCACCATATCTCGTTGAGTCCTTTTCACTTCTGTTTTTATTTTCTTTTATTTTTAAATATGTTTCTCTAAGTGATTAGGTGGGGATCACGATTCAATTTGTTACCACTGCTAGGGTGAAATAGAGTGATTGAGTTACTAAAAAAAAGAAGACCAGACCAATTAGACCGAACAGAATAATTCTCAAAAATATATAAAAATTAACACTTGGATAAAAATATGTGTGTGTTCTCCATGTCTCCGTCGCCTAAACAAGCGTGGAACGCAGGATCCACGGGAATTACCATGTAATCTGCTGAAAAGAATCATGCGCTTGGATCCGCAAGATCTAATCATGTTGTTAAAATAAAAAATAAAAAAATAAATGTTTAGTGAATAAATCGACCCCTGGTTCCCTTGTATATGCCAGACGAGTTGATCTAGAATTAGGATTATCGATCATTGGTTCCCTTGTATATGCAAGTTATGTTGATATTAGTCAGACCAATATCTTAATCTATTAGGATAGGTTCATTTTTGCAGTGGCCTTTAGACAGATATGAGAAACACCGTTCACCTAGTCAATATCAAAACCATCTATGTTTTTTTATATCCATCTCTTAATATATCCATGTGATTTGTTGACTCCGTATATTGATGTCCATAGTGCGACTATCTGAGTAGAGCTCTGTCACTTATATATGAATTTTAGTATGCTTGAGTGCAAACTCGTGTATAACAATTGGAATTTCGCATCAGGGTACTTCCTCATATAGTCAATAAGTATGCCAACCAAGGAGATTCTTTAGTGCCTTCCAAGGTTATGCGTATATATCTAGGGTCTGAAGTAAAGGTTTTGTGGGTATATCTCTAGTAAGCCCTCCCGAGACTATAACTCGGCCACTAGGGCCACCTAGGGGTTTAAAGGCTTATTGCATACGCTAAATGAAATCGACGATGCCTGCGACAGTGAGTTAGGATTTTATTTTCCATTTTACCTTTGCTCGAGGACTAGAAAATAATAAGTTTGGGGGTATTTGATGGACGCATTTTTGTGTCCGATTTGTCTCGATTCTATATATTGTTAGGGCTCATTTTTTTGTACTTATTATGGTGTTTTATGTGTGTGTAGGTATTTTTGGCCAATAAATATTTTTGGAAAAATCGGCTCGAAAAGTTGTCTAAGGCACCCGGAGGACACTTGCTATTCGGACTCTCACTATTGGATAAGGGGTACCCAAACTACTAAGGGGCACCCAAATCACTTTTATCAAGATAAGGGGCGACCATCTTATGCATTTGAATTATTGGTTTTTGCGGGAAAGAAACCAGCGCATAGGCATATTTAGGGTTGGAGTTTTGAACGATTTCCATGGAGATTCAATGGCTTATTTTCGTTGGAATGGACCTGTAATAACACAACAGGGTTGGTGTGAGTGATTGGATCGAAGGAATTGGGATAGATAAGCCGGGAGAAGGAAACAAAGGAGTGTGTTTCACGGGAATATTTATTCGGAAATAGGAGGAGATTTCATCGGACTTTCTGTTCGATTGGGTTTGGGATATGTCTATTTTGATAAAACAAGAAAGGTAAATCTCTAAGATTCGAAGAAATATGCAAGTTTGTCGATTTTGGATAAAACAGGGAGTTTCGTGTATTCTCGGATATTTTGGTTTATAAATGGAAGCACCAGAGGATTTTACGTTATGTATTGAGTCCTTATTCAGTCTACAGGGGTTACTTGAGAGGTTGGAGAATCACAGTTGACATGTAGAGAAGCTTGGCAGGGAAAAAAAATCCAGAGACTTGAGAAGGAAGAAAAAAATAATAACCAAAGATTTATGGGAATTTGATCGATCTTCTGGATATATATAGGCTGTTGGGAGTAACCTGAGGGGTCACGTACACTTTGGGGTAGTTTTAGAAAGCTGTAGAACCGAACAAAAGAGAAAGAAAAAGTTACAGGCATGAGGTAGAAGAAGAACACAGAACAACACATAGGACCAGTCGCAGAATCTGTGGCCTTTACTTTCATATTCAAAACCATTTGTCACAATTTTTGTAACAATTAATTCCGGTTCATAATGATTCTGTTAGGGTTCTCAATGATGAGTTTTGTAACTATTATATATGTTACAAACTCAATTGCTTTATACTTTTACTTCTTTGTGAACACCTTTGGATCAATGAAATCAACTTTTGAGCATATTTCCAACATGAGGAGCTAAACCCCTTTGCTGAGGCGACGTAGGAAGCTACTTTCCAATATTTGCGTGGTAATTTTTATTTAATTAATTATTGCAATTCTTTTTATGATTATTTTCCTTGATGAGAAAATTGATTTATTGATTTTGGTTAAACAATTGTGATTTCTTTTGATAGAGCATGCTTGCCTAGGGTTTTGATGTTCTATGATTTTGATAAACATTTGTTATTTCTGAAAATCTAATTATTGCAATTTATTAGAATCACTTGAATGTATGAGTTGCATGATTATTATTAATTGAATCACATGAAAATTGGAAAATAGTGGAATCCTAAGTATCAATATCTCTACAATCTTGATAATAACTTTGAATTGAGTTTTTCTTATTTTAGTTTAATAAAAGTCTGAAATCAAAAATATTCACAAGTCTTGAAAGAACCTTGTTCAACAACTATAAAAAAATCACATCAGTTATTCAGATGATCTAGTCATATTCATCTCACTGACTCAGCTGAATGACTTAGCCTACGCCATAGTGGCAAAGGCCCGAGCCATTGCACATGCTAGAATCGGTGCTGCACAATCAGCCAACTTCAACCCAACCATTCTTCACAGCTGCGGCTCATAACTTCTGCAACTTCTCTGCATCACAACCACTCGGCTACTGATTTCATACACAAACTCATTCGTTCTCAACACCGCCATAACACTTCCTTGACTTCTTCTTAATCATCATTACATCTAATCTCACAACCCCATTTCATTCGCAGCTTCAAAAGCAACAGCGCTAACAACAACTTGACCCTGGCATGCAACAAACAACACATCATTCCATCCCTTCAGTTCAGTTGTACTACTCCCAGCTGCATTTACAGTACCACCAACTCATTATTTCCACTCAATAGTAGCTCAAATTCATGACTGCGGCTCCAATAACCCTCTTCCAGTTGGCCCTGCAATCCTAAGCATACATTTATACTTCACATATCACTTCAATTAAACTACATCCATTCTCAACACTTCAGCCATACTCCACTGCACACATCCTGGAATTCATCATATACTCAGCACCACAAGTTCATAACCACTGTAACCGATCGTGAAAGATGAGGGTACCCAAATATACCTCAATCTAAAACTTTTCCACATGTAAGTCCTTTTCCGAAAGTGATTGTCTATGGAATGAGTCGAGACAATACAACAACGAAGTATGTTTACTTGATAATAGGTTCGGACTTAACCAAACACTAGGGATTGTCTATCAAGTAAAATAGGAATTAACGTTTGTGTATTTTACTTCTAATTATAATAAAATAATTATAATTACGAAAATAGAAAAGTAAAAGACGCAGCAAGATTTTGTTAACGAGGAAACCGCAAATGTAGAAAAACCCCTGGACCTAGTCCAGAGTTGAATACTCTCAGAATTAAGCCGATATACAAAATAAACCAACTTCGTATAGTTGAGACCAAGCAACTAAACCTATGGTTCACTTAGTTCTCTCTGTATTCCTACGCCTCCAACTTGTAATAATTCGCGTACTTGGAACAATTCCTTTGGTTCGTATTCCAAACAGTAAAGGAACAACAAATATGTTCGGTAATAACTCTTTTCAACCAACGTGATATGAGTTTGACAAAGGCTCTTCCGTTTAACCAATAAACTCCTTTGTCGGGTCCTTAGATCAATCTCTCAATAACTACCGAAGTAATTGTTAGATTATGCAATCAATACTATTAATCACAAAGAAGTGTATTGATGCCGATCTACTCAACTAATCAATCCAATCTATCACAAGAATAAACCGATTATAGTTGGATCCCTTTCCAGCCGAAACAAGTATTGTGCACACCAAAGATTATGAACCCCAAAAGTCTTATTGTCTTTAAATCTTCTTTAATATTCAACCAGCACCTGCACACAATCAACTTAAATCTCTTGTGATCAATCACACACAGAACGAAGTCTATTAACGTTGGATTATCACAAGACGTCTTTAAATCTACAAGACATCTAAAGATCCATGTTGAAGCTTCGATCTAGTTTGAGTGAATCTTATATCAAAAGAGATGATTATCAAGCATAAACAAACTAGGTGCAATCAAAGTTCAACAACCGTTAGTCAATTAAATCAATCGAAAACTAATATTAAACCACAATTATCTAGTTTCTCACCAACGGTACTAATAGAGCTTCTCAATCCCAAAGAAATCTTTAAACTGAGCGACCGTAAGAGATTTTTCCTAATTAGGTTATTTTCCTCTCCGAATAGGCGGCTCCATTAGTAACAACACAACTAGGTAGTTTTGCTGGCTCTGAGGATTAGTTTGCTTGAAATGGAAACTTCAATATTTATAGACAAGGAAGTTTGGACACCAAGGAATTTTCAAAACCTAAAATATTCTCAAGATATGCAATATATTTCTAAATTCGGTTTTCATAATTCCTGGAAATTCTTTGTCCAAATATTGACCGAAACCCCAATAGAAAAATCTATAATCAGTAAATGCACATTACTAATCATTATTTTATAAAGATATGCATTTATTTGATGGAAAATAAATAGCATATAAAAACTAAGAAACCTTAAATAAAAGATTCTCAATTTATTTATATCCTGAGATTCTCCTTTAGCTATTAAGGAATATCTTTGAAAAATTAATGATAAGATTTACTGCACATGTTCAAAGTATGTCGACATCTTTACTTTGCAAGTCCTTTTTCATACTTACAATCTTGGAAACTTGCCACACTTCCAAACAAGTTTAGAATTGGTTCGTCTGAATTCCAAGAACTATGTGATTGATTATCCTATCAAATCACCAATCATGGGTTTCACGGTTCTACCAAAATAAGTTTCGGTTCTACCTCCATATGAGTACTGTGCATAGTCACACTAGTTACCGAAATTCGGTTGACTAGGTACTAGGATCAGTTCCCCACAACTTATGGTAACTACTTGTATTCGGTTGCACATGTCCATATGATCGGCTCCCCCAAAACTACAAACTTGTTGCACATGTTCATAGGATCAGTTCCCCCATCTACTAAAAATGTATTGCACCTCTTACAAGGATCGATTCACCTCTTGTAAATTTGTTGCACCTCTTATTAGGATCGGTTCCCCAATGACTAGATAAAAGTTGTTATTTACAAGGCATCGATCATACCATCTTGAGTGATTACTTAAAATCGTTTCACTAATAAAAGTCATACCATTACATAAGTCAGGCCTTGTGAATAGATTTACCAAGATACATAAACAAGTTTATGAGCGGTTATACTAAACACACATATTGGTAATTCAAAATAGATTTGCAATGAATAACAATACCAATAAGCCTAGCGATTTCCCTTTCGATTCACAAGACAAGTTTATAAACTTACTTCCTTTAAACGAATGTAAAACAGTGTTTCCTAGGATGAAATCTCCACTCATACACATACATAATCACAATAGCATTCATATGATCATGTCGATGTCTTATATACAAAGTTTAATGGTTAAGCAATAAACCTCGTATTGTATTCCTTAATACTATATCTAACTAGAGTATCATATATAGCTTCACAGTTATGTTTTCAATATGCATGACTTAAAATATATGTTAGGGAATGAAACAGTTCAAGTCAAATATTACTAACCTCAACAGGAAGGATGATTGTTAGAGCACGGCTCGGTCAAACTCGCATGCGTTGCTATCTCAAGCATGTTTGTCAATCTTAGTGATCAAAACTATATAGTCTTGATTTATAGTCTACTATATCTAAGGTCTCATACTAGGATAAAAAGTGTAGTTGAACTCAAGAACTCCATGGAGATCATCATACAAGACGAAGGACTACTCAAGGAACCAGTGGATCTTCATCGACTAAAAGGTATGTGGAGACTTGAACTTATCTATCACACAAAAGTCTATCTACTCTATCTCCTATCTTGAGACAAAAGTCATTTTACTATATAGACTAAGAATATGCACATGTAACATTTCGAGCTGAGTATATCTCGCTTATCTATTTCTTGAAATTTGTGTTGGTAAAGCTTTCGCTTTAGCCAAGTTCATATTTGCTTAGTGACGAAAGTCATGTTATGTTTCAATCACTTTGAAAATATCTCTGACGAAAACTAGTTCGTGAAAACAACTATATGACGTCCTCTGAGAATGTTTCAATGATTGAAATGAGAGTTTAGACTATATAACCATTGGGGGATATAAACATTGTTGTGGAAACACATATATGTATAAGTCCTTAGCACTTGAATCGAAGTTTGCGAACTTTGTTGATCAAGTGGAACCGGAACGTAAGTAGCAATTCAGTCCGCGAACTCAGTCCGCGAACTGGCGTAAGTTCTCGAACCCGAGAATATCTGATGCGTGTCCTAACCACAACAAATTAATTATTATTTTACTACCTAATTAACAAGTAATATAGGGTAGTCAAGATCGTTCCCACGAGGAGCAAGAGGTTTTAGTTGTCTTATAATGTCACAAAAAAGGGGGGTTGTGGTTTTAGATTTTATAAAGCAAAATAAATAAACAAAACAATTAAAAAGATAAAGGAAATCAATAAAAGAGTTTAGATCAAGGAATCCTTCTTCGTTGCAAAACAATGATTCAAGTTATGTTCTTTTCCACTTCTTATTAGTCACAAATTATCACCAACCATAGATATAGCAGCTGCGCTAACCCCTAAATCCCTTGTATCGCCGGATACGGAAGTTCTCGACTACCGGATTCTATTTACCAAACCATCAAGTAGTAGATCACTCAAGATGTAATTTAGTTAAATACATTAAGATTTATTAATTTATTAGGTTGATATTATTAGTTAGACTCTTAGATCAAGGTCCACTTGCTAACGTTGTTTTCACACACAATTGATCCACATAATCCCTCCGCAAGGTCTCGTGTTTTATACTTGTGTAAAGAGTCAAGAGACGATTACTTATCCCCTAACTTTAACTAGCTTTAGATCAATTAACAAATCAATTTAGTTGCGCACCTAAACAATCTATCAATCAATCATGAATGTATAAATATTTCTATTAGTAAAAACAAATGATAATCATGTGAAAACTTCAAAGTAGATTTAAAACAAAACTCAAAACATGTTAAGAACTAGGAATTCATCCTCAATCAATAAAATTAGTTACTCATGCTAAAGAGTTCACACAAATAAAGAAAAGAAAAGTGTTGTGTGTGTAGAGGTGTGCAAAACTATGTGTCTATAAAGTGTGTAAAAGTGTAGAAGTTCTTCTCTATTTATAGGCTTCAATGCTCTCCAAATCTTCCAAGGAATAGAATCCCTTTCCTTTAGCAATTCAATTTCCAAATCAAATCTTTTCTCAAATCTTCTATCTCCTCTTTCCAAATCCAAGCCCAATTCTTCATCCAATTCCAAACCCAAGTCTTCACACCCATGAGAAAAATCCACATGGAAATCTGTAATTTTGGGTCGCCGGAAAAATGGGTTTTCTGCCGGAAGTTGGCCGGACTCAGTTACCGACGGTCACCTGAGATTCTTCATCGCACAAAGAATATTCTGTCATTATTTTGTTAAAGTTAACGGTCATTCTGGTCAGACCGTCAGTCAATGATCAAGGAAGAATGAGTGAATCATCCGAGTTAGCTATCTGACTCGGTCTTACTGGATCTTACTCGGTTGAGTTATAGGAATGGATCGATCATCGGAGCAGCAAAACTGACCGAGTTTCCTCTGTTTATTGAGCATTTCTCAGGCCAATTCAGGCCAAATTCTTCCCTATAACAAACCTAAACATTCATCTATTCGTTCACAGTTTCTTTACTCAGCAGCAGTGGGTCTTGTTCTTCTACAGTCTCAACAGACCACCAACAGAAACTACCAACATCACCATCTCATCAATTTCAGATTCATAATCACAGAAATCATTACCTCTTCCACCTATTGTTAAATCCTTGATTTCTTATTCTCTGAATACCACCATTCTATCATCTCCACAGCAGCAAATACCCATCACAAACAACGACATCTTCATCCATCTCGATCTCAGCTTCAATTTCATCATCGTCTCTTCTCTGATTATGCTGCAGAGACTCACCCACCTGTTCTCGATTTATAACAACAACAACGTCTTAATTCTTAATCAATTTCAATCCAATTTCGAAGTCAACAGGAACCCATCTTTCTATTCTGCTTAGAAAGTTCAATCAACCCTCAGAACCTCATCTTCTTCCAATCAACAATTCGATCCATCATTATCTTCAATGTCAGCAACCACTTCCCATGAATATATCTTATTCACTCGAACCTGCTTCAATTGATGACACACAGTTCTTCAATTCCTCCAAGAAATCAGATGGATTTGACAACAGCAGTTGCTGCTCTTTGTCCAGATTCAAAACAAAAGAGAGATGATTTCTCTTGATTTTTAGGGTTATAAAAGCGGGACGGATATTTGCACCCACTGCTGGAATATAGCCACCTAGTGTTAATTACACCCTCTAATAAATGATAAGGGATACCTTAGATGACAACCCCTTAACCATAGCTGGATGCCTTTTATCATTATTCCAAAAGCAAGTTGCCCCTTAACATGTGGATGGGCTCCAGATAGTGTTCTCCCCTGAAATTGACAAAGGGGGAGATTGTTAGAGCACTGCTCGGTCAAACTCGCATGCGTTGCTATCTCAAGCATGTTTGTCAATCTTAGTTATCAAAACTATATAGTCTTGATTTCTAGTCTATTATAGCTAAGGTCTCGGACTAGGATGGAAAGTGTAGTTGAGCTCAAGAACTCCATGGTGATCATCATACAAGACGAAGGACTACTCAAGGAACTAGTGGATCTTCATCGACTTAAAGGTATGTGGAGACTTGAACTTATCTATCACTCAAAAGTATATCTACTCTATCTCCTATCTTGAGACAAAAATCATTTTACTATATAGACTAAGAATATGCACATGTGACATTTCGAGTTGAGTATATCTCGCTTATCTATTTCTCGAAATGTGTGTTGGTAAAGCTTTCGCTTTAGCCAAGTTCATCTTTTCCTAGTGACGAAAGTCATGTTATGTTTCAATCACTTTGAAAATTGCTCTGACGAAAACTAGTTTGTGAAAACAATTATATGACGTCATCTGAGAATGTTTCAATGATTGAAATGAGAGTTTAGACTATATAACCATTGGGGGATATAAATATTGTTGTGGCAACACATATATGTATAAGTCCTTAGCACTTGAACCGAAGTTTGCGAACTTTGTTGATCAAGTGGAACATGAACGTGAGCAGCAACTCAGTCCGCGAACTGGCGTAAGTTCTTGAACCCGAGAATATCTGCTGAAGTTGAAGCTCGGGTGTAGTCCGCAAACCCAGTCCGCGAACTGACGGAAGTTCTCATCCCGAGAAATTCTGCTAGATTTTATTAACTTCAATCGGTTAGCTTGAGTCCGCGAACTCAAGAGGTTATGTCTGAAAACGTTGTTCATGAACTTATTCTTAAATTACTAAGGGATGCTTTTGCAAACCGTGGATTTATAGTTCATGATTAATGATTCGAGTGAATCACATCATTTTTTATTCAATTATGTCTCTTGTAGTACTTGAGATCTCATAGCAATTAAAAAACTCTCTAACTAGTTCATTTGAGTCATTTGGACTAGTTATGGTGAAGAAGAATATGGTTGATATGAAAGTTATCATTTGGCTAACCATTTGGTTGACTAATATTGAACCAACCATTGTACACGTTTGGGTACGGTTACACAAACCCAAAAACGTCAAGTACATGTGTGTATGGCAAGCTAAGTTTTCGATCTAACGGTTGAGAGATATTAGTTTGTATCTAATCAGGTTTTCATCTAACGGTGAATATTGAATGCTTTGTTAGCAAGCTAACATTTATTGTAAACCCTTATTTAAAAGACTATATAAGGGAAACTCTAGATATTGGAAAAACTAATCTCCATACAACTTTCTTGTGTGATACTAGTTTTCTCTAAGCTAGAGTCGATCTCTATTAACCCTTGAGTTTTCTCTCTTAATTCGGGTAACGACTTAAAGACTTCATTGGGATTGTGAAGCCAGACCGATACTACTTTTCATATAGTTGTGTGATCTGATCTTGCTCTTTCTATCGTATGAGTATAATTGTAATAATTGGCTTGTGATTTCTATCTCCGATAGGCAAGATAAAAGTAGTCACAAACATCTTCGTCTCATTGTTTGTGATTCCTCAATAATCTTCTTCGCTGCGTCGATTAATTTTATTATGAGGTGATTAATGAAACTGAGTTGTTCTTCGGGAATATAAGTATGGTTTTATCAATTGCTTCCTGTTCACCTTGATTTATCAAATGACGGAACAAAACTCATAGGTTTATTCGCAGGAGACGAATTTATCTATTACCTGTAGACTTTTCTGTGTGAGACAGATTTGTTTGCTAAAGTCTTCGACTTTGGGTGATAGAAACTCTTGGTTATGGGTGAGATCATCTAAGGGAATCAAGTGTGCAGTATCCTGCTGGGATCAAAGGTGCAGGATCATAACTGTACCTTGGATCAATGTGAGATTGGTTGGGGTTCAACTACAATCCAGACCGAAGTTAATTTGGAGTAGGCTAGTGTCTGTAGCGGCTTAATACAGTGTATGTTTAATCTGGACTAGGTCCCGGGGTTTTTCTGCATTTGCGGTTTCCTAGTTAACAAAATTCTGGTGTCTGTGTTATTTCTTTTCCGCATTATATTTTTATATAATTAAAATAATATAGGTTGTTAAATCGATTAGAATATCCGACCTTATTGGTTGTTGATTTAAATCGATTGACACTTGGATATTGGTTTTTAATACCATCCAAGTTATCTCTCTTTGATTAGACTCGCGAATCATATTTTGCTTGAGTAAATCAAATCGAGGGATTGAGATAATAACTCCTTGAGTATTTTATATTGATTGAGTCTTGTTGATTCTCTAGAAAACAACTCGGAGTTGTCCATACAGATTGCTAATCGAAATATTGGGTGAGGTTGTTAGACCCCCGCATTTTCAATGATATTGTCGTTGTACCTCCATACTTCTTCACATTCTTCAAGTCTTCATGTAATACTTGTAAGTCACATATCCTAATACTTTCAATCTAACCTATATGAAGTTAACTCTAGTATATAATCAAGCGACTCTTTAAATGAATTTTGATTCACTAAAATATGAAACCAAACTTGACATACCAACGCTTGGTGGGTTCAACCGAGATATGCTCTAACAAATCTCAACAATTATAAATGCACTTCATTCACCATCACTGTCTGCTGAATTCTTCCATGTATTTCATGCATTCCAACACACACCTATAATCTCAGACCTGCGATACCAATAACCATCAACATCAACAGCACCAGCCTTGACTACTCCGCAGCTTTACTGCAGCTTCAACACAAAACACAATTACCATCACCTTTAAGACATTCATTTCAAACCCTGTATGGGTTCCTTCCATTCCTTATCAAAATCGTGGTTATCATCTCTTTTCTTCATTTCTTCCTTGACTTGGTACAACAACAACACTTCTCCTCTTTCAATTCTTTTTTCTCCACTAAACTGAACAATAAAAAGCACCACAATCATGTTATCACCAGAAGCAACATTATGTACTCCATTTCCTTCCATTAATTGCACCATCTCTTCAAGCCTATCAAACCCATGAATTTCAACCACCTAGTACACAACAAATCATCTACATCCCTAATTTGTCATTGAGTTCCTCCATTCCAGCTGCACCCATCACCTCTTTTTCATTTGAATCATCAAGAAATTCTCCATCTCCACCTCATACACAAAATCATCACAAACCCATTATTTCCTATCGAATTCTTGGTTATAATCACACCAGAACCCATTATTACTTCAGTCAGCAATAACAACTATTCATAACATTTCCCTGCCATACTCAGAATCACATCAAACCCTCAATTTCGGTTTCCACCAACCCTAATTGACATTAATCTTCACATAATCGACTTGATTTCTTTAGTTTCTTGATCTTAGAGATAAATTCAACAGAAACCCCATCTCTTCTATCCATTACCAACCCTAAATTTTTATTAATCTTCATCAAAACCTCCATCTGATTTTTCCCCAAATCTACATAAGGAAACCATTTTCATTTGCAGTAACAACCTAGCCTTCCTCAATAGAGCTTTCAGACTCTCTCTCTCCTCTCTGCGAATAGGTGTCCCTTGTATGCCTGACTCAGCTCTTTCTTCCATCTAATTTCTGATGAATACTTCTAAAATAATCAGGTGTTTCTGATCTTTTTCGCTTTTATTTTCTCATTTCATGTTTCTGTTTTAGTTTAATCTACTTTTCGTCTGGTAAATCGTTGATCTTTATAGCTCTATTTCATGTTTCTTTTTCAAATTTTCATGAGTATCTAAACTATATTCTCCTCCATTATGTGTTTACATTTTCTTTTTGCTCTAATGGATTTTGCCTATATATACATTGTGATTATAGCTTTTGTTGAGTTTTCTATTAAGCTTTTGCTGTCAGGAAGTGTTTGTATTGTTATCCACGATCTTACAGATGTTATGAGGATGAAGATTTGGCAGAACTCCAACTCAGTTTTCCGATTCTTAAATCTAGACTGCCAACCAAGAAAATTCAAAAATTACAGCTATTTCAGGAAAGTCTGTTATTTTTGGTTCATTACTTGGTCAATAGCCAACTGCTATTTTTACCAAACTTTCAACAATTTACGTAATTCCAGTTCCCTCATTTACAACCCTAATATTTCTCATCATTCAATTCAATTCTTCATAACCATATATCTCATATCATAAAACATAAATACAGTGATCTCCATTCTCCTCTCTTTAGAAGTAGAAAAAACTTTTCCAAGATGGCTCATGAAAATCAAGGAAATGTTAGCAACCTTGTTAAAAAGTTCAAACAAGCTCTTCTAGAATTGGGTGATAAAAATGAAGTCAAAGATTTACAAAAGGTCTCAGATAACGGTGAGAGTGAAGAAGGTAATTGGGAAGCAAGTGCCATAGGCAAAGTCATAATTATGGGTAGAATGAACTATGACACTATTGAAAAGTTCATCAAGTTCACCTGGCCTTTCATGGAGTCTATTGAGATTAAAATAGTGGAGATTGAGCCTAACACTTTTATCTTCAAATTCAGCAATTGGGATATATTGAATAAAGTTATAGATCATAGGCCATGGAGTGTTAATAAGAAGCTTTGGTGGTTCATGATTACATACATGATATGGTCTACACTGAAAAGTACTAGGGTTTTCAGTAATTTTGGATCCAGTTAAAATATTTACTTCCAGAACATATGAATATATCTGCAGTAACTAAGATTGGTGGAGTCATGGGTGAAGTTTATGGGATTGAACCAGAAGATACTGTTCCAATTGCTAATGATTCGGTCAAGGTGTGTGTCAATATTGATCTTTACATGCCATTAAGGAGAGGGGTCAAATGTATCACCAATGTTGGTATCTCTAAGTGGCATCAATTATTCTATGAAAGACAAACTAGAAGTATATATACTGATTGCTATGTCATTAAGCACTATAAAGTGTCCTAAAATGATGTTGCCAACTACCTAGCAAAAGCTCATGAGAAACCTTACTTTTTTGGTAAACAAATAATCTTAGGAAAAATATTTCCAAGAGGAATCCTAATGAACCCTGTGCCAAAAAAGAGTCAAAGTAAGTTTTCAAAGCTGCTGTTTTTGTTCCTCCAAAGGATGATGAGTTAATAAATATGGATTTCCTTCTTAATACTACCTCTGCTGGAGATAATGAAGATGTCAGACTGGGTAAAAGATTTAAAACCTCCTCAGATTCAAGTCAATGTTCTACTGATGCTAAGTCTTCTACCCAACATAACATCTTGGATAGCAATACAAACATCCAAGAAACTCAAAGGGTCACAATTGGAGCTCAGCATAATGAAAATACAAACATGGAGGATCAGGTATACATTACTTCTCACCTAAAACTCCTTTATTCCTTTCCTTATTTTTTCCTATTTTTTCCCTCTATATTTAAATTGCTCATTCAAATTCTTCTTTTTGGCTCTATTTTTCATTGTTTTTCCATCACTAAGCATTTTACTTTTCAAGGTTTTATAGATAGTTTATTTTTATTCACTCTTTCGTTTACTACCCATTACAATAATCATTTAAAAAGTGAAGTGTCTACAGTGAAGATTATCTCTTGGAATGTTCAGGGTTTCAATAAGGTTAATACTAGAAATCACCCGAGTGATCTTATTAAAACTCAAAATCCTGATATCATTTTCCTTTGTGAAACTAAAATCAGTCAGCTCAAATGTCTTCCTCTCCTCAAACAGTATCAATACCCAAATACTTCCTACATAGAACCTGTAGGTCATTCTGTGGGACTAGTCCTTATTTGGAAAAAAAAATGGCTTTACCTGTGATGTAGTAGACTCTTCCTATAATATGTTCAATGTTATAGTTCAAGGTGACCCTAGCAAACCTGAATTTCTCTTAACTTGCATGTATGGTTACAGTAACTATAGTAAGAAAAAAGAATAATGGGATTTTATTCACAGAATTAGTAGAGCCAACAATAATCCTTGGATTGTGCTAGGAGACCTGAATTTCCACTTCCTTAATAATTATAATCATGCTTCTTCCTCTTCAGATAGTCTTGTGAATGGTATTATTAAAGATTGTGGACTAGATGATATTGGCTATATAGGCAAGAATTACACTTGGACCAACAACAATCTAGGAACATGTACTAAGAAATCTAGGATATACATGGCCATTGGTAATAGTAATTGGTATTTTTATTTCCCCAATGCTAAGCTCATGCATTTGCCTCAAGTTGGTAGTAACCACAGTCCTATAATGCTTGTAACTGATGTCATTGTCCCTAAATGTTGGAAACCTTTTAAATTTTTCCTTACTTGGTTGAATGATGATAATTGTGCTACTGTTATTGCTAACTCTTGGAAAACTAGTGTTCATGGTTTTCCAGCATTTCAGTTTAATCAAAGACTCCATATCACAAGGAAGAATCTATCTCTGTGGAACAAGGAATATTTTAGTGACATAAACCAAAGGGTTGATAAGTTACAAGAGGATTTAAAACTATTCCAAGAAGATCCTAATATCTCTAATGTTCAAGATAATATCATCAACATCAATATTGAATTAGATAAGTGGCACAAATCTCAAAGTGACTTCTACCAACAAAAATCAAGAGATAGCTTCATGAAGGAGATGGATTATAACAGCAAGTATTTCCACACCAAGGCCAATAAAAGGAGAGCAAGGAACAACATAGATTCTATACAAGATCATGAGAGTAACTGGTTACAATCAAGAGATGAAATATCTGCACATCTTACTTTTCACTTCAAACAAATCAGTTCAACTACCAATCCCCAGCTGGATGAAAGTCTCTATAATATATTGCCTACCTTAATCACTGAGGAGGACAACAGTAGACTCATATGTATTCCTTTATCTCAAGAAATCTTTGATGCCCTCAGAAGTATGGAAATTGGAGTGCACCAGGTCCAAAAGGTTTTCAGGCTGGTTTTTATAAAAGTCAGTGGTCTGTGATAGGAGAAGATGTATGCTTAATAGTTTCCAAATTTTTTTATTCTAAGCATCCATCAAGACAAATTAATAAAACCTATATTTCTCTCATCCCAAAGAAGAAGAAATCCTTGTGTGCTGCTGATTACAGACCTATAGGACTGTGTAATACTTCCTATAAGATCATCTCCAAGATTCTGGTCAATAGAATGAAGCCTCTAATGTCAAAAACTGTGTCTCCTTTTCAGGCTACTTATGTCATAGGTAAACTCATACAGGACACCATAGTTATAGCACAAGAAATTATTCACTCAATGAAGAAAAAAAGAGGTCAAATAGGTTGGTTAGCCCTTAAACTAGACATGTCAAAATATATTGACAGACTATAATGGCATTTCTTATTAAAAGTTCTTCAATACTTTGGGTTCTGTAATGATTTTTGCTCCCTGGTTCATCAATGCATCAGTACTACCATACTGTCAGTTATGCTCAATGGTAGTCCATGTGAAGATTTTACTCCTACAAGAGGAATAAGACAAGGAGACCCCTTGTCTCCTTATATTTTTTTTATCTTAGCTATGGAATTCCTTTCTAGGCATCTTACCGTTGCTCAAGAAAACAAGTCAATTTCTGGTATTAAAGTGGCTGCTCTTGCACCAACCATTAATCATCTGTTATTTGCAGATGACTGCTTGATTTTCACTCAAGCAAACACTTCTTCAGTCAACAACTTATTGGAAGTCCTTTATAAGTTCAGTTCTCAATCAAGGCAGGTTATCAATTTTGATAAATCTGCAGTCCATTTCAGCAAGAAGACTAAGCCAGAAGTTGCAACAACTATTACCAACATTCTTGGAGTTAAAACAATGAATTCAAGGGAGAGGTATTTGGGTTCACCACTCATAATTGGACACTCAAAGCAAGAAGCTTTCAAGAGCATTAAGGAATTTTTTGAATCAAGATTATCTACCTGGCCCTCCATCAATCTTTCTCAAGATGGAAGAGGAACAATGATCAAACATGTGCTTAATTTTATTCATGTATATCAGATGGTTACTTTCAAGCTCCCCAGTAATTTGATCAATCAGCTCACTTCCATTGAAAGGAAATTCTTTTGGGGTCATAAAACTAATAGAGGTTCTAATCCTATAGCATGTCAGAATTTATGTACTTCTAAGGATCTAGGAGGTCTAGCTTTCAGAGATCTGGAAAAACTAAACCTTGCTCTTCTCACCAAATTAGCTTGGAGGATATGTAATGATTCATGGCATCTAATGGTCAAACTTTTGAGCAATAAATACTTCAAAAGCAAGGATATATTACATCAAAATATAAAATCTAAAAATTGTTCTTATATTTGGAATGGGATCACTAAAGGCTTGAAGATAGTGCATCAAAACTATATCATGGAAATCAACAATGGGGAAGACACAAAAATATGGTTAGATAAATGGATACCAGGTATGCATCATCCACCTCTTCCTCAAAATGATACTTTCAGGTTTTATAGTGAAATAGTTGAACTCATGCTCCCAAACACAAATCAGTGGAACATTAACCTGCTAAATCATCTTTTTGATGCTAATACCTCCATGAAGATTCAAGCACTCTTTATTGATAAGTCTAAAAAGGATGTTATGATTTGGATGCCTGCAAAAGATGGAAAGTTCTCAGTTAAAAGTGCTTATAAACTTTTCACTAGTTTTGATAGGGAAGTGCAAGTTAATGGTGTTTCTATTAATAAAATGGTATGGAGAAGATTATGGAGCAGTCGTGTAGCACATAAGATTAAAATGTTTGCCTGGAAGTGTATTAGAGAAATTCACTCTACTAAACACAACTTGGCAAGGTATAATGGGGATATAAATAATCATTGTGAAACTCGTGGGCATTATGATGAGACTATGAAACACATTATATTTGAGTGCAGTCATGCCAAGAAAGTTTGGAAGGAAGTTCAAATAAATATAGACAATGTCATACTACAATTTCAAATTGTTTCTGAATGGGTTATAAGCTGATTTTTAAACAACTCAGTTCTTGAAGAGAGCCTATTATACACTTTCATGATAGGAGCTTGGATGATATGGAAAGACAGATGTGAAGTTGTTTTTCAGGGAGTTTCTCTCAACCCTAAAACTACTATTCATAAGATTCTCTATTATTTATCTCTTTATTTGCGTGAAACGGCATCAAATACCCCCTCTCATGTGAATGTTAATATTTCTGATTGGAAACCACCCTTGTATGGCACTTGCAAAATGAATGTGGATGCTTCCTTTGATGTGGATACTAACCAACTTGGAAATGGTCTTGTTTTGCGAGATTGATCGGTTGTCAGCCGACACAAAAATAATTCACTTTCTTACTCACAAAATATAAATGAAGTATAAAGTAAGGAAGAGTTCGTATCCACAGAGAGGCGATTGTAGTTATCAATTTCTAGTTTCTAAGTAACCCAAAGGGGGATTTCTGATTTTTGTAAAATTAAAGTAAAATAAAAGAAAAGTAAATATTTGAAATTATCAAGGAGAGAAAGATATTGGTCAAGGAATTCATCTTCAATCTTAAACATGTGCTTGCATATATGATTAGAATTACAATTTAATCTCTTTTATTATCAAAAGCCTAGAAAATCAAGAGAGCAAGATAATCTATTTATTTCCCAAGTTAATCAACACACACATTAGAGCTGCGTATGTGAATTCTACCTAAAGAATAACCTAACGCCTAGCGCTAATCAAGTTCAATTCCCAGGAGCATTAAGTTTTGGAAATAGGATAATCAAAGCAATTGTCATACATTGCGCATAACAATTCGGACAATGGTCAAACTCTACATATGATTATAAGAGTGTATCACTACAAAATATAATCATATCATGCTACTTGTATTTGGGGTTATCGCTCGATGAAAAACCCTAAAATAGCTATGGATAAGATGCAAGTTCAATTAATTGGCCACTTAACTAATCAAACATCTATATCCTACCACAATACATCATTCATGTGATTATAAAAACAGTAGAGATATGAAAGAAAACAAAGAGAGAAAACTAATACATTAATCAAGCACAAATTATAGATATAGGACTACAACCTTAACCAATAATAAGAGATTTAGCTACTCATATCTATGGAGTTCATCACTAAATAAATTCAGAGAAAAGATAGAAAGCAAACTACAACTGAAGAAGAGCTTGAGCCGAAGTCGCCACGAGTTCCAACTACTTGTGCATAAATCAACTTCTAAGCTTCTGAACTTCCCTCAGGACTTTTATCAAACAGTTTCTGTGCTTAAAAACTAGGGTCCGGAGCTCCCTTGTGGTGTTATTTCGAGCCTCCTTTTATAGCTTTCAATCCCTGGAAATTCGAATCGGATAACCTACAAACTTTCCTTAGCCAATACAAACCCTAAACAGGCTTTAATCCTCACCATTCATCTTGAAAATCGACGGCAAGTACCCCTCTTGGTGCTGTTTTGCAGGCTTGAATATTAATCCAAATTCTTGTAAATCTCATCAATTCTATGAATTGTTGCTCAAGTAGTCAAATCCAACACAAACCCCAGATACCAAACCGACTTAAATTCTTGAAACAATCCTTAATTTCCTCAATAGATCATCACATCATTGGCAGCAAACCTATCGCATTGGAACTGAATTTTAGGTCGAGTTTTGGAGTTCTAAAGCAACCTAGACTCTACCAAATCATACCCAACTGTCCCTTACTTGTCTCGAACTTACAACACCTCTATCACAGGCTCGATCATGCAGTCTTATTCCGTTGTTACTTCGAGCTCATTATCATTTACATGCAAACCATGTCATCGCAACTTCACCAACCTGCTTCTCGTCTCTGCCATTAACTACCATTCTTTCCAACTGCCAACAGACTCAACTCCGATAACTCTTACTGCTCAACCCATCTCATCACCACTATATCAACCACTACAGCAAGCTCCATACTACCAGCGTCATTCACTGCCATAATCATCGATGCATGGCATCAATCTCCTATCGTGCTTTTCAGTCACTAACTACTTCCGTTCGTCTTCTCTTTACTGCTCGTTTCCATCCCAGTCCATTGCAGACTCGCCTTTTATCCTCTCTGCCAGTGACGTTCACAGCAAACCACCAATTCCCTAATCTTCCATTACGGCTCGAGCTCAGCTGCCATTGTTACCTTCATGCTTTCCCGCCAACATCCCTATCGAGTTCTTCATCGTTCAGTCGAGAAACACTCTAGCAGACTCTTCCCAGCTTCATCGTCCATGACTATCATTGATCACCGGCAGCAGCATATCATCTGTATCGAGCTCATCACAGCAAACTCATCTCCGAGACAACACACTTATCTACCATACTCCATCTCGCTACTAGCCATCATCACCGTAACTGCAGCCAAACCACCAGAACTCTCGTCATTTCATCTTCCCTGTGAACTCAAATTCGAGCTCCTCCATCTCTCACTACTCTTGCAAGCTCCATTTCAAACTCAACCCAAATCTTCTAACTGCTTCAGTATCCCACTGAACTGTTCGAAATCAAGAATCACTCCAATACCGTTGCATGTTGGATCCTGCATTCCACGCTTGTTTAGGCGACGGAGACAGGGACTACGTTTCACACATACTGCTATTCCCAAGCCTAGTTAGCAATTCGGCGAATAATTCGCGAATTATTCCGTACCGATACTTTTCGCGAATTATTCGCGTCCACACCTAACTCCGTCCACACCTAACTGAGCTAGCGAATTATCCGCTAATTATTCCCGAATAATTCGGCGCATGCAATATGAGCTGAGTTTGACTCGAATTATCCGCTTAATTATTATGAGCTAGCCGTGGATCCGAATAATTCGGCCGTTGCGAATTTAGTTTTGGTTTGACTGGGTGAGTTTGACTCGGCCTGTTCCATTAAATTTCCCTTACAAAAAATGTTGAGACGTGAGAGAATCGAACCTAAGACATGCAGCTCACCCGTGTGTATCCCAAACCACTATGCCATGCCTTGGTTTTTGATTAATGTTTCATATATTTTGTATATAACCATTTTCATTCCATGCTAAAACGAATTTCACACCTATTAAACCATATATGTAGATACATTAGTCAATTATAACCATTTTCACTTCATGCTAAAACGCATTTCCCACCTATTAAACCATATATGTATATAAATTAATCATTTATAGTTATAAATACTTATTAATTTATTATATATATCTGTCGAATTTTGTATCCCGAACTCATATCTCGAAAACAAATTATACACGTACGTATACCATTCCGTTCTACTGCCGAACCACGAACCGAAGACCGGATAGTTGACCGAATTTGATTTTCACAAATCCGAATAATATCCGTACGTTTGCCGTTCCGTACGTATGCCGAATCCCGACTTGCTAACTAGGTTCCCAAGTGTCATTGTTATTCCGTTTTGGTCTAATTGGTCGGTCTCTTTTTTTTTTCTTTTTTTTTTTTCTAGTAACTCAACCACTCTATTTCATCCTAGCAGTAATAACAACTCGATTTTTAGTGACCCACCAAAGCACTTAGAGAACAATAGATAAATATGGACAAATAAAAATAGAATGCGATATGGTGATATTCCGAGATATGGTAACAACTATCATGGTATTCGTGATTTCTGAGCTATGTTCGTCCCTTTTAGTTAATCGATTCCTCAACTCCTGCATTCAAAATGGTTCCATCCACTAATGGTGTCATCCTAAAGGCACAAGTTTCTAGATTTAGGAGTTCAAAAAGCACAAATTTTTTCTTGGTTTTTCTATTTTTCTGATTTTTTTTTTTTTAGGCATAAAACACACTAAAACAAACTATACAAACATATAAATGCTCCCCCACACTTAAACTTTACATTGTCCTCAATGTAAAATTGAATCGTCCAAAGAAAGTTCAAGGTGGGAAATTCCGCAAATGATATGCAAAAAGAAGAAAATAAAGATAAAATGCACAAAGAATAAAAAGATAAAGGTAAAGATACAAAACCGGTGGGTTGCCTCCCACTTAGCGCTTGGTTTAAAGTCGTCAGCCCGACGTACTCCTTGTTTGCTAAGACTCCTCCAGAGGGAGCACTTCCACAAGGTTCACTCCTTCCACAACTTCCGAAGAGAAGTTCTCATAATATGGTTTCAACCGGTGCCCATTCACTTTAAGTTCATTTCCTGTAGCCAAACTACGAATTTCAACTGCACCATGAGAAAACACATTAGTCACAATAAAAGGTCCAATCTAACGTGACCTTAGTTTACCGGGAAATAATTGCAAACGAGAATTAAACAAAAGCACTTTCTGCCCAATGCAAAATTGTTTCTTTGTAATCATATTATCATGAAATGCCTTAGTCTTTTCCTTGAAAATCCTGGAGCTTTCAAATGCATCATTGCGAATCTCTTATAGCTCTTGAAGTTGCAACTTCCTTTGCTTTCCAGCACCATCCAACTCCATGTTGCATTGCTTAATAGCCCAAAACGCCTTATGCTCAATTTCAACGGGTAAGTGACAAGGTTTACCATAAACAAGCCTAAAGGGAGACATCCCAATAGGTGTCTTGTATGCGGTTCTATACGCCCACAAAGCATCATTGAGTCTCATACTCCAATCCTTCCTTGTTGGATTCACCGTCTTTTCTAGAATGGATTTCACCTCTCGGTTGGAAACCTCGGCTTGTCCATTTGTTTGTGGATGGTATGGTGTTAAAATCCTATGCGACACATTGTACTTCTTTAACAAGCTTTGCAAAAACCTGTTGTTGAAATGTGAACCCCCATCGCTAATTATAGCCTTTGGAATTCCAAACCTTGCAAAAATATTTGCTTGCAAAAAATCTGAAACAACTTTAGAATCATTAGTTGGGGTGGCTTTAGCTTCCACCCATTTCGAGACATAATCGACAGCAAGCAAGATATAATAATTCCCATTAGAATTGACAAAAGGGCCCATAAAATCAATTCCCCATACATCAAAGACCTCTACAAATTGAATAATAGTTTGTGGCATTTGATTTCGGGAACCTAGATTTCATGTTCTTTGGCACCTATCACATGTAATACAAAATGCATGCGCATCCTTAAACAAAGTCGGCCAATAGAAACCACATTCTAATACCTTGAGAGCGGTTCTCTTGCTCCCAAAGTGTCCTCCACATGCATATGAGTGGCAAAAAGACAAGATAGAGTTAAATTCGGATTCGGGAATGCACCTTCGTATTACTTGGTCACTACAATGTTTCCATAAGTATGGATCATCCCATATGTATTGGTTTCCTAACTTCTTAAGTTTATCCCTCTCAGCATGAGACAAGTTCTTTGGGATTTGTTTAGAAACTAAGTAATTAACAATATCAGCGTACCATGGTTCTCCAAAGGCAATTGAGAATAGTTGCTCATCCGGGAAACTTTCACGCAACGGGATAGCTTTCTTGTCCACAGCAAGACGGATCAAATGATCCGCAACGGTGTTCTCAATTCCTTTCTTGTCTTTGATTTCAATATCAAACTCTTGCAATAGTAAAATCCATCGTATGAGCCTCGGTTTCGCCTCTTTCTTTGTAAGCAAGTACTTAAGTGCTGCATGATCAGAAAAAACAACAACTTTTGTACCAATTAGATAAGAGCGAAAATTTTCCAAAACAAAAACAATAGCTAATAACTCTTTTTCAGTGGTTGTGTAGTTTTGTTGGGCCTCATTTAACGTTCTAGAAGCATAATAAATGGCATGAGGTATCTTCCCCACACGCTGCCCAAGCACCGCACCAACCGCATAATCACTTGCATCACACATAAGCTCAAAAGGCTTGCTCCAATCCGGTGGTTTAATGATAGGGATGAAATCAAAAGTTCTTTCAAATGATTGAATGCCACCATACACTTTTCATCAAAGTTAAAAACCACATCTTTTTGCAATAAGGTAAAAAGTGGAGATGCTATCTTGGAAAAGTCCTTGATGAATCTACGATAAAAACCTGCATGACCAAGAAAAGAACGTATCTCCCTCACCGTAGTGGGAGGGTTTAGAGCAAGAATAAGGTCTATCTTAGATTTATCAACTTCCAAGCCTTTAGAAGATATAATATGGCCTAAAACTATGCCATGAGTTACCATGAAATGGCACTTCTCCCAATTCAGCACAAGGTTTGTTTCAACACATCGTTCAAGGATTAGTGACAAATTGTTCAAGCAAAGGTCAAATGAATCACCAAAGACACTAAAGTCGTCCATGAACACTTCGATTATATTTTCAACATATTCTGAAAAGATACTTACCATACACCTTTGAAAGGTAGCTGGAGCATTACACAATCCAAAAGGCATCCTTCTATAAGCAAAAGTACCAAAAGGACAAGTGAAAGTGGTTTTCTCTTGATCCTCCGGCGCTATCACAATCTAATTATAACCTGAATAGCCATCAAGAAAGCAATAATAAGCGTGTCCAGCTAAACGTTCAAGCATTTGATCAATAAAAGGTAATGGAAAGTGATCTTTTCTAGTAGTGGCATTCAATTTTCTGTAATCAATACAAACCCTCCAACCGGTTTGCACACGAGTTGGGACAAGTTCGTTCTTATCATTCTCCACCACCGTCACACCTGATTTCTTTGGTACAACTTGTACCGGGCTTACCCACTTGCTGTCGGATATGGGGTAGATAACACCCACTTCCAAAAGCTTGAGTATCTCCTTTTTCACAACTTCCATCATGGGAGGGTTCAAACGATGTTGCACTTCCCTTGTAGGCTTTGCATCGTCCTCCAAACGGATCTTGTGCATACAAACGGCAGGGCTTATACCCTTGATATCGGCAATTGTCCATCCTATGGCCGTCTTGTGCTTCCTTAGCACCATTAGAAGTTTTTGCTCCTGTAATTAACTAAGCTCGTTAGAAACAATCACAGGTAACTCTTCATTGTCACCCAAGTACAAGTACTTTAAGTGACTTGGAAGAGGTTTCAATTCTAAATTTGGAGATTTAAAAATTGAAGGTTCAAGCTTTTCATCATTGCGAGGTAAAGAAACATATGAAACATTCTTAAGTGCAGATTTTTCCGGTAATGAGTTAACAGAACCAATGGTTTCCTTAATCTCATCACCGTACTCCAAACCGTTATCAATAGGTGTAGTGAGCACGGTTTCCAAAGAATTAGCGCCATTCAACTCAAACATTTGTTGTGCCAATGTGTCCATCACATCAACGGAGAAACAAGAGTGGACATCACTAGGATATCTCATCGTCTCGAAAATGTTGAAACGTATTATTTCTCTATCAAACTCCATAGTCAGCGTCCCCTTATCAACATCAATAATGGTCTTTGCCGTTTTCATGAAGGGGCGCCCAAGTAACAATGGAAGAGACGAGTCCGGTGCACCTTCATCCATTTCTAAGACACAAAAGTCAGCTGGAAATACAAGTTGATTAACCTGCACAAGAACATCCTCAACAATACCCATTGGGTAGACATTAGAGCGATCGGCTAATTGCAACACAATTTCAGCCTTTTTGAGAGGACCTAAATCAAGTGAGTTATAAATATATGCAAGCATAACATTAACGGATGCACCTAAATCCAACATAGATTTATTAAATGTTTTGGTACCAATTGTGACGGGAATGTCAAAGCTACCCGGGTCCTTGCATTTCAGTGGGAGTTTGTGTTGTAAGATTGCCGAAGCATTCTCCCCCACACTTAAAACTTCATTACCTTTGAGCCTTTGCTTATTGGTACACAAGTCCTTCAACACCTTTGCATACTTTGGAACTTGCTTCATTGCATCTATGAGCGGTATGTTCACATGAATCTTCTTGAGAATGTCTAAAATATCCTTTTCTAGTGCCTCCTTCTTAGAATTTGCAAATCTGCGAGGAAAAGGTAAAGGAGGAACATAAGTAGAAATCGGAGTTTTAGAGCTAGGAATAGGTACCTCAGAAGTTTGGGGAGAATCCTCATTCTTCTCCTCCAAAACAGGTTCCTTTGGTGTCTCCACCTTGCCCGAATCAGCAACTTCGGGTTGCATAAGTTGTGTACCACTTCTCAATGTAATTTCATTTACACCCTCCTTTGGGTTGATAGGTTGAGAAGGGAGTTTCCCACTATTTTGTGCCTTTAATTGGTTCAACTCAAGATCCATAGAACCAACTTGGGTCTGCAACTCCTTCATCGAACTCTTGGTCTCTTGTATAAACGATTTCATCAACTCCTCCATAATTGACCCCTGATTTTGAGGTTGTGGTTGTTGTTGCTGAAATTGTTGACGCGACTGGAATTGTTGTTGTTGAGGTTGGAATCCACCCGAATTGTTGAAATTTGGTTGTTGGACCGCTCCTTGCTTGTTGGCATAGCTAAAATTGGGGTGATCTCTCCATCCCGGATTGTAAGTATTGGAATAAGGATCATACCGTCTTTTCTGACTTGGAAAGACCACGTTAGCTTGTTCATTGGCTTCTTCATACCCTTGATGAGAACTTGGTATCACCGCGGCTGAAACTTGTTGTAGCATTGCTGAGATGTTACCCATTTGTTGACGAAGTTCCTCAACCTCGCTCACTTCATTGACTCGCCGAAGAAGCACATCCTAGCCACGACTCAAGAATTGTTGGGAGTTTGCTGCCATGTTTTCAATCAACTCTATAGCTTGTTCCACCGTCTTGTTTACTAGTGCACCACCACCCGCAGCATCAAGAAGATTCCTATCACTTGATTGGAGTCCTTCATAGAAGTATTGGATAATCATAGCGTCGCTGAATTGGTGATGAGGACAGCTTGCCACTAATCTCTTGTACCGTTCCCAACATTCATATAAGGATTCTCCCACATTTTGCTTCATCCCACAAATATCCTTACGAATTTTAGTAGCCTTAGACGCAGGAAAATATCTCTCTAGAAAGAGGTTCTTCAACCCATTCCAAGTTGTGACACTTCCGGGAGGCAAGTAATATAACCAATCCTTAGCACTATCCATTAAAGAGAATCGGAAAACTTTCAACATAGCACCATCCTCCTCAACATCAGCAGGAAGCATGGCCGTGACAATTGTGTGGAAGTCCATAAGATGCTTGTTTGGATCTTCATTCACCATGCCATGGAACTTTGGCAATTCCCTAAGCAACCCCGGTTTGATCTCAAAAGTAGAGTTTGTTTGAATACAACCCTGTTGAGTATCAAGCTTGTGCGAAGCCAAGTCCTTGAGTGTACGATTTGCAGCGTCACCCATTGCTTCTTCTCCTTCTTCTTCAAAAGGAATCTTTTGTTCTACTCCTTCTCCTTCTTGCTGAAGAGCCTCGTGTTCTACTTCCAAATTTTGTCCTTCCGTTGTGCCTTGCCATTGTTGGAGTATTGTGCCTTTCCGAGTAGATATCCCGCACCTTGGATAATTCCAATCTTTGGAAGCCAGGGATTAGGTACTTGAAACACAATTATCACAAGCAAGTGATAAACAAGACAAGAAACGAAAAGCAAGTATGCAAGTAGAAATAATAAAAAGAAACTAAAAACTTAAAAACTAGCCGAATGCCTCCCCGGCAACGACGCCAAAATTTGATCGGTTGTCAGCCGACACAAAAATAATTCACTTTCTTACTCACAAAATATAAATGAAGTATAAAGTAAGGAAGAGTTCGTATCCACAGAGATGCGATTGTAGTTATCAATTTCTAGTTTCTAAGTAACCCAAAGGGGGATTTCTGATTTGGAATGGGATCACTAAAGTCTTGAAGATAGTGCAGCAAAACTATATCATGGAAATCAACAATGGGGAAGACACAAAAATATGGTTAGATAAATGGATACCAGGTATGCATCATCCACCTCTTCCTCAAAATGATACTTTCAGGTTTTATAGTGAAGTAGTTGAAATCATGCTCCCAAACACAAATCAGTGGAACATTAACCTGCTAAATCATCTTTTTGATGCTAATACCTCCATGAAGATTCAAGCACTCTTTATTGATAAGTCTAAAAAGGATGTTATGATTTGGATTCCTGCAAAAGATGGAAAGTTCTCAGTTAAAAGTGCTTATAAACTTCTCACTAGTTCTGATAGGGAAGTGCAAGTTAATGGTGTTTCTATTAATAAAATGGTATGGAGAATATTATGGAGCAGTCGTGTAGCACATAAGATTAAAATGTTTGCCTGGAAGTGTATTAGAGAAATTCACTTTACTAAACACAACTTGGCAAGGTATAATGGGGATATAAATAATCATTGTGAAACTCGTGGGCATTATGATGAGACTATGAAACACATTATATTTGAGTGCAGTCATGCCAAGAAAGTTTGGAAGGAAGTTCAAATAAATATAGACAATGTCAGACTACAATTTCAAACTGTTTCTGAATGGGTTATAAGCTGGTTTTTAAACAACTCAGTTCTTGAAGAGAGCCTATTATACACTTTCATGATAGGATCTTGGATAATATGGAAAGACAGATGTGAAGTTGTTTTTCAGGGAGTTTCTCTCAACCCTAAAACTACTATTCATAAGATTCTATATTATTTATCTCTTTATTTGCGTGAAACGGCATCAAATACCCCCTCTCATCTGAATGTTAATATTTCTGATTGGAAACCACCCTTGTATGGCACTTGCAAAATGAATGTGGATGCTTCCTTTGATGTGGATACTAACCAACTTGGAACTGGTCTTGTTTTGCGAGAATGATCGGTTGTCAGCCGACACAAAAATAATTCACTTTCTTACTCACAAAATATAAATGAAGTATAAAGTAAGGAAGAGTTCGTATCCACAGAGAGGCGATTGTAGTTATCAATTTCTAGTTTCTAAGTAACCCAAAGGGGGATTTCTGATTTTTGTAAAATTAAAGTAAAATAAAAGCAAAGTAAATATTTGAAATTATCAAGGAGAGAAAGATATTGGTCAAGGAATTCATCTTCAATCTTAAACATGTGCTTGCATATATGATTAGAATTACAATTTAATCTCTTTTATTATCAAAAGCCTAGAAAATCAAGAGAGCAAGATAATCTATTTATTTCCCAAGTTAATCAACACACACATTAGATCTGCGTATGTGAATTCTACCTAAAGAATAACCTAACGCCTTGCGCTAATCAAGTTCAATTCCCAAGAGCATTAAGTTTTGGAAATAGGATAATCAAAGAAATTGTCATACATTGCGCATAACAATTCGGACAATGGTCAAACTCTACATATGATTATAAGAGTGTATCACTACAAACTATAATCATATCATGCTACTTGTATTTGGGGTTATCGCTCGATGAAAAACCCTAAAATAGATATGGATAAGATGCAAGTTCAATTAATTGTCCACTTAACTAATCAAACATCTATATCCTACCACAATACATCATTCATGTGATTATAAAAACAGTAGAGATATGAACGAAAACAAAGAGAGAAAACTAATACATTAATCAAGCACAAGTTATAGATATAGGACTACATCCTTAACCAATAATAAGAGATTTAGCTACTCATAGCTATGGAGTTCATCACTAAATCAATTCAGAGAAAAGATAGAAATCAAACTACAACTGAAGAAGAGATTGAGCCGAAGTCGCCACGAGTTCCAACTACTTGTGCATAAATCAACTTCTAAGCTTCTGAACTTCCCTCAGGACTTTTATCAAACAGTTTCTGTGCTTAAAAACTAGGTTCCGGAGCTCCCTTGTGGTGTTATTTCGAGCCTCCTTTTATAGCTTTCAATCCCTGGAAATTCGAATCGGATAACCTACAAACTTTCCTTAGCCAATACAAACCCTAAACAGGATTTAATACTCACCATTCATCTTGAAAATCGACGGCAAGTACCCCTCTTGGTGCTGTTTTGCAGGCTTGAATATTAATCCAAATTCTTGTAAATCTCATCAATTCTATGAATTGTTGCTCAAGTAGTCGAATCCAACACAAACCCAAGATACCAAACCGACTTAAATTCTTGAAACAATCCTTAATTTCCTCAATAGATCATCACATCATTGGCAGCAAACCTATCGCATTGGAACTGAATTTTAGGTCGAGTTTTGGAGTTCTAAAGCAACCTAGACTCTACCAAATCATACCCAAATGTCCCTTGCTTGTCTCGAAATTCCAACACCTCTATCACAGGCTCGATCATGCAGTCTTCTTCTGTTGTTACTTCGAGCTCATTATCATTTACATGCAAACCATGTAATCGCAACTTCACCAACCTGCTTCGCGTCTCTGCCATTAACTACCATTCTTTCCAACTGCCAACAGACTCAACTCCGATAACTCTTACTGCTCAACCCATCTCGTCACCACTATATCAACCACTACAGAGAGCTCCATACTACCAGCGTCATTCACTGCCATAATCATCGATGCATGGCATCAATCTCCCATCGTGCTTTTCAGTCACTAACTACTTCCGTTCGTCTTCTCTTTACTGCTCGTTTCCATCCCAGTCCATTGCAGACTCGCCTTTTATCCTCTCTGCCAGTGACGTTCACAGCAAACCACCAATTCCTTAATCTTCCATTACGGCTCGAGCTCAGCTGCCATTGTTACCTTCATGCTTTCCCGCCAACATCCCTGTCGAGTTCTTCATCGTTCAGTCGAGAAACACTCTAGCAGACTCTTCCCAGCTTCATCGTCCATGACTATCATTGATCACCGGCAGCAGCATATCATCTGTATCGAGCTCATCACAGCAAACTCATCTCCGAGATAGCACACTTATCTACCATACTCCATCTCGCTACTAGCCATCATCACCGTAACTGCAGCCAAACCACCAGAACTCTCGTCATTTCATCTTCCCTGTGAACTCAAATTCGAGCTCCTCCATCTCTCACTGCTCTTGCAAGCTCCATTTCGAACTCAACCCAAATCTTCTAACTGCTTCAGTATCCCACTGAACTGTTCGAAATCAAGAATCACTCCAATACCGTTGCATGTTGATCATCACGATCATCATCACCACTGGCCGTTGTGGTTCCTTCCTGTGAAGTTAGGAAAGAAAAGGAAGGTGCCCCTAGTAAAATTGCTGGTGTTGTTAACACTATTTAAATCAGTGGCATCCCCTTAGTAATTGGTTTGACTGCGTTTAGTAGTTCCTTTGAAACAGGACATCCCTTAACAGGATGACTGCCCCTTAACGCACAGTGGGGGTGCCAATATCACTTTCCCTATCAAATGACCATTTTGCCCTTTTGCCTTCCAAGTTCTTATTTTGCTCATAACTTATTCATACGAACTCAGAATGACTCCGTTCTTTCGCCATTGCCTTCGTCTTCTCGTCCTCTACACAATGAAAAATAGAAATCTTGTATATGAACGAGTTCCAATTAGTCTTTGGCCCTTTATGCTCCGAATGAACGCTCTCTTTCGCCTTCCTCCAACAACAGCCGCCTCTTACTTCTCAAATCTACTTCTTTTCTTCAATGAGAGTCATCACTAAAGTTGTCGTAATTTTCTGACAGAAATTTGCATCACTAAAGCCGACAAACTTTTCAGACAGAGATGAAGAAATAAAAGCAAATAATGAGAAATAATTCGCCTCCAACCACAATTGCACTTGAGATGACGCTTTTGCCCCGTTTCTTCTTCTTTTGTTCCAAATGACTCCAAAGTACCTAAATACTCAAAAACAAAACATAAGATACATAACTTACAAGAAAACTAGCAGAGAAAGCATAAACAATAGATAAATAGAAAGGTGTTTTAGACACCTATCAAATTCCCCCACACTTAGACTTTGCTAGTCCTCGAGCAAATCAAACAAAATAATTCTAAAAGATACATACAACTCCGTCTCGTCGAGGCTACGGTTACTCTAAGCATAAATAACAAGACTTTGAACCCCTAGGTGTCCCTAGTGGACGAGTTTAAGTCTCGTGAAGGTTTACAAGAGGTTTGCCTACAAAACCTATATTTTCAACTCCGTCTAATTGTGACAAATCAATGAATGAATCCAAAATGACTACAGGAGGAGGTACCTTGCACAAATTCAATTCATATATTAATATTTAAAGCTGTAATTAGATAGTCGAACAAGCCACAATACTCGGAAACTAACAAACCACAATCACAATGAAAATATTAAGAAGATGGATATAGATGTAAATGTTGGCGAATGTTCACAAGTGTTCGATGTTTCCCATATCTGTCTGAAGGTCACCGCTAAAATGAACCTATGCCTATTGGATTGAGCTACTTGGTTTGAATTCTACATCAACTCACTGGCATATACAAGGGAACCAGAAGTGACTTTATTCAACAAATATAAAACTTTCTTTTCTTTTTTTCTTTTCACTTTTCTTCTTCTTCTTTTTTAGACAGCATGATTAGATCTTTTGGATCCAAGCGCATGCTTCTTATCAGCAAGTACATGATAGTTGCCTTAGATCCTGCATTCCACGCTTGTTTAGGCGACGGAGACAGGGACTACGTTTCACACATACTGCTATTCCCAAGCCTAGTTAGCAATTCGGCGAATTATTCGCGAATTATTCCGAACCGATACTTTTCGCGAATTATTCGCGTCCACACCTAACTCCGACCCTGATACGCGTGCAATATGAGCTAGCCGAATTATCCGCGAATTATTCGTGGATCCGAATAATTCGGCCGTTGCGAATTTAGTTTTGGTTTGACTGGGTGAGTTTGACTCGGCCTGTTCCATTAAATTTCCCTTACAAAAAATGTTGAGACGTGAGAGAATCGAACCTAAGACATGCAGCTCACCCGTGTGTATCCCAAACCACTATGCCATGCCTTGGTTTTTGATTAATGTTTCATATATTTTGTATATAACCATTTTCATTCCATGCTAAAACGAATTTCACACCTATTAAACCATATATGTAGATACATTAGTCAATTATAACCATTTTCACTTCATGCTAAAACGCATTTCCCACCTATTAAACCATATATGTATATAAATTAATCATTTATAGTTATAAATACTTATTAATTTATTATATATGTCTGTCGAATTTTGTATCCCGAACTCATATCTCGAAAACGAATTATACACGTACGTATACCATTCCGTTCTACTGCCGAACCACGAACCGAAGACCGGATAGTTGACCGAATTTGATTTTCACAAATCCGAATAATATCCGTACGTTTTCCGTTCCGTACGTATGCTGAATCCCGACTTGCTAACTAGGTTCCCAAGTGTCATTGTTATTCCGTTTTGGTCTAATTGGTCGGTCTCTTTCTTTTTTTTTTCCTAGTAACTCAACCACTCTATTTCATCCTAGAAGTAATAACAACTCGATTTTTAGTGACCCACCAAAGCACTTAGAGAACAATAGATAAATATGGACAAATAAAAATAGAATGCGATATGGTGATATTCCGAGATATGGTAACAACTATCATGGTATTCGTGATTTCTGAGCTATGTTCGTCCCTTTTAGTTAATCGATTCCTCAACTCCTGCATTCAAAATGGTTCCATCCACTAATGGTGTCATCCTAAAGGCACAAGTTTCTAGATTTCGGAGTTCAAAAAGCACAAATTTTTTCTTGATTTTTCTATTTTTCTGATTTTTTTTTTTAGGCATAAAACACACTAAAACAAACTATACAAACATATAAATGCTCCCCCACACTTAAACTTTACATTGTCCTCAATGTAAAATTGAATCGTCCAAAGAAAGTTCAAGGTAGGAAATTCCGCAAATGATATGCAAAAAGAAGAAAATAAAGATAAAATGCATAAAGAATAAAAAGATAAAGGTAAAGATACAAAACCGGTGGGTTGCCTCCCACCTAGCGCTTGGTTTAAAGTCGTCAGCCCGACGTACTCCTTGTTTGCTAAGACTCCTCCAGAGGGAGCACTTCCACAAGGTTCACTCCTTCCAAAACTTCCGAAGAGAAGTTCTCATAATATGGTTTCAACCGGTGCCCATTCACTTTAAGTTCATTTCCTGTAGCCAAACTACGAATTTCAACTGCACCATGAGAAAACACATTAGTCACAATAAAAGGTCCAATCCAACGTGACCTTAGTTTACCGGGAAATAATTGCAAACGAGAATTAAACAAAAGCACTTTCTGCCCAATGCAAAATTGTTTCTTTGTAATCATATTATCATGAAATGCCTTAGTCTTTTCCTTGTAAATCCTGGAGCTTTCAAATGCATCATTGCGAATCTCTTATAGCTCTTGAAGTTGAAACTTCCTTTGCTTTCCAGCACCATCCAACTCCATGTTGCATTGCTTAATATCCCAAAATGCCTTATGCTCAATTTCAACGGGTAAGTGACAAGGTTTACCATAAACAAGCCTAAAGGGAGACATCCCAATAGGTGTCTTGTATGCGGTTCTATACGCCCACAAAGCATCATTGAGTCTCATACTCCAATCCTTCCTTGTTGGATTCACCGTCTTTTCTAGAATGGATTTCACCTCTCGGTTGGAAACCTCGGCCTGTACATTTGTTTGTGGATGGTATGGTGTTGAAATCCTATGCGACACATTGTACTTCTTAAACAAGCTTTGCAAAAACCTTTTGTTGAAATGTGAACCCCCATCGCTAATTATAGCCTTTGGAATTCCAAACCTTGAAAAAATATTTGCTTGCACAAAATCTGAAACAACTTTAGAATCATTAGTTGGGGTGGCTTTAGCTTCCACCCATTTCGAGACATAATCGACAGCAAGCAAGATATAATAATTCCCATTAGAATTGACAAAAGGGCCCATAAAATCAATTCCCCATACATCAAAGACCTGTACAAATTGAATAATAGTTTGTGGCATTTGATTTCGGGAACCTAGATTGCCTGTTCTTTGGAACCTATCACATGTAATACAAAATGCATGCGCATCCTTAAACAAAGTCGTCCAATAGAAACCACATTCTAATACCTTGAGAGCGGTTCTCTTGCTCCCAAAGTGTCCTCCACATGCATATGAGTGGCAAAAAGACAAGATAGAGTTAAATTCGGATTCGGGAATGCACCTTCGTATTACTTGGTCACTACAATGTTTCCATAAGTATGGATCATCCCATATGTATTGGTTTCCTAACTTCTTAAGTTTATCCCTCTCAGCACGAGGCAAGTTCTTTGGGATTTGTTTAGAAACTAAGTAATTAACAATATCAGCGTACCATGGTTCTCCAAAGGCAATTGAGAATAGTTACTCATCCGGGAAACTTTCACGCAACGGGATAGCTTCCTTGTCCACAGAAAGACGGCTCAAATGATCCGCAACGGTGTTCTCAATTCCTTTCTTGTCTTTGATTTCAATATCAAACTCTTGCAATAGTAAAATCCATCGTATGAGCCTCGGTTTCGCCTCTTTCTTTGTAAGCAAGTACTTAAGTGTTGCATGATCAGAAAAAACAACAACTTTTGTACCAATTAGATAAGAGCGAAACTTTTCCAAAGCAAAAAACAATAGCTAATAACTCTTTTTCAGTGGTTGTGTAGTTTTTTTGGGCCTCATTTAACGTTCTAGAAGCATAATAAATGGCATGAGGTATCTTCCCCACACGCTGCCCAAGCACCGCACCAACCGCATAATCACTTGCATCACACATAAGCTCGAAAGGATTGCTCCAATCCGGTGGTTTAATGATAGGGGCTGAAATCAAAAGTTCTTTCAAATGATTGAATGCCGCCATACACTTTTCATCAAAGTTAAAAACCACATCTTTTTGCAATAAGGTACAAAGTGGAGATGCTATCTTGGAAAAGTCCTTGATGAATCTACGATAAAAACCTGCATGACCAAGAAAAGAACGTATCTCCCTCACCTTAGTGGGAGGGTTTAGAGCACGAATAAGGTCTATCTTAGATTTATCAACTTCCAAGCCTTCAGAAGATATAATATGGCCTAAAACTATGCCATGAGTTACCATGAAATGGCACTTCTCCCAATTCAGCACAAGGTTTGTTTCAACAAATCGTTCAAGGATTAGTGACAAATTGTTCAAGCAAAGGTCAAATGAATCACCAAAGACACTAAAGTCGTCCATGAACACTTCGATTATATTTTCAACATATTCTGAAAAGATACTTACCATACACCTTTGAAAGGTAGCTGGAGCATTACACAATCCAAAAGGCATCCTTCTATAAGCAAAAGTACCAAAAGGACAAGTGAAAATGGTTTTCTCTTGATCCTCCTAATTATCACAATCTGATTATAACCTGAATAGCCATCAAGAAAGAAATAATAAGCGTGTCCAGCTAAACGTTCAAGCATTTGATCAATAAAATGTAATGGAAAGTGATCTTTTCTAGTAGTGGCATTCAATTTTCTGTAATCAATACAAACCCTCCAACCGGTTTGCACACGAGTTGGGACAAGTTCGTTCTTATCATTCTCCACCACCGTCACACCTGATTTCTTTGGTACAACTTGTACCGGGCTTACCCACTTGCTGTCGGATATGGGGTACATAACACCCACTTCCAAAAGCTTGAGTATCTCCTTTTTCACAACTTCCATCATGGGAGGGTTCAAACGACGTTGCACTTCCCTTGTAGGCTTTGCATCGTCCTCCAAAAGGATCTTGTGCATACAAACGGCAGGGCTTATACCCTTGATATCGGAAATTGTCCATCCTATGGCCGTCTTGTGCTTCCTTAGCACCCTTAGAAGTTTTTGCTCCTGTAATTAACTAAGCTCGTTAGAAACAATCACAGGTAACTCTTCATTGTCACCCAAGTACAAGTACTTTAAGTGACTTGGAAGAGGTTTCAATTCTAACTTTGGAGATTTAAAAATTGAAGGTTCAAGCTTTTCATCATTGCGAGGTAAAGAAACATATGAAACATTCTTAAGTGCAGATTTTTCCGGTAATGAGTTAACAGAACCAATGGTTTCCTTAATCTCATCACCGTAATCCAAACAGTTATCAATAGGTGTAGTGAGCACGGTTTCCAAAGAATCAGCGCCATTCAACTCAAACATTTGTTGCGCCAATGTGTCCATCACATCAACGGAGAAACAAGAGTGGACATCACTAGGATATCTCATCGTCTCGAAAATGTTGAAACGTATTATTTCTCTATCAAACTCCATAGTCAGCGTCCCCTTATCAACATCAATAATGGTCTTTTCCGTTTTCATGAAGGGACGCCCAAGTAACAATGGAAGAGACGAGTCCGGTGCACCTTCATCCATTTCTAAGACACAAAAGTCAGCTGGAAATACAAGTTGATTAACCTGCACAAGAACATCCTCAACAATACCCATTGGGTAGACATTAGAGCGATCGGATAATTGAAACACAATTTCAGCCTTTTTGAGAGGACCTAAATCAAGTGAGTTATAAATAGATGCAGGCATAACATTAACGGATGCACCTAAATCCAACATAGCTTTATTAAATGTTTTGGTACCAATTGTGACGGGAATGTCAAAGCTACCCGGGTCCTTGCATTTTAGTGGGAGTTTGTGTTGTAAGATTTCCGAAGCATTCTCCCCCACACTTAAAACTTCATTACCTTTGAGCCTTTGCTTATTGGTACACAAGTCCTTCAACACCTTTGCATACTTTGGAACTTGCTTGATTGCATTTATGAGCGGTATGTTCACATGAATCTTCTTGATAATGTCTAAAATCTCCTTTTCTAGTGCCTCCTTATTAGAATTTGAAAATATGCGAGGAAAAGGTAAAGGAGGAACATAAGTAGAAACCGGAGTTTTAGAGCTAGGAATAGGTACCTCAGAAGTTTGGGGAGAATCCTCATTCTTCTCCTCCAAAACAGGTTCCTTTGGTGTCTCCACCTTGCCCGAATCAGCAACTTCGGGTTGCACAAGTTGTGTACCACTTCTCAATTTAATTGCATTTACACCCTCCTTTGGGTTGATAGGTTGATAAGGGAGTTTCCCACTATTTTGTGCCTTCAATTAGTTCAACTCAAGATCCATAGAACCAACTTGGGTCTGCAACTCCTTCATCGAACTCTTGGTCTCTTGTATAAACGATTTCATCAACACCTCCATACTTGACCCCTGATTTTGAGGTTGTGGTTGTTGTTGCTGAAATTGTTGACGCGGCTGGAATTGTTGTTGTTGAGGTTGGAATCCACCCGAATTGTTAAAATTAGGTTGTTGGACCGCTCCTTGCTTGTTGGCATAGCTAAAATTGGGGTGATCTCTCCATCCCGGATTGTAAGTATTGGAATAAGGATCATACCGTCTTTGCTGAATTGGAAAGACCACGTTAGATTGTTCATTGGCTTCTTCATACCCTTGATGAGAACTTGGTATCACCACGGCTGAAACTTGTTGTAGCATTGCTGAGATGTTACCCATTTGTTGATGAAGTTCCCCAACCTCGCTCACTTCATTGACTCGCCGAAGAAGCACATCCGAGCCACGACTCAAGAATTGTTGGGAGTTTGCTGCCATGTTTTCAATCAACTCTCTAGCTTGTTCCACCGTCTTGTTTACTAGTGCACCACCACCCGCTGCATCAAGAAGATTCCTATCACTTGATTGGAGTACTTTATAGAAGTATTGGATAATCATAGCGTCGCTGAATTGGTGATGAGGACAGCTTGCCACTAATCTCTTGTACCGTTCCCAACATTCATATAAGGATTCTCCCACATTTTGCTTCATCCCACAAATATCCTTGCGAATTTGAGCAACCTTAGACACAGGAAAATATCTCTCTAGAAAGAGGTTCTTCAACCCATTCCAAGTTGTGACACTTCCGGGAGGCAAGTAATATAACCAATCCTTAGCACTATCCATTAAAGAGAATCGGAAAACTTTCAACATAGCACCATCCGCCTCAACATCAGCTGGAAGCATGGCCGTAACAATTGTGTGGAAGTCCATAAGATGCTTGTTTGGATCTTCATTCACCATGCCATGGAACTTTGGAAATTCCCTAAGCAACCCCGGTTTGATCTCAAAAGTAGAGTTTGTTTGAATACAAACCTGTTGAGTATCAAGATTGTGCGAATCCAAGTCCTTGAGTGTACGATTTGCGGCGTCACCCATTGCTTCTTCTCCTTCTTCTTCAAAAGGAATCTCGTGTTCTACTCCTTCTCCTTCTTGCTGAAGAGCCTCGTGTTCTACTTCCAAATTTTGTCCTTCCGTTGTGCCTTGCCTTGGTTGGAGTATTGTGCCTTTCCGAGTAGATATCCCGCACCTTGGATAATTCCAATCTTTGGAAGCCAGGGATTAGGTACCTGAAACACAATTCTCACAAGCAAGTGAGAAACAAGACAAGAAACGAAAAGCAAGTATGCAAGCAGAAATAATAAAAAGAAACTAAAAACTTAAAAACTAGCCGAATGCCTCCCCGGAAACGGCGCCAAAATTTGATCGGTTGTCAGCCGACACAAAAATAATTCACTTTCTTACTCACAAAATATAAATGAAGTATAAAGTAAGGAAGAGTTCGTATCCACAGAGAGGCAATTGTAGTTATTAATTTCTAGTTTCTAAGTAACCCAAAGGGGGATTTCTGATTTGGAATGGGATCACTAAAGGCTTGAAGATAGTGAAGCAAAACTATATCATGGAAATCAACAATGGGGAAGACACAAAAATATGGCTAGATAAATGGATACCAGGTATGCATCATCCACCTCTTCCTCAAAATGATACTTTCAGGTTTTATAGTGAAGTAGTTGAACTCATGCTCCCAAACACAAATCAGTGGAACATTAATGTAGTTGCAGATTATCTCACAACTACACCCTCATAAGAATCCATTAAAATGATTCCTAAACCTAATTAATTTGATATGAAACTAAGAATTAAGGTACTAAAATTATAAAGGAGACACAAAGATTTTTACGTGGTTCGATCAATGTGATCTACATCCATGGTGCTTCACTAGTGATTGTATGTAATTACATGATTTTACAATTGAGACTCCATTAAAGAATATTTGGATCTCTATTTTTTTGGGGAAGAAGATGATAAAGATAAAGATCTCTCCTAACATTTTCTCTCTCCTCCTAAAATTATCCTCTCTTGCTCAAAAGATCTCTCCTACTTCTCATGCCTAAATGGCTATTTATATGATCTTACAAAATATGACAGTTGTGTTGTCCCGCCATTTCGGATTTGATAATTATCTTGCGAACCTTCGTAACTTCATTTCGCGAACTTCTTTTGCTTTCCTCGTGATTTCCTTTGCTCGCAAAATGTTCTTTGCTCGCAAGATGTCTTTTCTCTCCACAATTTCGTAAGTTATCATTTGTTGTGATATTCCGCTCCTACATCTTGCATCTTTTTTCTTGAATATTGCTTGAAGAGTGATCTTCAAGAAAAAAATCACTTGCTGTGGTTGTTGGAGTAGTCTTTGATCTTTGTTGATGAAGGAACGAGCGAAAGAATATCAAACTCAAAAAGTATATACTTGCCTCTATTCTTTTGCGAAGTTCTGAAGCTTTAAAAAGTAATTAGAAGTATCATCTTGCGAAGTATGAAGTATGTGAAGTATCTTGAAGAAGTATGAAGTATAAGAAATATAAAATATCCTTGAAGAAATATAAGAAGTACTCAATCCTCGAAATATATAAGAAGTATGAAGTATCCTTAAGAAGTATAAGAAGTACTTAATCCTCGAAATATATAAGAAGTATTAGTCCTTGAATGAGAGTGATAAATATTGCCTCTGTTCATGTGAAATTATTATTCCATTTTTGATGAGGATTCTTCTTTGAGAAGATAAAGAATCATAAAATATTTTCTTGGGTATCCATAGTTGCCTCTTGTTCTTTATCTATGAAGGAGAATCCTTAAGAAAATGTTGAATAACTAAATTGCGTCTCTATTCTTATCTTGCCTCTGCCTCAAGTGGTAACCACGCTAACTTCTGAATTTTTCTGCAAATTTATGAATTTTTCCGTGAATTTCGGGTTTTTCTGCGAATTTCTAAACTTACGAATAATGCTGCGAATAGTGCTGCGAATATAGTGTTGCGAATATATTGTTGCGAACTATGAATATTCATGCGAATTATGAATGTTTCTGCGAAGTTTCGCGGTATTATCCTGTAAAATTTTGTAAAATACTTGTGTGCATATAATACTTATATAATGATTATGTTATGAAATGCGTATGCGTATGCGATGCTTATGCCTTGAAATGCTTATGCAATGCTTTTATGATGCGAATATGATGCTTGAATGATGTGAGTATGATGCTTGTATGATGCGAGTATGATGCTTGTATGATGCGAATACTTATCTATTGCAATGTATATTTCAAGTTTCTGTTACTTAGCTCATTTTGCCGTAGTAAAATTGATATATCTTTGAGTTGCCTCCATTCATATAAGCATCTTCGCAAGTTTACTTGTGTATTTTCGCGAATGAAATCGCCTCTTCTAGTATGACTTCGTGATATATATTCTTGTAAAAATTCTTCAATGATATTGATGGAATTGTCTTCTTTGATATATATTGTCTTCAAAATTCTTCAATGATCTTGATGGAATTGTCTTCTTTGATATATATTCTCTTCAAAGTTCTTCAATGATCTTGATGGAATTGTCTTCTTTGTTAGGACTTCATGATATATATTCTTGTAAAAATTCTTTAATGATATTGATGGAATAAATTTCATGAATTGCTGTGGTCTTATCATGCCTTCCTAAGTAAAGGTCTTATTTTGCCACCTCTTTTGTGATAATATTTTATATTTGCGATAATATGACAAGTCTGAACATTCTTGCGAATATACAACCTCGTGACATTATCGTCTTGCGATGAAATCGCAGGACGTCTCTACACTTTCATGTAGTGACCCATTGATCTCATCTTAACTTCTTTATTATGTTCTGCGAGTTCTTTTTTTTTTTCTCTTTTTTTTTTTTTTTTTTTAGAAGGCTCGCAGAAGTTCAATTGTTGCACAAATATGACAAGCCTTTATGTTTTCGCAAACAAGAAGCCTCGTGACATTTGCGTCTTATAGCACGTATCAACTCCCTAATGGAGGGTGCTGCCCTTTATCTTCCCCCTGGTTGCCCCTTCAAGGAAGCGTACATCGACCATACAAGGTTAGCTCTTCCCATCCGGTTCTGCCAACAACCAGTTTTTGATCGCAACCTCTTATCCTTTTTTCCTATAGGGCTTATAGTTACGAGGTTGCACCCTATGGGGTATCTTTGGGCCAAGTGCATCATTTGCCAAGACTTGTCAAAAATGGCAGATGTGGGTCAACCTCACCCGGCACTCTTGACTCAACCGTGTACCTCGACGCCTTGATCGTTTTATGCACTTCTTGGGAAAGACAGTATGCCTTAGTCGCCCAACCTAAATCCTCTTACACCGCATTTTATATTGCGTAATGTCGCTAGATTAGGTGAGAATCCAAGGTGTCTAACCCGGATAGGTACCCCATTATTGGGTTGTACCCCTAAAATTTTAGTCGCCCTTGGTGGTGTTCCGGTTACCCTTAGCCACGTTTATAGGTACCCCCTTAAATGACGTACTTTAGGACTTTGCCTCTTACGAAATATAGCTTCGCGAACTAGGGTGTACGCCACAAAGGTTTGGCTGTATAAAATTTTCTGCGGCTCTCTTTCTTTTTTGGAGGCTGATCACAGATTGCGGTCTTTTATTCGCAAATTAATGAAAGTTTAATCGCAATTGATTTTTGGCGGTATTTTTTCGCCTTTTTTAAAAATTCATCGTAAATTTTTCATGTATATAAAATGTTGAATGTTTTCATGAAATGTTTAGTATAAGAAGTATGAGAAGTATCCATATCACATCTTTAAATCAAAATTATTCTATAGAAATATAGGAATTGAATTTTCTCTGTTTTTTTGCAATTTTGAAGTCTTTGAAAATTTTTGAGATCTTTTAATTTTTGCGATGAAGTAATTTTAGAATCTTGCGATTGTGTCGCTTTTTACCAATCTAAAAAATCTTTAAAATGTTTTGGAATCTTTGAAATTGTAGAAATTTTGCGAGTATATAATTTCAAAAATCTTTTATCTTCCGTAAATAAAGTATTAAAGGAAATGGTACTTACCTTTTACTGACTTGTTGTTTTTTCTTGCGAAGTAAATTGCTTGCTTGCAAAATGAGAATTAAATTTTTGACCCGCCATGAAACTCATACTTCTGGTGGATTGCTTGTTGTTCATGAAGTAGTTTTCTTCTTCCCGAAGTAGGTTATGTTTATGCAAGCCTTGAAAAGTATATACAAAGTAAACATTCACGAAGTTAAATAGTTGCGAACTTAAATGAATATTCGTCAAGTAAATGGTTGCGAAGTAAATGTTCACGAAGTTAAATAATTGCGAACAAAGAAAATGAAAATTCGGTACTTAAAGTAAATTTCCACGAAGTAAATGTTTGCGAACTTCCCTCTTTATTCCTTTGTTGCGTCTTTGGAGTTCTTTCATGCTTTTTTTTTATTTGCTGAGTTGATCGAGCTAGCTGAGATTCTTGAGTGGGTTTGTTATTTTGCTTCCCTGGCTGTCTCTTAATATTTAAATTGATTAACCCAAAACCTTCTTTTACATCTCAGGAACTGCCATCAATCGCAATTTTCGGCCATATAACACGGAAAAGAAACCCATTGTTGTTCTCAACATTGCTTCCCTGATTGAAGTTCACTTTAGCCAACCAACGTCGACAATTACACTTCCAAGTACTGCTCCCGTTTCGCTCTATTGCTCACTCGACTGTCTCACTCAAGACGTCAGTTAAATCAAACTTTAGTCCATCCAAATATGGTCACAGCAACAACTCCTCCTCGTCAACATCATCTCTCAAAGTAGACCCCATTCACTCTTGCGAATAATGAACTTCAACTTTTGTTTCTCAGTTTAATTTTTGTATTTTCATCATGTCCTGCTGGTGTACATTTTGCGTGTCAGTTTGGTTCATCGTTTGTGGTTGTGAATATTAAAAGCTCATCTTTTGTTTGGAGTTTGATATTGTTGCGAGGTTGATGATTTCACAATGCCATGCGAACTGAATTCTCTTTGATTCGTGAAAATAGTCATTGATGGTTGAACCAACTATCTCATTTCGTACTTTGTTTTTCTTATCGTGGGTCGTTGTCTTCGCAGATTTTCTAACGAAGTAAAATTCATTGACTCTTCTCTTCGTTTGAGTATGTTATAAGCTGTACCCTCTCATGAAACTTATATGCTTCACAGTATACCAAGACAGGAACACGAAATGCATGAGCAACCATAGCACCATGAGGCAACAGTAGTAACAGTATTAATGGTTTGCCCATTATTTGTAAAAATGAGTAAGACTTCTCAAAACTTCTTCTATATCTCCTCTGCTAATCATTTCTTCTTTGCGAACATTCGTAAGAAACATTCTTTGCTAATCATTTCGCTCAAGTTCTTTGAGTCACGCAAGAGGAATTGCAAGCCAGATATCTTGATTTTGTTGCATACAGGATCGTTGCTTTCGGGATCCACGAAATGAAAAACAGTATTATCCATGAAATAGAAAACAAGTGCAACACTAGCCAAGTCACCACTGCGAACTTTAAAGTATTTTTAACATTCGTAAGAAAAATTCTTCTTGCGAAATGAGCCTTCTCAAGTATAATTCTTCAAGTATACTTTAATTCTTTCAATGCATCTTAGTCTTCCAAAGACACGTGACTAAAGCATCCTTGTATTCTGAGCATACACCATCGATACTATCATCATATGGGCCATTAACAAATAGGTAAAGTTTCTCTCCCAAAACACCCACTTCCATATATATCTTCGTCAGCAAGTAGTTGTGATTCTGTACTTCATTTGTAAGAATTAGTAGCTGCGAAATTTCTTCTTCGTATACTTCTTATTTTGTTCGTAATGGGGATAATCTCTTTCGTAAGTACGTAAATGAACGTTTGTATGTAAATGAACGTCTGTATGTAAATCTTCTTTTGTTATTTTGCTTACTTATATCTCCCTGGACAGTTTATGTAACTCGAATTGTCTTGTGCAAAATGAACTACTGAACTTCACCCGCCTTCTTGAATTTCTTCTTCTTCTCCCTGGACATTTCTCTCGTATGATTACTTCGCAGTTTTCAATCAAAATTAACAAAAGTCTTCTTTACTGAACGTTCGTAAGATTCAACCCACGATGACATTTATCCCGTTTCTTCATAGGAATGACATTTCTTCGCAATGACGCTTGAGAACTTTGCAAAAATTTCTTTAATCGATCAATAAATTTGGTTAGCGTTTATAGACCATTAAGATGAGTAATGTTTGCCTATGAAGAATGAAAACTTTCCATATATTCTACTTGTTTTTGTTCTTGCGAAATGTAAATCTCTAAATCTCTAACCAACAGAAAATCTTGAAATTTGAATTTGTCAGAAAGTCTTTAAACAAATTTGTAAAACGAGATTTAGTTACTACAAATTTATAGCAAAAACATTTTTAAATTCAAAATTTCCATAATAAATCAATTTTCTACAAAAAGCAAAGTTTAGATCGCAAAAAATTTATTTTTCAATTTGTGTTTTGAAACTCCCAAATTTTGAAAAATGAAACAAAGAATAAGAAAAGTGAGAAGAAATTTGTCCTTTTTGGAAGCGATTGTTGACGTAGCATGTGTAAATTTCATTTTTCTTGACGATTTCTCCATATCCACATCTCTCTTCCTGAACTACTACTAATGTGTTTGTTGTTTGAAGATGCCAATAAAAGAACTTCAATTTCTGTCTTCAGAACTCATAGATCCGGTACAATTCATCACCAACAGTAACCAATTTTTCTAACTTTCTTGAACCAACAAGGTTAGGTTCCCTGTTTCTAGCGCCAATTATGTAGTTGCGGATTATCTCACAACTACACCCTCATAAGAATCCATTAAAATGATTCCTAAACCTAATTAATTTGATATGAAACTAAGAATTAAGGTACTAAAATTATAAAGGAGACACAAAGATTTTTACGTGGTTCGATCAATGTGATCTACATCCACGGTGCTTCACTAGTGATTGTATGTAATTACATGATTTTACAATTGAGACTCCATTAAAGAATATTTGGAGCTCTAGTTTTTTGGGGAAGAAGATGATAAAGATAAAGATCTCTCCTAACATTTTCTCTCTCCTCCTAAAATTATCCTCTCTTGCTCAAAAGATCTCTCCTACTTCTCATGCCTAAATGGCTATTTATATGATCTTACAAAATATGACAGTTGTGTTGTCCCGCCATTTCGGATTTGATAATTATCTTGCGAACCTTCGTAACTTCATTTCACGAACTTCTTTTGCTTTCCTCGTGATTTCCTTTGCTCGCAAAATGTTCTTTGCTCGCAAGATGTCTTTTCTCTCCACAATTTCGAAAGTTATCATTTGTTGTGATATTCCGCTCCTACATCTTGCCTCTTTTTTCTTGAATATTGCTTGAAGAGTGATCTTCAAGAAAAAAATCACTTGTTGTGGTTGTTGGAGTAGTCTTTGATCTTTGTTGATGAAGGAACAAGCGAAAGAATATCAAACTCAAAAAGTATATACTTGCCTCTATTCTTTTGCGAAGTTCTGAAGCTTTAAAAAGTAATTAGAAGTATCATCTTGCGAAGTATGAAGTATGTGAATCTCATCAATTCTATGAATTGTTGCTCAAGTAGTCGAATCCAACACAAACCCAAGATACCAAACCGACTTAAATTCTTGAAACAATCCTTAATTTCCTCAATAGATCATCACATCATTGGCAGCAAACCTATCGCATTGGAACTGAATTTTAGGTCGAGTTTTGGAGTTCTAAAGCAACCTAGATTCTACCAAATCATACCCAACTGTCCCTTACTTGTCTCGAACTTCCAACACCTCTATCACAGGCTCGATCATGCAGTCTTCTTCTGTTGTTACTTCGAGCTCATTATCATTTACATGCAAACCATGTCATCGCAACTTCACCAACCTGCTTCTCGTCTCTGCCATTAACTACCATTCTTTCCAACTCGCCAATGAGACTCAACTCCGATAACTCTTACTCTTCAACCCATCTCGTCACCACTATATCAACCACTACAAATGAGCTCCATACTACCAGCGTCATTCACTGCCATAATCATCGATGCATGGCATCAATCTCCCATCGTGATTTTCAGTCACTAACTACTTCCGTTCATCTTCTCTTTACTGCTCGTTTCCATCCCAGTCCATTGCAGACTCGCCTTTTATCCTCTTTTCCAGTGATGTTCACAACAAACCACCAATTCCCTAATCTTCCATTACGGCTCGAGCTCAGCTGCCATTGTTACCTTCATGCTTTCCCGCCAACATCCCTGTCGAGTTCTTCATCGTTCAGTCGAGAAACACTCTAGAAGACTCTTCCCAGCTTCATCGTCAATGACTATCATTGATCACCGGCAGCAGCATATCATCTGTATCGATCTCATCACAGCAAACTCATCTCCGAGACAACACACTTATCTACCATACTCTATCTCGCTACTAGACATCATCACCGTAACTGCAGCCAAACCACCAGAACTCTCGTCATTTCATCTTCCCTGTGAACTCAAATTCGAGCTCCTCCATCTCTCACTGCTCTTGCAAGCTCCATTTCGAACTCAACCCAAATCTTCTAACTCGCTTCAAGATCCCACTGAACTGTTCGAAATCAAGAATCACTCCAATACCGTTGCATATTGATCATCACGATCATCATCACCACTGGCCGTTGTGGTTCCTTCCTGTGAAATTAGGAAAGAAAAGGAAGGTGCCCCTAGTAAAATTGCTGGTGTTGTTAACACTATTTAAATCAGTGGCATCCCCTTAGTAATTGGCTTGACTGCGTTTAGTAGTTCCTTTGAAACAGGACATCCCTTAACAAGATGACTGCCCCTTAACGCACAGTGGGGGTGCCAATATCACTTTCCCTATCAAATGACCATTTTGCCCTTTTGCCTTCCGAGTTCTTATTTTGCTCATAACTTATTCATACGAACTCAGAATGACTCCGTTCTTTCGCCATTGCCTTCGTCTTCTCGTCCTCTACACAATGAAAAGTAGAAATCTTGTATATGAACGAGTTCCAATTAGTCTTTGGCCCTTTATGCTCCGAATGAACGCTCTCTTTCGCTTTCCTCCAACAACAGCCGCCTCTTACTTCTCAAATCTACTTCTTTTCTTCAATGAGAGTCATCACTAAAGTTGTCGTAATTTTCTGACAGAAATTTGCATCACTAAAGCCGACAAACTTTTCAGACAGAGATGAAGAAATAAAAGCAAATAATGAGAAATAATTCGCCTCCAACCACAGTTGCACTTGAGATGACGCTTTTGCCCCGTTTATTCTTCTTTTGTTCCAAATGACTCCAAAGTACCTAAATACTCAAAAACAAAACATAAGATACATAATTTACAAGAAAACTAGCAGAGAAAGCATAAACAATATATAAATAGAAAGGTGTTTTAGACACCTATCAGAGATCACACCGGTACCTGTAATGGCATCAAAGGGAGTTACTCAAATGGAGCTTTGAGTGCAGAGGCTGGAGAGTGCATGGAAGTGCGTAAGGCTTTAACTTGGGCTAAGGAGAATCAACTAGTCAAAGTACATATTGAAGCCGATGCCAAATTGGTCATACAATCCATAACTGATAGTACTTTGCTAATTCAATGGGAAAACAAGAATATAATAAAATAGATTAAACACCTCATATCAAGTTTCAATAGTTGTTCTTTTTCTTTTGTTGGTAGACTGAATAATCAAGTGGCAGATTCCATAGCAAAGTCTGTTAAAGAATCTACTTTAAACCTAGAAGAGCATGTATTTTTTCAATGATGAGCTTTGTAGTCTTTTGGAAAAAGACATGCAAAATATTTCAAGCTAGAAAGCTAATAGAATCCTTCTTCTTTATAAAAAAAAATAACAACCTAGCCTTCCATGATATTTCAGTGCCTAAATCTTCTTCTAACACAGTTGAACCTACTCTTTTCTTCATCACAGGTTCATCTGAGTCTCACCCTTTCTCTAATTTTGAGGTGCCGCCATGCTTTCTCTCAATTTCAGGAAAATGAGGTAATAATAAGAGAAAATACATTTCTTCTCGTTTTTAGGGATAAGTAATGGAATTGTTATAGGCACCCAGAATATTAATACAAGCCACCTCGGTTGTTTGTCCATTTCGTTCCAAATGGACTTTTTCTTCTTTTTTCGCTCCGAATGACTCCAAAGTACCTAAATAACTCAAAAGCACACATAAGATATATAACTTACAAGAAAACTTCGCAAAGAAATCATAAATATTAGATAATGACAAGGTGTTCTAGACACCTATCACTTGGCAACACAATAGTGAGTGTTGAGGAATTTGTACGTCTTAACACTAAGAGGAAGGATGTGTTGAGGAAGTATGCCTGGCAACATAGTAGTGAGTGTTGAGGAATTTGCACGTCCTAACACTAAGAGGAGGGATGTTTTGAGGCAGTATGCCTGGCAGCACAGTAATGAATGCTGAGGAATTTGCACGTCTTAACACTAAGAGGAAGGATGTGTTGAGGCAGTATGCCCAGCAACACAGTAGTGAGTGCTGAGGAATTTGCACGTCTCAACACTAATATGAAGGATGTGTTGAGGCAGTATGCCTAGCAGCACAGTAGTGAGTGTTGAGGAATTTACACGTCTCAACACTAAGAGGAGGGATGTGTTGAGGCAGTATGCCTGGCAACACAGTAGTGAGTGTTGAGGAATTTGCACGTTTCAACACTAAGAGGAGGATATGTTGAGGAAGTATTCTTGGCAACACAATAGTGAGTGTTGAGAAATTTGCACGTACCAACACTAAGAGGAAAATGTGTTTGAGGCAATATGCCTGACAACAAAATAGTGAGTGTTGAGTAATTAGCACGTCTCAACACTAGGATATTTAAAATATATTTGATATGCCTAATAGATATAAAACATTTAGTTTAAGGATAGTTACTTAGCTCTGTCTCCTCTAGGAATGTACTTCGTGCATGATTGGGATTTGGGTATATTAGGCTCTCCCATGAGTAAGCAACATCATGCGTTAGTGATGATGTCAGGTTGACGACGGATAGATAGACTGACAAAAGTCCCCAGGTCTTGATGGGATGAAAAATATCCGGTTGTAAAGAGAGTTGTTCATCAAGACTTACTCGTGTGTGGGACCTGTGAATCTACACTCTCTCCAGGAAATTGCGTCACATTTGTAAGTTATCCATACGACAATAAATAATATTCAGAATTTGACGGCTTGTTGGAGACCCTCTCAGGTATATACACTGGAAAAGAACATACTCCTAGTTTCGCTTTGTTGCTATTTATCCATGAGCGCCCCAGAACCATATCATAATTCGGGTATTCCTTGACAATATGAAATTTCACGTGTGTTAGGGCGTCTCCTATCTTGATTTCGAGATTAATATATCCATAGGCATCTATCGACTTTCCTTCTGAGTTTTCGATCACAGTCGCGCAGTGAGCAGCTTTTTGCTTCAAAATTCCTATAGCTCTCAGAGTCTTGATGGTGACAATGTTGAAGTCAGAGGTTGCGTCAATCAGCGTGCTTTCAAACTTTACACCTTTCAGGTGAGTAGTGGTTAGGAATCCCTAGTTACATTTACCATTTGTACCTTCCAAGAGAAACTGGGATTTCGGGGTAGCTTCTCCAATTAAAAACAATCGCCTTCCCAACACAACACGGTTGAGGGATAAAAATATATCTCGGCGCTGCACCTTGAAGAAATAAAGAATATCACATACATGCTCCATCATAGATTGCACGGTTTTGTGAACAGAGTCCCCAGAAAGCATTAATGCACAACTCCACCAATTAATTGGATCATGACAATCTAATGCCTGAATTCTGAATCTCTTGACATAATCATTCAGATGTTCGTTGTTTCGCTCCTTCTGAGTTGTGTCAATGTCCGTGTGAGTTTTGGCAAGAACTTCCTGTCTCTCCATTAAATCGATAATGGTAATGAGAGGTTGGTTTCATATGGATCCTCCAGTCTCGCATCCTGACAAAGAAGCGGTAGAAACCCTGGTGATGATTGGAGGCGTCATGCTCGAAGAAATATTAGGAGTAGCGGTGGCTCTGGCTCTGGTAATAGGAGGCGTCATGCCATATGGGATGTTCTCGGTGCTGCTGGTGTTGGTGCTAGAGGATTTAACGCCATGGGATGTGTTGACTGTGCTTGCGGACGGTATATTGGTGTTGGACATTCCTTTTTTCTGTCGTTCGATACGTCCACATACTCTGTCTGAATCGTCGTTGGTGGAGGCATAGACCTCAGATAAGGATTCAACATTTTTTTATGTCATCTCTGAAATTGGTGGTCTTCTCCAAGTGAATGTTTGTTGGCCCTTGCTATAGCCGGTTTGCCATACTATTTAAGAGGCAAAGCGTATCATTTTGCATCTTGACAATATCAACTTGATTTGCGACAACATCTTCCAATATTTTTGTCATACCTTCCATAGTGATTGGATTTCGAGTATTGGCGGCTTTGGGATGGCCGGGGCACATCATGAAGCAGAAAGTTGGGATTATTGATTGAAGTGAATTCTTGTTAAAGATTGAATTTACACATAAGATCTACCATCTTGAGTTTGGGAAGATTGGAATGAAATTGAGAAATTGGCTTCGCAACTGAGAGGTTAATCTCCCACCGTGGTCGTCAGTTGTTTTGGGGTAAAAACTGATTCTGCTGGTTTTGGTAAATTTGGGTGTGCCGCCGAGAAACGAATCTAAACCCTAAACAAATGTACTGCATGGGAGTACTTTAGATTCGAGATATCAATCTGTACAATCCTGGACCAAACCAAGAAATGGCTATTCCAGTCTTGCTTCGGTCACAAAGTGAATGATAATGGTTAATCTTAGGGACGGAAGCGAAGAAGATGTTGAGATCAGAATGGTCAACTCTGAAGGTGTGGATATTTTATGACTTGTATCAGAATATGGAACTGGCTTGCAGATTGTAAGCTATCAGTTCTTGGTGTTTTTCTGGATACTTGTGTTGATAACACTTGTGTGTTTGTCGAAATTGGTTGAAAAACTATTTATACAAGTCATGATTGAGCGCACCCTGATCTCGTAAGAAGTGGAGACAGTTAAGTAGTGGAGAAGTGGGCTTGTGTAAAAAGTGGTGACCATCACGTTTCCATCATGAGGGAAAACTGGCCAGCCTTACACCCACTACTCTCTTATTGTTATTAACCGTCTGCCCTTTCTTGACACTTTCTCGTAATAGATGCGTCCCATCCATGTGCCAATGGAAAACCGTGACAGCCACACCCACTGCGCCAAGGCATGCCAACCATGCTAGCCGCACCCGTGTGCCAATGACAAACTGTGCCAACCACACCTACCGCGCCAAGGCATGCGAACCATGCTAACGCACCTTGCCCTGGCCCCATACCAACCTAGCCGCGCCACCATGCTGGCATTCCCTATGCGGCTACCAAAACGAAGGCGTGCGATAATCAACGGTCACCCTTCAATCACAGGAGAAAATCCTAGCCGTCCAAGGTTACCATATAACACATGGTAACCTTTGACCCAAAACCCTAGCTTGGTCACGCCAAACCCTTGGCCCCACCATGCTAAGCCAAACCGCACCTTGCCCTGGCCCCATGCCAACCTAGTCACGCCACCATGGCCTTCCCTATGCGGCTACCAAAACGAAGGCGTACAACAATCAAAGGTATCCCTTCAATCACAGGAGCAAATCCTAGCCGTCCAAGGTTACCAGATAACACATGGTAACCTTTGACCCAAAACCCTAGCTTGGTCACGCCAAACCCTTTTCCCCACCATGCCAAGCCAAGCCGCACCTTGCCCTGGCCCCATGCCAACCTAGCCGCGCCACCATGCTGGCCTTTCCTATGCGGCTACCAAAAACGAAGGCATGCGCCAATCAACGATCTCCCTTCAATCACAGGAGCAAATCCTATCCGCCCAAGGTTAACTGATAACACATGGTAACCTTTGACCCCAAACCCTAGCTTGGTCACGATCCTAGCTTGGTCACGCCAAACCCTTGGCCCCACCATGCCAAGCCAAACCGCACCTTGCCTTGGCCCTAGCCATGCTATCCGCACCATGCGCCCATGGCTTGCCAAGCCCTTGGCCCCACCATGCCAAGCCAAACCTTCCATGTCAAGACCTTGGCCCCCACCATGCTATGCCAAACGCACCTTTCCATGGCCCCATGCCAACCAAGCCGCGCCACCATGCTGGCCTTACCTATCCGGCTACCAAAACAAAGGTGTTCGATAATCAACGGTCTCCCTTCAATCTCAGGAGCAAATCCTATCCGTCCAAGGTTACCAGACAACACATGGTAACCTTTGACCTGAAACCCTAGTTTGGCCACGCCAAATCGCGCCAAGGCATGCCATCCTAGCCGCGCCACCATGCTGGCCTTCCCTATGCGGCCACAATCAACGGTCGCCCTTCAATCTCAGGAGAAAATCCTAGCCATCCAAGGTTACCAGACAACGCATGGTAACCTTTGACCCGAAATCCTAGTTTGGTCACGCCAAACCGCTCCAAGGTATGCCATGCCAATGGCATGCCAACCTAGCCGCACCACCATGATGGCCTTCCCTATGCGGCTACCAAAACGATGGCGTGCGACAATCAACGGTCACCCTTCATTCCCAGGAGCAAATGCTAACCGTCCAAGGTTACCGGACAACGCATGGTAACCTTTGACCTAAAACCCTAATTTGGCAGCACCAAATTGGCATGGCAACCTTGCCGCGCCACCATGATATCCTTTCCTATGCGGCCACCAAAACGAAAGCGTGCGACGATCAACGGCCACCTTTCGTCTTAAGATGCAAAATCTCGACCGTCGAAGGTCACCAAGCTAGCAAGTCTCCCAAACTGACTTGCCAAGCAACAAAAATATGCTACATGTTTTCCACAAAAACATTCGAGACATCAACACATATCACAAACTGGGGGATCCTCTTTGGGTATTGGTTTGACGATTTACAGCGTGCGGCGTACACTACGCCCGTCATAAGGAAGTATCATAAGGATGAGGCGGTTAGTAAATACATGGATTTAATGGTAAAATGCTCCTTTTTATGGAATATCAATTCCATGCGTTAACAGTTACCACCTCCTCCCATTTACTCACCCATTTTTCCATTCCTTAATGAGACCAGAGTACGTTTCACTTCGACTTGTATAAATATGTCTTACCTATTTCCACCGAACAACAAGTTCAGTCACGAGCATACAACACTCAGAAAATATTTTCTACCTTTCCATTAGTTAGCTTCCGACTTTCTGATACAAGTCGTAGAAAACAACTACTCTTCTAGAAATCAACTATTCCGGTCTCATCACTTTCCTTGCTTCCCTCCCCAAAACCAACCCATTCTCCTTCATTTTTTGACCGAGGTAAGTCTGGAACGACCATTTCTTGGTCTAGGCCAGACTTGTACAGATTGATCTCTCGAATCTAAAGTACTCCCTTGCAGTACATTGTTTAGGGTTTAAATTCGTTTCTCACCCACACACCCGAAATTACCGAAATCAGCATAAATTGTTTTCACCCATAAACAATTGGCGGCCAAAGTGGGATATCAATCTCTCAGTTACAATATCGATTTCCAAATTTCTGATATCACTATTCACTTATAATTCCAACATGGTGGAACTTAGATCCGGATCAGCTGCCGAGAACACCAACGCGGAATCTGTCCCTGGTGTTAACGATACTTCCAACAACATCACTACGCCATTTACTAACCCCAGTAACACCGAAAGCACTCCTTCAGGTATAACACCGCCGATTACCAGGGCCAGAGCCGTCGCCGCCTCTAATGTCCCTGCGCAACTTGCTAATCCTGGCATTACTGAAAGTACTCCTTCAGGCGTAATGCTACCAGTCACCAGGGCCAGAGATAATGTTAACGCTCCTAACGCTTCGTCAAGCTTGGCACCTCCAGCCGCCACCAAGACTTCAACTACCCCACCAACGAGACGAGAAACTGGAGGAACCAAAGGAAGTCGACCCTATATCACCATCGCTGATTTGATGGAACGGCAGCAGGTTCTCGCTAGAGCCCAGACGGATATGGTTTCGACACAGAAAGAAGTACTCGTCTTTCTCAAAGACCTGACAGAGCGGCTACCGCATGAGTCGTGCCCTACAGAGCCATTTAGAAACACCCCCAACACCAGCACCTCGGCGGAACGCGTCTCCACGGATGAGGAGATTCGTGCCAGACCCCCATTGGAAAGAAATCAGCCATCCAATTTTCTCACACGAGAGGATCTGGAGCAACTTCTCCGAAATCGAATCAAGAATGATGAAATAGATACGCATCAGCATCAACCTCCTTACCCATCTGAAATACAAAGAACTTCTCTCCTTAATTCACCATGTATGATGGCACCGGAAATGCACGTGAACATGTCTCTCGCTTCCTTGAATCCCCATGCAAATACGAATACAATCACGTTCTCCGTCCGAGAGAGTTTTCGAAATCTCTTACTGGAAAAGCGTACACGTGGTACAACAGCATTGCGCCAAACAGTATCCCCAACTGGGGTAGCATGGTTACCGCATTTTACAAGAAGTACTTCTTTGTGTCTGAACAAGTTACCTTCTCGGACCTAAGAAGAATGTACCAGCGGGAAAACGAACATCCGAATGATTCAATTAAGAGATTCAGGGTTCAAGCACTAGACTGTCACGACCCAAACTTGACCGAGCAACAACTGGTGAACACATGCATCAATGGTATGGCTCCTATTTATCGAGCCCTAATAGAGAACTTGCGTTTCCATACATTCTTCGAGCTTCACGAAGCTTCCAGTGATCAGCAACGACAACACCAGCATTATTAGAAAGAGCTAGACCAACCAAAGACGAAGACGTGCGTGAAACTCGCGGGAATAAATGTCACATCAACAAGCAGTACAACGCTTTCCCCTCCTCTATGATTGTAGTAAACGAGGGAAGAAAAAGGAAGGCCCCAGCTGCAGACCAGCATCTTAAGCGCGAAGCACCAGCACGACGAGCAACTCCGCCATGGAAGGCCGCCGCTAAAGCTCCCATACGTCATCACGAAGCTGAAGGAAATACCCTGGATTTCCTATTTCCCATTGAGGAGGTGATCGATCTCTTAGAAGCATGGATTCAAGATGATGTTATCATACTACCATCTCCCAGACGCCCACCGACTGAGGCCGACATGGAAAACCCCAAATACTGCCACCACCATATATTTGTTCACCACCCAACCAGTGATTGTAACAAACTAAAGCATATATTCAAAGAAAAGATAGAAGCAGGGGAACTTCAACTAGGAAACGAGGGAGTACATCGGGACCCACTTCCAGTGAGGAATTGTGGGGTCTCTGGGGACTCCGTGCATGAGACTGTCCAATCCATGATGCAACACATATGCGAAATTATTTACCTTTCTAAGGTGCATGGCCAAGATATTTCCGCGGCTCTCAATTGCGTCGTGTAAGGCAAACGGCTTTTACCCTTCATGGAAACCATGCCAAGAGCCCAAGCTCTCCCTGCAAGCAGAATCGAAAAGTACAACCGAGGACTGCTGACCACGTCCTATTTAAGAGGTATTGAATTCGACAACACGCTCATCGACGCGGCATTTAACTTCAACATTATTACTTTCAAGACTCTGAAAGCAGCGGGGTTTACGAAAAAAGAGGCTACCCGATCCCCATTCGTGATTGATAACCCGTAAGGGGAAGCCTTGAACGCGCACGGCTACATCAACCTCGAGGTCAAGATGGGAGAAGCCATAACGCGTGGAAAATTCCACATTGTCAAATGACTGGGTTACGACATGATATTGGGCACTTATGGGTACTCGACAACAAGGAAAAATTGGGTACATACCCTCTACCGATGTCAACGCCCGAAAGAATCTCCAACAAATCGTCCCACTTGCTACCGCATCGACGGGAAACCTATGGAACCCGGACGCCTGGAGAAGACCTGTTGGCACTAACTTGTGGATTCCAAACGCAAGTAATTCTGGCCGAACGATCTTCTCTACAACCAGTCATTTCTTCCCCTTTTCCCTCATGGGGACTCAGCGCGATTACTGGCACAGACGTTGTTAAGAGATGTGTATAGGGCGCTGGGCCATTAAAACATTTTACAAAGAATTTGGAAGCTGCCATCGAAACCAACGAGACCAAGATTCAAATGGTTGCACAACACCTGAACCCATTTTCAATAGGAGATATAGTGGTCAAAGTGAACTCGTTTCATGTTGTGAAGATGACGGTAAAGATAGCGGTTCGGATTGGTTTGCCTAAGGAAAAAGAAGACGAGCCTTATCTGGTGGCAGACGTTCTTTTAGGAGGATACTGCAAGCTCATCAACACAGACAAGCCGGGACGTGTGATAGTTCACTCGTGATGGCTCAATCTTTACAATCCCTAAAACGTTGTACTTTTCCAGCCACTCTCCCTTTAGTATTTCCTTCGGCAGTTTCTCTTGATATTTGTATTTCCCCGAGATGAATACACCGTTTGTATTCTTCTCCGGAATTTCATTTTCATTCAAAAAAAAACATACATTTCTTTCTGAATGGGTTTCCAAATCTCAGAAAAATATACCAAACTAATCCAAAATCATTGAGAAGCCATTAACCATCATATCACAACCAGAAAGCCGAAACCGTGTCAGAAATACCTTATTCAATTATTCAAAAAATGAGAAATCGCAAATGGGATGCTAATTGGAGAAACCCTAACTTCGCCACGAATACAAAGAAGGTAAAGATGAGTCTACAAAATATCCGGAGGACTACACAACAAATAGAAACGATAAAAAGGAGAAGCTAGTCATCTAAAGGTGGAGCGCGAGTCGCCTCAGTCAGAACTCTTTTCAAGCATTTTCCCCAATAATCGCTCGGGCAGCAAAGGTTCCATCCGACGGCCGTATCAGCAGTAGTAACCTCAACATCCCACCCTGAAGCCTCCTCAGTAGCCACAACACCTGTCTCATTCCCGACACCCGCTTCAACAACCGATCCAGCATATTCCACCATGGCCCGCCCAATGTCGCCGATAACAGTTTCGGCGCCTACTCTGAAGGCTACTTCAGCCCCATCAAATGCAGTGTTTTCCTCAAAGGTTTTCTCAACGACCTTTCGATGAGAATTTCCTGGTTTATCCGCATCAGATTCGAGAATTACGATGTCGTCCTGAACAAAGAAGTTACATTGGCTTTCCCCTAAAAGTTTCACAGACTTAGTTTTCCGTCGTTTCAACCTTGAAGCGGGCTGTTCCACCCTAGCACTGAGCCTTGAAGAAGTTTTACTACACTGAAGTCTCTCAATGCACCGGGGAGTTTCGTCACTTTCCCATTCCTCTTCCATGTTCACCGAACCCAAGAAGGTCTGAACACGCACCCGCACTTCACCTAGACGGATGGAAGGTAGGCCCTGAATGATTCTGCAAACTTCATGGAACATATATTCAATTCTATCTAATGCCTCCTCATGAGAAGAAAACTGGTTTTCACCGATTCCAAATCTTTTCTCCGAAGAGTTAGAGGTACGGATGCCTCTGTAAGATCCCATTATGCACTACAAAACCAGAGAAAGAAGGCAAGTCTTTCACCCTATCTCCACCAGCAACATACATAAGAAAGAAGATGGAAACCAAAAGAAAACACGAGACGATACATGTAAAGAGGATGGGCACGATTTCAGGACGAACTACGCGAATGCAAGATTCAAGATCATCTCTTATGCAGAACTATACGGTTCTAAAAAGGAAAGCTTTCTACTAGCCGTGAATTAAGGCGTGACACCCGGTCTTAATTAAACCATATTCTTCAAGCTAATGTAAGGGAAAGTCTCATGCCTGGATATGCGAAATAATTAGGGTTTGGCGAGAAAATGTGGAAGTACGTGTTTGAGACACACTGGATCGCGTTTTGGTTTTATTCCGACAACACTGGGATTCAAAAACAAAACCGACAATGTAACCTGAGAAGAAGGAGTAACGCCCCCTTTTATGGGCATAACACTCTCAGATTTTGAAGAAAAAAAATCCAATTCAAGCTACACAAGAACAGAAACGATCGGGCCCGCAAAGACCAATCACCACCACACCAAGCCATCTGTACATGCCTCGCCTCACCAAACCACGCCTTTCCATGGCCGCACCATGCCAAGCCGTCTGCTCCATTGACGTGTCTCTATTATGTCAAGTCGTTCATGCCATGACTTGCCATTCCGACACCAACAACTCGCCAAGCCAGCGTTATGATGTTTTCTAACCCAGTCAAGATGATGCGTAGCCGAGCCAAACCGACGATCATCATCTCACCACTTCATGGTCTATACCACACATAGAATCTATGCAAGGCTGCCAAACAGTGGGATCATGAACTCTCCTCACCTCTCAAAAAATGTTAGTCGGACTTTCCTGACCATCTTGCATGATTTACATTTTGATCCCGTCCTTGTCTGTCACCATCATATGCTTACCTCGCAATAATGCCCCTGTTCCGAGCTAAGCAGAGGACTTAATGTTGATGGTGGTTTTTAGCTTAGGGTTAAAATCGTAGAAGAAACCAAAGTCTAATTCGGACCACAAGAGGTCCAAAACATCTAATTAAGAAAACTTCCATAAGCCCAAGTCCACCAAAGTCAACTAGCATTCCCTAACGGTCAAGGGTCAACTAACAGTCAACGTCTAAGTCAGGGTCAAAGTCCAAGTCTCGGTCAGGTCAACTGGTCAATGACTCATGTCTAATGATTCAGTGATTCGACTCAGGTTAATGAGGCCAACTCAACTCAGTCAGATTAACTGAGTCAGATACGGTTAAATCAGTCAGATATCTGACTGGGATGACAAAACAGCACAAGACCTAAGTTATTACTTCTTCAATTCCTACAACATAACCTTCTTATCATTTCAACTTCAATCAAATTAAAGTTACAGTCCTCATTACAACATAAAAACATATATATTTCAATTAAACTTCATGATTTAACTTCGGCTACAAACTTAGCTTTACCTGCAAATGCAGTTGCAAGCTTCCACTGAGGAGATTCAATTCAACATAAACTAATTCAGATTCCTCTTCTTATCTACACTTCAAAAATCATTACTATTAGTTAAACAATATCACTACCAAACTCATTTACTGCAACTCACCTACTACTTATCTATTTTATACCCAGTCCTGTGATTCCCATAACTCACCCACAATAGCTCAGCTAATTCTCAACACAGATAACACTCAACCACCAAAATCATTACAACTCCCTGTGAGTCAGAACAAACTTTCACCTACAGTTCTTATTTCAGATCACCATATTACATCTTCAACTGAAATCTCTCTTTAGTTCTTCTTGAACAACAACACTACCAACTCGGGAAAATCTACATACTCAACTTGAATCCCAGCAACAACATCATTACCAATACCAAACCATAGCATTCCTAGTTCCAACATCCATACATTAAATCTCATATGTATCACCAGATTATCTCCAATTATATTTCAGTACATATCCATGCTCCATTTAAAACATATCCATTATAACCTACTGATTCTACAAAAATATCATTAAGCACTTCTTTAACAACACCATTAACACCACAGGAAGATCACAATTATATTCAATTCTACACAGAACATCAACTTCTACATCTCTAACATATACTACTCAACTGTACTTCATTACATATTTCTAATCTACATATGCAATCCCATTACAAATTCATATATTCATTTTAGTCATATATCCATTAATATCATTTACTCAATAATCAAAATGAACATCTTAGCAAAGTTAACTTAAAAATAGTAATTACCTCCAATCTATGTTGCTCATGCAATTGAATCCAGTTTCTACTTCTCACTTTGATTTTGAGTCACCAACATATCTCATGACTACTCAAAATTCATCCGCACAACTCAAAGCATACCCAAAATCATCAACCGGTTATTAGTAACCATAGTTCATTCTCACTTATCTTTAATTCCAATTCGAGTTCAAAACATAACTCTACTCTTCATATCATTCAAACCCATATTTAATCCTTCCCTTAAAACCTCAATTTCATCTTCCAATCCTTCTTTGGTTCCTCTTATGAAACCTAATTCTTTGAATCTTCTCTAAAGTTTGAGAATCAAACTCTAACTCATCTTCTTTGCTTCGAACATACATAACCCCTTCTTAGTTGCTTAATTCCATCATCAATTGTTCATAAATCTTCATTAATTCTAAATATTAGGAACCTTAATTACTCGATTCATCACTAAAACAACTTCAAGGTTCTAATTAAACCACAACCTAATTGTTACTTATCCTTCAACAGTACCATATCATCATCGATTCTTCGAGAACTTCAACCTCAGAAACCCTAACTTCTATTTCACTTCCTCCTTCGAGTCTGGATCATCAACGGACAACAACACTAACAACTAACCATGATATGTTCCATATTCTACTGTTCAGAAATCTCTCATTTGATTTCCCGAATTCGCAGAGGAGAAGAACAGAAAAATAAGAAGGAAAGAGAAATAAGAAGAAGAATGAAGAGACAAGGAAGAGAAACGAGAGTTATCTTCTCGATATGTAGATAAGGCCGGCCAAGGTGATGAGACACCAACTCTCTTCGACACATGCATCCACAAAATTACTATTTTACCCTCCGAAATTTTTTTGATAAATTATCTTCACCCGGTGTCCGAATGACGCGTGCGAGCAGTCCATTTCGTATAACTTTTAGAGATCTATCCAATGACACTAGTTTCGTATCTGGATCATTGTTAGATTATATCATATTAATTAACCTTCGTGTTAAACTAATCGAGTTATTATCGGCTAATTCGTCACTTGACTAGTCTAATAGCGTTGACGAGCTTGAGGGTGTTTACAATTTTCGTGGAAAATGTGCAGCAGGTTGCTGAGTGGGTATTGTGTGCAAGAACTAGTTATTTTGACCAATCACGCGCAAGCTAGGCGGCGGGCGGTCATATTTAAGCAGCTTCCAGGAGCTATCCATGTACATTAAAGATGTGGTGGTCAGTCCATATAGGAGAATGATAGCTGGTAGCCATTTTGACATCCTATTGGTTGGCCCATATTAAATCTAAACCGGTTAAATTGGCTAGACAAGTTGGATGGATGAGATGATTTGCAGAAGTTTGTGTTAATTCATGAAATTTTGCAATCAGAAAATTCAGATGTGCTGCTGTAGAATTCTCATACGGACTTGGATTTTGATGATCCGCCCATCCATTCTTATCAAAAAAGAATTTCCTATCTTCCTACGCGTGAATATTTGGGTTTTGAGCTCGTTTAGGAGGTGAAAACATCCTGACAGTAAAAAATCAGGACGAACCCAGGAGGAATTATGTTAGTTTTCATCCATGACTTAGCTGGCCTTTTAAGCTGTATCTTTTAGCTCGTTAATCCGATTGATATGATTTTTTAGTATGTTATACTATACATCCATATGAAACTTTTGGCATGTAGCTCATACTCAAATTATTTACCAAATGATCCCAGATGTTTGTCTGACCAAGTTGAAGAGATATGATTGGTGAAAACCAAAGACGGGCCACTGGCCACCTTTAATTAGAAGTGTCGGCTGCGTCTTTGGAGCGATTTGATTGGCTGATGGGAAAGAGGACCCCGTGAGTTTATACCACAGAGCATTTCTGGTTGTGTTAAGAAGTAGCTAGACTTGATAAATCAACTGGCCAAAACGTACGGCCGTGATCGTTTTAAGACTGACATGGGCAACCTATATTAGATTCCTTAAGGAATTAGGTGCGTCGACCAACCAACTTCTAATTTTATTAAAAGTGCGTGTGGCGCATTTAAAGTGATCTGATTGGTCGATGGAAAGGGGTTCGGCAAGCGGAAACATGGAGTTTGTCCATCGGCCACGAGTGGCGCCTGCTGGGGCAGATCGGTCGGCCAAGTGGCATGGCCATGCCTCCCTTTGCTGCTACTTTTGCTTGATGCAATTCCTCTTGTTTTTTTTATAGGATCTTGCTCCTACTGGCTCCATAATGGATCAATTTCCTAGTTTTCCTAGGTTTACTTTTGACCAATAGGGTTCGAAACATCGCGCAGGGCACAAAAAACCTAATTTTTTTCAAATAGGTAAAATTAGGTTAAAAAATTGAATTTCGTGAGATGACACAAAATTAAACAATTTTTGATAAATTATTTGTGCGTTGGCACAAGAAACCTCTTTATCAGAGAGCGGTGCAACTTGCGTGTTCCAGAGTATTTTCATGCAGATCTTAATACTGACACTTCGGGAAATTCATGCTACTCCGCTGCGAGTGAACAGTAATTGTCATGTCATGCCAATATTAAGAGTTCAGCTGGGGAACATAGAATAGGAAAATACTCGACATGCTTTACATTAGTGAATAATGTAAGTGGGAGTTTTAATAAAATTTATAGAATATTAGGTATTGTTGCTACAGGCACCATTCCGGATAAATTTCATATAAATATACTGAGTTGCTCAATACATATTGTAAATGAAGAGACATGAGATCTAGTTAATTTTAAATGGCTATGTTTATCTACAGAATGAAAGCATATTAAGCACAGGGTTTCACAGTTTTAGCCTTGATCTAAAAACCACCATCAACACCTAGTTGTAAACTAGAGTCGTCATCTTCCTAAAACCCTTTTAGGGTTTGGCGACTAAAAAGACTTCATAGGGATTCATAAATCCATGTCCAACTATCTTTTATCTTGATAGTTCGAGTATCCTTAGCTTGTTTGATTGTTGAGCTTGCTCTATCCATCAAGATAAATATAAATCACATAGTTTTCTTTGTTAATTCCACAAGTTTAATACTTGTGAAGTGAATAACAATCTAGGATGCTCTTCAGGAAGCATAAGTCCGTATTTTAAGGTTAGATATGTTTTGTCTATTGCTATCGATTTTCAGTCTCACCTTGATCTACGATCATAAAGAAAATCACATATATATGATTATCTGTGGGAGGCAGATTGATTAAGTTGAACTCTCGGAATTGTATTTAAGTTTGTCCATACATGTTGCCTAAGAAAAAGTTGGTGGTGTATTTTGGTACCCCACGTTTTCACATATTTTCCTTAGCTTAAGCCATACATTACCACTAAGCTGCAGCATAGGAGAAAACAATGTATATATCATTGTATGTTTCTAGGATAGAATCTATTTCACAAAGGTTATAGATGTTTTGATCCTGTAACTGTGGGGTATACATTTCTAGACATATTATCTTTAGTTGGCTCTTCATCCACTTCATCTTCTAAACCTTAAAAAAATATGTTTAGAAATATATGGCTTTAAGCAGACACCAAGATCCTAGTACTCTAAACTGGTTGATGTAATGTTATCTCGTGGTTTTGTAATTTCTTTAACAACCACATCATTGTTTTTTCAGTAACTTGGTAAGAAAATTAATATAATATTGTTATATATAAATGGAATTCTAGTCACAAAAAATGATTTTGATTATATTTCTCAGATATCACTAATTTGGGTAGTTATTTTCCTATCAAGATTTTGAGTCTTTGCTCTATATTTTTGGTCTGGAGGTCAAGACTTTTGCAGCTGGTCTCTCTTTCTTTTCCAGACTAGGTATACTCATGATTTACTAAAGATAACTTATAGTTAGTACAAAGCCTAGTTTTTTGCTTGTAGGCTGTTCATGATGGTATTTTTCTTGCTAACCCTCCTTAGTTCAAATCCCGTGTAGGTGCTTTGCATTATTTGACTTGAAGCAGACCCGGGATTTCATTTCATGTCAGTCAGGTGTGTCAGCATATTGTAGCGCCCCCTAAGCTAACAGCTGACTAATCCAAAGAATTAACTAAATAAAGAGGCACTAAAATCTAAAACATGCACTTAAGCATTCAATTAAGAAATGCGATACAAAACTTAACCCAAAACTAACCCCGCTCAGAAATATATATACAAGAACTCCTCTCCAATGATATATATATAAAGTAATAATCATTTGGTTTATAAAAGAATATACAACAAAATAAACATGTCAAAGTATAATCAAATAACGAAGTTAACTTCTTGGAACTTTCGCTGCGCAACTCTGCTCTGTCGCTGAAACTGAAAATGGGGAATAATTAACATTTAACTTCTAAGTAATCATATGCAGATTTGGAAAACATTAGAAGACAACAAAACCACTGAAATAAACAGTCATGTATATGGACCTAAACTCCTCCTTTAGTTTCTGCGGTGACATTTACACACCTTATAATTTCTGTGGTGACATTTACACACCGTAATACTGAAGACGTAAAGCAATCTGTGGGTGAAAGTTACATACCCGTAATATTGATGCCAATTCTGCACCTATTATTAATATTGCGGTGTATCGCCCTAGCCATAAGAATATTAAGGAGCGTATCCAATATACCATAGATGGAAATTCTCATTTCCCAAAGACAATCATAAAGATAAACAAAGCATGGAATAAACGAATAGACAATGCATGAGTTTATTAAACAAAGACTTTCGTAAAAGAAATAACGATGATTACAAAACTGTTAAATACATTCCCACCTGTTTTGATGACAATCCACGCCTACCTCGAGATCCACGATCCACTGGTTCATCCTTTGAATTGATCTTTGTTAACAACTAACTGTTAATCAGACAAGCACTCTAAGAGATTAGCCAAAATGGCTCACAGAAGAATCATACAATTCTATCTAATGTTTCTAAGCCCATTATGGTATTGTAGGGGCAGAATATTGTCACAACAATATTCCTGCGAATATAAACAACTGTTTTGCGATGCATCGATAATAAACGAATTACTCTGCGGCACATCAGTGATATTCTGCGACACATCCAAAGATGACTTAAACAATGACGTAATGACTGAAAACAGCGAAACACGAAGAAAGTGTGACATGTTTGCGGTATATCAATAAAACTGCGATAGATAAAGGCGGTGCAATTGCGATTTATCGCAAGAACTCAGATCCAAATTGAAGGGAATCTTAGTCAGTAAATGAGTGTCATGAGTCAGAATCCACTTGTGTAAATACCTATATAAAGGAGGTGAATAGTGCCAGAGAATGGATGAATTTTTGAGGGTGAGGAAAGTTTTTAGGAGAGAGAAAAATCTCTGTTAAGTATTCTGTGTTCTTGATTTCTGTAATTCCTTAAGGTCATATTAAATAAAAAGTGTTCTTAATCTTCAAATTATGTCATAAATATTGATAGATTCTTGAGTAGGGTGTAGTGTGGGAATTCCTGCAACTACATTTTGGCGCTAGAAACAGGGAGAATCAAGCTTGAGAAATTTCAAATTGCAGTTTGAAGATTTGAAGAAATTATTAGAATTGAAGAGAAATGGCTAGAAGGAGGAGAAATACATCAGAACCACCAATAACAGTGAGAAGAAGTAAAAGAATTGCAGGGGAAGGAACAGGTGAATTGGAAGGATCTTTAAGGAACAGATCAGGAAGAAGTAGAATGATAAATAGAGCAGAAAATTCAAACCAACCACCAAATCAACAAACACGAGCACAAGATAGAAACATGGATCATGATAGAGTAAGTGTGCATACTTGGAGGTCGGATTTGATAGAAGAGGCGGAAAGTCAAGAAGAGGAAAGAAATCAAGAAATGGAGGAAGGATTAATTCATGAAGGACGTGAAGTGGAAGATGGTTTGAGACAAAGGATACAGGAAGAAATAAGGTTAGAGGCAGAAGAACGTGCTAATCTTACAAGACAAAATCATGAATTAAGAATGGAAAATTTGAGGTTACAAAACAGAAGATCAAGAAGCGACATGAGATCAAATTCAAGATCATATAGAAGAAGCAAGGCAAAATCTTCCTATACAAAATATTGAGGAAAATTTGATAAATGATCATTATGCTCCACGCGATGAAACTTTAGACATTAGACATAATCGGATAGAAGGAGAAAATCAAGAAGAGAGAAGGAGAATGTTACGTGATGAAGAGATTCAAGAAATCGCAGATTATTGAAGATGATATTGAGAGACATTATATTGAGCAAGTACGTTTAGCGAGGAGAAAGAGAGATTGCGAGCGTAGTAGAAGAGCAAGAAATTCAAGCGGCGTTGCGTCAGAATAATCATGACAATCGAGAAAGACGACGTGCACAAAATCGTAATAATGATAATCTCAATGAGGAATATGAGAGAATTCGCAGAGACATAGAAAGGCAACGAAGAGAAACGGTAAGGGATGAGGAAATTCATGGAGAAGAGAATGAAAGACAGTTTAACTTGCAAGAAGAAGAAAGTCGCAGAAGAAGGAAAAACCAAGATGTTGAGGAAGAAGCGAGAAATATCGCAAGATGAGAAAGGCATGAACGCAGACGAAGAGAAGTCAGAGTTGAAAAGACCAATTGAGCAAAATTAAAGATAGGAATGAACAAATCTTAAGTAGAATTGGCAGAAATGAGAGAATAATAAACAAGAAGAGAAGGAGGAAGAAGACAACTTGATGAGGCAATCAAGAGGTCACAAAACTCCATTTACTCAAGAGGTACAATTAGGAGGGATACCTCCAAAATGTAATTTACCTAAGTTGACCAAGATATTTGATGGAACTACGTGTGTTGTCCAACATATCAAAGCTTATATTCGATGTATGCTACAATGGGAGAACCATGATGTCGTTTTGTGCAAATATTTTGCGTCAAGTTTAATCGGCGAAGCATTGAAGTGGTTCAACGTCTTCCCAAGAATACAATAACTTCATTTATGCACTTGCAAACCACTTTCTTAGGAGCCTACATCAACAATAATTCTCAAGCGACTGGAATTGAAGATGTGTTTGGATTAAAACAGAGAGTTGGTGAGAGTTTGAAACACTTAACCATAAGGTGGAGGACAATGTGTAGTGAAATGGCAGGAAGAGTAGATGAAAGATATCTCATTTTGTCCTTCATAAATGCTATGTTTGCGACAAATCTATTATACATCCAGGTCTTCAGAGTCAAAAACACAATCACTATGACAGAGTTGCGAGAATTGCAAGAGGAATATATTGCTTTAGAGGAAAAATAAAATAAAATGGAATCTTATCCAACTCTTGTAGGCACAAGTTTAGCCGCAGCAAATGGAAATTTGTTACCAAGGATGATTAATACAGTAGCAAGTACTTCCCAAAATCCGCGAGAGAAAATGGAGACTGATAATCAATTTAAGATAGTAGCAATGGGGAGTAGAAATCAAGAGGAATTAGAAAAAGAGAGAAATTTTTATAATCGCAATAAAAATAATAAGGTCCCACGGTTTGATCAACCGCAGGAAACTTATGGTGGACAGAGGAAGAATTATTCAAGAGAGCAAAGAGGTCAGAGGAATATGTGGGAAGATATCAAATTGCCGCCTTTAAATACTGGTATAGATAAGATTTGGGAAGCGATTATATTAATGGAGAACATACCCTCACCCTGGAACATGGGGAAGGAACCACATCCCAACAATCACAATCAAGAATTTTGTCCTTATCATCATTTTCATGGTCATTCTGTGAATAATTGTAGGAATGTGAAAAGAATCATCTTGCGAATGATCGAACAAGGAAAATTAAATCATTTTTAGCAAGATATTTACAACCTAAAGAATTGCCGCAAGCACCATAAATTCGCGAGTTAATGTTGCGAAAGAAGCGAAAACATTTGTCATTGAAGTAGAGCTACAGCAAAAAATCTATTTTGCAATTCAATTGTACATTCACAAAAAACGATAGAGGATTTCCATGATAATGTGCTAAGCGGAGTATTTGCAAGGGATATAGAGGGAAGAGGGGTGATGAATATTGCGAAGATTTCTCCGTTAGAAGAATGGCGAAACAAGTTATCTCTTTTTATCACAGAAGATGCGAGCACAGGAAGATGCATGACAATCCATTGGTGGTGAAATTAGAGATAAATCCAAAATATAGAGGAGAAGAAGAAGATGATGATAATGATGCAGCAAGTGATTCCTGGGCAATAGATAAAGTTCTAATTGACACTGGTAGCTCGATGGACATTTTGTTTTATCATACTTATCGCACAATGGGTGGAAGAGATGATGAGCTAATCCCTTCAACTTACAATATCTATGGCTTTAATGGCACCGCAAACAAGCCAAAAGGAGAAATTACTATGGAAATTCCATTGAACAAGATATCTTCAAAAATCAAGTTTTGTGTAGTGGATATAGAATCTCCTTACAACGCCTTAATTGGAAGGCCATGGCTCCATGGGATCTTGGGCATAGAATCAACATATCATCAATGCATAAAATTTCCATATCCTCATGGTATTGGGATAATTAAAGGTGATTGGTTTGAAGGCAAAAAGTGTTATGAAGTTGACATTAATACTTGCGAAGAAAGGAATGCTCAAATCGTAATTGGAAACATAATGGAAGCAAAATCGAGAGTGAGAAATTGATGGTGGATAATATAGAATTGCGGGGAAAGGATATACTTCAAGAATAGTTTGTCTCAAAACATTCAATGGCGATAAATCATACAAAAATGGGGAAAAGTTGAAATGTTCATTTTTCGCAGGAGCACAAAAACATGAAGTTGCGAATAATCATTCGCACGAAGAAAAAGAAGTACATCAATATCATTTTAAGAACAATTAAAAAATAAGATGATTTCAAAAATTAAAAGAAAAATTCGCTCAAAAATGAGAAATTTTTCTATTAAAAAGAAAGAGATGATGATTTCTAAGAATTTTTATGCAAATGCATAAGACGAAAAATCGCCTAAAAACATATAAGAACTGGACGAACTTTTATGGCGTACACCTTAGTTCATGATTCTATTCCGTAAGAGGAAATGTCCTTAAAGTCGTCATAAGGGGGCTATCTTCTTTACTTTCAATTATCATAATAACGGACGAACTTTTATGGCGTACACCTTAGTTCGCGGATTCTATTTAAAGAGGCAATGTCCTTAAAGTGCGTCATAAGGGGGGTATCTCTTTGCATGGCTATGGGAAAGGCTATAACGCTGCTGGAACCTAGTCATGGAGATTGGGATTATAGAAAATCCATCAAGGAGAGATAACTTGGATTCCCAACTATATAAGGTTATACCCTGGTTGGACGCCTGAGAGTTTCTCTTAAGGAATGCAACGATGATCAAGGCGCCAGAGGTACACGGTTGAGTTGTGGGTGCCTTGGATGGATGAACCTACCTGGTCATCCATGGAAAGTCTTGGCTTACGATGTGTTCGGCTCAAGAAAACCCCACTTAGGGTGCAAGTCTTGTAACTATAAGCCATATAAGGCATAAAGGACAAGGGTGCGAAAAAAACTGGTTGTTGGCGAACCGGATGGGAAAGTGCTAGTCTTGTATGGCCGATGTATAATCCTTGAAGGGGCAACCGGGAGAGATAAGGGCGATACCCTCCATTAGAGAGTGTATCAAAAAAGACGGCAATGTCATGGGGCTTTATATTCGCAGGGAATGTTTAGGCCAAATCATATTGTCGCGTGATGAGAACAACAATGTCATGGGACTTTATATTCGCAAGAAAATTTAGGCCCGTCATATTGCCGCATGACTGGACAAAAAGCCTAAAGAGAAATATTAAGATGAGGTCAATGGGTTTTTGCGATAAGGTCAAAAAGATGAGATAAATGAAATCAATAATAAGAGGAAATAAATCGCAAAGACGTCCTGCGATTTCATCGTAAAAAACGACAATGTCATAAATCTTAAAAAGCAAAGAGAGAATTAATCGCTCACAAGATGGCTTAGATTTATCATATTGTCGCAGAAAATAAAATAATGATAAGGAAAGATCAATGGATTATTACATATAAGGTAAGAATATCCTGGGATCTTGTCGCATAAAGGTGGCATAATAAGACCTTTAACTAGGAAGGCGAAATAAGACCACAAGAAAAGATATGTCCGCGAAACATATAATAAATTGTTCGCAGAAATAATTGCGATAATTCATTTATCATATTGCAGATTAATAACAAGAGGCAAGTATGGGAACGATGTATAAGAATGATAAATATTGTTATTCATCATTATATGATAAATTCATATAAGTAACGGATGGATAGAAGCAAAAAGGGAATTTATATATATTGAAGAACATCAGAGTTACAAGTATCTTGTTGAAAGGATGATACAATTTGCCAAAGATAATTATCGCAAGAAAGGAAGAAAAATACGATGAAGATCAAAAGAAGAAGAAAAATTATTGAGATTTATCTTCACCATTATCTTCATCTTTGTCTTCATTATCTTCGTCATCGTTTCTTCGTCATCTTCGCTTTCATTCTCATCTATATCACCTCACTTTAAAATAACGGTACTTCGTGATCCAGGTGGGATACTTTCCAAGAGGCGAGGGATATAGGCTAAGAGAGAGTTATTATCGATGCGGACTTTCTCAATAGCGTTATTGCGATAAAGGAGAAGATTACTATGCAAATTGGAGTTAGATATTTTTATCTTCTCTCAGAAGTCTAGTGATCTTATCATTGCGGGAAGCAAGATTATTCACAAGACCAATTTTTTCTTCTTCAAGTTCTGCGATCCTTTTAGCATGTTTTTCTTCAGATTCTGCGATAACACAATAAAAAGTTAGAAATTTATCAAGAATTTGCAAAAAAAATATAAAGATGTTAGAGGAGAAATAAATAACCTTCTCTTTCATGAATCATTTCTTGTATCAAGGTTGCCTGTTCGGTTTGAAGACTGACATCTATTGCTAAGTTTTTCCTAGCATTATCGAAACCTGTGCAGCCATGCGAATTCATCATCATTTTGAATGAGAAGATGGGAACGGATCTGTTTTTCTCTTTTAACAAGTTCAATATTTTCATCCTTAAGTCTATCTCTCTCAAGTTCAGTGTCAATAAGGGCATTGCGGAACTTTGATAGAGCTTAGCTTGAAGAAGAGTAATGCCTTCTTTCTCCTTCTCAAGTTCCTTCTTTTGGGCTTTCAAAGTTTTGATTATTTTTCCAAATTCATCTCTACAAGTCTTAAAACTATTGGATATACTCAAAGTAGATCTATAATCCATTCTTATAAGGGAAATGTGAAATCTAAGTTCATCGATAGATAGAGCATTAATTTTTTTCATCGGAATAATTGTTTAAAGCGTCATTAAGACGCTGAAGAAGAATGGATTCATCTATGGGTTCATCAAAAGAATTAAGAATAAGAGCTTCATCAGTAATGAGTTATAGGCATCACCAAAATGGTTGTTTAAATAAGCTAAAATAGCAAGAAAGAAGAAAGTAAAAATAAAATAAAATAAATCATACCAATAATTTGTTTGCAGAACTTCTCCTTTTCGGCTAGTTTTTGTTGATGAACTTCAACATCTACTTCAAGCGATTTATTCTTGTTAAGGAGCTCAGTATTCCCAGATACTTCCAATTGTTTACATTTTTCGCGAAGAATGGATATTTCATCTTCGTATTGCTTATTCTTTTCGCGAAGTTTAGACCTCAGATTGTGAATCGATAAGCCTTATTTGCGATAATGATAATCTATTTTCTAATTCAAAACAACGGATAAAGAAGTTCTAGAAGTCTCATGGCGAGATAAGAGAAAATAAGTAAGGGTAAAAGAAGATCTTGAAAATTCATGACAAGTGTAAAGGGGCATACTAATGAAGCTAGTGCATGAAGAAAATCTGGATTGATAAATCTCGAGACTCCTTTAAGATCTTTATTATTGGTTAAGATGGAAGCATCGCAGATTTTTGAGAGATAATTGCAAGCGTGAGCAGTATCGTCATCACCAATACCTTGCATGGGATTTCTAAAGATATTTGACAATTGATCCATAGGAGTCACAGGTTGAGAAAGACCCATCGCAGATCTAACTCTTGTGGAGGAAAAACGTAATGAAGAGGTGCTCATGGTAGCATCATTATTTATTCTTCCGCTCTCTTCAACCTCATTATCTTTTTCATTGACAAAAAAATGTCTTTAAGTGGTTGAGTTTTTCTTCTCTTTTTTGGAGGACTCTCAGCAGTTTGATTCTCATTGCGATGAGGAGAAGTGCCAGAACTCTCATTTGGAGTTATTAATTTTTTGCCTTTATCCTTGGCTTCAACTACTGCGACAAATGGTATTTCCTAGAAAACAACCACACATGAAGATAAGAAACAGGGGCAACAATATATTGTTAAAAGTTATAAAAGAATGTTTCTTACTTCATCTGTGAAGGTTTTCAAAAAAATTAGGAGATTGGGATTCCCGATCTTGATGTAGCTAGCCTTCATTTTTCCAATCGATAACAAATAATTCAATAACTAGTAAGAATAGTATATTTATCTGAATTTGCGAATAATGATTAACTTCGCGAGGTATACCTCAGAATTCTTTTTCGTGCCAATTAAAAATCCAAGGATGATAAGCCGTAAGATATGCGAGGATTCGCAGGAAGGTTAAGAGTACCAGAAATATATGGACCTTCAAGGAGGAGAGGAAATCTACACCATTTATCATCTTTGGAGAAGCGTGGAATATTGTTTCTTGTGGAATGATAGTCTATATCTTGCATAAGGATTTTATCCTTCGCAACTTTTTTATCCCTATTCAAACGAATAGCCCAACACGTGCTTTATTTCTTCATTGGAATCACTTGATAATTCGCAAAGAAGTTTTCCACGGTATATTTATTTGGAATAATTGGAATTTTCTTATAATCGGGATATTTCGCATCATCGAGGATAAAGAGATCCTTTACCAGCTCCACGAGAAGCATATTCAAGAATGAGGCGAATACAATCTCCACTTAGTTGGCAGATTGCTCGCGAAAGTTTAGCATGAGAAATAATCTCATAAAAAAGAGGGAGATCTGGGTTATAAAGAGGAATAGGAAGGCCAGCTTCTAATTGACCTAGCGAAACAAGGATCTTCTCGTTAGAAGAAGGAAATTTTGAAACAAGATCAATGGAGAGATCAGATTCTAAAGATTGATCAGGATTTGAAAGTGTGAAACCTAAGGATTGAAGCTTCTGCTGGTGCTTTTTGAAAGTGGATTGACCTAATTTTTTAGCAGGATCCATTTCTTAATATGGGAACGATGGTTAAGGCGAAGAAGAATAAAGAAGAAAAACTGAAAGAATAATTGAGATCCAGAATTTGCGGAAGAAGACGATGAATAGTGAAGTTCCAGAGAAGAAAAGAGAAAGTAAAAACAAGAAGAGGGATTAGCATAGACGATATTTATAAGAGAGGAAAATTTTCGAGATTATCAATGTGCATTCAATGAAGAAAGGACGTGAATGGTTAAAACTCAACGGTTGGAGGAATAGGTGTCAAGGAATAAATGGAGAAAAGAAAAACATGTGTAGGATATTTAGCAATGGATATAGAGACGTGTCAAAATAAAGGAAATATGAAAAGACAAGATGTATTTGATATTCTCGAAAAATATGAGTTGCGGAAAATCAAGAAATTTAAATTCTCATGATCTTTGTCTTCTTCGCAGAAAATATATGAGAAGAGGCAAGATGTAGGGGCAGAATATTGTCACAACAATATTCCTGCGAATATAAACAACTATTCTGCGATGCATCGATAATAAACGAATTACTCTGCGGCACATCGGTGATATTCGCGACACATCCAAAGATGACTTAAACAATGACGTAATGACTGAAAACGAGAAACACGAAGAAAGTATGACATGTTTACGATATCAATAAAACTGCGATAGATAAAGGCGGTGCAATGTGCGATTTATCGCAAAGAACTCAGATCCTAAATTGAAGGGAATCTTAGTCAGAATGAGTCATCATGAGCTGTAATCCACTATGTAAATACCTCTATAAAGGAGGTGAATAGTGCCAGAGAATGGATGAATTTTTGAGGGTGAGGAAAGTTTTTAGGAGAGAGAAAAATCTTTGTTAAGTATTCTGTGTTCTTGATTTCTGTAATTCCTTAAGGTCATATTAAAGAAAAAGTGTTCTTAATATTCAAATTATGTCATAAATATTGATAGATTCTTGAGTAGGGTGTAGTGTGGGAATTCCTGCAACTACAGGTATCTTAATCTCTATTTCTAGTATAACTAAGAGTTTACTAATCCGATTAGATTGATTCTATAGTCCGTAGCTAAGTCTTGTGAATATCTACAACTTTGTAGAAGGAATCGGAAGTTAATTCAGACCATAAAGGGTCCAAAGTATCAATCTAAGAATACATGATACTAATCCCAATCCCATTAGGCTTGAACTGGCACGGCCTACTAATCTAAGGCCTGGTCCAAAGAGTCAATTGACGGTATCTAACGGTCCGGGTCAAACTAATACCAACATCGATCCAATCAAAGGTCAAGGTCCAGGTCAATGGTCAAATCGGTCAAGGTCTACTTGAGTCAAATAGGAATCATGAGTCAACCTGTGGCTAGACCGATTCAACTCGATCGATGATCTAACTCACTTAAGAACATAATCGATCAGATAGTCCGACTAGGATGACTAAGAGGCCTAATACTCAAGAACAAAGGTTTATAAATTATTAAACATTCCATTCATTGAAATAGAATTCAACAATTAAAGACAACCAGAATCGAAGCCTATCTTAACGCTAGTAGATCCAAAGCTTTCTGACAATTGCTAATTACAATTCCAACTCTAAGCAACATCAACAACAACATTCTAATTCTAATTCTAACAGACTAACGCCCAAACAACACAACCATCTTGGAATTCTTAACTTAACCAAACCTGCACCACCTACATCATCAGATGCAATCAAAACAACATTCAAGTCCACCTTCCTCAATATCAATTCAACACTAACACTACAACTCAGTGCCACTATCATTCCTTAAACCATGATCATTTATTCAATCTCAACAATTCACTTGATATCCTCATAATTCAATTCCATTCTAGAAATCCTTCTATTTCCATACACTCATAAGCAATGGCAACTGCCAACTCCAAGATTAGGTATTCACCTAAATCAACACCCTTACACACACAAACAACATCACCATATATGCAACTGCAGTTCCATGAACTTTAACAACATTACCACCATCTTATTACATGCACCAGTTCTATTACTTGCAATCCCTATCATTCAAATCAACATTCATCTACAACCCCAATCTCTATTGTCCAAAACTATCTCAAATGTAAATCCATTACTTAGTACATTTATTCAAAAATGAACTGAATAACTTCACTAATTAACTCAGAGAAACAATTACCTCAAACCAGCTATCTCAAGCAACAACCAGTTCAGTACTCAAAATAACTCCATCACCTTCTTATCAACCGAGTTGAAATTTTGATCCACAAATTCAACTGATCTTCCAACCAGTTCCAACACCTTAACTTTACTGTCAATAATTACACACGAAAATCCATCTCTAATCTATCTTCTAGACTTCCAAATTCATCCTTCAATTACATCTTCTTTATCTGAGGTCGAGACTCAAGAACCCTAATTCTCAAATTCACAATTAAACTGAAATTAAAGCTCCAACATCTAATTAAATCCACCACGTTCCTCAATCAATGAAAACCCAACTTCAATCCTTCTTAAACATCACTAAATCGAACTTCCAGTTCATCTTGAGAAACCCTAATTTTTAAATTATCTCCAAAACGACTTCGGGACTTCAATTAAACTACAACCCTTCTAATCTTCATCCATCAGGAACTCAGTACACTAATCAATTCCACGAAACTTCAATTCAAAGTTCATCTTCCAGAAAAACCCTAACTTCAGTCCACAACAGAAACTCAATACTCTTCATCTCGTGCTCAATTAACCATAACATCAACATCATCTTCTACTTAACATGTTCTCCATATTTTAAAAAATCTCCCAAATCGAACCCTCTAACTCATCTCTCAAACGTCGTCAGAAAAAGAAGAACAGGGGAAAGAGAAAACAGAAGAAGAAAATAAGAGAATAAAGAAGAAGAAGAATAAAAGAAGAGAGGTCGAGTTTATCTTCTCGGTCTGGGATAAGACCAACAAATGACACATTCGGATGTATAAGGGTAGCCACCCGTCTAACTGTGAAAAGACTAATTTGCCCTTCAAACATATCTGATAATCTCTTCTTTGTCTGATATCCGATATACACGTGCGAGTAGTCCATTCCACGTAACTTCTCGTGATATATCTAACGATACTAATTTCATATCTAAATCGTTGTTAGATTAATTCCTATTAATTAACGCCCGTGTTAAACTAATCGAGTTATTATCGGCTAATTCGACACTTAACCGGTTTAATGGCGTTGACGAGCTTGAGGGTCACTACACATATGTCCAAGCCTACTACTACCCATTTTATGACATTTTAAAATGATTTTGAGAAACGCAAAGAATACAGTTCTTCATGGCATGTGCTCTACTAAAGGTCCTCTTGTTCTTGATGGTTTCTCAGATGTTGACTGGATTGGTGATATCAATGATCGAAAGTTCACCGGAGGGCAGAGGCGGAGCCAGTGTATATCAAGGGTGTGCAATTGCACACCTTGCCCAACCGGCTCCAAAGCCTAATTTATCCCAATTGTTTTTCACTTATTGGGTTTTTAAGCCAATTATATCACAGTTGCACCCCCTAGAATTTTTTTGCTCCCCCTTAGTTAGATTTCAGGCTCCGCCCCTGCCAGAGGGTTCTGCATTTAATTTGGTTACAGTCTAATATTACGGTCTGCCAATAAGCATGCTACTATTTTTATATCATCCACGGGGTATGAAAATATAGCTTGGTTATTGTTGAAGCGGAAATGGTGTGGATGTGTTAAAGATTTGTTTTTTTTATTAGCGCAATGGCTATTAGATATGGTGTTTTAACACCCTATTTCTCTCAAAATAAAGTAGAGGTGAACGGTAGATCTCACCAAATTTTCACTTAACTCATGCAGTGAAACCAGAAAATTGTTACAAGGTTATATTCTTAATAGTCAGTATAATGTTCATATCTAAATTGTTACCTCAAGAAGCAGAGGGCATGCGAAACGCTCCGAGTGATGCAATGCTTGAATCTTTTTTCGCCTTCTAGTTTTTTTTTATGATCTTTTTAATGTTCTGATTTTAATTTAACTTATCCTGTTTTTTCTTAATGGCGTCTTAATCTTTCTGCAGAGCCTCATCCTCGTTATACCATGGGGGCATCCACTATTGGACCTTGCTCATTCTCTTCCTCGTTCAAACTCATCTATCTCATTATATTGAAGTATGCACTCCATCCCGCTAATCAGGTCAATCTCTGGTTCTTTTAATGACAAACATTCGTCAATAAAATGGTGTGCTTTCCTTTCTCAACCTTGCAAGCTTTCACTTCAGTACACAATGTCGTCCTCTTCGAGAAACCATGTCTCTGCTATCACTAATCAGCTTCAAATTACCTGTATTAGATATATTTCTGCTCTCAAGTTAAGAAAAGCGGTAGGAACTGTTCGTGCATTATCTGCTGCTAAGGAAGAAAGGGGTCATGCTCTAATAGGGAAAAAATTCGCTGAAGGCCCTTTAGAGACTGATCTTGTTAGACAAGAGCTCAAATTGCTTTGGAAGCCATACAAGTTCACAGAGGTTCGGAAATTGGATGATAACATATTTTTATTCAAGTTTGCTACTAAGGATAACATGGATGCAGTACTCAAGAAAACACCTTGGAATGTTTGTAAGTCTCACCTCAATGTTCTTCTTTATGATGACTCAATCAATTTGGCGGATTGGAAGTTCTCGCACTAAGAATGGATAGTGCAATTCAAAAATCTTCTTCTGGAACACCACTCTGTTCAGGTGATTGATGAAGCCTTGGTAGAATTAGGTCCAAAAATCTGGACAAGACCAGAAAACTGTAGACCAACGTATGGGAGTATGATATCAGCAAGAGTTAAAGTTGATCTAAGCAAGCCTCTTTTTCGTGGGGGGTGGTGGAATACGAGAGATGGAGGAGTAACATGGGTTCGCTATCACTGGGAATGCCAACCACATATTCTTTTTCCCCACTGTTGGAAGATTAATCATAACAAGGAAGAATGTGATAATATTGCACATGATCTGAAGATCCGGAGATACACGAATGCGCAGTATAAATCTTACTGTCATGATTTAGCTGCTCAATATGATGTTGAAGACTTGAACTTGTTGATCCAAATAATCTGTGAAGCAAGTAAACAAAAATTAGCTGAGCATGATAATCTTCCGGAAGAGAATAGAAGAACTAAAAGGTCGAGAAGCTCAGAAGAGGAGAACCCTATACCTCAAAGTGAGCAAAATACTGGTTGGAATTCATCTGTTATTGATTTTGATGGCATGGAGCATGACTTGATTAATGAAAAGATTGATTTATCCAAGGAGAATCCCCATGTGTTGGATAAGACTGCTGTTGTTTCCACTTTGGTATTTTCTAAACTCAAAAACTTTTCTTTTTCTTTACTTTTTTTGGCAAGTCTCTCATCTTTCCTTTTCTTTCCTTTATACCAATATGAAAATTCTTAGCTGGAACTGTCAGGGTTTCCTTGGTAAGGAAACTAGATACCATCTGTTTTATGTCAACAACCTTCATAACCCAGACATCATTTTCATCTGTAAAACCAAAATTAATGATAGTAGAATTATAAGACTCTCAAAGTTCTTAAGCATGCCAAATAAATGTTTTGTCCCATCTGTGGGAACTACTGGTGGTTTATTATTGTTGTGGAAAGATGGTTTTTGGCTGAATGTTCTCCAACAGAATGATAAATTCATTCATGCTTCCGTTACAAATGACCCAAGCAAGGGAGAATGGTTTCTCACCTGTATCTATGGTATGCCTTATAATCATGAGAAAGTTGCTCAATGGTCTCTCATTAAAGAGATCAGTAATTCTATTAGTAAACCGTGGGTTGTTATTGGTGACTTAAATATCACTTTTAATACTAATGATAGAAACTCTGACCTTACTAAGATTACCTCTTTGGAAGTCTTAGACTTAATCAAAGTCTCGGATCTATCTGATTTGGGTTTCATAAGTAATCCTTTTACTTGGTCTAGTAATAAACACGGCACTGGGTTTGTTAAGTCTAGGTTAGATAGAGCTATTGTTAATGGTGAATGGTTTCTTTCTTACCCAGAATCCATCCTTACTCATCTGCATCAGAATGGCTCTGATCATGCTCCCATCTTATTAGATCTTTCTAATCAGCATACTGTGCATAGTAGAAACTGTAAGTTCTTTGAGCATTGGCTCAAACAAGATAGCTGCGCTGAACATATTAAAACTGCTTGGTCTACTAATTTTGTAGGCTCTAATGCTTTTAATTTATCTAACAAGCTTGCTAGCACGAGGCACACTTTGTCTTCATGGTGCAGGAACACGTTTGGCAATATCTCTTATCGCCTAAACCAGCTTCAGTCAGAAATTACTACTCTTCAAACTTCAGATATTAATGGCTCTAATACCTAAGAGGTGCTTAATCTTGAAGCTGAGCTAAGAATGCTCAATGAATCTCAAGCAAGCTCCAATAGACAAAAATCCAGGGATCATTTCTTTAATGACATGGATTTGAATTCTAAATACTTTCATATTAGAATGAATAGAAGGAAGTACAGAAACCGTATTGATTATCTCCTTGATCCTGATGGTACTTGGTGTAATGATACGGAATCCTTGACAAGTCTCCTAAAAAATCATTTCCAAACTATTATGTCAACCTCAGACCCGGTTAACAGTCAACAATTTCTCAAGCATATTCCTCAAGTTATTTCTTCAGCTGATAACCAAGAGCTTGAAGATATCCCTTCTGATGATGAGATCTATCTAGCTCTCATGTCTATGGATACATGGACATCGCCTGGACCAGATGGATTCCCACCTGGGTTCTACCAAACTCAATGGAAACTTGTGAAGGATGATGTAGGCAAAATGATCAAGTCTTTTTTTCACTCTGGTTTTCTCCTATAACAACTTAACAATACAAGAGTTTCTCTCATTCCAAAAGTCCAAATTGCCAACAAGCCAGAAGACTTTCGTCCAATTTCCCTTTGCAATACCGTTTATAAGATTATCTCGCCCATGCAGTCTGCATATGTTCCTGGGAGGGTAATCTTTGAGAATATTTGTTTGGTCTAAGAGATTGTTCAAGTAATGAAAAGGAAGGAAGGTAATTCTGGTCACCTTGCTCTTAAAATGGACATGTCGAAAGATTTCGACAGACTGGAATGGAGTTTTCTGTTGGAAACCCTCAAGCAATTTGGTTTTTCTGACAAATTTTGTCAACTCATATCTCAATGTATCTCTACAACTCACATCGAAATTATGCTCAATGGTTCTCCTACTCCTTTTTTCAAGCCAACTCGTGGTCGCCTTATCTTTTTATTGTAGCTATGGAAGCTTTTTCAAGAATTTTAGCTCATTGTGAGAACACTGGCCAACTGACAGGTATGAAGATAACTCGTTCAGCTCCAAAGATTAATCATCTCTTGTTTTCTGACGACTGCCTCTTATTCTATAAAGCCAATAACTCTCAAGTGCAAAATCTGCTGCAAATTATTCAACAATTCTCGGCTTGTTCAGGGAAACTGATTAACTTTAGTAAATCGGCAGTCTACTTCAGTTCCAATCTTGGTCCAAATGATTGTCAAACTATTAGTGGAACGCTTCAGGTAAGATATCTTAACATATCCGAAGAGAAATATCTCGGGCTTCCCTTTTTCTTGGGTAGAAGGAAACGTATTCCGTTCTCCTCTTTATGCGATAAGATGAACCATAGATTTTCTAAATGGAGCGGTAGCAATATGTCTGAGGCAGCTAGGTCTGTCATGATTAAGAATATTTCTAATGCAATCCATATCCATCACATGACGAGTTTCAAGCTTCCTGAAGTTACTATCAAGGCTATGAGCTCTAAACAACACAAGTTTTGGAGGAACAAAAAGTCTTGTAGAGGAAATTATATCACTACTTGGAAAAGAACTCAAAGACCAAAGGAAGAAGGCGGCTTGGGTTTTCGAGATATGAGCATCTTCAACAGGTCTTTATTAATAAAATATGCATGAAAACTTTGTTCTGATAACCATTCCATGATGACGAGATCTTTATAGGCTAAATATTTCCCAGATGGTAATCTTTTTAATTTGAAGAAAAAATCGAATTCTACTTGGTCTTGGAGAAGCCTGAGTTCTGAGCTTGGTTTCGTTCTTAAAAACAGTTTTTCGTGTCTTGGTAATGGTGACAAGATATTAATATAGCAGCATAGATGGATCAAAGATTTACCCAAACCGCCGGTACCAAAATATGGCTCCCTGCTACATACTCAATTTTGTTATGTCAACCAACTGTTTTCACAAGGCTCTACGGTTTGGGACATCAATATTCTCCAAGATTTGTTTGATCAAAATATAGTTCAGCTTATCACCAGCATTGAAATCCACCTCAATCATCAAGACAGACCAACTTGGATTCTCGAAAGGAATGGAGAGTTTTCTGTAAAATAGGCTTACAAAGAAATGTTCAAGGAGCATGATTATGTTCCTTCTGTTGGTCCAACAATGATAAAACTTTACAAAACCTTATGGAAATTTCATGTGCTTCCCAGGATAAGGCAATTTCTTTGGAAAGCGGTCTCAAAACTGCTGCCAACTAGAGATGCTATGAGTCTAAAAATTCCCGGCATCCCTCCTTCTTGCCTGTTCTGTGAGCAAACCCCTGAGTCTCCGGCTCATGTTCTAATGGAATGAAATTTTCCGAAACTTGTCTGGTTTTCTATTACGGGATGGACCTCAGCATGTTCGATAGACTTCTCTCTCTGGGTTTGTAGCTGGTTTGATGATCTTCATGCTAAGAAGATTTCTGCAGATGAGATTTGTAAACGTGCCATAACATCTTGGTGCATTTGGTCCGACAGATGTGATAAAGTATTTCAAAAGATCACTCCTTCCCCGGAAAAAACGATCGGTCGTGCTCGTTTATTCATTAATGAACACACGTCTCAGAATTCTCACATGGTTCAAACAACTAATCTTAGAGTTTGTCGTAACAATATTCATTGGCTTCCACCTCCTTTAGATGTTGTTACTATTAATGTTGACGGCTCTTACTTACAAGCAACGGGTACTGGTGGAATTGGCCTAATAATCAGAAATTTTGCAGGTGAGCAGCAAGCTGCAAGGTGTCTCTATTTGAAGGACTCTAAAAGCACTAAGCAAGCCGAATGCATGGGACTAAAGGAGGCAGTAATTTGGGCCAAAGATCTAAAGTTGGAGAGAGTGCATTTTGAGCTCGACGCAAAGACGGTTATGGAGGCCATTAATAGTAATGCTGCAATTGAATGGCAATTATTAAACACATTTAAAGACATTCAACTGTTATTTCATAGTTTTACTTCCTGGAAATGTTATTACTTTCTAAAGGAACGTAATAAAGTTGGTGATCTTCTATCTAGACTAGCTAGACAGAAAGTTCTTTCTTTTACCTGGTCTGACTCTTCTCCTGAAGAGATCAAGGATCAGATCTTATTAGACAAAAGTCATGTAATGCTCTAAGTTTTGTTATCAAATCCTCCTTTTCGTTTCAAAATAAAAAAAAGTAGAGGTGAACTGATAGTGTGACTTGACCAGTACGGGAAGTAGGGTAGGATATTTTTAAAGCCCCATTTAGGATTGCATCAAAAGCGCTTTGTAACAACTTTACCAAAAATTATGTTTGGTAAAAAATTCAAAGTGCTTTCGGAAAGAAGCAATTTCATTTTAGGCCTGCTTTTAAAAGCTACTCAATACTAGATTTTAAAAGATGGAAAAGTAGAAGATGTGGACCCACATACTTTGATTTAATTGATTCTCTATTTTACTCTTGTTATTTTATGATAAAGACCAATTTTACCGTAGAATATTGAACACTTATCATTATATTTCCAATTCTATTTTTTTCATCAAGTCAATACATAAATTGTATTTGATCTTCATACACAAATATTAATTTTTTTTTTAGATATACGACTAAATGTCGGTAGAGTCGTACAAAACTTTGGTTGGTAACCTAGCAACAAGCTGAGCACCAACCCATTTTTTCATTATTTCTTTTTAATATAATAAATAATAATTACAACAAAATTAATTTTTTCGAAGCAATTGTAGATGGTGAAATTTGGACAAGGGGTAAAAGTGTCATTTTAAGACCAAATGCAAAATAGTAATTACATAACTAAGGGGTGAGTCATCAATCTGAGTCAACAACCATCTTCCAAAGTTAGGCAAAGACCAAATGAGAAAGGGTTGGACGTAAAAGGAGCTCTGCAGACAAGTTCGTTCCTCTTCGCCAAAAGACACTATCACGGGGGAGACTCAGCCCTTGGTCCACAAGGAATCCATAGACATGATTTCTAGTATAGTCCATGTGAGACACATCTGGTCATGATGTCATGAATCCTAGCATACAACCTCGATGAGATACTGCTGGTCACGTAGGTTCCGTAGAGCGTAAAATGTCCCCGACGGACTTATGAACCAGAACAGCCATAATTTCAGCATGTCTTCGCGAGACACAGCTGGTTGTGATGTCATGATTTCTAATATACATCCTCGATGAGCTATTGTTGGTCATATGGGCTCTGTATATGAGCAAAAAACATACCCTACGGCCTTATGACCCATAGCGGAGACATACATATCTCCTGTAAGCAAGACTCACCCTATTAGAGATAATAGATTGATTCCTAGTACATCATCACGATATATACTGGTCATGTCTACTCTAGGCTCTGGATACACTTGCCGAGGCTTCCGAATAATTCTTAGAACATCCCCGCGAGATACACTGGTTATTATGCTTCTGGTCCCTTTCGACAGACTCCTAGAACATCCTTTCTAAATACGTTGTTCATGCCAACTCCATTACACGAACATAATTGACTCGTAGAACATCTCTGCAAGATATGCTAGTCAAAGACAAGTGAGCCAAAGTCTCGCAGTGATATTATTAGGCGTGCAAGACTTTATTTCTCTCCCAAACTTGTCCAGTTGACTTCAGATAGACTCAATCGCGCGAGCCAAATTTCAGATAACCTCAGTCGTGTCGGACAAATCTCTGATGGCCTCATACAAGCTGAGCCAGCTCATATGAAGAGTCTTATACAAGCATAAGACTCGATCACAAGCCTCACTTAGGGCTCGGGCCTCTTTCTCACTGTCTCAAACACACTCACGGCTAGTAAATTAGGCATGAATCATACATGTCTATCCAAAAACGAGGATAAGCTCTCAATAAATGAACCTATAAGCAATAAGACAGTCTTCATGTGACATATGTGACCGTCCATGGAGAGAGGGAGCTCAACCTAGGCGCATCTCACACTCCACACATGATTTCTGATACATTTCACGCCTTTTCACGTGATCCATCCTAGTCATTCTCTCAAATCAGAAAATATCTCTTTATCTTGGAAAACTCAGCTGTAAAGAATATTTATCTCCAACAACATATCATCGCAAAGGTTGAATCAGATTCACACTAATGGGGGATATCAATTAGGGTTTTGGTCTGGCGAACTACGACATGTGTAAAAAAATACCCGGCGTATTTCTCTTCGCATAATAGAGCAAAGGTGGTAGGTAACGAGATAAACTCATGCTAACTTATTTTTATCTATTCCTGAAGAGACGGGAAAGTGCCCAACACGACAAGCAATCCCTATCTTCATCGACTTTATATTAGAAAATCCAGCTATAAATATGTCATTTATTTCTCCAAGCTAACACACAATTTTCTCATAACCTCCCAGAACAATAACTTGTTCTCTGATTTCCCTCTTTATCTGCTTCCCTCCCAAAGACTGGCCCTAATTAATCCACCTTCCATGTGACTGAAGTAGCCTTTCAACGGATACTACGAGTGGTTTAGGCGAAGAATTATCATGCTCAACCTCCCGTAACTCATTTTTAGAAACCCTTGTTAGAGCATTGATCGGTCGAACTCGCATGCGTTGGTATATCAAACATGTTTGTCAATGTTGGTGATCAAAACTATAAAGTCTTGATTTCTAATCTACTATAGATAAGGTCTCGTACTAGGATAGAAAGTGTAGTTAAGCTCAAGAACTCCATGGCAATCATCATACAAGACGAAGGACTACTCAAGGAACCAGTGGATCTTCATCGACTAAAAGGTATGTGGAGACTTGAACATATCTATCACTCAAAGGTCTATCTACTCTATCTTCTATCTTGAGACAAAAGTCGTTTTACTATATAGACTAAATATATACACATGTGACATTTCGAGTTGAGTATATCTTGCTTATCTATTTCTCGAAATGTGTATTGGTAAAGCTTTCGCTTTAGCCAAGTTCATCTTTGCCTAGTGACGAAAGTCATGTTATATTTCAATCACTTTGGAAATTGCTCTGATGAAAACTAGTTTGTGAATAACAACTATATGATGTCCTCTGAGAATATTTCAATGATTGAAATGAGAGATTAGACAATATATACATTGGAGGATAAAAATATTGTTGTGGTAACACATATAATGTATAAGTCCTTAGCACTTGAACCGAAGTTTGCGAACTTTGTCGATCAAGTGAAAACCGGAACTTGAGAAGTCAACTCAGTCTGCAAACTCAGTCCGCGAACATAAGTAGTTCACGAACCCGAGAATTTATGCTGGAGTTGTAGCTCGGTTTCAGTCCGCGAACTGACGGAAGTTCTCGAACCCGAGAATTTCTGCTAGAGTTCGTGAACTCCAACCGGTTACTTAAGTCCGCGAACTTGAGTGGTTATGGCTAAAAATGATATTCGTGAACTTATTTAAATTATCCAAGGAATGCTATTGCAAACCGTGGCTTTATAGTTCATGAATCGATTCGAGTGAATCACATCGTTTTTGCTTCAATTGTGTCTTGTGTAGTACATAAGATCTCATAGAAATTGAACAACTCTCTAACTAGTTCATTTGAGTCATTTGGACTAGTTATAGTGAAGAAGAATATGGTTGATATGAAAGTTATCATTCGGCTAACCATTTAGTTGACTAATATTGAACCAACTATTGTATACGTTTGGGTACGGTTACACAAACCCAAAATCGTCGATTACATGTGTGTATGACAAGCTAAGTTTTCAATTTAACGGTTGAGAGATATTAGCTTGTATCCAATCAGGTTTTCATCTAACGGTGAATATTGAATGCTTTGTTACTAAGATAACATTGATTGCAAACCCTGATTTGAATGACTATATAAGGGAGAACTCTAGCAACTGGGAATCCTAATCCCCACACATTCTGTGCGATACTAGTTTGCTAAGATAGAGTCGATTCTCCTTTAACCTTTGGTTTTCTTCTTCTAAAACCAGGTTAACGACTTAAAGGCTTCATTGGGATTGTGAAGCCAGATCGATACTACTTTTCTTATGGTTTTGTGATCTGATCTTGATGTTTCTATCGTACGAGTACAATTGTAATAATTGGCTTGAGATTTCTATCTCCGATAGGCAAGATATAAAAGTAATCACAAACATCTTCGTCTTATCGTTTGTGATTCCACGATTTTTTTTTCCGTTGCGTCGATTAAGACTATTGTGAGGTGATTGATAAAATTGAGCTGTTCTTCGGGAATATAAGTCTGGTTTTATTGATCAGTTCTTGTTCACCTTGATTTATCAAAAGACGGAATAAAACTCATAGGTTTATTCGTGGGAGACGAATTTATCTATCTTGTAGACTTTTCTGTGTGAGACAGATTTGTTTGCTAAAGTCTTCGAATTTAGGTCGTAGCAACTCTTGGTTGTGGGTGAGATCAGCTAAGGGAATCAAGTGCGCAGTATCCTGCTGGAATCATAGGCATAAGAGCATAACTGTACCTTGGATCAGTGTGAGATTGATTGGGGTTCAACTACAGTCCAGACCGAAGTTACAGTGTATGTTTAATCTGGACTAGGTCCCGGGGTTTTTCTGTATTTATGGTTTCCTCGTTAACAAAATTATGGTGTCTGTGTTATTTCTTTTCCGCGTTATATTTTTATATAATTGAAATAATACAGGTTGTGCGTTGTTCAATCCATTAGAATATCCGAACTTATTGGTTGTTGATTTAAATTGATTGACACTTGGATATTGCTCTTTGGTACTATCCAAGTTATCTCTCGTTGATTAAGACTCGCGAATTGTATTTGCTTGAGTAAATCAAATTGAAAGATTAAGATAATAACTCCTTGAGTATTTGCTATTGATTGAGTCTAGTTGATTCTCTAGAAAACAACTCGGAGTTGTCCATACATATTGCTAATCGAAATATTGGGTGAGGTTGTTATACCCCCCCACTTTTTCAATTGGTATCAGAGCAGGCAAACACGTTCAAGACCTTAAAAATCTGTGTTTGTAGCGATCTGACTTTATGGACGAGTCTATCTCTAATAACGTACCAGTTCATAAATCACCAAATGATTTTCAAATCTTGGATTCACCTGAGAGAACTATCACATCTAAGTCAGTATATAAACATTCTCTTAATGTAGAACCTATTGAAGTCTGGAAATACGCCTAGAAGAACAGTTGGATGAACTTTCTGATGAAGGTGATTCAGATATTGATAGAGATGTTGATGAGGAAGTCTCAGAGTATGTTAAGGTTTTGAATTCATTGTAAAAGAAGAAGATGACAACTTCTCATGTCACACCTCTTCTGACTTCTCTCTGTCGAGAAAACAAGAAATTGAGAAAATGTTACGCATGTGTTTATGTTTCGAATTATTCTAACGAATCGATCCTCAAGGATTCTGAGGAAAACCTGCATATAAAGTCACTTGAATGTGATAGTCTTTTCAAAAGTATTTTTTGTTGGAAGAAAAACTTGCAGAATCTGAAGCAAGGTTTAACTCTCAACAAATTAGTTTTGATGACATAGAAAGTGCTTGTCTTGATAGAGAAAAATGCCTTGAGGCTGATTTAGCTGCTTCTCTTGATAAAATCAAGATGTTGGAAGATGACTTGAAAAAGTTCAATACTAGTTCAAGCAATTTAACCATTATGCTAGGAGCAAGTAAAAATTATCGTGATACACGAAGATTGGGCTACAAGGGAATAGATGCTCCAAGTATTAGAAAAGAGGTAAAATTTGTCAAGGCTAGTGATTCTTCTCAACAAAAGGTTTCCACTAATGGAAAAAGTTAAATACCTTCACCGGCAATTAAGGTTCAAAAGAGAAAATTATATCAACCTCCAAAGACAGCATACACAGATTGAGGTAAGAACATTCCTTATGTTTGCCACTATTGCGGAAATAAAGGTCACTTAGAAAGGAGATGTCGTTTCCGTATAAGGAATGAGAAACTTCATGATGTTCTTGTTTTGGTATCACAAGAAGTTGTGAAACCAAGATCATATGTTAAGACTAATCCCCTTAACGTTACAGGTTATAACTGTCCAACCTTTAGGCAAAGGAATCAGTGTTGTGATCAACCTAGATTTGCATATAAACGTCATACGAAGTCTTTTCACAATCGTAATGGTTATCAAAAGGATAACTTCGTAAAGACGAAGACAAGATCCGATGCTCCCAATTGGAGAAAGACTAACTTGGAGAAGAATAGTCAATCTAATTCTCTCTCGAGAAATCTAGAAGAGAGTAATGGGAAAAAAATTCCGGTTGTTCCAAAACGCACTCAGAAGTGGATACCAAAGAAAGTCAATGATGTTTTTAGTGTGAAAAGGAATGATCTCCCAGAAAATTCCATGACTCTGGAAAAGGCAGTATCCATGATGTTGGAACTTAAAAAATTCTTTGGAAAGACGAATTTGGATGTGAAAGGTTCTAAAAGTGATCTCTTTCATGATAATCCAAAAGTCACTTGTGGTGAGCAAGATATTGTTCACCTCAACATAACCTGAATGTGTTGTAAGTGCATCCTCACCAAGGAATGCCCTGCTATGAATACAGTGAGGAAAGCACGATAATTGGGGCACACAGATTATGTTCAATAAGTCGATTGGATTCTTCTAAAAAGGTATGTCTATAAGCTTGAGCAATATTTTTGTTTTTATTTGCTTAGAGTACTCATAATGATTCATGTACCTTGCTTATCGTTCATTTCTACCTAACTTGATTTGTGTTTAAGGTTCTTAAATGTTTAGGTTTGAAAATAATGGTTTGGGATGTTTGGACTTCATGGTACACATACAAAGTATGCATAGCATCTTTTAAAACCAAAATCCAGGAGTTTAATTTCATGGACTTGAAAATTCGTGTGCAAACCCGTAAGTTCGCGGACTTGCATGTAGACGTCGATATTCAGACGACTTATTTTGGCCGTAACTTCTTCCTCCGAACTCGGAATGAACTCATTATTTTTGCATTCTCTTCCTATTTGAATTATCTTTAAAAGGGAGATGAGAACCCTTAAATTTGGATGAGTTTAGATTGGTATTTTTCCTGTCTCTTGTTTTTGAGTATTTTGCTCCGTTTCATTGCACGTGTTCCACTTCTCTAGAACTTGGGCACTTGGATTCTTGGAGTACTACTATTCTAAGCTAATTTGTAGCTTTTACAAGAATGTTGTTGGAAAATCTTTTTATACGCCTTTGGTAGCTATTATTGGTATAAATCCGGGCGAAAAAGATTGACTCTACCCTCTAAGGACAAATCATCTTATATGTGCATTACGAGTTTGTCTTGATGCCTAGGAAACTTCTTATGATAATTTATTCTTGTTTTTGAGAAGGATTACTAGAGTTTGGAATATACATTATTGTGATTACACATAGCTATATCCAATGTTTTTTTATCTTCTTGTTTTTAGATTTATTGGTTTAAATTATAAACTTGTTTGGAAGATGATGGTAGCAGTATTAATCTCTTGATTTTATATTGCAATATTTTGATGGGATATGTGTGTTTACGTCCGTGAACTTGATTATCCCATATTTTGTCAAAAGTAAAGTCGTTCGTGAATTGATATGCAAATATTGATAAAAGGATGAATAGACTTTTGACATACACAAAAGTTAAGCCTATATTGTCAATTATTGATGTAAGATAGGTTAAAATATTTTGTGATTCAAGGATTATGTCTATTGTGTGTCATTGTGCAAATGGTGATGGAAACATAGAATGAATCCTTGTGTATTCCGCATTAATTGATCTTCCCCGATCCATATTTTGTGAATTACTATGAGACTCCGTATTGTGACTTATGTTGAGCATTAGACAACCAAAGTTGATTATTTTTGTGATTAGCTTAGTTGTGTTCCGTAAGATACTTTACGTCGAGTATTTTGAACTAACTCAATCATCTTGTGTGATTGTTTAGTTAGCACTCCATAAGTTTTCTTATGTTTGAGCATTTCTTTGATTGGGTTGGTTATTCATGATTAACTTAGTCATTGCTCCATATAATGTTCTTATGTCGAGTGAGGCCAATTAAATTGATTACTCTTGTAATTAGTTTGGTTGAGTATGGCAATTAGATTATTTGCGAGTTTTCTTGTGATTAATCTAATTGATTTATTAAGTCTCCATAAGTTTACTTGTGTTGAGCATATTTAATCAAATTAATCTTGGTTCGCTTGGGTTAATATGATTGAATATTTCTTGTTGGATTCCAAATTCATACTTGTATGTAATTTGTAGAGTCTAAAGAAATACATTTTTTATTTTTGAAATTAAGGTCACTCTTGTTGTTCCTTAGGGAATGACATATTATGGGGGAGAGTTCTTTTGAACTTGTGCTTAATTTCCAAATCTTTGTGGGGAGTACGGCTGTGGAATATTAGAGGGGTTATCTTGCATCTTTATAAACTCCTTGATGAATGCATTTAGCTTCGGCTTCATGATTGCATCTAAACAAGATGATATACATTTACCATTGGTCATGAAATGTCTCTTACGAAAATTTCATTAGGATCCCGTTCTTGTACCTTTGCCAATTTTATTGACAAAAAAGGGGACAATTAATTGTAGTTCACACTACAAATACATATGGTTTTCGGATCATTATGTAAGGGGGAGTGGTTTCCATGTGAGATGGAGTATTGACTAAGGGGGAGTGAAGTATCACCATAGTATTGTTGTTGAAGTTATGATGCAATTGGACTTTGACGCCGTGTAATAATACTATGACACTATATAACAATTATTTAGAACCGATGCTTTTCTCATTGTTATAGCTACGGATTTTCAACAACGATGATGCTAAACTTACAACCTTTGGGATCATTGTACTACTTGGAAGTGACGAAGATTTTGAGTATTGTTGAAGATTAGACATGTGGAATAGGAGCTACAAAGTTTATTTATAATTTTTTTGTATTTCATATGTATTGATAGTTTTGCCACTAAAATTGACAAAGGGGGAGATTGTTAGAGCACTGCTCGGTCGAACTCGCATGCGTTGCTATATCAAGCATGTTTGTCAATGTTAGTGATCAAAACTATAAAGTCTTGATTTCTAGTCTACTATAGCTAAGGTCTCGGACTAGGGAAATCATCATACAAGATGAAGGACTACTCAAGGAACCAGTGGATCTTCATCGACTAAAAGGTATGTGGAGACTTGTGTAGTAGCAGGATTTCCCACACTACACCCCTATTAAGATCCTATAAAAATCTAAGTGAAACTAGTTGAAGATTAAAGAATTAAACGACACTTTTATTATTTAGATCTCAGAAATGTTTACAGAAAATATTCAAACTCAGAATTACAACTTTCTTTTCTCGAGTTTCTCTCTCCTCAAGATTTTCTCAACTCTAAAAAATACATCATCATCCTCTGGACTTACCTGATCTCCTTATATAGGAAATTACATAATGGAAGACAGCTAAGCTTTCCCCTTCTTTCGGATCTATTCTACGATCTCATCGTGGAAGTTACATTGTTTATTTTCGCCATCTTTCGTAATCCTCGTGAAACAACATTATTTTATCATGCTTCTTCAATTGTCAACTATCTTGATGCTTTATCATGTTTCTCACCAAATTTCGTTGGAGAATTCTCACGACGCTCTCGTGAAAGATATCATTCTTATAGTGGGATTATTCAACCTTCTCGTGGAAATGTCGTTCTTATCACGAGAATATCGTTGTGGCGATATTCTGGTACTACATCTTGCCTCTTCTCATGTTTTTTCTGCGAAGAAGAAACGATCATGAGAATCCTTAACTATCGCAAGAATATATGAACTTTTTTCTCCGGCAATATTCTGCTAATTCAGCTTTCCTTGTTAACACGTGTTGTAAATCTGTCCTTTTGTATTGACACGTCTCACATAATTTACTCCCTTATTTGCCTATAAAAGGAAGAGTCGAATTTCATTTCTAGTTTTCTTCTCTTAACTCTCTTTCTTCTTTACTTAGTTTCTTTGCTTTTTGTTCTGCAACTTCTTCTCCTTTTCATTCTTATGCTACTGTATTAATGGAGTCCTCGAGGTATATTTTTGATCATGGTATTTTCTTAGATCAAACTTTTTATTTATATTCTTCGATCTTCTCTTACTTAATTCTTTATAACCCCATATTATGTACTCTTCAGCGGAGCTGCATCTATTTCCCAATCCTCGACTCAAAAACTTATTATTCATAAGAGGCCGACTGGAAAAAGGAAAGAAAATTCTGCGAGCAATAAGGTAGTAAGAAACACATTCTATTTCTTAATAACAATATTTTTGCCTCTGTTTCTTATCTAGATTATTGTTTGCAGAATGACGAGGGTAATGTTAATCCTCCTAAAAGATCTCTCCAATTAAATAAAACCTTTGGAAGTAATTTCGTCATTCCTCCCTTAATATCTGCGAAAGCTTCACCTACACCTGTGCAATATGATCTTCCTCCTTCTTCTTCAGTGAAGCTCGCTTTCACTACCATCGCCTCTCTTTGGTCCTTCACCAATTCAAATTGCAGAACCCATCATACCTGAAACTCCCTCTAGCCCTTTACTTCCTCCAAATGTTACTTTCCCGAAAACTCCTCCTTCTGATGATACAACCGTTGCTAATGACTCAAATCATCAACTTGTCCTCACTTCCTCTATTTCACCTTCTATATCCCTTCCTTCATCAAATGAGACCATCGCAGGAATTGATGTTGCTTTCAAAATTTTATCTAACATTCTAAATAATGCTAGAGATTCTTCTACGATTCTCTCCAAAGCGGAGTTTGCGAAACTCTCTGCTCAAATATTTTGGCTCGAGACAATTACTGTTTCACGAGCTTCTCTAGAGAATGAAAATGCTGCTTTGAGAAAAAGTCTTCAAGATAAGACTTTTGAATGTGAAACTCTAAACCACAAGCTCAATAACTCTGTACTGGATCGCGAGAATCTCGCTAGAAAGATTGATGAGCTAAAAAGTAAGCTTCTTTTTGCCTCTGTCCTTTTATCTTTTTATTCTATCTCCATATTCTTCGTACTTAATCCTCCCTTTAAATTCTTGGTTTATATATTAGTCTCCAACCGAAATCGTTTCATCGAAAAACTTAAATATGAAACCATAGCTGATGAAGCTCGCATTGAAAGAGATTCTTGGATGGACCAGCATAGTAGATTAGATAATCTTTATACGTATTCAGTTGATCAAATAAGAAATCTCACAAATGAGAATAATCAATTATTGCAAAATCACAGTTTTCTAAACAACGAGGTTACTCGCCTCTCATATTCGTTATCCAAGACTAATTTGTCTATAGAATCTTTGTCAGACAAGAATAGAACTTTATCTCAAGAGAAACACAAATTATCAAGCTTGTTGGCGATCTCCTCGCAGAAAGTAAACAATCTTCAAGGGATATGTGATGACCAAAAGCAGTCTCTCCGCTCTCTTAAAAATAAACTTGACGAAGTAACTGAATCATCTGCCACTGAAATAGACAAACTTATCAAGGGTAGACTAACTCTTAGTTTGAATGCCAGCAAGCTTCGAGATGAATATTCCCAACTAAAGGAGTCTCATTCCTCATTGTCAAAATAAAATTCATATTTACATACCAAAGAGAGAACATGAAATCTCGTGTAAAAGGCATAGTTGGCGACAAATTTGATGATGCTATGAACCAATGGGAGAACTGCCTCTTTTCATTAATCCAAAACTTAACTTCGCAAAAAGAAGGTAGTCAATTATGACTGCCTCATTTGTTGATTTCCCTTGTCACAATTTATGTTATATTTCACTTGTTTATATTCTCACGATATATTTATTTCTATAACCTTTCATTATTTTGTTGCTCACAGAATCTGAAAAAAGCCTTCATTCTACTATCACCAATCTTACTAAGGAGCTAGACAGTGTTCGCAAAGAAAACAAGACTCTTCTTCTCAACCTTTTAGAAATTCGTGATAAAGCAGAAAGAATACTTGATTATCTTGAGTATTTCAAGAATATAGAGATCAGAAATCGTGACAAAGGTTTCCTTCGCCAAGTTCATCTTAGTGCTGAAGTTCTCGTGAACGAAATTTTGATCTCCAACTCTCTTTCTCCTGTATCCGTTCTACCTTTGAAAGTTGACGATGATGAAGTCCCTCTTCCTATGGATAAAGATTTAGAATATCCGTCTTCTGAAGGAGATGTTGAAGAAGACGCTGAAGAAGAAGATGATCAAGGAAAAGAAGAAAACCCTCTAAAAGAAGGAGAAGATCGTAACAAAAAGAACTCTGGCGATGATGTTCGCGATGAAAGAAATATTAGTGATGATAACAATCCAGACAATTCTAAATCTGGCGAGACTACCGCTTGAAGCTTGAGTTCTATTTTTAATTTATTTTTTCTTCTTCTTTCTCGCAAATGATATAACCTTTTTTGAACTATAATATTCTCAAGGAACTTAATGAAATCCTACATATTTATTCCCTTGTTTGCCTCTTCATTAAATTTCTTGAGACTTGTTGAATTCAACTTGTTTCTTGTGATAAATAAATCTTCCCTGCATGCTTAACAAAGAAGAATTAATTTTTGAGATTATTCTATTGGTCTTATTTTGCCATCCTAATTAAAGGTCTTATTTTGCCAATTTTTTATTTTTGCGACAAAATCGCAGGACGTCTTTACACTTTCATGTATTGACCCATTGATCTTGCCTTATCTATATTTCTTTATTATATTGCGACAATATGATGATTCTAAGTTTTCTCGTGAAAACAAAGCCTCGTGACATTGCCATCTTGCGATGAAATCGCAGGATGTCTTCACATTTGCATGTAAAAACCCCTTGACATCATCTTAACTTTTTTCTCTAATGGCTTTTTGCCTCTGTATAATTTACGCGACAATATGACAGGCCTAAATGATCTTGCGATCTTAGAGCCCCATGACATTGTCGTCTTAAGACACTTATCAGCTCCCTAATGGAGGGTGCCGCCCTTATCTTCCCCCTGGATGCCCCTTCAAGGAGGGCACATCGGCCATACAAGACTAGCTCCTCCCATCCAGATTTACCAACAACCAGTTGTTTTCGCAGCCTCTTGTCCTTTATGCCTATATGGCTTATAGTTACAAGACTGCACCCTAGGTGGGGTTTTCTTCAGGCCAAGTGCATTGTAGCCAAGACTTACCAAAGATGTCCAGGGTAGGTTCGTCCGTCCCGGGCATCCTTGGCTAAACCGTGTACCTCGACTCCTTGATCATACTCTGCACTTCTTGGAAGAGACTCTCAGTCGTCCAACCAGGGTATAACCTTATAAAGCTGGAAATCCAAGATCTCTCTCCCGGATAGGTTTTCTTTAACCCCTACATTTGTATGACTCAGGTTCCAGTAGCGGTATAACCTTATCCATGAATCATATAAAGATATACCCCCTTTATAACGTGCTTGTAGGTCTTACATTTGCCTCTTACGAAATTGTACTCGCGAACTAAATTGCACGCCATAAAGGTTTGTCCCATTCTCTTAATCTCTGCGAAATTTCATTCGCGTTTCTCGCGATATTGCTCGCGTAATCTTTAAAATAAAAATAGTCACCGATAATAACCTTTAATTATGCCAATATTTCTTACCTTACAGTATTTGTCACTGATAATACCTTTTCAAAAATAGTCTATTCCATGGTCTATCAAGTCGTTGGACAACATCTCTTCCTTCAGGATCCATTAATTTGTATGCCCCATTTTCAATTATTTCTTCAATTAAGTAAGGTTCATACCATTTTTTCGCCAATTTTCCACCATTCTCTCACTGATATCTCAGTGTCTCTCTCAGAACTAAATCACCAATTTGGAATTCTCGTTTTTTGACACGTTTGTTTTATTCGCGGGCTAACCTTCGCTGGTAGTTTTCCATATGCTGTAGAGTCTTCTCCCTTTTTTCTTCCAATTCATCTAGTTTATGTAAAATCATACCAGCACTTAAATTCCTTTCCCACGCTTCTCTTTTTGTTGTAGGAATAGCAACTTCTGTTGGTAATACATCTTCAACCCCATATGTTAAACAAAAGGGTGACATTCCAGTAGCCTCTCTTCTAGTGGTGTTGTAGGCCCATATTGCATTATGTACTTTATCACACCATGATTTGTGATACCCTTCTAATTTATTTTTCAGAATATCTGCGATCGTTTTATTAGTTGCCTCAGCTTGACCATTTGCTTGTGGGTATAAAGGAGTAGATTTTCCACACTTTATCTTAAATGCATTGAGTAGTAATTCTATGTTCTGTCCTTCAAACTGCTTTCCATTATCGACATCAACTTGTCTTTGGTATTCCAAATCTGCAGATGATATTCTCGAATATGAATGTGAAAATATCTTTATCACGAATATGTTGTACTGCTTTTACTTCTCCCCATTTTGTGAAATAATCTGTAGCCACAATGAGGTATCTCCTTTGTCCATATCCAGGCACAAATGGTTCCACAATATCTAATCCCCATTTTCCAAAGGGCCATACACTTGTTGAGGATGATAGTGGTGCTCCTGGTGTATGTATCTTTTTTCCAAATCGCTGACATTCTTCACAACGCCTTGAATGTTGTTTCGCATCTTCATGCATGTAAGGCCAGTAATACCCTTGCATCTTCGTTCTATATTCCAAAGATCTACCTCCGCTATGATTACCAGCATCTCCACTGTGCAGCATTTTTAACACCTTTTCTCCTTCCTCCTTTGTCAAACATCTTAGCGATGGTCCATTAAAAGATCTGCGATATAACACTCCGTCTCTTAACTCATAATTAGTTTCCTTGCTTCTTAGCTTGTGTGCCTCCAGTCTATTTCTTGGAGTTTCTCCTTTCGCCAAATAAGCAAGAAGTTCCGCTCGCCAATCTTTGTTTCTCTCTTTTGCTTCTATTTCGCCATTTTCTACAATCATCACATCTTTCTCTCCTTCTTCGTCAATTTCGACGGAATTTCCATCCACATCTTTGTCTTCTTTATTTACTGAAGGTAATAAGAGTGTTTGAATTTTTATGCATCTCGCAAGTGGGTTTGTCATCATGCTATATATGAAGGCAAAAGCGTCCGCAAGCCGGCTATCTTTCCTTGATATGTGCCTCCATTTTATCTTTGGAATTATCGCAGATAATTCTTCCATGAGTCTCTTGAATTTATTTAAAGAAGGTTCATTTGTTATATATTCTCCAGTTATTTGACGAATAACCAATTGAGAATCGCTTGTAATTCTAGCATTTTCCAACTTCATTTCTATTGCAAATTTCATAGCGTGGATAACAGCCTCATATTGTGTCTCATTATTAGTGGATGTAAATTCTAACCTGAATGAGAAAGCTGTTTTTTCTCCTTTTGGTGAAATAAAAACAACTCCAATCCCATTTCCTTCTCCATTAGATGATCCATCCACTAATATCTCCCATCTATTGGGTTCTGTCAATAATTCTTTTGGATCTCCATGTTCTTCTTCTGCATCCATCATTTCTTCCATAGCTTCGTCATTTTCCAAAGGAAATTCAGCTAAGAAATTTGCGATGACTTGGGATTTTGGCGAAGATAGAATTTCATATTTGATATCGAAATGTCCCACTTGTGCATTCCATCTTTCTACTCTTCCGATCTTTTGAATTCTTCATTACCGATTCAATTGGCACTTTTGTTAACACCTTGACCTTATGTGCTTGAAAGTAAATGCGAAGCTTGAAAGTTGCATGTACCAATGCTAGGATTAATTTCTCAATCTTTGAATAATTTTTATCTGCTGAATTGAATGTTTTACTAATATAGTAAATTGGTTTCTCTATCCCAGCATCTACTCGCAGCAATACCGCACTTAGCGCATATGCCGTTTTCGCGAGATAAATTAATAACTCTTCTCCTGGTTCAACTTTCTGTAAAATGGTTATATCCATTAAATGCTCTTTTATTCCCTGAAAGGCCTTCTCACATTCATCTGTCCATTTGAATTTTCTTCCCTTTTTGAGTATATCGAAAAAATGCTTGCATTTATCAGAGGATCGCGAGATGAATCTTCCTAACGAGGCTAACAGCCCATTCAATTTTTGCACATCTTTTACTATAGATGGTGTGGGCATATCGCGAATCACTTGAACTTTTTCTGGATCAACTTGTATTCCTTCCTTTGATACAATATACCCCAGAAACTTTCCTGAAGTCACTCCAAAAGTACACTTGTCAGGATTTACTTTGATATTAAATTGCCGCATTTGTTCAAAAATCTCCTTCAAGTCTTGTACATGATCTTCAGCTTCCTTTCTCTTGATTAACATATCATCTACATATACCTCCAGTGTTTTGTGGATCCACTTTGCAAATACCTTCTCCACCATTCTTTGGTATGTTGCACCAAAGATTTCGTAATCCAAAGGGCATTTTTGTATAACAATATAACCCTCTTGGAGCAAAAAATGCAAGTATGTTCTTGATCTTCTTCAGCGAGAGGGATTTGGTTGTATCCTTTATATCCATCTAACGAAGATATTCTTGCATTTCCGCCGCGACTCAACCATTTGAGGAATATCTCGTAGTGGAAAACTATCTTTAGGACAAGCTTTATTTAAATCAAAAATCTATGCAAATTCTTATTCCTTTATTCTTCTTTGGGACCACCACCATATTTGCAATCCACTCGGATACTTTGCTTGCCTTATTATTCCCGCATCAAGCATCTTCTCGTAATTCTTCTTCTATCCGAGAATGGTATGTTGTTGCGATTTTTCTTATTCTTTGATTGAACGGCCTTACATTTTTGTTGATTTCTAATTTATGACATGCTACCGATGGATCTATCCCGGCATTTCATCCATGCTCCACGCGAAAATGTCTTTGTATTCTCGCAAAAGATTTATAGTTCTTTCTTCCTCGTCTATCTCCATTCTAGTCCCAATTTTCAAAGATTATTTTAGGTTCTTCTTCACTCCCAACATTTACTTCTTTTGTTGGTTCAGCTCTAGATGTAATCGGCTTCTCTTGCTGTGTTTTTATGACTCCACTTGACGTTCATCTCCTTCTCGCGAAAATTCATTGGGTATCCCTTTTCCCTCTTTTGCTCTTATCATGTAAATTTTAAATTCTTCTTCTTTTCTTGTTTTTCTCATCAATTTTCTCATGAGCTTTTATTTGCTTAGGACGTTCTTCACAATTTTTTACTTCAATTTGATAGCATGTCTTCGCAAGATCTGTATCTCCTTTAATTTCCCCAATTCCTCTAGGCATAGGGAATTTGATGTGTTGATGTAAGTTTGACGCTACAGCTTTAATCGCGTGTATCCACGGTCTTCCCAATATCATGTTGTATGGTGATTCCATATCTACCACGCATAGTGTTACTTGTGTTTCAATTTCTCCAAGTGGTGATCGTACTATTATTTCTCCTCTTGGTTTTGTTATAGATTTTCTGAAACCATGAATATGATATGATGAAATAGACATTTCTTCATCCTTATACCCCATTTTCTTAAAAGCATGATAGAACATTATATCCATAGAACTTCCTGTGTCAACTAGAGTTCTATTTATAGCCCATTTTTCTACAGATTTTATTGACTTTTCCTTCCTTATTGGTATCATGGGTACCGTAATCACCAAAGGAGATGTATGATCTAGATTTTCTTCTAAAACTTCTGTTGCTGTAAATGTAATTTCCTGCTTTTCTCAATTCTTTAATAATGGCGTTTTCTCTACCATCATAATTTTTCTCCCTTCAAAATCATGTTTATGTATCCTCCCCTTAATATTTTCATGAAATTTATCGATCATTTCTCTTGACACTAATTCATACTTCAATTTCCTACAATTTTCTTTAACTCTAATCATTTTTCTTCTGAATATTTCACCAATCTTCTTCAAAGTTTCCTTGATCTTGAATAATTCTTGTCTTCTTTTTTACCTTTTCTTCGATTTTGCTAATTCAACGGTCCCCTTAGTCGGCGCCAAAATGTAGTAGCAGGATTTCCCACACTACACCCATATTAAGATCCTATAAAAATCTAAGTGAAACTAGTTGAAGATTAAAGAATTAAACGATACTTTTATTATTTAGATCTCAGAAATGTTTACAGAAAATATTCAAACTCAGAATTACAACTTTCTTTTCTGGAGTTTCTCTCTCCTCAAGATTTTCTCAACTCTAAAAAATACATCATCATCCTCTGGACTTACCTGATCTCCTTATATAGGAAATTACATAATGGAAGACAACTAAGCTTTCCCCTTCTTTCGGATCTATTTTGCGATCTCATCGTGGCAGTTACATTGTTTATTTTTGCCATCTTTCATAATCCTCGTGAAACAACATTCTTTTATCATGCTTCTTCAATTGTCAACTATCTTGATGCTTTCTCATGTTGCTCACCAAATTTCGTTGGAGAATTCTCACGACGCTCTCGTGAAAGATGTCATTCTTGTAGTGGGATTATTCAACCTTCTCGTGGAAATGTCGTTCTTATCATGAGAATATCATTGTGGTGATATTTTGGTACTACAACTTGAACTTATCTATCACTCAAAAGTCTATCTACTCTATCTTATATCTTGAGACAAAATTCGTTTTACTATATAGACTAAAGATATACACATGTGACATTTCGAGCTGAGTATATCTCGCTTATCTATTTCTCGAAATGTGTGTTGGTAAATCTTTCTCTTTAGCCAAGTTCATCTTTGCCTAGTGATGAAAGTCATGTTATGTTTCAATCACTTTGGAAATTGCTCTTACGAAAACTAGTTTGTGAATAACAACTATATGACGTCCTCTGAGAATGTTTCAATGATTGAAATGAGAGTTTAGACAATATAACCACTGGGGGATATAAACATTATTTTGGTAACACATATGTGTATAAGTCCTTAGCACTTGAACCGAAGTTTGCGAACTTTGTTGATCAAGTGAAAACCTGAACTTGATCAGTCAACCCAGTCCACGAACTTAGACCGCGAACGTGCGTAGTTCTCAAACCTGAGAATTTCTGCTGGAGTTGTAGCACGATTTCAGTCCGCGAACTCATTCCGCAAACTGACGGAAGTTCTCGAAACCAAGAATTTCTGCTGGAGTTTGTGAACTCCAACCGGTTACTTAAGTCCGCTAACCTAGTCCTAGAACTTGAGTGGTTATGTCTAAAAACAATTTTCGTGAACTTATTTAAATTATCTAAGGAATGATATTGCAAACCGTAGATTTATAGTTCATGACGATTCGAGTAAATCACATCGTTTTGCTTCACTTGTGCCTTATGTTGTACATAAGATCTCATAGCAATTGACCAACTCTCTAACTAGTTCATTTGAGTCATTTGGACTAGTTATGGTGAAGAAGAATATGGTTGATATGAAAGTTATCATTTGTCTAACCATTTGGTTGACTAACATTGAACCAACTATTGTACACGTTTGGGTATGGTTACACAAACCCAAAATCGTCAAGTACATGTGTGTATAACAAGCTAAGTTTTTAATCTAACAGTTGAGAGATATTATCTTGTATCTAATCAGGTTTTCATCTAACGATGAATATTGAATGCTTTGTTACTAAGCTAACATTGATTGCAAACCCTGATTTGAAAGACTATATAAGGGAGAACTCTAGCGACTGAGAAACTTAATCCCCACACATTCTGTGTGATACTAGTTTTCCAAGCTAGAGTCGATTCTCCTTTAACCTTTGGTTTTCTTCTTCAAAAACTAGGTTAACGACTTAAAGACTTCATTGGGATTGTGAATTTGCGCATGTGTTATTATTACAAAGTTGTGCATGTGTTTCAAAGCTTTATTTCAACTTGCGAACTACTAACCCTGAAACTCTTCATCACATTATTCCTTTGTATAATCAACCCTTATTACAGTTCATGTGGCACATAGTTACAGGTGATGGTGCATGTTTTGGTTCTCTTCAGCAACATATTGATACGCTACCAATGAAGGATGGGGGTATCGGTGTCCTTACGATGGTAGATACAAGCAATTTTTGTTATTTTTCTTCTTGTTTTCAAATAAGGAATCTGCATGAGTTTATTCTTAGGCTTCCACCTGAGTCAGTCCCGAGTCTTGGTTTTCAACATGCTTTGTCTCAGTTCATGCAGGTTTGTGGACTATCTACTTTCAACATCAACATTATTTCCACTCGTCCTATGAAATCCTTGGAAATGCAGTATTTTGAAGTTGTTAATAAAGACATTCCTTACAAGTTCTCTATGAATGACCGTGACACTAGCCTATGGAAAAGTAACAGGCTCGACCATGCTCAATATTACCTCAAAGCTATACCAATATATGGGCTTAATCAGTCTTTGGGGCCTCAGCAGTTCAGGGTTGTTCTATGTTACAGACTTGGTGAAAAAGCGGGGGTCTAATAACCACACCCAATATTTCGATTAGCAATCTGTATGGACAAACTCCAATATACTTTCTAGACAATCAACTAGACAGTTAGACTCAATCTAGATAAAATGTATATCAAAGAGTTTTTATATCTCTATCTCGATTTAAATCTTACTCAAGCAAACTGTGAGTCTCAATTTAAATACAATAGTGTAGATGGTGGATTTTCGACAAAGGCTAAAATCGTAAACCCATAATTATACGAACTTCTGATCCAACAATCAGATGTGAGTATTGAGACCAAGATCTCTCATCGAATCCTCTGACCGAGAATACTTTCTCTCAGAGTACATGTAGATATGTAGTCTCGCGTCTAGGCAACAACATATCTCATGAATACTGAACACTTCAGCAATTATTTCTATATAGTATCACAAGATGGACGGCTCCTAGACAACTTGCTCTCCTAGTATAGAGCGATAACGTCTTCAAGATACAAACAACGAGTTTACCCTGACTATATAAAGGATATGAAGCTTCAGCAAGCTCATATCGGAATATTTAATGCTCTTAGACAGCTTGCTTTGCTAGTATAGAGCCATAAGTTAATTATTCCTAAATTCTTGGATTCATTCACAGAATTTCCGAAAATATTCAAATATTTTCGCAGATATTTCATTACTGCAAACCATGGTTCTTCCCAGCAGAAATCCATGGGTTAGTAATAAATATTCAACGCACGGGCGTCTGAGCTACCTCTGAGTAATCCTTGTCTCAAAAGGTGCAAGTGTATTCAACGATGATGCATTAACAATCACCGCACGAACGAGTATTTCAAAATACGACTAAACGATGAACCTATGCAAAATAGGGAAAAAATAATAAATAATCAAAATATTGACCAAGGCGCTGGGAGCATGGGCCCACTGACTGGACGATCGTGCCATGGCCAATCCCACGCCAGTTTTATATTTTATTACATTTTTATTATTTTCCTTGATCTGATGAAAATCCTTTCATTTGAACAAATATCCTTCGTTTTGAGGAAACTCCTCAATTGCGTGGTGCTTCCTTCGCACAGAGGAAATAATATAAAATTGGGGAAAATATTGTGGGGCGTGACCATTGGCCAACCGGCCCCACACCTCATGGTTCCTCATTATTTTATTATTTTTTCCTTAATTTCGTGAAAACTCCTTAATCTCATGATATTTCCTTGGTCCCATGAAAATAATATAAAATTAGGGAAACCCGTGTGACCGGGCCCTAGCCAGCCGGCTAATCCCTAGGTGGCCCCACACGTCTCATTTTATTATTATTATATTTTTCATGTTTTCATAATCCCATGAAATTCCTTGATTTCATGATATTTCCTTCAAATTATGAAAAATCCTTCAAATCATGAAATAATAAATAAAACTAGGGAAAACGCACGGGACCGGGCCCTAGCCGGCCAACCATGCTCCAAGCCGGTCCCACACATCCCACACGTCCCTTTTTTTATTATTTTTTATGTTTTCCTCATCTCAGTGAAACTCATTGATTTCAACAAAACTCTTTAATTTTAACAAAACTCCTTGGTTTTATCATATTTCCCTAAAATCATGAAAAAATATTATAAAAATAGGAAAACATTGTGGGACGGGCTCCTTAGCCGGACGGCCATGCCTTGGCCATGACCAGTTCCATACTTCATGATTCCTTCATTTTTTTTATTATTTTCCTTCATCCCATGAAGGTTTTGACGGTTTTATCAAAAAACCCTAGTTTCTTCATATTTTCTCAAATGATTGCTCAAATGCACATCTGAAATACCAAAATTCTCAGAACTGAGATACGAACACTTTGGAGACATGAGCATGTTATCTTGACCGACCAAGGTTGGCTCTTTGTCCCTCAATGAGCCAGTCTCACGTATTTTCACAATTTGACCTAATTTGCACAATTGCACGTATTAGGTCCAAAACTCTTCCAAACAACTTGGAACTTCATGGGATGATCATTATTTAATCCCGTGACCACCCATGGCCGGTTTCATGACCCTTTGGTCGGTCTATATCTCTCATATCTAGGTTTTATCACCTAATATTGTACCCAGCAGTAATTCAGTAAACGATGAAACCAACATTTAATCATCCTTTCATCAAATCAACTGGTCTTCAGGAGGCCTTGATATTTTCTCACGCGAGCATCTAGGCACTACATGGTCGACCCACGATCCCATGAAGCTGATCACTCCTCCATTCCATGGTTAATTTTCAAATAAACCATCAATTGATCAAATTAGGGTTTCTGAGTCCAAGGATCATAATTCCAGATTCAAACACTAATAATTTTATGACGATCTCATGATCAGTACTCTTATTAATTATACTCGGTTCAACTACCGGTATTTTAATTAATATTTTATTTTGGTCATGCTGCCAATAATTCATCAGATGAGCAACACTTGCTCAGATGAGCAATACTTGCTCAAATCAAGGAATATTGGTTCAACTATCAATATTCAACATATCAGAGTAATACTTGCTCCCCTCAACTATCAACATGAGAATCATGTCCATGTTCAATTCATGAGTTTCAGAACATTTTACAAAATCATGTTCAACTCAGTAAATACATGGACTCATCGTCCCACTAAATCTTGAAGTCAACAACTGACTAAACTAACCACGAGACGTCAATCGTGTCACTTGGAGGGATATCAACTAGGGTTTTGGTCTGGCGGTCTACGACATGTGTGTTCAAACACACAATGGAATGTGAGCAAGTCATGCAATCAGTTGAAGGAGTTAACAAAATAGTGGATGGAAATTCAACCAAGTCTCCGCACGCTGAGAAACTGGTTTCAAACACGATTTCCACTTCCCCACTCTTTGATTCCATAAACTGTCACACTTCATGGGATCATGGTGTCTACAATTCCAGCAATATAAATAAGTCCATGATTCATGATTGAAACAACAACGACAAATACAACAAGAATCTCACGTCTCATTGACATCATGGGATCATCAACTCATCAATTGAGCAATTACTCTCAACTGAGCAATTTCAATCATTCAGAACTTATCATATTCAGAATTCACAACACACCTACAATCTTTGATTACCATTGATTCCACACATTTCTCAGCTTCCCTTCTACAGATCGACCCATCCTCTCTTGCGACCGAATTTACTCTGGAACGGCCATTGTCTTGGTTTAGGCCGGAGTAATACAGATTGATCTCTCGAATTCAAAGCACTCCCTTATTGCAGTGCATCTGTGTGAGTTTGAACATTTCGCTCGGTTCAAGGAGTCTCCTCCGTATGGTCGTCTCCTCAATTCCTTAAAAACCAGCAAATCTTTTTTCCCCATCTACAGATTGGCGACCACAGTGGGATATTAATCTCTCGGTTGCAATTCAAATTCACCAAGATGATCGGTCTTAGGTCAGGATCAGTTACAAATCCTAACACAAACATTGCTAGCACCAATAATAATGAAAACATCCCGAAAACTGTTCCGGGCACTAACATTGACGGCGATGATGATACTCTTCCTCAAACTAATGCGAAAAGTCATCCCCTGTTTGGACGACATCCCGAATAAGTCAGAGGAAATCCACCACCTACCATTGTTGATCTCATCAAAGCGCAATAAACTCTTATTAAGAATCAGAGGGATATGGTCGCAACACAGCAGAAGCTATTTGATCATCTGAAGACTCTTACTGACTAATTGTCAGAGAAAACTCAAGAAAAAAGGGAAAGAAAATGAGAAGTCCTCAGACGCTGCTGATCCTGAGGTAATTCCAATTCACACAGTAGATGACGACGAGACTAACAAAGCTATAGGCAATTCATCAACGAAAGAATCATCGAATTTCATCACTCGAGAAGACTTGGAGCGTCTTCTGGAGAATCATGGAAAAGACAATACATCACATGTCCATCGTCACCAACCCCCTTATCCTGCTGTGACGTAGAGGATTCCCCTTCCTAAAGGTCATGTTTCTCTAACTTTCACTATGTATGATGGGACCGACAATGCTCGAGAACACGTCTCTCGCTTCCTCGAAGCCTTAGGAGAACATCAACATAACCATGTTGTTCGTCTCAAGGAATTTTAAAAATCTCTGAAAGGCAGGGCATACACTTGGTACAACAATATTGCACCTGGAACTATCAACAATTAGGGAGAAATGATTAACACCTTCTATAGGAAGTACTTATTTGTGTCAGAGCAAGTCACTCTCTCTGATCTTGGAAGGATGTTTCAGAAAGTCAGTGAAAATCCCAATGACTATGTGAAAAGATTCAGAGTCCAAGCCTTGGATTGCCATGATCCAAATGTCACGGAGCAATAACTGGTATATTTGTGCATTAACGTCATGCTCCCGGTTTACAGAGCCCTGTTGGAGAATATCTGATTCCATACTTTCTCATAACTCCACTAAGCCGCGAAGAGATCGGCAACCACTGCACCTGCTCGCTCTGTTAGAAATAGAAAAATCAACAAAGACTGAAGAAGCACGAGACACTCGAGGGAGCAGAGGTCTGATCAACAAGCAGTAAAACCTGAAACCTTCCACAAATGCTGTCACAGAAATGAGCAAACGAAAAGCTGAGCCACAACGCAAGCATACTTCTTCCACCCCTTCGAAGGCTCAAAAGAAGGATAATGTGCAGACTTCCCCTCAGCATGCAGAGGACCCATAAGCACCTGACTTTCCCTGCTCCATTGAAGAAGTCATCGAGTTGCTAGAGGCCTGGATTCAAGACGGTGCAATCAAGTTGTCGTATGTCAAGAAGGAACCAACCAAAGAGGGCATGGAAAATCCTCGGTACTGTCACTTCCATAGGTTTGTTAGCCACCCCACAAGTGATTGCAAGACTTTGAAGTGCATATTCATAGAAAAGTTTGAGACATGGGAACTTAATCTTGGAGCCGAAGGTGTGCACAAAGATCCTCTCCCTATCAGGACTTTCTCTATTTTTGAAGCACCAGTCAAGGAGGCAGTTCAGTCATTAATAAAGCATGTCTGCAAATTGTTCTATCTATCGAAAGTGCAAAGGGGAGACATGTTTTCGGCCTTGGGTCACATAGTTTCCGGGAGACGCCTACTGATTCCAGATGTACCTCCTGAACCTCCATCTACTGACAAATAAATATATGACTGGGGACTGCTCACCATGGTGCACATTAAAGGAAATGAATTCAAAAGGGCATTTGTTGATGTTGGTACCGCTGTCAACATCATCCCTTTGAAAACCTTTTACGGATGTGGGCATTACTCGACAAGAGGCTACTCACGCTCCCATAGCAATCAAATATCATGGAGGGATTTCCAAAGATGCATATGGCTTCATCACTCTCAGAGTTACAGAAAGTTTGGTATGCACTGAGACCAAGTTTTACATAATCCGGGAAGACCCTGGATATGACATGATCCTTGGAAGGACTTGGATCCATACTGGAATGCTAACCTTAACGCCTTCAACACACTCTATTATTTACAGAGACTCTGAGTCAGAAGGAGAAGCGGAGGACGCCCCACCATTTGAACACCTGGAGGAAGTTGAAACCTTGATGGGACTTGCACAAGAACCCGGAGAGAGTCCACATGCCTTTTTCAAAAGGTTCCGAGATCATGCAAGTCTTATTCCTCTTCATGCTCTAGTATTACCAATGTTCAAATATGCTACTTTGGTCCAGGGACTTCTCCCCATAAACAATTTAGCAATTACAAAATGCTATGAGTGGATCATCTCGCCACAACAATATTTCACCCAATGGTTGAGTCCAGAATGTCCTCAAGTTGATCATCTAATCCATTGATTCATTATGGAAGATATGGCCGAGCATGAAAGGCACTACGAGGGATACTCCCTCCTGCGTGAGTGTCCATATGTGCCACAAACCGTAGATCCGCACCACACAAATAATTTCGAATCAACAAAAAATATTCAAAGCACGGACTACAAAGCCGAACAAATTCAAGGAAGTGAATTTGGTTCTCAAGGCGACTAAACGAGATCTTCATTCTGCAAAGAGCTCTAATTGGGAAGGACCATTTATGGTTGTTAAGTCCATAACTGGAGGATATTACAAGTTGATCAACACAGATGGACGAACCCTACCTTTAATTCATGAGAATTGGCTTAAGGCATTTGCATGAAGTTATTTGACATCTGAGGTACTAGGCGTCTAAGCATTCATGACGTTTGGATTTGGCATTTTAGGATTTTTTTTCATTGTATTTCAATTCCTCCAAAATGTTTTCAATACTTGCAATCAGTATTTGAATTCAGCAATTTATCAAAATTCAATTCATATTTATTAAAAAAAAAAATCTTTGTCAAATCCAAAAGAAAATCCTTAACCGCCTACCAATTTAAAACCATGATATCAAAACCAGAAATAAAATCTCACATCTCTCATCTCTCAGAAGTTTAGAAGTTCAAGAGATTATGGAAAATAAATTAAAGAAAATCAGCGAAAAAAGATTTTTGCGCCTCTGCATCCTTCAAAGCCTATAAAGCCGCCTTTTCCTTGTTCAGCTCTTCAGTCAGCCTGGAAATCTTGTCTTCCTTCTCCATCACAGCATCATTGGGAAATGGTATGTTATTTTTACATGAATCCTTAATAGCATTTATCTTCTTACGAAGCCACTTCACATTGAAGCCAAATCTCTCAGAATTCTCCAAGTTGAACTCCCAATCAAAGAGTACATCTGGAGTTATGGCATTTCTGGCTCTAGTGCATATGTCACTTACATCATGCAAGAGTACAGTTACCTGCATTGTTAAAGCATAAGCACGCCCAGGATTCCTGTCGACAATTATATGACCAAATTTCTCCTAAATTTTATTGTACAAACCCACATATCCAATGGGAACGTTGAATACACCAACTAACTCATGATACGGGAGTGAGGCATCAAATAGAGGATCAAAGGAAACTCCTGCACTTGGGTATTCATGCACAACTATATGGTTTTCAATTACTGGAGCAACTTCTACAATCAGGGCAACAATTTCTTCAGTATCTTCTGCTGGTGTCCTGGATTCTTTTATCACTGAAGTGGCGACAATATGGGTCTCCATGACTTGATCAAAAACACTTTGATGGCCTTGATGTGCAGAGATAGTTGCCTCCTTATCAATAATCTCAGGGTCGCTCGTTTCTCCATTTTGGGTTCCTTCATTCTCAACTTCGGTATTTTGCATCTAATATGAAGATTACATGAGATTAGGATCATCCAAGCATGAAACCAAAAGAAATCATGAACTACAACATACAAGTGGTCTAACATCATCAAATTCTTTCATTATACATGTTATATGTCAGCAAATAACGTGAAAGTCACAAAATCACGTTTTACAACAAGCTCGCCTGAGAAGATTTTACACTTCCCTGTACAACGCGATGAACTGGGAGAAATTGGTGAAGAATCAAGGGTTTAGTTATATACTATTCTATTTGTATGGGTGTTACCTACAACATGTCAAACTTTCATGGCAATCGGATGAACGAGAAAAACGATGTGGTCGAAACTCGGGACTACACGACAGCTGAAAATTTCCTGGATATTTACTGTTTCGGCCCATGAACATGCTCTAAAATTAAAAGGCTTCTTTACTAAAGCTTGGAAATTTCCTGGACTTAAGGATGCATATGTGAATCATGAAAATCTAACATTAGATGAAGATTTTACGGCATTTTTACTAAAACGCTGAGTTCTGAATTTTCTGGTGACGTATTTTCGGCAAAACTTATTATATGATCACATACATTCTCATTCATTCACTCATAAATCAGCAAGTTTATACTTATATGGATAAAATACAAGAGGAATACTTACTTGGGTAGTCCCCAAAGCGTTCGAAGAATTAGAATTGCTCACACCAACGTCGATAACAAAATTATTTTCATTCGGTTTTTGACTTTGGGAGTTTTCTTTATCGCCATCCTTCGAGCGATCATCACCAACACTCTCTACTTCCATGGAGACATTCTCCTAGACATATTCTCGAAAATTAGAATTTTATCTAGTAAGCATCACGGTTTGTTATATGGAGAAATACTTACTTCAGCTTCTTCTTCAACACCTGAGTCAGAAACCGTCTGCCCAACAGCAGAGAACTGAAGACCGTCAATACTCGATGGAGTAAAATTCTACAACGGAATAACAAAGTGGGTTTTCAGATCCTAATTATATGGATGAGAAGAAGTCATGATGCGAGAGATATCGATAACTCACCAGACAAATCACTAGGGACTTTATGGTGTTAGGTAACATCTTATAATTCTTACTCATGCCTTCCCCGCCATGAACGATTGCTTCAATTTCAGATAGGTCTACATCAATTCGTGGTCTTACATTACGGCCTCCCTGTGAAAAGAGAAATTTTGATACAATAATCAAAACACAATCATTACAATCCTATGAAGACTTCAGAAAATACTTACTGCTGAGCATCCTGGAGACATTTTTCGTTTATCACTACCCGGGAAATGCTTCAATCTTGGTCGAGTAGCAATCATCTCAGGAAAAGGAGGCTCCTTCACTAAAGTTTGCACATCTCTCACGAAATCAAATAAATGATTGAACTGCTGATCCCAAAAGTCTATGTAGCCTGGAGTTACATACATGACTCTACCAGAGCTAGGGAACTAGAATTCACTTCCTTCCACATGTGTACGATCCAGACGAGTACTGAGCTGTTCAATTGAAGGCCTTCTTCTTCGAAGAGTAGGAACACACTGATCCATACCCATTTTCCGAGCCACCCTATCAATATTGTATTCTTCCACTCAGAATTCACCATGGATTACGGATATCAGATGACCGGGAGTACAACTCAGCATAAAAGCTCTATCACCATCATCCAAGTCAGCACCAGATTTCAAAATCATGCTCTCTTCATCATTAAAAGTTTTCAGCTGGGAAATGTGAGAGGAACTGATACCCATGGGCAGAAACGGAATTCAGATTCACGATCCAGGACATCAATAAAGCGAGTCTTGAGCCGAGGTTGCTTTGTAGACCAGCGCATGATCCAGGAATTTGCCATCTCAGAGAAGACATAGCGTACATCGGTGTTCAATCCTTGCAAGACAGTCCGTGGAATGGGTGCATAATTCTTGAAACGCTCCCACATCAAAGCTTGAAGAAACATTGTGTTTGCATAACATTCAATCTTCATAAAACCATTCGAGACACTAGAGTCTATAATCAAGGAGTCCAAGTTAGAGTACAGAGAACCCAAGAACAAGCTACCTATTGGAAGTTGCTTACCTGGAGCCATCTTAATCGCAAAAGGAATCACAAACGGATTCAACAAGTTCCCAGCATCCTCTAATACATCTATGGACATCCATAAACACAATAAAGCAACGATGGATAGCGTACCTTCAACTGGTCAATCCGGACGAGTATCTTTTGGCCACCAGTGTATCAGCCAATAAGAATAACAACCTTTTCTTCCAGATGCCTTATTAATCTCCTCCATTGTTGTTGTCAAGACGTTGGATATTGCTTTTTCCTATGAAGAAATATTTTCAGGAAGATTACCTGTGATTGGGAGGTGCAACAAAGGGACTACATCTTCTAAATTAATGGTAAACTCTCCCCATATGCATATGAAAAAGTGAGTTGGAATACACCATCGGGCAAGCAAAGCTACAATACCTCGTGCATCATGAAAAATGAATAAATATCTAGAGGCTTGAATAGCTCATATTACTCGTGCATCATGAAACTTAACTCGAACAAGAGGAAGACCCAGCATGTATCTGGGCCATCCCGAATTTTTTTCCAGAGGCCGTCGAGAAAGCTTGAACTCAATAACTGATGCAGAAAAATATCCACATTCAAGACAGAACCGAATAACTCCCTGAGGTGTCACTAAATTTTTCTGAGTAACCTCTCTAGGATTTATCAGAAGACGGAATGCTGGAGTTTTGAGACGCTTTTCAGGCCCTTGATCTATGAAGAAGGCATCCTCTATGTTTGGAACGTTCTTGATTCCAGGAATCTCATCTTCGCCAATGGAAGTCTCTAATGTGCATGAATCATACCTGAAGACATCATCTATGTGTGAATCTTCCCTGGAAACATCATCGTCCACACACATATCATCTCTGGAAGCATCATTAGCTTGGGAATCAGACATCCTTGAAAAATAGTTGCAACATGCACACAATCCTCTACTTAAGTATATCATATAGTGGAATGAAGTAATTGAAATGCTCATGCAAGCATTTACAAATTGGTAATTCTTAACTCTTACCTTTTACGCTACCACTAACAAAAGTGATAGTAATGCTAGAGTTAACACTCCAAAATCGTTCGTCTCTTCGAACCTACAAAAGACGTTAAAAAAACTCTCATAAAATCATGAATATTTCTACTGTGTGAACATTCACCATGGAAGCGAAGGTTTATTTCAATTTTGTGAGAACTCACACATTATAAGATAAAGTTTTGATTCACATGAAATCTCATAAACAAAATTTTATCACTGGACACAAGTTCACATATAAAGAAGAAAACTATTTCTTCGTATCATCCTCATTCTTTAAAACGGGGGTTTATTTTGGTTTCGTGAAAATTCACCTTTTCATGATAAAACTTTGGTTCACATGAAAGCTCATAAACATAGTTTTATCACTGGACCTAAATATTCATATATGAAGAAAAATCTCTCCTAAATCAGGGATTATTATTAGTTTTCAATACTAATGATCGAACAAACATACGTTTTCAAAAAACGAAGGCCTTCGACAAAACCCACACTCATGCATGCACAGGCATATAACTTTATCATGATCAAGATATGAACAACTCATAGAATTCATGAACATCAGCAAATATCAATCTTTTTTTTTTTTGCTTACCTGGTCGGCGCCGGCGAAAGTTGGTCGGACGGTGGCAGCGATATGCTTAGGCGTGAAGAAGATGAAGGGATCAAGGTGGTGGCCGGTTGTGGGAAAGAAATTAAAAAAAATGGATTAATTCCCTTTCATATCAAATTTTATTTCCAAAACCTAATTTTCTAAGAATTTCCTTATTGGGCCCGTTCCGCGAATCCTAAACGACTAAGGTCCCGTCATCCAAATCAGCGGTTCAACACCAATTTATGTTCACCAAATAACGCTCTATCATGTCACTGAGATCTTCATTCAAGTCATGGTATGCTCGTACTATCGAAATCCGGTAACGTCTTAACTTACAACTAAGTTTAATTACTTATATTGTTTATGACCGAAAAATCACCATTCAATGCTGACTGAGGAACACGGCTTTCCTCACTAAGAAGGGGACTTAATGTACATGGTGGATTTTCGACAAATGCTAAAATCGTTAACCCATAATTATACGAACTTCTGATCCAGCAATCAGATGTGAGTATTGAGACACGGATCTCTCATCGAATCCCCTGATTGAGAATACTTTCTCTCACAGTACATGTAGATATGTAGTCTCGCGACTAGGCAACAACATATCTCATGAATACTGAAAACTTCGGTAATTATTTCTATATAGTATCACAAGATGGACGGCTCCTAGACAGCTTGCTCTGCTAGTATAGAGCGATAACGTCTTTAGGATACAAACAACGGATTTACCATGACTATATAAAGGATATGAAGCTCCAGCAAGCTCATATCAGAATAGTTAATGCTCCTAGACATCTTGCTCTTCTAGTATAGAGACATAAGTTAATTATTCCTAAATTCTTGGATTCATTCACAAAATTTCCGAAAATATTCAAATATTTTCGCAGATATTTCATTACTGCAAACCATGGTTCTTCCCAGCAGAAATCCATGGGTTAGTAATAAATATTCAACGCACAGGCGTCTGAGCTACCTCTGAGTAAGCCATGTCTCAAAAGGTGCAAGTGTATTCAATGATGATGCATTAACAATCACCGCACGATCGAGTATTTCAAAATACGCGAAACGATGAACCTATGCAAAATAGGGGGAAAATAATAAATAATCAAAATATTGACCAAGGCGCTAGGAACATGGGCCCACTGACTGGCCGACCGTGCCATGGCCAATCCCATTCTAGTTTTATATTTTATTAGATTTTTATTATTTTCCTTGATTTGATGAAAATCCTTTCATTTGAACAAATATCCTTCGTTTTGAGGAAACTCCTCAATTCCGTGGTGCTTCCTTCGCACGGAGGAAATAATATAAAATTAGGGAAAACATTGTGGGGCGTGACCATTGGCCAACCGGCCATGCCTTGGTCCCAGCCGGCCCCACACCTCATGGTTCCTCATTATTTTATTATTATTTCCTTAATTTCGTGAAAACTCCTTAATCTCATGATATTTCCTTGGTCCCATGAAAATAATATAAAATTAGGGAAACCCGTGTGACCGGGCCCTAGCCGGACGGCCAAGCCCTAGGTGGCCCCACACGTCCCGTTTTATTATTATTATATTTTTCATGTTTTCATAATCCCATGAAATTCCTTGATTTCATGATATTTCCTTCAAATTATGAAATAATACATAAAATTAGGGAAAATGCACGAGACCGGGCCCTAGCCGGCCAACCATGCTCCAAGACGGTCCCACACATCCCACACGTCCCTTTTTTTTTATTTTTTTTTATGTTTTCCTCATCTCATAGAAACTCATTGATTTCAAAAAAACTCTTTAATTTTAACAAAACTCCTTGGTTTTATCATATTTCCCTAAAATCATGAAAAAATATTATAAAAATAGGAAAACATTGTGGGATGGGTTCCTTAGCCGGACGTCCATGCCTTGGCCATGACCGGTCCCACACTTCATGATTCCTTCATTTTTTTTATTATTTTCCTTCATCTCATGAAGGTTTTGACGGTTTTATCAAAAAACCCCAGTTTCTTCATATTTTCTCAAATGATTGCTCAAATGCACATCTGAAATACCAAAATTCTCAGAACTGAGATACAAACACTTTGGAGACATGAGCATGTTATCTTGACCGACCAAGGTTGGATCTTTGGCCCTCAATGAGCCGGTCTCACTATTTTCACAATTTGACCTAATTTGCACAATTGCACGTATTAGGTCCAAAACTCTTCCAAACAACTTGGAACTTCATGGGATGATCATTATTTGATCCCGTGACCACCCAGGCCGGTTTTATGACCCTTTGGTCGGTCCCTATCTCTCATATCTAGGTTTTATCACCTAATACTGAACCCAGCAGTAATTCAGTAAACGATGAAACCAACATTTAATCATCCTTTCATCAAATCAACTGGTCTTCAGGAGGCCTTGATATTTTCTCACGCGAGCATCTAGGCGCTACATGGTTGACCCACGATCCCAGGAAGCCGATTCCTCCTTCATTCCATGGTTAATTTTCAAATAAATCATCAATTGATCAAATTAGGGTTTTTGAGTCCAAGGATCATAATTCCATATTCAAACACTAATAATTTTATGACGATCTCATGATCAATACTCTTATTAATCATACTCGGTTCAACTACCAGTATTTTTATTAATATTTTATTTTGGTCACGCTACCAATAATTCATCAGATGAGCAATACTTGCTCAAATCAAGGAATATTGTTTCAACTATCAATATTCAACAAATCAAAGTAATACTTGCTCGCCTCAACTATCAACGTGAGAATCATGTCCTTGTTCAATTCATGAGTTTCAGAACATTTTACAAAATCATGTTCAACTTAGTAAATACATGGACTCATCGTCCCACTAAATCATGAAGTCAACAACTGACTAAACTAACCAAGAGACGTCAATCGTGTCACTTGGGGGGATATCAACTAGGGTTTTGGTCTGGCGTTCTATGGAAAGTGTGTTCAAACACACGATGGAATGTGAGCAAGTCATGCAATCAGTTGAAGGAGTTAACAAAATAGTGGATGGAAAATCAACCAAGTCTCTACACGCTGAGCAACTGGTTTCAAACACGATTTCCACTTCCCCACTTTTTGATTCCATAAACTGTCACACTTCATGGGATCATGGTGTCTATAATTCCAGCAATATAAATAAGTCTTTGAATCATGATTGAAACAACAACGAGAAATACAACAAGAATCTCATGTTACATTGACATAACGGGATCATCAACTCATCAATTGAACAATTACTCTCAACTGAGAAATTTCAATCATTCAGAACTTATCATATTCAGAATTCACAACACACCTACAATCTTTGATTACCATAGATTCCACACATTTCTCAGCTTCCCTCCTACAGATCGACCCATCCTCTCTTGCGACCAAATTTACTCTGGAAAGGCTATTGTCTTGGTTTAGGCCGGAGTACTACAGATTGATCTCTCGAATTCAAAGCACTCCCTTCTTGCAGTGCATCTGTGTGAGGTTGAACATTTAGCTCGGTTCAAGGAGTCTCCTCCGTACGGTCATCTCCTCAATTCCTTAAAAACCAGCAAATCGTTTTTCCCCATCTACAAAGAGAGATAAACTTGGATGGTACCAAAGACCAATATCGAAGTGTCAATCAATTTAAATAAACAACCAAAAGGTCGGATATTCTAATTGATTGAACAACACACAACCTGTATCATCTCAATTATATAACAAAATATAATGCGGAAAAGAAATAACACTGATACCAGAATTTTGATAACGAGGAAACCCCAAATGCAGAAAAACACCGGGGCCTAGTCCAGATTAAACATACACTGTATTAATCCTCTACAGACACTAGCCTACTCCATTCTACTTCGGTATGGACTGTAGTTGAACCCCAATCAATCTCATACTAATCCAAGGTACAGTTATGCTCATATGTCTCTGATCCCAGCAGGATGCTACGTACTTGATTACCTTAGCTGATCTCACCCACAACTAAGAGTTGCTACGACCCAAATTCGAAGATTTTAATAAACCAATCGGTATCACACAGAAAAGTCTACAGTAATAGATAATTTCGTCTCCCACGAATATACCTACTAGTTTTTGTTCCGTATTTTGATAAATCAAGGTGAACAAGAACCAATCAATAAAACTAGACTTATATTCCCTAAGAACAACTCATTTTTATCAATCACCTCACAATAATCTTAATCGACGCAGTGAAAAAAGATATTGTGGAATCACAAATGATGAGACAAAGATGTTTGTGATTACTTTTATATCTTGCCTATCGGAGATAGAAATCTCAAGCCAATTATTTCAATTGTAGTCATACGATAGAAACAACAATATCAGATCACACAACTACAAGAAAAGTAGTATCAGTTTGGCTCTACAATCCCAATGAAGTCATTAAGTCGTTAACCTGGTTTTAGAAGAAGAAAACCAAAGGTTAAAGGAGAATCGACTCTAGCTTAGCACAACTAGTATCACACAGAATGTGTGGGGATTAAGTTTCCCAGTTGCTAGAGTTTTCCCTTATATAGTCTCTCAAATCAGGGTTTGCAATCAATGTTAGCTTACTAACAAAGCATTTAATATTCACCGTTAGATGAAAACCTGATTAGATTCAGGCTAATATTTATCAACCGTTAGATCAAAAACATAGCTTGTTATACACACATGTAACACACGTGTCTAGGCTTGTGTAACCGTACCCAAACTTGTACATTAGTTGGTTCAATAATATTTAACCAAAAGGTTAACCATATGATAACTTTCATATCAACCATATTCTTCTTCACCATAACTAGTCCAAATGACTCAAATGAACTAGTTAAAGAGTTGCTCAATTGCTTAGATCTTTATGTACTACACAAGACACAATTGAAGCAAAAACGATGTGATTCACTTGAATTATTTATGAACTATAAAGCCATGGTTTTCAATAGCATTCCTTAGTTTATTAAGATAAGTTCACAAACATCATTTTTAGACATAACCTACTCAAGTTTGTGGACTGGGTTCGTGGACTTAAGTTCACGGATGGAGTTCACAAACTCCAGCAGAAATACTCAGGTTCGAGAACTTTGCCAGTTCGTGGACTGAAGTTCACGTACTACTCTGGTTCTACTTGATCAACAAAGTTCACTAACTTTGGTTCAAGGAACAAGGACTTATACATATATGTGTTTCCACAACAATGCTTATATCCTCCAATGGTTATATTGTCTAAACTCTCATTCCAATCATTGAAACATTCTCAGAGGGCGTTATATAGTTTTTATTCACAAACTATTTTTCGTCAGAGTAATTTCCAAAGTGATTGAAACATAACATGACTTTCGTCACTAGGCAAAGATGAACTTGGCTAAAGCGAAAGCTTTACCAACACATATTTCGCGAAATAGATAAGTGAGATATACTTAGATCGAAATTGCACATGTGTATAATCTTAGTCTATATAGTAAGGGTGATACGTCACTCCCCCTTAGTTAATACTCCATCTCACATGGAAACCACTCCACCTTACATAATGATCCGAAAACCATATGTATTTGTAGTGTGAACTACATATTAATTCTCCCCCTTTTTTTCAATAAAATTGGCAAAGGTACAAGAACTGGATCATAATGAAATTTCTATAAGGGACATTTCATGACCAAAGGTAAATGTATATCATCTTGTTTAGATGAAATCATAAAGCCGAAGCTAAATTCATTCATCAAGGAGTTTATAAAGATATAAGATAACCCCTATAATATTCCACAACCACACTCCCCACAAAGATTTGGAAATTAAGCACAAGTTCAAAAGAACTCTCCCCCATAAAATGTCATTCCCAAGGGAACAACAAGAGTGACCTTAATTTCAAAAGAAAAGAAGGATTTCTTTGGACTCAACAAATCACATAAAAGTATGAATTTTAAATCCAAAAAGAATATTCAATCAAATTAACCGTAAGCGAACCTAAGATTAATTTAACCAAATAATCTCAACACAAGTAAACTTATGGAGACTTAATAAATCAATTAGATTAATCACAAGAGAACCCACATTTTATGTAATCGAAGTACACAACTAAACTAATCACGAAAGTAATCAATTTAATTGGCCATGCTCAACACAAAGTACCTTACGGAACAACAACTAAGCTAATCATAAAATAATCAACTTTGGTTATTCTCGTGCTCAACATAAGATACTTTATGGAACTATTAGAGTATTGCTAGGTCGAACTCGCATACGTTGCTATCTCAAGCATGTTTATCAATGTTAGTGATCAAAACTATAAAGTCTTGATTTCTAGTCTATTATAACTAAGGTCTCGGACAAGGATAGAAAGTGTAATTGAGCTCAAGAACTCCATGGCAATCATCATACAAGATGAAAGACTACTCAAAGAACCAGTGAATCTTCATCGACTAAAATCTATGTGGAGACTTGAACTAATATATCACTCAAAAGTCTATCTACTCTATCTCCTATCTGGAGATAAAAGTCGTATTACTATATAGACTAAGATTATACACATATGATATTTCAAGATGAGTATATTTCGCTTATCTACTTCTCGAAATATGTGTTGGTAAAGATTTCGCTTTAGCCAAGTTCATCTTTACCTAGTGACGAAAGTCATGTTATGTTTTAATCATTTTGGAAATCTCTATGACAATAAATAGTTTGTGAATAACAACTATATAATGCCCTCTGAGAATGTTTCAATGGTTGAAATGAGAGTTTAGACAATATAACCATTGGAGGATATAAATATTGTTGTGGTAACACATATGTATAAATCCTTATTGCTTGAAACGAAGTTTGCGAACTTTGTTGATCAAGTGAAACCGGAATGTGAGCCGTCAACTCAGTCAGCGAACTGGCGTATTTATCGAACCCGAGAATTTCTGCTGGAGTTGTAGCTCATTTTCAGTCCGCAAACTAACGAAAGTTCTCGATCCGAGAATTTCTGCTGGGGTTTGTAAACTCCAACCGGTTAACTTGAGTCCGCGAACCCTGTCCGTGAACTTGAGTAGGTTATGTCTAAAAACGATGTTTATGAACTTATCTTAATAAACTAAGGAATGCTATTGCAAGCCGATGTTTTATAGTTCATGAATCGATTCGAGTGAATCACATCGTTTTTGGTTCAATTGTGTCTTGTGTAGTACATGAGATTTCATAGCAATTGAACAACTCTCTAACTAGTTCATTTGAGTCATTTGGACTAGTGACTAGTTATGGCGAAGAAGAATATGGTTGATATGAAAGTTATCATTTGGCTAGCCATTTGGTTAACTAGTGTTGAAGAAACTAATTTACCAGTTTGGGTACGGTTACACAAACCCAAAATCGTCAAGTACATGTGTGTATAACAAGCTACATTTTCGATCTAACAGTTGATAAATATTAGCTTGTATCTAATCAGGTTTTCATCTAACGGTGAATATTGAATGCTTTGTTACCAAGCTAACATTGATTGCAAACCCTGATTTGAAAGACTATATAAGGGAGAACTATAGCAACTGGGAAACTTAATCCCCACACATTCTGTATGATACTAGTTGTGCTAATCTAGATTCGATTCTCCTTTAACCTTTGGTTTTCTTCTTCTAAAACCAGGTTAATGACTTAAAGACTTCATTGGGATTGTGAAGCCAGACCGATACTACTTTTCTTGTAGTTGTGTGATCTGATCTTGTTGTTTCTATCGTATGAGTACAATTGAAATAATTGGCTTGAGATTTCTATCTCCGATAGGCAAGATATAAAAGTAATCACAAACATCTTTGTCTCATCGTTTGTGATTCCACAATATCTTTTTTCACTGCGTCGATTAAGACTATTGTGAGGTGATTGATAAAAATGAGTTGTTCTTAGGGAATATAAGTCTAGTTTTATTGATTGGTTCTTGTTCACCTTGATTTATCAAAATACGGAACAAAACTCATAGGTTTATTCGTGGGAGATGAATTTATCTATCTTGTTTACTTTTCTGTGTGAGAAAGTTTTGTTTATTAAAGTCTTCGACTTTGGGTCGTAGCAACTCTTAGTTGTGGGTGAGATCAGCTAAGGGAATCAAATATGCATTATCCTGCTGGGATTAGAGGCGTAGGAGCATAACTGTACTTTGGATCAGTGTGAGATTGGTTGGGGTTTAACTACAGTCCATACCGAAGTTAATTTGGAGTATGCTAGTGTCTATAGTGGCTTAATAAAATCTATGTTTAATCTGGACTAGGTCCCAAGTTTTTTTTTGCATTTGTAGTTTCCTCGTTAACAAAATTCTGGTGTCTGTGTTATTTCTTTTCCGTATTATATTTTTATATAATTGAAATAATACAGGTTGTGCGTTATTCAATCAATTAGAATATCCGACCTTATTGGTTGTTGATTCAAATTGATTGACACTTGGATATTGGTCTTTGGTACAATCCAAGTTATCTCTCTTTGATTAAGACTCGCATATTGTATTTGCTTGAGTAAATCAAATTGAGAGATTGAGATAATAACTCCTTGAGATATTTTCTATTAATTGAGTCTAGTTAATTCTCTAGAAAGTAACTCAAAGTTGTCCATACATATTGCTAATCGAAATATTGGGTGTGGTTGTTAGACTCCCGTTTTTTCAATTGGTATCAGAGCAGGCAAACACGTTTAAGACCTTACAAGTCTGTTTTTGTGGCTATCTGAATCTGAGGACAAGATCTCTTTGGCGCATACCAAAATGTCTTGTAAATCTTTTGATTATGTCAAGTGTCTTAGAAACACCTCAAAGGATTATTTCTTTGTAGATTCTTCCGAATCCCGAGGTAGAAAGAATGTTTAATTTGATAATGACATTTCTTCCTCTTATGAAGTATGTGACACTCTGACAAAAGCTAAAAAGAAGCTTTCCAGAATTTCAAAAAATACAGCTAAGACTATTGATTTTAATGATCATGATCAGCTTATTGATGAATTTTAAAGTTTCTTGATCGAGAACGTGATCTCTATAACATCATTAAGTCCTTCTCTAAGAATATTGAGAAACTTCTCCAAGAAACTACTCTTCAATGTGAAAAGATTAGTACTCTTGAGGATATTATTAAGGAGGACTCAATTAGAGAAAAACGTTTGCTCGAGAATCATTCATCAGATCTCAAAAGACTTCGTGTTGAAATGGAGAAACTAAGTGCATCTCTTACTCTAGCCCATGAATAGTGTGAATCCTTGGAAAAGGAAAACTCTGTCTTAAGGAGAAATTCTTCTATAACCAATTCTCATGAATTACCGCATACGAAGAAGTGTTCTCCGGTAGAAGATTGAGTCAAGAAAGGTTTATATAACTTGCAGTCTTCTCATATGGATATGAAGCAAAGACAGGTGCCAATTGTTGCTTCTTCTCCTCGAACCTGTACTTTTTGTGGGAAAAAGAATCACTATGCTATCCATTGTTTTGCAAGAAGGAAACAAATTTCTGAGCTTCATAATTTACTTCTCTTCACTATCAATGGAACAAATAGTCAGTCGACTAATGCAGTGAATCACCTGCCCATAAGAAACCAGAAACCCTATAAGAATGATCTCTATTCTAGAAATCATCACAGGGCTCAAGTGCATTCTGGCATAAATTCTTGTGTTGCTAAAGAAAGCATTCCCTGTACTTATAAGAATGTTTCAGGTAAATCTAAGTCTAGAAAATGGATTCCTAAGTATACTAATCAAGCAGTGTCTCACCTCTCTGGAAATAGCACATGTCAAAGACAGAAGGATAGAAAGGAACAATGTGCATTTAATGAGCTAAAGGCTCATACTTGTGTGAAGAAATCACAAGGTTGAATGTCTCACATACAAAAAAGCCTAGTTGTGAGAGAATTGAATAGGTATACTCCACAAAAAAGTGACTCTAATTATCCAGCTAATCTCTTATTATTTTTAGAAGGATAATTGGTCAAACACTGATTCGTGAGTATTTTTTTCCTTTTCCGTGTAACTTATCTTTGAAAAGTAAAAGTGTCTTTCAGTTTAGTCTGTTTGATTTTTATTACCTAGTAAAACTTTTATTTTTTGTTTTGTTTAGAAGAATAACTAGTGTTTGGAATAGCCATTATTGTGATTACACATAGCTATGTCCAGAGGTTTCATCTTCTTGTCTTTAGATTTATTTTGTTAAATTCTAAACTTGTTTGGAATATGATGGTTGCAGTATTAATCTTTTAATTTTCTATATTATAATATTTTGATGGGATGTGTGTTTTTACGTCCGTGAACTTAATTGTCCCATATTTTGTCAAAAGTAAAGTCGCTAGTGAAATTGATATGAAAATATTGATAAAATAATGAATAGACTTTTGGCAAAACACGAAAGTTAAGCCTATATTGTCAATTATTGATGTAAGATAAGTTAAAATCTTTTGTGATTCAAGGATTATGTCTTTTGTGTGTCATTGTGCAAATGGCGATGGAAACATAGAATGAATCCTTGTGTATTCCACAGTAATTGATCTTTTTTTATCCATTTTTTGTGTATTACTGTGAGACTCCGTATTGTGTCTTATGTTGAGAACTTGACAACCAAGTTGATTATTTTTGTAATTAGCTTAGTTGTATTCCATAAGGTACTTTACGTAGAGTAAATTGAACTAAATCAATCATCTTGTGTGGTTATTTAGTTATGACTCCGTAAGTGTTTCTCATGTTGAGCATGATTGACTGGGTTGGTTAATTTTATGATTAACTTAGTCATCGCTCCATAGAGTTTCTTATGTGAGTATAAACGATTAAATTGATTACTTTTGTGATTATTTTAATTGTGTATTCCGGTTAGATTAATTATGAGTTCTCTTGTGAATAATCTAATCGAGTTATTAAGTCTCCATAAGTTTACTTGTGTTGAGCATATTTAGTCAAATTGATCTTGGTTCGCTTTGGTTAATATGATTGAATATTTCTTGTTGAATTCCAAATTCCATACTTGTATTGTATGTAATTTGTTGAATCTAAAGAAATCCTTCTTTTCTTTTGAAATTAAGGTCGCTCTTGTTGCTCCCTTGGGAATGACATTTTATGGGGGAGAGTTCTTTTGAACTTGTGCTTAATTGCCAAATCTTTGTAGGGAGTGCGGCTGTGGAATATTATAGGGGTTATCTTGTATCTTTATAAACTCCTTAATGAATGCATTTAGCTTCGGATTTATGATTGCATCTAAACAAGATGATATACATTTACCTTTGGTCATGAAATGTCTCTTACGGAAATTTCATTAGGATCCGGTTCTTGTACCTTTGCCAATTTTATTGACAAAAAGGGGGAGAATTAATATGTAGTTCATACTACAAATACATATGGTTTTTGGTTCATTACGTAAGGGGGACTGGTTTCCATGTGAGATGGAGTATCGACTAAGGAGGGGTGAAGTATCACCATAGTATTGTTGTTAAAGTTTTGATGCATTTGGACTTTGACGATGTGTAATAATACCATCACATTGTATAACAATGATTGAGAACTCTTATTTTCTCATTGTTATAGCTACGGATTTTCAACAACGATGATACTAAACTTACAACCTTTGGGATCATTGGACTACTTGGAAGTGACGAAGATTTCGAGTATTGTTGAAAATTAGACATGTGGAATAGGAGCTACAAAGTTTATTTATATATTTTTTGTATTCCATATGTATTAATAGTTTTTCCACTAAAATTGACAAAGGGGGAGATTGTTAGAGCATTGATCGGTCGAACTCTCATGCGTTGCTATCTCAAGCATGTTTGTCAATGTTAGTGATCAAAACTATAAAATTTTGATTTCTAGTCTACTATAGCTAAGGTCTCGGACTAGGATAGAAAGTGTAGTTGAGCTCAAGAACACCATGGCAATCATCATACAAGATGAAGGACTACTCAAGGAACCAGTGGATCTTCATCGACTAAAAGGTATGTGGAGACTTGAACTTATCTATCACTCAAAAGTATATCTAATCTATATCCTAACTTGAGACAAAAGTCGTATTACGATATAGACTAAGATTATACACATATGATATTTCGAGCTGAGTATATCTCGCTTATCTATTTCCCGAAATATGTGTTGGTAAAGCTTTCGCTTTAGCCAAGTTCATCTTTACCTAGTGACAAAAGTCATGTTATGTTTCAATCATTTTGGAAATCGCTCTGACGAAAAATAGTTTGTGAATAACAACTATATAACGCCCTCTGAGAATGTTTCAATGATTGAAATGAGAGTTTAGACAATATTACCATTGGAGGATATAAACATTGTTGTGGTAACACATATATGTATAAGTCCTTATTGCTTGAACCGAAATTTGCGAACTTTGTTGATCAAGTGAAACCGGAACGTGAGTCGTCAACTCAGTCCGCGAACTCAGTCCACGAACTTGCGTAGTTCTCCAACCCGAGAATTTTTGCTGGAGTTGTATCTCAGTTTCATCCTGCGAACTAGCGGAAGTTCGCGATCCGAGAATTTCTGCTGGAGTTTGTAAACTCCAACCGGTTAAATTGAGTCCGCGAACCCTTTCCGTGAACTTGAGTAGGTTATGTCTAAAAACGATGTTTGTGAACTTATCTTAATAAACTAAGGAATTCTATTGGAAACCGTGGCTTTATAGTTCATGAATCTATTCGAGTGAATCACATTGTTTTTGCTTCAATTGTGTCTTATGTAGTACATGAGATCTCATAGCAATTGACCAACTCTCCAACTAGTTCATTTGAGTCATTTGGACTAGTTATGGTGAAGAAGAATATGGTTGATATGAAAGTTATCATTTGGCTAACCATTTGGTTACCTAGTGTTGAACCAACTAATGTACAAGTTTGGGTATGGTTACACAAACCCAAAATCGTCAAGTACATGTGTGTATAACAAGCTATGTTTTCGATCTAACGGTTGATAAATATTAGCTTGTATCTAATCAGGTTTTCATCTAACGGTGAATATTGAATGCTTTGTTACCAAGTTAATATTGATTACAAACCCTGATTTGAAAGACTATAAAAGTGAAAACTCTAGCAACTGGGAAACTTAATCCCCACACATTTTGTGTGATTCTGGTTGTGCTAAGCTAGAGTCGATTCTCCTTTAACCTTTGGTTTTCTTCTTCTAAAACCAGGTTAACGACTTAATGACTTCATTGGGATTGTAAAGCCAAACCGATACTGTTTTTCTTGTAGTTGTGTGATTTTATCTTGTTGTTTATGTCGTACGAGTACAATTGTAATAATTTTATTGAGATTTCTATCTCCGATAGGCAAGATATAAAAGTTATCACAAACATCTTCGTCTCATCGTTTGTGATTCCAAAATATCTTTTTTTGCTGCGTTGATTAAGACTATTGTGAGGTGATTGATAATACTGAGTTGTTCTTCGGGATTATAAGTCTGGTTTTATTGATTGGTTCCTGTTCACCTTGATTTATCAAAAGACGGAACAAAACTCATAGGTTTATTCGTGGGAAACAAATTTATCTATCTTGTAGACTTTTCTGGGTGGGACAGATTTGTTTATTAAAGTCTTCGACTTTGGGTTATAGCAACTCTTGGTTGTGGGTGAGATCAGCTAAGGGAATCAAGTGCGCAGTATCCTGCTGGGATCACAAGCGTAGGAGCATAACTTTACCTTGGATCAGTGTGAGATTGGTTGGGGTTTAACTACAGTCCAGACCGAAGTTAATTTGGAGTAGGCTAGTGTCTGTAGCGGCTTAATACATTGTATATTTAATCTGGACTAGGTCCCGGGGTTTTTCTCCAATTGCAGTTTCCTCATTAACAAAATTCTAGTGTCTGTGTTATTTATTTTCCGCATTATATTTTTATATAATTGAAATAATACATGTTGTGCGTTGTTCAATCAATTAGAATATCCGACCTTATTGGTTGTTGATTTAAATTGATTGACACTTGGATATTGGTCGTTGGTACCATCCAAGTTATCTCTCTTTGATTAAGACTCGCATATTGTATTTTCTTGAGTAAATCAAATTGATAAATTGAGATAATAACTCCTTGAGATGTTGTCTATTGATTGAGTCTAGTTGATTCTCTAGAAAGTAACTCGGAGTTGTCCATACATATTGCTAATCGAAATATTGGGTGTGGTTGTTAGACCCCCGTTTTTTCAGGAACAACACAGTATTTTCACAAAAATTGTGGATTGGAGATCGACCTTATACCATGGAATAAAAAAGGATTCATTCTATTTCCCATCACCATTTGCACAATGACATATAATAGACATAATCCTTGAATCACAAAAGATTTTAACATATCTTACATCAATAGTTGACAATATAGGCTTAACTTTTGTGTTTGTCAAAAATCTATTCATTTTTTTATCAATATTTGCATATCAATTCACGAACGACTTTACTTTTGACAAAGTATGGGACAATCAAGTTCACGGATGTAAACACACATATCCCATAACAATATTGTAATATATAAAATCATAAAGATTAATACTGCAAAAATCATCTTCCAAACAAGTTTAGAATTTAAACCAATAAATCCAAAAACAAATAGATGAAAACTTTGGACATAGCTATGTGTAATCACAATAATGGCTATTCCAAACACTAGTTATTCTTCTAATCAAAACACGAAAAATAGAAGATTTACTAGGCAATAATAAACTACTCATCATCTTCAGAGGAAACACTCAAAGATGATTGAATAGTGTTCAACTCTTCCTTGAGCTCGGGAAACTTAGTTGCAACCAAGGATAATTGTTCTTGAACACACTTTACCCTTGAATTTACCTTACACACTCCCTTGTGAATTTTTTGAAGAAGACTCAAGGTAGTAGGGTTACAATCATTAAGTGAAGCATCTATTTGTCTTTTGCATACATTTTCCCTTATGTGTCTGAAGGTACAGGGACGAACTGGTTTGGGAACCCCAAGAGAGTTGCCAATTGAATTAAAACCAAAAACACGGATGATTTGACTAATCAAACAAGGATAGCCTAACATCTTGATGGGAGACGTCATTGATATCATTTGAGAGACAATTAATCCACAAATATCGAGACTTTGTACACCCGATTCAAGGAAATAGACCAATTCTACAAACTCATGACTCCACCAAGAATTCTCAATTGTGGAGGGACAAATATTGGGGATACCAAGTTTTCCAAATGCCATCAATGCAATATTAAGATCATTAGTAGGAAATTTCCCTTGATTCCAAGCTACCTTCTTGCCACAAATCCCATAAGAGATTTCATCACATGATGGACGTTCATCACTTGGTCTAGGGAGACGCACGTTTCCCAACAAAATGTTAGTAATCTTCGAAATTAACTCTCTATCAACAAGAAACATTTTTTCTATTTACCATGGATTTGAATTCCATCTTATTAAGATCAACATCATGAATGTTGGCATAGAAAATTCTTGTGAGAGAATCAAATCCTTAACCAAGACCATCAAAGATATTTCCAAGATTGAATTTTTTTAAAGCAAGCTAAATCCTGATCATGTCCACTAGAGATATCCAACTACTTTTCTAAAATAAAACCTTTATATGAAATCTTCTCAAAAATTCTAGCACATGAATCATCCACAAACCTAATCCTAAGAGAATTTTGGTCACAAGGAAGATCCATACTAGAGGTATTTGAGTTTTTGGAATTCCTTTTTGAGCCCTTAGAATTCATCATGAGGTCTAAGTAATTTAAAGGAACAAGAGGAATTTACTTACTTGGAGTGAATCTTGAACACCCTTTCTCTTAGTTTCTCCAAAAAGTCTTTAATGGAGGCAACACACAAAACCCTAGAGGTTCACGTATGCAGACGAGTGATGAGGAAGAAGACAGTACACGAACTTCTTCTTTATAAGACCAAAAATGGGCTTGGACCCGTTTGTGAACTTCAACCCACAAAGAAAAAGGGGGGTTTTCTTAGATGTTTGCACATCAAGGATTATGCATCTCGTAACAATACTCTTTGGGAGAGACGATTGATGCACTAGAAAGCTTTATTTGAAATTTCAAAACACAACTGTACATGATTCAAACCATTATATATACACATGGGGTAGTGCCAGTCTTGTTACCAAGAGGCATAATGTGCAGAGAAATTCTCATGCAATATTTTTGGTTGATCAGTGTGAATAGTCCCTGTGATGTAATCAAAATAATGATGATATTCATGGGAGTCTGAGCTTCATATCCTTTTTTTGATATGCCTAGAAGGGAGATTCTTCCGATTCCTAGGTTATACAATATTATTCAAAGTTTTAATATGTACAGAACCCTTTTCAGAGTGATTCTAAGACTTAACAGAATTAAGTTATTCTAAGGATCTAAAAACGTCTTCGAATGCTCTGAATAGATCTTTATCAAGTGATCCGTTATAATAGTACTCCTCATAGAGATCGATAGTTAATCTAGTGAGGTTCCATATCCTTGAGCTCCATGAAAGTTTCCTCAATCTCTCATTCTTTTTATTTTTTTATTTAGATTGATATATATCATCTAAAACTTCATTTTCAGACGAAATGGGATTATCATGAGAAACCGGAGGTTTTGACCATAATAATTCTTGATAAATCTTTAAGAAATTCTGGCGTACGTTACATATGCCAAGAGAAAATTTTCCAAAGAAATTTCCCATGGGATAATTTTTAAGGAACGAACAAACACAAACTTATTAGGTTTAAGGTGTTTGCCTGCTCTGATACTAATTGAAAAAGCGGGGGTGTAACAACCACACCCAATATTTGGATTAGCAATCTGTATGGAAAAACTCCATTATACTTTCTAGAGAATCAACTAGACAGTCAGAATCAATCTAGATAAAAAAGTATATCAAAGAGTTTTTATATCTCTATCTCTCAATTTAAATATTACTCAAGCAAACTGCGAGTCTCAATTTAAATACAAGAGATATAAACTTGGATGGTACCAAAGACCAATATCCAAGTGTCAATCAATTAAAATCAACAACCAAAAGGTCGGATATTCTAATTGATTGAACAACGCATAACCTGTATTATTTTAATTATATAACAAAATATAATGCGAAAAAGAAATAACACATACACCAGAATTTTGTTAATGAGGAAACCGCAAATGCAGAAAAACCTCGGGACCTAGTCCAGATTAAACATACATTGTATTAAGACGCTACAGACACTAGCCTACTCCAAGCTAACTTCGCTACAGACCATTGCTTTTACTGGTGTGTCTAGACTCTATTTTTCAATGCGTACTACCAATTCGACTGCTCTACAACCGGCCACTGACCTCTTTGATGACCAGCTTTGTCAGTATTTGAGGCTTTTGATTACTAGGGATGGTGCTGGTTTTGGTCCTTTGCAGAAGTGATTATCTACCCTACCTATTAAGGATGGAGGACTTGGCATCTATACTATGGCTGATACTCGAGCTTACTGCTATCTTGCTTCTCAAATCCAGACTACCTCAGTACAGAAAATGATCCTTGGAAACTTATTCCCTACGGACTAAGGATTATCTTATCAGTCGGCTCTTCAGAACTTTATCCAGGTATGTGGATTACCATCTACTTACAGTGTCGATGATACTGCCCCCCCCCCCCCCTCCCTCCATGCATTCTCTGGCATTTGTTTATTTTGACGCAGTTAAGAAGTGTATCCCAAACCAATTTCATATGTCTGAAAGAGATTACGTCTTATGGCAATGTAACCGGTTCAAGCATGCTCGGGACTACCTTTTGGCGGTTCCAATTAGTGGGCTTAACCAATGTCTTGGACCCAGAAAATTTAGAGTTGTGCTTTGTTATCGTTTGGGTATTCCTTTGTTTGTTGAGAATAGTCTATGCCCAAGATGTAACAAGCCCATGGATGCTTTTGGAGATCATGCGCTTCATTGTGCAAAGGATATTGGCTACAAATTCCGCCATGATGTGGTTCGAGACACTGTTTTTGACATTTGCTACAAGGCTAATGTTCCCGCACGGAAGGAAGTATCTCTTGGTCTTCAATATGATGATGGTCAAGATATCAAGCCTGCTAATATCCTTGTTATCAACTGGGAAGATGGGCAAGATGTGTGTATGGATGTTACAGGTGTCTCTCCTTTCACGGGTGGCGGTGTCCGTTCCTTTGCTCCGGGTAAAGCTATCTTTAGTGTTGTTTCACGTAAGCACACTAAATATCTGAACAAGTGCGCTGCACATGGTTATGGTTTGGGTGTTCTGGCCTTTCCTACATTAGGGGAGCTTGGTGAGGACACTTTGGTTTTTTTCAAGCGCTTAAGGAACTGCTTAGTTAGTAATGACGCTAGTAGTGGGTTAGGTAGTTTTATTTTCCATCGTTTAGGTGTTGCTATTCAAAGAGAAGTTGGGGCTCAGCTTGTCGCTAGGCTGGCAACCAAAAGCTTTGTGTAATTTTCTATCAATATTTTTCAGTATAAAATAAGATTGTTATTTATAAAGGAATTAGTGCCTAGCTTTTTGCTAGCTTCCAGCCAATTTATTTAATAACTTTAATTTATTTATTAATTAAATTGATATCCAGAGCAATCTAGATTTGTAGGCCTGGAATTTGGACAATGGAACCATCATCATTGATACGCTTCAGGTCGACAAAGCTTTAGAAATTATTCAGCAGGAGATATGAGATAGAGGGTTGCAACTAAATATCTCCAAAACTGAATTGTTTTGTCTTACCAGTGACCCACGTAGTGAATAGATGATGTCTTCCCGACAAATATTTGGAGACCTTTTGATGGAGTCAAACTACTTGGAGGACCTGTTAGTTTGGGTCCTCAATTATGTAGTTCTTTGGTTAAGGAACATATACATAAAATTATCCAATTAATTACTTTTGTTCGCGAAATATGCGATCCGCAATTGCTACTCCTCCGTGGTTGCACAGGAACTCTACTATAATTCACCATGCATACCATTAAGTACAACACATATTTGACGACTACCTCTTTCAGTACTTGCAGCGGCTAATTACTGGGGATGTGTCTAGATTTGTGCCATTACAAAAATGTTTAGCATCCTTCCCTCTTAGATATGGTGGGCTTGACATCTACAACATGTCAGACACAAGTCATTAATATTTTGTTGCCTCTTGGGCACAGACAAAACCTTTACAAGATAACATTTTACGCAAAGCTAATGTTACTGGTACTAGTTTAAGTTTTCAATTTGATCTTGACCAATACATGCAGGTATGTGGTTCTTTGACTTCTACTTTCAGCATCGTCGACATTTCCCTCCATTTTATGAGTAACGTTGGAGCATTTCTCGGTTGAACCTGCCAAGCGTTGGTATACCAAGATTGGTTGTCATATTTTAGTTTCAAAACTCAAGATCGCTTGATTATATTACTAGAGTCAACTTCGTTAGGTTAAACTATGAAGTTTAGAAATGTTGAGACATACAAGTATAATATGAATACCTGGAGAATCCGAAGATGTATCAACATCAACGAACACATCATCCATCTATTCGATCTTACTGATACAAGACTTGACTTGTTTCAATTTATATCTACATTACTTTCAAGTCTTTGAGGTTGAAAATATAATATACGAAATTATATATATGAAATTCTAGTATTAGAGACTTGATAATATTATTATTATCAAAGTGTCAAGGAAAAATATACAAGTTTTATCACAACTTTTGTATATCATGAATTACAAATATTAGACCACTGTTCGGTCGAACTCGCAAGCGTTGCTATCTCAAGTTTTTTTGTCAAGTTTAGTTTCCAAAATTATAAGTCTTGATTTCTAGTCTACTTATATAGCTAAGTCTCAGATTAGGATATAAAGTGTAGTTGAGCTCTAGACTCCACGGCGTTCATAATACAAAGACGAAGAACTATTCAAGGAACTGGTAGAACTTCATCAACAAAAAGGTATATGGAGACTTGAACTTATTTATCACTCAAAAGTCTATCTACTGATCTATCTCCTATCTTGAGACAAAAGTCGTATTGCTATATAGACTTCGATCATACACATTTGCTATTTCGAGCCGAGTTTATCTCGCTTATCTTTTTCTAGAAATATGTGTTGGTAAGCTTTCGCTTTGGCCAAGTTCATCTTTACTCGTGATGAAAGTCATGTTAATTATTTCAATCTCTTGAAAATCGCTTTGATGAAAAATAGTGTGTGAATAACCGTTATATATAACATCCACTAAGAATGTGAACTCATACTTGTGTAAGTCCATAATCCTTGAACCAAAGTATGCGTACTTTGCTGTTTAGGATAACCGGAGCTAAGTCCACGTACCTATACGCGTATTGTTGAAAGTTCACATCCCGTAAATTTTTGCTGGAGTTTGTGAACTGAAAACAAGCTCAGTCAGGGTACTAAAGTATGCGTACCGGCATGCGTTCTTAAATGGGTTATTTTCTAAAAATTGTTTATTCGTGAACTAAGATATTTATAAATTAAGGGATGCATATTTGCAAACCGTGGCTGTAATGTTCATGAATCGATTCGAGTGAATCAAAATCGTTTTTGTTTCGATTGTGTCTTGTATACTTCTATGAGATCTAAGCAATTGAATAACTCTTTAACTAGTTCATTTGAGTCACTTGAACTAGTTATGGTGAAGATGAATAAGGTTGATATGAAAGTGCTCATATGGCTAACCATTGGTTAACTACCGTTGAACCAACTACGTGTACACATTTAGGTACGGTTACACAAACCTAAATGAACGTGCATTTCATTTGTGTATGACAAGCTAAGTTTGATCTAACGGTTAAAAGATATTAGCTTGAATCTAATCAGGTTTTCATCTAACGGTGAATGTTGAATGTTTTGTTACCAAGGTAAATTAGATTGCAAACCTTGATTTGGAGACTATATAAAGGAGAACTCTAGCAACTGGGAAACCTAATCCGCACACCTCCTGTGTGATACTAGTTATATAAGCTATAGTCGATTCTTCTTTAACCTTAGGTTTCTATTGAGACCATGTAGGTTAATGACTTGAATACTTCATTGGGGTTGTGAAGCCAGACACAGCTATTTTCTTTGTAGTTGCGTGAACTGATCTTGCTATTTCTATCGTATTTGAGTATAATCGTAAGATTGGCTTGGGATTGATTTTTCCGATAGAAAAGAAGTCACAAACACCTTCGTATCATCATTTGTGATTCCGCAATATCTTGTTTCGCTAGTCGATTAAGATTATTATGAGGTGATTGATAATTTTAGGTCATTCTTCGAGAATATAAGTCCGAGTTATCGATTGGTTCCTATTCACCTTGATTTATCAAAAGACGGAATAAAACTCGTAGATATTTCTGTGGGAGACAAATTTATCTATTCGTGTAGACTTTTCTTTGTGAGACAGATTTGTTTATTAAAGTCTTCGAATTTGGGTCCTAACAACTCTTAGTTGTGGGTGAGATCATCTAAGGGAATCAAGTGTGTAGTATCCTGCTGGGATAAGAGACGTACGGAGCACAATTGTACCTAATTGGATCAGTGTGAGATTGATTGGGGTTCAAATACAGTCCAGACCGAAGTTAGTTTGTAGTAGGCTAGTATCTGTAGCGGTTTAATACATTGTGTGTTCAATCTAGACTAGGTCCCGGGGTTTTTCTGCATTTGCAGTTTCCTCGTTAAAAAAACTTCTAGTGTCTATGTAATTTCTTTTCCGTATTATATTTTGTTATATAATTGAAATATCACAGGTTGTGCGTTGTATCGATCAATTGGTAAATCCATACTTTGGTTGTTGATTGAAATTGATTGATCCTTAAACATTGGTCTTTGGTACCGTTCAAGGTATTTCTCTTGTATTCAATCAGGCTCGCAGATTTCTATTTGTTTGAGTAAGGATTGAATAGAGGAATTGAGATATAGCTCTTTGATATACTTTTTATTAAGATTGAGTCTGACTGTCTAGTTGATTCTCTTAAAAGTATATTGGAGTTAGTCCATACAGGTTGCTAAGAGAAATATTAGGCGAGGTTGTTGTACCCCCACTTTTTCAACAAAGTATAACAATTATCTTTTGAATTTCATAATTGCGACATGGACACTATCATTGTAACATTTTACTAGATTGTGTATTGAATGTATGATAGATTTTATACCTAGAATAATATATTTAATTATATGAGTGTAAGGAAGTAGACTTATGGAACTTGTTTCGCAATTGAAAAAAATCAATGAGATTGGTGGTCAGTTTCCTATTGGGGATCTATTGCAGGGTCGTTCCTTATGAGGGATCTATAGCACGATCGGTTTCTACCTATTGGGGATCTATATCAGGACCGATCCCTATTGGAGATCTCTAGCAGAACCGATACCCATAGCAAAATCTTATTTCCAGTTTCACGTATTCTCTAGGGTTTGTGTGATTTTTGGAATATGGGTTTGCTAAATAGGAATGTTCAGGATATCGACATAGTGAGTAATTTGAACATGTGTAAAAATATTATCTCTTGCTATTCAAAATATTCCTTGATACTCAAGGTGGGATCCCAAACCGAAATGTTTAAGAATCTTCTATTAAGATTTTCGAATGTATATGTTTTATTTTTCCATAAAGTAATACATATCTCTAGAAGATATATTAGTAAATTTTACGTGTAAACCACCTAATATTGACTTGTCATCAATGAAGGATTTCGATATTACAGTTGGATATTGGTATTAAACAAAACAGAATATTGGTGTTTATTGCATATCTTGGAAATATTTTCGGTTATGGAAATTCCTTAGTGTCCATACTACCTTGGTTTATAAACAGTAAAGTTTGTTCTTCTTACAAACTTATCCTGAGGCATGAACTTTATTTTGTTATCACTATTGTAGCCGACTAATAATATTACAAGTAATACTATATTGGAGAAGATATTAATCTAATTAGGAGAAATCTCTTACGTCCGCTAGTTTAAAGACTTTGGTGGGATCAAGAAGCATCTAGATAGTATTGTTGGTGGGAAACTAGAATGCGCATTGTTGTTTTAGTTTTCAATTGTTGATTTGATTGAATAACGGTTGTTAAACCTTAATTCCACCTAGTTTGATTATTCTTTATATCATTCTGTTCTGGCATAAGGTCACTCAAACTAGATCAAGGGATTAACGGTGGTTTAGATCTGTCTTTGTATCTAACGTAGACTTTTGATCATCCATTTTTAACATAATCCTTTATACGCGTGATTGATCGTAAGTGAAATCAAGTTTATTTGTGCGGGTACATTGAAGACATTGAATATTTGAAGACAATAAGATTTCTTATTGGTTTCCTATATTTGTGATTTACTTCGTGTACATACTTGAACGGCGGCGATCCTACTTAGCGTTGTTTATCTTTTAGATAGGCATCTAATTTTCTAGTCCTATTAGATCGGCAAACTATCATTTGATGGTATTCTTCAGTATCTAAATCTGATAGTTTGTAGACCTAGATCTGGTTATCTTGATAATTTTGATCTTGGTTGATTGAACCAAACAAAGGAGTTTATTAAATTATACCGAAGAGCCTTTGATTGACTCAACATAAATCTCTGATTTATTTATTGAAATTGAGAGAGCAATGATCGAATACAATTTAGTCCTTTATTATTTCAGAATACGATCCAAAGAAGTTGAGTGTAAAAAGTCTTCATTATTGGTGAAGAAACTTAAGATAGTTAGATCTGTCTTAGGATTCATGAGAATTGGCCAGATTAATTGTAGGTGTAAGGATACTGAGGAAAATAGGTAACTAGGGATAGATTACTTGGTATCATCTATACGAAGTTGGTAGTGGTCTTTGTACAACTACTTAATCCTAGGAGTACTAGAAACTTGACTAGGTCCCGGGGTTTTTCTGCATTTGTTGTTTCCTCGTTAACAAAATCTTATTGTGTGCTTTTACTTTAATTTCCGTATTATAATTATTGTTTAGGTATAATAAAGTAATTGCACTTATATGTTAATCGGGACACTGGGTTGATCCTTGTAGATAGGTTCGGTTTACATACAATTCTATATATCAAGTGTATACTTTGTGGTTGTTATCTTCTTGACAGTCTTTGTCTATATTAGATCATGCAAGGTATCTGCCATATATGCTGATACCGAAAAGATTGTGGTGTACTTGGTACCTCGTCATTTCAAGTACCTTGGAAGTCCCATACTTCGGAGCTGTGAAGAAAGAAATGTTAATGAAGTACCACATGTTCAAACGTGATTCGGTCTTCTGGAAATGCAATAAGACAAAGCATGCACAAGACTGCCTCTTGACATATCCCATTAATGGGCTTATCCAAAATACTGGCCACGTTAATCAGCTCGGTACTTTGTTACCGCTTAGGCATCCCACTTTTAGAAAAGTCAGTTTTTGTCCAAGTTGCAACGAGGAGAATCAACTAGAAAATATAACGCGGCAAAGAAATAACACAGACACCAGAAATTTTGTTAACGAGGAAACCGCAAATGCAGAAAAACCCCGAGACCTAGTCCAGATTTGAACACCACACTGTATTAAGCCACTACAGACACTAGCCTACTCCAAGTTAACTTCGGAATGGAATGTTATTGAGCCCTAACCAACCTCATATTGATCAAGGTACAGTCACGTTCCTTATGCCTTTGAATCCCAATAGGACTCTACGCACTTGATTCCCTTAGCTAATCTCATCCACAACTAAGAGTTGCTACGACCCAAAGTCGAGGACTTGATAAACCATTCTGTCTGACACAGAATATTGAATAGATAAATCTATCTCCCACGTAAATACCTATGACTTTTATTCCGTGTTTTGATAAATCAATGTGAACGTGAACAGATTGATGCACCGGACTTATATTCTCGAAGAACATCCTAATAATATCAATCACCTCACAATAATCTTAATTATATGGTAGCGAAACAAGATATTGTAGAATCACAAATGATGAGACGAAGATGTTTGAGACTACTTTTTATCTTGCCTATCGGAAATTAAATCTCGAGCAAATCTTAGAGAAGATAATACTCAATCATGATAGAATACATCAAGATCAGAAAACGCAACTACAAAGAAAATAGTTGGGTCTGGCTTCATAATCCCAATGAATTCTTTAAGTTGTTAACCTATAATGGTTTTAGAAAAACCTAGGTTAAAGGAGAATCGACTCTAGTCGCAACTAGTATCACACAGGAGGTGTGGGGATTAGGTTTCCCATTTGCTAGAGTTCTCTCTTATATAGTCTTCAAATCAGGTTTTGCAATCAACGTTACCTTGGTACTAAAGCATTCAATATTCACCGTTAGATGAAAACCTGATTAGGCTCAAGCTAATATCTTTTAACCGTTAGATCGAACTTAGCTTGTTACACACAAATGAAAAGTGACTTCATTTAGATATGGGTAACCGTACCTAAAGGTGTACACCTTGTTGGCTCAACAATAGTTAACCAAAGTTATCCGTATGAACACTTTCATATTAACCTTGTTCATCTTAACACAACTAGTTCAAATGACTCAAATGAAACTAGTTATAAAGTTGTTCAATTGTTTATATTCTCATAGAAGTATACAAGACACAATTGAAGCAAAATCGATTTTCATTCACTCGAATCAATTCATGAACATTATAGCCACGGTTTTCAAAAGATTGCATTCCTTACTATATAAATATATTAGTTCATGAACAAACCGATTTTAGAACATAACCTACTCAAGTATGCGAACGGATACGCATACCTAAGTGGTCAGACTTAGTTTGGGTTTGCCTGTATGTGAACGGGTACGCATACCTCCAAACTTAGTTGATTTACCGGACTTGAACTTACACCAATACGCATACGGGTATGCATACTAAGTTCCCAGACTTTCAACTAACCAATCAGTACGCATACCAGACTTGGAATAACTTGCAACAGTTAGCATACAAGTACGCGTACAGTGCTATGTCCAATTATGGTTAATTGTTCTAAACTCTCATTTCAATTATTAAAACATTCTTAGAAGATGACAATATCTGTCCACACAAACTATTAGCTTCAAATCAATTTTCAAGTGATCGATTGATCAATACGAAACATTCTAAGTCTACATCAAATGATTGTCTCACACAAATCATGTAAGGTGTTACCAGGCGATTTTCACATGATCATCTTTTGAATTTCGTCAAGAATATAAAATGAACTTGGTTAAAGAGAAATATTACCAACACATATTTCGAGAAATATGTAAGCGAGTTAAACTCAGCTCAAAATATCAAATGCGTATAATCGAAGTTTATATAGCTATACAACTTTTGTCTCAAATAGGAGATAGAGTAGATAGACTTTTGAGTGATAGAGGAGTTCAAGTCTCCACATACCTTTTATTGATGAAGTTCCATAAGCTCCCCTTAGTAATTCTTCGTCTTCAATCGATGAACGTCGTGAAGTCTAATGCTCAACTACACTTTCTATCCTAATCCGAGACTTAGCTATAAGTAGACTAGGAATGAAGACTTATAGTTTTGGAAACTAAACTTGACAAACAAGCTTGAGATAGCAACACTTGCTAGTTCAACCGAGCAGTTCTCTAACAAAAAATAAATTTAAAATTATGATTATTTTCGTCATTAACTACGTCATCAGCACTTTTAAATGACAATTTACTAACATGTTTATTTTTGTAATTCACAATTTGTTAATTTCACAGCGGTTTATAAATTAGAGTTTACTAATCATACTGCTGCTTCAGTAACACATAACAAAAAATCATTATTCTAAAACTTACATCAATACCATACTTGCCTTTAATCGAGTGTTTTGAGAAAGAGCACAAAAAAATAAAAAAATAAAAACCCACATCTCCCGTAGGTGCTCTGAATCATTTGACTTGGAGTACACCCGAGATTTATTTGTTGTCAGTCGGGTATATTAGTATACTACTACCCATTTTACAACACCTAAAAGGATTTTCAGATACCTTAAGGGTACAACTCATAATGGTATTAATAACAATTAAATGACTCTTACACTTCAAAAATGAAAACACACACCGAATGTTTATTTTATTTTTATAATCCAGCCACCCCAGGAATTCGTAATCCCTAAACGAGTCATGAAAGGTATAACAAACATACATTGTCTCCACATTGGATCAAGGACTGGGTTAGAGGGATCAAAAATGACAAATTCATATAAAGTCATCAAACCATCCTAATTAGAAACTAGAATTGTATGCATTATATGTGTTCGGATCATTCAATACAACAGTATGAACACGATACCAAGGAAAACCCATGGAAATTCCTCTTTATCAAAGAAAAATAGATATTATATTACTTTATCGAACTGGAGAAAATTTTGCTCATGCTATGGACTTCTCATTTTCCTATCAAGGATTATGGGTCTTTGCACTATATCTTGAGGAGGTCAAGCCTTGTTTTGTTGGTTACTTTCTTTCTTTTTAGACTACATATATTCTTGCTTTAATTAAGAGAAATGATATAGTTGGTGAAAAACCATGTTTTCAGCATCAGCTACTCAGACTCAGGTTATTCATGATGGTCTTTTGCTTGCCAATATTACAGAGTTCAGATCTCCCGTAGGTGCTCTGAATCATTTGACTTGGAGTACAACCGAGATTTATTTATTGTCATTCAGGTGTGTCAGCATACTACTACCCATTTTACAACACCAAAAATGATTTTCAGATACGTTAAGGGTACAATTTATAATGGTATTAAGAACAGTTAAAGAACTCTTACACTCATACACAGCTGTCACGATCATTGATTAGCTGGAATCAATTATACATGCAGAGTTCTCATTGAACCATCTGTGCAAGACACTCACTGTGATACATTTAGTTTTTTGTATAAATGATTTGTTCCTTTTCCATTTCCTGTGAATATAACAACCTCATTTTCTCTGTAATTGTTCCGATCTTTACTATTAATGAATTCCCCATTTCTTTGACTCTACTATGGTATCATACTGGGAAAATTTTACTTTCTGAGGTTCTAATCTTCTATCTTCCATTAATTACTTTCATCTTTTATTATCGGTGAATTTCCTAAATCTTTTTCTTCATCTTCAATGGATAATCCTACTTCCAATTTAATGAATAAAGTTCCTCCCAATCAATTGCCAAACTTTATTTTTTTTTAACTTACGAAACCAACTTTCTCACCTGGGAAAATCTTGTTCTTAATGTAATTCGAAAATACATATTGATGAAACTTCTTGATGGATCTCATATTTGTCACCTCGATACACAAACAATTGCAATGTTTGAAAATATTTTGTATACAGACTGTTAGTAGAAGATGTAACTATCTTAATGTTGTTACATTCAATAATTTTTTATTATGTTATTGTGTATTTTGTTGGATCCAAAATATCTCACCATCTCTTGATCAATACTTAGGACCGTTTTGCTAGATCATCATCAACACACACTATTCAACTTCGTATTAAGCTTCTAGCACTCAAACAAGGTGATAAATCCATTTATGCTCTAATCGCCAAGATCAAATCAATTTCCAATCAAATTTTTACCGTCAGTGAGATCATTTATGATAAATAACTTGTTGCCATAACTTTGTCTACTCTTAATTCGGATTATATTCCCATTTCAACATCTATGCAAGATCGTTATCCTCATATTGCTAATTTAGAAATTCATAATAATCTTCTCAATGAAAAATCTATTATGAGTGATAGAAACAAATCTCTTCTTGCCTAATCATCAAATAGAGCTTTCGTTGCTACTCAAATGCATAATTTCAGATCATATGGTCGTGGTTATGGTGGTAGATCTGGCGGTTTCACTTATGGCAGGGGTGGTGGTAGATCATCATCTTTTCTTTTTGATAGAGGTTCTTCCAATCCTTATTTGCTTGGTAAAGGTCATGTTATTAGTTCCTCATCAACTTCTTATCCCAGACCACTTCCAGATTTATCTTCTTCGTCTACTTCATATACTATACCTCCTTTTATATGTCAATTATGTCGAAGGGATAGCCATGATGCTCTGGAATGTAACAATAGACTCAATTTTTCTTATCAAAGTTATCACACACCACAACATTGAATGCTATATTAGCTTCTTCTAACCTTTTAGGGGATAATCCTCAGTTTGCTGAAGCTGATGCTTACAACCATATTACTGCTGATGAATATGAATTGCAAGATGCAACCACCTATGAGGGTATTAAAGAAATTCATGCTGCTAACGAATAAGGTATGAGCATCACTCATACTGGTTTATATTTTGAAGTCTACTCCAAATCACACATTTAGTCTTATTAACATTCTTCTTGTCCCAAAAGCTTCGCAAAATTTGCTATTTGTTCACAAATTTACATCAGATAATCATTGTTCGATGACCTTGATTCCTATGGTTTTATTGTGAAGGACTTATTCACTGGGAAGATAAATTTATAAGTCCCACATGATAATGTCTTGTACCCACTTCACTTCATCTATCACTTAACTTCTAATAATGCCATCTCTAGTGTCAATGCAACACTCTCTTCTGATGTTTGGCATAAGAGACTTGCACATCCCTCTTTTCAGACTATGATGCTAGTTTGTAGTTCTTTGAATTTACCAAATGTATTAAAATCTCCTTTACTATGTAATGATTGTTAATTAAGCGGGAATCATAAGTTTCCCTTCATTATATCTACACATAGAAGTATACAACTTCTGGAGTTGTTACATCCTGATTTATGGGGTTGTTGTCCTGTAACATCCATTTATGGATACAAGTATTATATCAATATAATTGATAATCACTGAAAGTTTTGTTGGATAAATCCTTTATTTGAGAAATCTAATTTCAGGAAAGTATTTTATCAGTTCAAAGCTCAAGTAGAAATTCTTTTGAACACAAGAATTATAACAATAAGAACTGATGGTGGTGAATTTTTTTTAAATAAGGAACTATCTTCTTTCTTAGCAGACAATGGAATTTCCCATGAGATATCTTGCCCACATACACCTAAATAGAATGGTGTAACAGAATCTAAGAACATGCATCTTAATGATGCGAGAAGGACATATCTCATTCAGTCTAGTATTTCAGCAAATTTTTGGGTTGAAGCCTTTTCAATAGATAATATACTATTAACAGATTACAAGATCAATTGGTTTAAATCTCCGTATGAGCTGTTATTTCATAAAGTTATAGATTATCTTGAGAGCTTTTGGTTGTTTGTGTTTTCCATGGTTAATACCATATACTTATCATAAACTTGAAACAAGAAGTTTTTCTTGCATCTTCATAGGTTACAACAACTCTCATAGGATGTTGCTACTGGTAGAGTATATGTTCTTAAGCATGTCACCTTTAAAGAATCAGTTTTCCACTTAAAAACTCTCAATTTGCATAGTCTACATCTGATAATTTTACCTCTCCTACTGATATTGTGTTTCCAGACCTGCTAAAACCTCATCTACTTCAACTGATATTTATATCTCACAAGCAGCCTCACCAACACAATCTACAGTACTTCAACAATCTCCTACAACTGTTACTGCGTCTTATGCAGATTTGAATTTACCTTCCACATTGGTTGATAATGCTCATATAACGACTACTAGAGCTAAGGCATGTATTTTTAAGCCTAAAATATATCCAACAAAATATTCTTTATATGCATCTATTTTAGCTCAAAAATTACAAGTTTTAACCTGTTTAGTCAGGCACAAAAATTACAAGTTTTAATCTGTTTAGCCAGGCACAAAAATCTCCTTCATGGAGACACTCACTTGTTGATGAATATAATGCCCTATAATCTGCTGGCACTTGGATAAAAGTACTACCACATCCTTCTCAAAATGTTGGCACTTGGTGATGAAGTTTTTTAAGTGGTAAGTAAAGTGGTTCGTTTAAGACTTGTAGAGATTCGTTTTAGACTCAAATTTTGATTTCAATATTTTAGAGAAAACTGAGACAAAGGATTCCACCATTAACCAATTATCAGTGATTCAATAATAATAATAATTATGCAACTCATACATTCAATTTGATTCTTAAATATTGCCTAGACAAGTAGATTCTCAAAACAATAGTTGTAAATCGAAAACATGGACGATCAAAAGACTTAACCTAAGCATGACCCGTCAGTTGAAATGACAACCACTTAATCAGAATCATATATTCAATTTCAATTCAATGCAAATAATCATAAAGAATTGCAATAATTAATTTAAATAGAATTTACCACATAATAATTGGAAAAACGGCTTCCTACGTCGCCTCAACAATGGGGTTTAGCTCCTCATATTATTCACGTGCTCAAAATAGGTGTTCATAACTTAAAAGTGTGAAAAACAAGAGAAAACTAATAAAGCAGCGAGTTTGTAATAGATATAATTGTTAAAGAACTCACTATTACAGAGACTACTGTTACAGAAGAGACCCTAACTGGAATAATTGTTGCAGGACTGTTACAAATTCGAAATAAAAGGTGACAGTTTTTGTTGTCTTCTTCTTCCTCTCGACTGTGTATCTCTGCTGGTGATGTACACGTCTATGCAGCTCTAGTTTAACTCCTCAAACTTCCCCAAAGTCTCGACAACCCTGTTAGGATACCCTCTCCCTATTTATACCCTACAGGGCAATTAAATCCCGAGAAATCTTCAATTCTTTTACCTCAAGTCTCGGCTTTCCTTCTTTTCCATGCTACTTCACGCGTCATCTGATGCGCTGAATACTTCCCAAAATCTCAATACATAAATCTCACAGAGACTATCCTCTTATATTTTCCGTAACTTCCACGAATAAACACACAGAAAATTACGGTTTTGACTAAGGTCCGAGTAAGCTTCATATGTTATTTTCTTTTCTATCTCCACCTTCTTTGGTATGTTGGCATGCGCCTCCTGAATTTCCAAAACTCCTTCCAAACTTTCCAAACTGAGATAGTGTTGAATCTATGAGAATTTTGTCACCTATTTCACACGTAATTACCAAGTATAAGTCCAAAATCCCGAGATATCTTTACTGCAACATCCTTGCCGAGATTGAGGAAATAAACTTCCCTTTTAATCGATTCTGAAGCTCCTATCCATCCTTGTTTACCCTTAGTAGGCCTAAGTAGCCCAAATCCGAGACAAAATCCAAGATAAACTTGTCCAAACTGGTTCCATCATATTACGCAGATGACCAGAAAACTTCCCGCCAAAAGTAATTCTTTGAACGTGAAAAAAGAGATGCCCCCTAACCATAGTAAGGGGTGCAAATAGACATGGGGTGTCCCTTATCAGTTGGGTGCCCCTTATCCAAACTGAGAGTCCGAATAGTAGGTGTCCTCTAGGTGCCTTTATTAACTTTTCGATCCGATTTCTCCACAAAAGATTATTTCTCCAAAAACATAAAGTAATCATATAACTACAAAATCGAGCACTAACAATACACATAATTGAGACCAAAATAGACATATAAATGCGTCTATCAAATACCCCCAAACTTATTATTTGCTAGTCCTCGAGCAAATCAAATCTAGAAAATAAAATTCTAAATCATTGTCGCAGGCATCGTCGGTTGCATTTAGCGTATGCAACAAGCCTTTAAACCCCTAGGTGGCCCTAGTGGCCGAGTTATAGTCTCGGGAGGGCTTACCAGAGATATACCCATAAAACCTTTACTTCAGACCCTAGCTATCTAGGCAGAACCTTGGAAGGCACTAAAGAATCTTCTTGGTTGGCATACTTATTGATTACAAGAGGAAGTACCCTGATGCGAAATTCCAATTGTTGTACATGAGTTTGCACTCAAGTGTACTAAAATTCATATATAAGTGACAGAGCTCTACTCAGATATTTTCTGGACACCATAATCGGAGTCAACCAATCACATGGATAGATTAAGAAGATGGATGTAGAGAAAAACGTAGATGGTTTTGATGTTGACTAAGGTGAACGGTCTTTTTCATATCTATCTGAAGGCCACTGCCAAAATAAACTTATCCTAATGGACTGAGATACCGGTCTGACTAATATCAACACAACTGGCATATACAAGGGAATCAGTGGTCAATAATCCTAACTCTAGGTCAACACAACTGGCATATACAAGGGTTCCAGCGGCCGACTTTATTGAATTTGTTCCGGTTGGTTTGATGGTCTGGTCTCTTTTTTTCTTTCTTTTTTTCATAATATATATTTTTCTTTTTCTTTTTCTTTTTCATTCATTCAATTTTTTTTATTTTTTTTGGGTATCTCAATCACTCTATTTCACCCTAGCAGTGGTAACAACTTGAATCGTGAGCCCCACCCAATCACTTAGATAAAATAAAAAAAATAAAAACAGAAGTGAAAAGGACTCAACGAGATATGGCGAAACTACCATGTTATTTCTAACACATGAGCTCTGTGCTTTTATGAATAGACTCTTATAAATGTTTCCATCTACTCAGATTGGTTCCTCAACTCCTACAACCAAAATGCTTCCATCCACTTAGATAGGTTAGTGTCATCCTTAATAAGCATAAATTTCTAGGCTCTGGAGTTTATTTATTGCAACTAAAAGGTTTCTCCATACCCCCAAACTTAAATCTAACATTGTCCTCAATGTTCTAAAGATGAAATTAAAAACATGAACAAGGAGAAACTGTTACCATTTGAATAAAAAGAGATAAGGAAATATATTACCGTGTCGCATGAATATTGGGTTACCTCCCAAGAAGTGCTAAGTTTAAAGTCTTCAGCCAGACTAAGAAAGGATTAGTCACCTCATAAAATCATAGAGTAATAGCCGGAAATTCTGTGGGTCATCAAGACCAAATAGAGCTATCACAAATAAAAGGAATCTGCAATCTGCCAAGAGAATAAACAAATAAAGCACACTCTTGTCTAGTCTCCTGTTTAAGACAACTACATCTAGCTGTGGTTCAGGTTCAGGTTCTATAACTGGGTCCAAATAAAATATTTTCATGGGTTGCATTTCCTCGTAGCTAAGATTCGATTCAGGTATTAGAGTCTGGAAAAACTCAAGTAAAAATTTAGAAGAACATAAAAATAACCTAAATAACTGCGGATCCTCTAAGTCAATCAGATTTGACTTACACAGCAGACCACAATGAGAGTGGTGGTCTTCGTTAAATAAATGTGTCGACTCTAATCTCCTAAATTAATTATGTTTAGTCTCAAAAGTTAATAATCGACATATCTGAAACTTATATGTTCCCACAATTGGTTGAAAATTATTTGGTGGGAAAAGAAAACCAATCTGGGTATCATAGCCTGGGTAAACCACATCAACTAGAGGATGGGTTTCTAACAACTGAACTTCCTTATGGACATCACTAGGTTCAGGAAAACATGTATGAAGATAATCTTGTAAAATGGTTGAGGCACATATGTCAAGTCCCAAGTGAGGGTCTTTTATAAGAGTTAAAGCACATGGAGTAGGATAATCACCCCCAAACTTAGAATTTTGGGTGTCTCTAGATAGACTAGCTACAATTTCCCTAATTTCTAGATCATCATAATCCTGAAAATGGTCAATTGCTTTTTGTAGGTTATACTCAGGTGATGCATCCTCACTCATATTTAAAAGCTCTACGAGTTCATCTTCTTTGTCTAAGACTATTGTTTCTAAATCGCTAGACTCTAAAATAGTATTCTCAGAATAAACTCGTTCCTCTAAACCATTATCGGCTTCGTAATCAAAAGGAAATACTACATCGTCTAAAATAGGGGTATCTCTAGTCGAATCCTCGTCCTTTTGAATAGGTGAATAATTGTTAAAATTATTAGGATCTGAACCAAAAACAATATTTTCTTGAAGGTCAATATTTGAAGTAACAGATTCCTGATTACTATACCTACATATTTCAGATTCTTCATCGACACTATCCTCGTCATAATCATCGTAATAACATGAAAATGGTTGAACCTCATCTAAATAAGTAGTGTTACCAATTCTAACCTCGTCATCTTGATTATGCAAATAACTATCCTCATTTTCAAGGATATTATTGGAAACACTAAGATTATTTCAAGCAAAACTGTTCGGGCCTCTAACAAAAGCTTTTGTGTCGACTCACATGACTTCCTTATGGTATCGTGACTCGACTCACATGACTTCCTTATGGTATCGTGTATAAAAGGTTCACTCATGGGTGCATTTTGTTTATTCATTTCTAACACACACCTATTTGTATTCTCAGTTAATTGTTTGAGAGACTCTTCCAGAGTAAGAACAGGTTTAGAAGGACCATAATAGGGACTAGTTTTCAACATTTTCATTATATTGTCCAAAGACGAGGAACTAGAACTTATTTTCTTGCTCGTATGACCGGTGCGTATGTGGATAGTAATTGGGCTCACCATGGCATGGACCATAACCTTCAAAAGTTTGATGTTCCCAACCACTATTCACACTATGGTCAAAGTAATGCCCATTTTGAAAATCAATTGGATATTCGTTGTATTGGCTATTGTAATACCAGTTCGACATTCTATTATAGGGGTGTGAGTTGTCACACAAAATAAAACCCACTGACAGGGGATTCGTGGGTGGATAGAGTCTTACCTCCCTTACCAGACGGGCGATGAACCGTTGAATTCGACTCATGCCACCGACTCCTATGTCAGTGTACGAACCCGAGGGGCTGAGACAGTATCGTAACTGTCGTCCTTCCCTGCAAATAATTTATATTTAATTTTAACCCTTCCTTAGGGTTTTAAAAATAATGTCTAGTCCAAAAAAAATAAAGTCCAAAAAGTGTCCAAAAATAAAAAGAAAAACTACAACAGTGAAACATTTACAGTTTCTAAAAATAAAAAGAAATAAAGTCTAAATAAAATAAAATATGTACAAAATCTTCTTCACTCCATGGACTCCTCTTTTCTTTCCTTGTTTGGCGATGCTTTCCTTTTATAGCACTTTTTATTTCCTTGTAGCTTCGCTCCAAATCTGAAAAGAATCAAAAAAATACCAAAGGCGTAAAAGAGAAAAAATAATAAAATAAATAAAACAAATCTAAATACAAGTCTGCGTCGACGGCGCCAAAAATTGATGTAGTTTTTTAAGTGGTAAGTAAAGTGGTTCATTTAAGACTTGTAGAGATTCGTTTTAGACTCAAATTTTGATTTTAAGATTTTAGAGAAAACTGAGACAAAAGATTCCACCATTAACCAATTATCAGTGATTTAATAATAACAATAATTATGCAACTCATATATTCAATTTGATTCTTAAATATTGCATAGACAAGTAGATATTCAAAACAATAACTGTAAATCGAAAGCATGGATCATCAAAACACTTAACCTAAGCATGACCCATCAGTTGAAATGACAACCACTTAATCAGAATCATATATTCAATTTCAGTTCAATGCAAATAATCATAAAGAATTTCAATAATTAATTTAAATAGAATTTACCACATAATAATTGGAAAAATGGTTTCCTTCGTCGCCTCAACAATGGGGTTTAGCTCCTCATATTATTCACGTGCTCAAAATAGGTGTTCAGATCTCAAAAGTGTAAAAAACAAGAGAAAACTAATAAAGCAGCGAGTTTGTAACAGATATAATTGTTACAGAACTCACTATTATAGAGACTACTGTTACAAAAGAGACCCTAACTGGAATAATTGTTGCAGGACTGTTACAAATTCGAAACAAAAGGTGACGGTTTTTGCTGTCTTCTTCTTCCTCTCGATTGTGTATCTCTGCTGATGATGTACACGTCTATGCAGCTCTAGTTTAACTCCTCAAACTTCCCCAAAGTCTCGAAAACCCTGTTAGGATACCCTCTCCCTATTTATACCCTACAGGGTAATTAAATCTCGAGAAATCTTCAATTCTTTTACCTTAAGTCTCGGCTTTCCTTATTTTCCATGCTGCTTCACGCGTCATCTGATGCGCTGAATACTTCCCAAAATCTCAATACATAAATCTCACAGAGCCCATCCTCTTATATTTTCCGTAACTTCCACGAATAAACACACAGAAAATCACAGTTTTAACTAAGGTCCGAGTAAGCTTCCTATGTTATTTTATTTTCTATCTCCACCTTCTTTGGTATGTTGGCATGCGCCTCCTGAATTTCCAAAACTCCTTCCAAACTTTCCAAACTGAGATAGTGTTGAATCTATGAGAATTTTGTCACCTATTTCACACGTAATTACCAAGTATAAGTCCAAAATCCCGAGATATCTTTACTGCAACAGCCTTGCCGAGATTGAGGAAAGAAACTTCATTTTTAATCGATTCTAAAGCTCCTATCCATCCTTGTTTACCCTTAGTAGGCCCAAGTAGCCCAAATCCGAGACAAAATCCAAGATAAACTTGTCCAAACTGGTTCCATCATATTATGCAGATGAACAGAAAACTTCCCGCCAAAATTAATTCTTTGAACGTGAAAAAGAGATGTCGCCTAACCATAGTAAGGGGTGCAAATAGACATGGGGTGTCCCTTATCAGTTGGGTGCCCCTTATCCAAACTGAGAGTCCGAATAGTAGGTGTCCTCTGGGTGCCTTTATCAACTTTTCGAGCTGATTTCTCCACAAAAGATTATTTCTCCAAAAACACCTACAAAAACATAAAGTAATCAAATAACTACAAAATCGATCACTAACAATACACATAATTGAGACCAAAATAGACATATAAATGCATCTATCACTTGGATGAAAATACCACCACATCCTTCTCAAAATGTGGTCGGTCGTAAGTAGGTATTCAGACTTAAACAAAATCCATATGGTTTTATTTCCAAATACAAATCTAGGCTTGTATCTAAGGGTTTTCACCAACAGGAGGGTATTGATTATTCTGGGACTTTTAGACCAGTTGTAAAGCCTATAAATAATAATAATATTGGCAAATATAGTTTACTTCAACTGGTCAATCTCCCAACTAGATGTCAATGATGCTTTTTTTGCATGGTGATTTGGCTAAGGAGGTATATATGCTGCAACCTCCATATTTTATTGATGCAGAAGATCCAAAATGTTTGCAAACTCCACAAGTCCCTCTATGGTCTAAAGCAAGCTCCAAGGGCTGGTAATAGTGACAGGCCTACCTCCCTGCTCATATATGGATTTCCAGCATCTATGGGTGATTTTTTCTGGAAATGAGATTTTTTCTGGGACACTTGTTCACGTCTTTCTAACCAAATCACAATGCATCTTTTGTCCTTGTTCCTCTAAGAGCATCTCCAATAGTGGGTGCTAAAAATCCTATGTAGAATTTTCATTTAGATCATTATTATGAAGCTATATATATGTGGCAAAAAGTAATGCTTTGTTAATGAACTATCTCCCTTTTTATTATTAAAATTTGTTTTTAGATAATGATAAAATTAATGCCCTTTTTTTCAGTTGGTCCAGAAGAATTCATTTAAAGATAAAAATTTAAAATATAGTTAAAAAAATTAGTTTAAAATATAGTTAAAAAGATGACATGGAGGTCATTCCCAAGATCTAGATAAGACTTTATCTAAGATCTTCGTATTTATTTTGACATCATTCCTACTTAATAAGACCCACTTCTGGAGATGAATCTAATGCAAAGAAGGGTCTAAATCCTACGTATCATAAGAAAATAAAACTCTCACCCTCTATTGGAGATGCTCTAATACTTCAAAATCGGATTTGATGAAATAGTATAGAAGGCGTTGATACTCTAATGTCCATGCAAGGAGAATGGGGAAAACTACTCTAAGAACATCTCCAATAGTAGGTCAAAAAAATCCTACGTGGATGTCATTGTTAGACCTCTATTTATTCAGATTTCATCCATGGATCTTAATAAGACCCTTTACACTAAAACTCATCTCCAACAGTTGAGGCTATACCATGTATTTTAGATTTAGATAAACATTAAAAAGATACTACCTCCGTCCCACTATTAGTTGACCTAGTAGTATAATTTATAAATGATTTATCTCTCAAATTATATCACGGATATTCGTAAATTTTATATCATTCAAAAGCATTTTAAAACACATGCGTAATGAATATAAGCATGAGTATCAAATGATATAAAATCAACTATTAATGAGACAAAATCTAAAAATAAATAGGTCAACTAATAGTGGGACGGAGTGAGTACTATTTAGCCGGATTCTATTATAAACCTAAAGCTTAATTACTAAGATGCCCTTTGTGTCTAAGTTTAGGGTTTACATATCTTGGACACCAAGTCATCTATCTATATAAATAGAGACTTAAACATTGTATTCTAGACACTATGAATAAGAAATATCTCTCTCTTCTTCCCTTCTACTTTGTGTCTCCTTACCTACTTTGTAGTTTCACAAGATGTTATCTCGCACGTTGCTCTTCTAGTTAATCACATGCTTTACAGTTAGGCATGTTGATCGCCAAGAGAATTGGTCAGATGGATTAGGCTTTCAAAACACGATACAGAGGGATGTTTCTTAACCTTTAACCTTAGTTGTTTTACTAACTTTGTATCTAGTGGTTCCGTTTGATTCACACATTAGACCGCTAGCTAACTCTTCTTTTGTCCTTGTATGCTGTTTTGTTTTAGGTCGATTGAATCATTACGTTCTCCAGTATCTCAATCGGAGTGCATGAGAGCATATATACTAGAGAACGAACTCATCATGAAAACAGTAGATTTCTTATTCTCTGTTCTTATATTGTTATATTAATTAATTGATCAAATATTATATTCCTTTTTCAATTCGGTGATCAACATTAATGGGGGATGATTTTTTTCCCTTATACATCGTGGTGTATTCCTTGGACAGGGATTTTATATCTTTATAACGCCTAATATGATAATATCATTCTCTATTTTTTCTGAGGTGCAATTAAAATCCATTAACCCTTAAAAGAGAGAAAAAGCCACATCGTCAATATTTTGGGGGCGTAGGTGATCAACTTTGTAAAACAAGTTTGATTTTCCTTTCTTCTCTTATATTTTTCATTAAAAAAAATCCATCGAAAGATGATTTATAGTTTATATTCCTCTAATGAAACTATAATCATAAAAATTGGTATTATCAATTTATACTAATCACGTGCATGGTTGAAAAACCTACGTCCAATTAACTTTAGTATATTTTTCTATTGGATGAATATCATGTGTTTACATATATGGTTTTTACAAGAAACCATATGTGAATTACAAAATGGATTTTCCATATACGATGACTAAAACGATTTTCTTTCTCCCTATCGTTAAACGAATTTGGCATATCGTTTAAACTGTTTGGCATTCCCAAATTAGTTGTTTTCTTATCCAATTTGATTTGATATGTTTAGTCGATTCTAAAAAAAAAAAAAAAAAATCAAAGGGTGCGCACCCGACTTGTTAGCCTATATCATTAGTCTTAGTAGTGACATCGTAATAGTGATTAAATCGATCTTGAATTTAATTTATTTTGAAAAAGAAGTGTCCAAAATTTCGTTCTAGATCACTATCTCGTTGGCCTTATAGGTCACAATTTTTATCCTTTTGGAGTTTTATTTGCATATATGTTTTTGGTTACAACCAATAAAATATGTGGTTGATGTTGAGTTTGTATGTCAAGTAGACTGCAATTTTATTTTCTGAAGAGTTTTTTTACGGCTTTTGATGTCGTTATCTACAGTACAACCGGTGTTGTTAAAATCCAGAGATTAGTATGAGTATATGTCCTTGATTTAATCGGATAATACTCTACGAAACTAGTTTTTCGTTTTTATGAGATAAAAATATTTCTGCCATGATCAGGAAGAGACTATATAATACCAGCAAAAGTTGGTGTTAATTAACTTGAAACTTATATCAATTTCTATCCCATCACGATCAAACCGATTAAGGCTATTATTTTATAATCGGCGTGAAATTTCTCGTTTTGCTTTCATATAAGCTTTTGCCTCTTAAGAGGAAATCCAGTCACATCTAGCTGATAAGTAGCGTTCTATAAGAGGCTACAGGTAGTGCTCCAATAGAGTGTACCAAATTCACATTCTCAAATATGTTGTCTTCTCACTTGAAGATGAGGATATTACAATGCCCGGAGGCGCTTGTACCAATATTTGTGTTAATTTCAATATATATACGTGAAAACTGTGTGGAATCGTAATAAGATACTACGATTGTCGAATATTCATTTATGGTAGCTACTGAAATAATAGAGACGGTGGTTGTTAACCCATCTACATAAAAATATCGACATATGTGATTGGTTGGCATACAAACCAAATTAAGTTGGATTAATTTCTCAATTAACGCAACTTTGGATCCAAGACTTACACCTTAAAATTGCCAAACCTCATTACTTACAGGTTGGTGTAGTCTTCATGCGTTATACGAGAAATATGTTCCTTTTTAGGACGATTTAAGGGTTAAATTTTTGCTCAAACCCTAGGATTGATTTAATAATTTTTGTTTTCTATGTATAATGCTTTTGGCGTGGTAGTCCTTGAAGGACTCATATTGCATTTACACAAGAAATGTGATTTGGAACATATTCAAATTTGTAATCCTTGTAGGATTCAAATTATATTCAGATAACCACCTGACTCGATTATGTTAGGTTTTAACAATCCTTTTTGTGTTTATACAAATTTGGTACCAAAAAAAAAAAAAACTGAATTAATTAGTTGATGATATCAACATTATAGGTCTTTTGATGAGTTCTTAAAACCACAAAAATCCACGTTTTAGCAACATAAATATTATTTTTCTTAAATTTGCAGTTAAAGTATTATGCTTGCTTAAAAATTGTCTATGATATTGGCTACAATTATGATTTGGAGCTTGTTTTCTATCAATAGTATAAAGCAGAGTTTAGCTAACTTTGCCTATCTGAGTGGTGGTCAGGATTTATCTTTGGCAAAGATAAATCAAAGGTTGTGGTTCTCCGTGCCACACCCTACAAGTCGCACACGTGGTGTTTATTCCAATATTATGAATTAAAAATGAATACTCAAGTCAAGATATGGAATTTCAAAAATTATAACGGGGAGGTTCGAACTCATGACCTATTGTGTAATAAGAGTGGCCTCTAACCATTGATCCACCTTGGTTGGAATTGATAGAAAAGATAAATCAACAGTGGTTGTTTGTTCAACTTAAATATTAATTAGTATAAGTGATTTGTCTAGAGAGAAGATAAATCTATGGTTATGGTTTGTTCAACTTAAATATTAATTAGTATAAGTGTTTTATTAATTGATGTCTCATTAATTTCTCATGATAAATGATTTATTAATTTTACATCATAAATATCCCTTAATTAATATTAATACATATCTCCATCATTAAATAATAATTTTGACAAAAATTATTTCAATAGATATTAGTGGTGGTGGTGGTAGTAGAGGAAGAAGTAAGTGGTGGAATCGGTGGAAGGTGTTACTAAGTGGTGGAGGCGGTAACATTAGTTTTGGTGGAAGAAATAGTGGCGTTGGATGGTTTTAATGGCGGTGGTATTGGTTTTTTCTTTTTGAATCAAAAATAATTAAAAAAATTACATGACGGGTAACATTGTATTGTGAAAAGTATAGTTGGTTGTTTTTGACACAATCAAAAAATGCGGATAACAAATACTTTTGGGATGATACCAAATCATATAAGACAAAATGGTTGTTTTTGGTACCACTGATATCTTTGGTAACCGTTCGTACGCATGATTTTCAGTATTAACAAAAAACATATAGTTGAATAAAATAATTGACGACCTAAGTTTGTTAAATCTAAACTATATACATGACGTGTGGGATTAAAAGTTATAAGTGTGCCCAATATTCTACGAGGGATGGAAAATGATGCATGTGGAGAAAGAAGTGATATCTGGTGGTTTGTGGTACTGGACGGTTTTGATGAGTAGTAGTTGACTATGTTAATTATGTGCTGCTACAAAAGGATAACACCATAAATTAAAATGTGGTTGATCGTCTTAATTCTAATATAAACTCGGTTAAAATACATGAAAATTAAGAAGAAGAAAAAAACATTTGGATGTCACGTTATATAATAAATAACACTAAAAACTACATATTTAGTACCAAGGTTTCTCCGTCCAATAGATAAATCTAAGGTTGTATTGAGATCCCGTAAGCAGAGGACGAGTTGATCTTGGATTTCTGAATGATAATGAATATAATGAAACGCTCCCTCTCGGTTTCTCCAATGAAAACCGAAACCTTCTAAAAAAATAATCAATCGAACAACACTTAGATGGAATGCATCACCACCAGTGTAAACTTCTCTGAATTGCTACATATCCAGTGAAATTTCTACATATTAATCTGGTGATTTCGTCCTACCGTAGTTTTTAACGAGGCATGCAATTAAATCTCTAATAGTGATTTTAAAGGTATTTAATAATTACAAAATTCTCTTATAAGTTTTGTTTATGCAAGTATTGATTTAACTTGGGTTCTTTTATATTTTTGTGTTAAGTTGATGACTTTTTAATTTGAATAAATGTTCGGTTAACAAACTTTGATACATATAGGGTATTTTCTTTGTAGAACTGATGTTAGTCTCTCATTTTTCCCGTTAGCACTTTGTTTCGATCTCGTATTTGTAGACATTATTTGACTAATGTTGGGGTATTTGTTTAATCTCAAGGCCGATTAAACCCAATGTGTATTGTATACATTGAAGGCGACAGAAGTTTGTGTCGGCTCTACCTTCAAACTAATAATTTTTCTTCGGAAGGTTAGTTGAATTTATGTAGATACAAATATCAATATGAATATGCTCTTTAAAACTCCAAATTACTTGAGGAACACTAGATGTGATAACGTCATTCATGCACTACTTAGCATAGTTGGTGTGACATCTTTTTATCCACGAATTTCTTCAATTTTATGTTATCAATATGATTGAGAAAGAATCTTACACATATTTTGATTTACTTTTATAAGTTTATTTTTTCAACTCACATGTGTGTATCTCAGCCTTCCAATAGCCAAGGGTTCTTCATTTTTATAACTCTCACATTTGCAAAAAATAAATAAATGGTGTTTATCTATAGTAGGGAAAATATTATGGGTTTTTGCTTCACTCCTTAGAGCATTAGTTATCAATAATTTCGGAACAAATGTATTCATAAACATCATGGAGTTGGATTGGTAGTTTAGGTATATGTACTGTTAGATGAAATATTCTTTTTGGAGTTTGAAATTATGGTATGATGGAACAATAAATGGGGAAAATTTTTATTTACTTTATTTTTTATTTTATTTTCATGTTGGCACAACATTATTACTCCGTCCAGATAATAAATTGGAATAACATGCTTAAGTAAAAAATAAAAAGATCAGGTAACCCATTTTTTTCCCCAAAACCTATTTGAATATCAAAATAATTACTCACGAATAAAATGAAGCAAGAGGAATGCGAATAATATCGTATTAGAGACAAATCATCTCGTGCCGTTATGGCACGGGTTAAGATCTAGTAACACTCATATAGTTAAGTTAATTAGCATCCATATTTACGTCAAAAGTTGAACTCTTTTTCCTTCGTTTCAGGTTTTGTCCTATGTGGTTTTCCTGACAAGGTTTTCCTGGCAAGGTTTTAATGAGGCAACATCTCGACGACATTGAATTTTTATTCATAATGACATTGCGCTCTTTTTCCTTCATCCAAATTTTTTCCCATTGGGTTTTACTGATAAGGTTTTAGTGAGCCAAATTTTATTCAACATGGTGGTTTAATTTAATAAAGCAAAACGAGCACAAATATCAACATTTTTGAAAGAAAATTAAACGTCAACGAGATGTTGCCTCGTTAAAACCTTGTCAGGAAAATCACATGGGACAAAACCTGAAACGAAGGAAAAAGAGTACAAATTTTGACGTAAATATGGATGCTAATTAACTCAACTATATAATTGTTATACAAAACAAGCACCAAATCATAACTATAGTCTATATCATAGACAAGTTTTAAGCAAGCATAATATTGTAACTGCAGATTTAAGAAAAATAATATTCACGCTTCTAAAGCGTAGAATTTTGTGTTTTTAAGGACTCCTTAAAAGACCTATATTGTTGATATCATCAACTAATTAATCCGGAATTTTGGTTTTATACCAAATTTCTAAAAACACATAAAGGATTTTTAAAACCTAACATAATCGAGTCAGGTAGTTGTCTGAATATAATTTGAATCCTACAAGGATTACAAATTTGAATATGTTTTCAATCACAATTCTTGTGTAAATGCAATATGAAGCCTTCAAGGACTACCACGCCAAATGCACCATACATGGAGAACAAAACATTATCGAATCAATCCTAGGGTTTGAATAAAAATAAATAAAACCCTTAAATCGTTTTAAAACGATCAAACTTCTCGTGCAATGCATTAATGACAACACCAGCCTGTAATTAATCGGCTTGGGAATTTTAAGGTGTTAAGTCTTGGATCCAAAATTGCATCAATCGAGAAGTTAATCCAATCTAATTTGGATTAGATGCCAACCAATAACGTATGTCGATAATCCAATCTAATTAGAGGGGTTAACAACCACCATCAATTATTATTTTAGTAGTTACCATAAATGAATATTCGACAATCATATTAGCTTATCACAGTCACACACAATTTTTTTTATGGCTTTTAAAGTCATTGTCTACAGTCCAACTGGTATTATTAAATCCAGAAATTATATGACTATATGTCCTTGATTTCATCGGATAATACTCTAAGAGACAATTTCCGCCAGAATCGGGGGGAGACTCTATGCTATTAGAGGTTGACATTAATTAACTTAAAGATTATAATTTTAATTGAAGAAATTTATGAAATAGATAAAATTTAAGAAACCATCATTTGCATATTAAAAATTATTATTTTTTAAATAAAATTGATGACACGAAATTAGTTAAGGGTATTTTAATTGAAGAAATTTATGAAATAGATAAAATTTAAGAAACTATCATTTGCATATTAAAAATTATTATTTTTTAAATAAAATTGATGACACGAAATTAGTTAAGGGTCAACCCAGCATATTAAAAATTATTATTTTTTAAATAAAATTGATGACACGAAATTAGTTAAGGGTCAACCCAAAGGTGTAGCTAAGACTTTCTTTACAGCCTTCATGTTTAATATTTAATCCCCTCCTGATTTTTAGGACCTAACCATTGGAGATGCATTTATACTAAATGATGATCTAAAATCCTACGTGTCATTCAAAAATAATATTTTCACCCTTTGTTGGAGATGCTCTAGGAGAATGGGGAAAAGAAACGAAAACTCAGCCTATCTATTCTTATTCCGTGCGTCTATTTCAGTTTTTAACTTTTTATCAGTTTTGACATTGTAGTGGCCCAAACGTCAAACTATAGAACATCAGTTGGATACATTCATGGAAAATTAAAAATTTGGGCCCAACAATTTAAGGCTCTAGGGGATGGCCTGGCTGGCCAAGCCTATAAGACCGCTGTGCACTCACTTGCGTCCCAAATTCCAATGAACCATTCACACCTAAAACTTCAAGAGCATGCAACACACCAATTTTACTGGCTAAATGATAATGATCTTTCTCTGTGTGCCCTTGCATAGTTTTCAGGCGTTCGACTCCTACTTCGACCCATTGGCCCTCTTTCATGAGGTGAACCAGAGTAGGATGACTCTCGTTTGTACCTTCTCTCATCAGGTGAATATGACCTGTTCAGGTAAAGAGGTTAGGGTTAGATGTGTCACAGTGCAGTTCTTGTCAGGTAAACACAACAAAAACGTAGTTTTTACCTTGAGTAACGCCCTGGCCTTGGGGAGCAGGGATAATAACCTGGGCTCCTAGATCGATATCGTTCCTGGCGTGGCGACCGAGAATAACGTGGTGAGTGGCGAGCGGGGGATCGTCGCCTATCATATGACCGACCCCTGAAAAAAATATCATCAACAAATTATAAGAATTAAAAAGTTACATTTCATAATGCACGCATCTCTAGAGTTACATAGATAATACCATACCAAACATAGAACACATCTCGATCCCCAAGACAGATCCACAATCCAATTAACGACGATATAACCACGACAGATAAATCCAAATAAGAACTGAAGGATAGCAGAAGAACGGACTTGATGTTTCTCTAGCCTGGGGTCACACCTTATAAGTAAGAATCTGGTGAAACATATCTACACCAAAATCCAGCCAGGATTCCACCACAAGCTAAAACCAATACCAGGAAATGGCTGCTCTGAACGTTGGGAGCAAGTCCCAAAATCGGAGTCTATAAGCAGTACTTCCAAAATTCTAAACTTTCAATTTCTAACATCTGCAATAGTTCTCCAATCTTTTGTCCTTTCAAGACTTCCGAAAAATCCAAGGCTTTTAGTCTTCCTTACTTACCTCAATGATTCAAATTAGAGTATAGCGGATAGTTTTTGACAACTCTATATAAGCTAAACCAATTCCATGTTCTGAATACTACACAGCAACCAACTCTATAAAAATATACTGCTGATTTAAAGTACTGTGACCAAAGAGAATCATATAAATAATGATATGGCCTAAAGAAAGATAAAAGGCAATATTACCTCACTCGTTCTCTTGCCCTCATGTCAGACGGCTTCTTCCTGTTCTCCTCAGCAAATACAACTGTCAGCTCTCGCCCATGAAGAATTTGACCGTCCATCTGATATTTGGCTTCAGCAGCATCAGCAGGATCTATATACTGGACAAAACCAAAGCCACGGGGATCCCTGAAAAACAAGACTTTAACTCTCAAAAAATGGAATCAAAATGAGCAGCCTGTGAATAATTCGGGAGTATTCTGGTACACCAAATATTCGTACTAGCTGAAGTTATTGAGATAATATCCATGACAAGCCATGATAAGTACAGAAATGTTCAGTACTTTATAAAATTCAAGTAAAGGTAGCACTTTGGCTGCTGACCTTGCATGTGTCAAAGTATAAAGATGACTTGAAGTTCTTCAAGACTTTTAACATTCTTCAAATGTAACAAAACCTCTTTTTCTTCCATCCTCACACACATTAACATTCATCTTCAACAGAACTCTTATTACTTGATCTCTTCATAACCTTATTAGATCCACCGCTAAATTCTTAGTAACAATTTAGAAAAGCAAAGAAATAGTGGATGCTTAAGGAAAGAACGGGAAGAAAAACAGAGCTTATTTTTCCTTTTTAACACGCAGTCACAGGCATTGTTACTAAATATCATTACTACACTTGATTAAATAAGTATAAAAAAATAGAATCAGATTGTGGTCTTCTTTGTACTCCAATAGCTCAGAAAAGTTGAAAATAGCAGAGATCTGCTTACCCTGTGTAGTAATCTCGTGGCAGATAAATGTCCTTAAGAGGACCAAATTGACCGAATGGCCTACGGAGGTCTTCCGGTCTGCATCCAGATAAACCGAACTATAGAGTCAGTGGAATAAAATTATTAAGTAATTAGCATTCTGTTGGGGGGATTATTACACATAATCCACCACCCATGTGTCATAACACAAATGTCCAATCCATTTCACACTAGTAGGACAGAAAAGTTCAACAAAGGAATGAGAAAGAAAGAAATTCAGAAATCAGATGCATTCCTTAAACCTAAAACTTCCAGGGCCTTATAAAAACAAATTGCACTCGGGAAGAGGGTTGTGCAGGAGAATGTACACTCAATGTGCCACAATATTCCCACAATTGACCTTAGGTTTCAACCAGACCTTATAAATTACCATGCCCACACTCAATCTTCATACATTACGGCTGTTCCTGAGGAGTGCCCTCTTATGGTAGTAGTATACCTAGCTATTCCTAGAACATGTGGTACTGTGGCACATTAAACTAGAATTATTTTACAACATAGGAAGAATTTAAGTTAACCGCTGACTATGGCATGTTCAATATTGTAAATTGAAAATGAGAAAGCATAGATTGCAATAAGAATCTCATGTAATAAAACTAATCTTTTTAAGTCAAATCCTTCAAACAAAATATTAATACAATGATTTAACTCCTACTAGGATTGCAGTAAACAAGATGCTTGTGCAAGAACTTATGAGATTAAACTTTATTTAGTACGAAGAAGAGATGATGAATTTGTATCTGCCTCCTATCCAAGTATCAGAGTAGTACTTGTAAACATGTAAAAAGAACTTTACCGGTTACCCCCCTTGATCAAGATTCAAGGCTTTTGTGCTATCGCATATATATAAATAAACGTAAATTAAAATAACGGACACCAATACAGACAGCAATTGAAAATCTTACCTACTATCCCGTCGCAAATTGCGAACTAAAAGACTGGTAGGAAGATCTCTACTACGAGCTGCATATCGACCTCTAGGGCTAGGGCTTCGAACTCTTCTACCATAACCTCTCCTTGGAGGTGAGGGACTGTAACTGTAGCTTCTACCCCTCATTTGTATACACAATGCAACCTATTTCCAAACAACAAAAAACCAAAAAGGAAAAATTTATTAAGTACACAAAAATCAATAAACTTAACACTTTGTACAAGATACAGGAAAGAACATTATGCTATCATCAATAATTTACTCATGCTTCAAAAAAAAAACAAAAAAAAAAAAACTTTAGTTCTTCATCCTTCAAAGATAGAATATCGAGCGCAAAACATTGAAATTCAAAGGGGATAATCTGCGCAAATATATCTAATAATTTATGCTTCAAAGACAAAGAAAAAAAATTAATAATTTAAAACAATAATTTTTTTATTTTTTCAGTTGTTAATTTTAATTAATTGATGCAACCTCTGATGTAAAAGGGAGATCAAAATAAAAAAGATATAGGTTGTTTAGAATCACACTAAACAAGTATAAAAAGATTTGCATGTAAAATATAGCTCCTTGATGATACAGAAAATAAGTTATTCCAATGTAAATCATAAATCCAACAATCACTCAACACGATCAAATCAAAATTAACCTCCGAAGGTAAAACGTAGATCAAAATAAGATATAATGCATCGAAATCGACTATAACACCCCATCTTGTAATTTTGAAACATTGAGCTCTGAATTACCTCGATGATGTTTAGCTTTGGATAAAATTTCTGTCGCGTTATGTTTCTTTCCTCTCGTTAAAACGCAATCCCTTCTGTTCCAGAAACTTCCCACCGCCTAAATATTCGACACGCAATCATCTTAGCCTCGTTAAATTGGGCGAAGGAAACCCACGTTAAATGCTATAACGCGCGGCTTCGCATGGCACTTGTATAAGCTAGCGGATTTAACCCGTTCATAGTTCACAATTATTATCCTGACTTGATTGTGGTATACCCAGATTAATGTAGAAATTGACGTTTAATCCCAAAGTTACTGGGCTTGGGACACTTTAGTCCACCCATCTAAGGCCTAGTACTCTCTAGTCCTAAAAGTGAAAACTACTGGGAAACCCATTCTTAGGATCTTTTCCACTGTGAAACCCACCCCCAGAAATCTGAAGGCGCTCATCCATTTTCTAAGATAAAATTATTGTCAAGCCCAAATTTTATAAAATTATGTTTCATTTTCTTCTTCTTCTTCTTCTTCGATTCATTTTCTTCTTCCTCTCCACTCTACCGTGAATTCCCGACGAGTTGTGGTCGATTAAGAAGAGTGGGTATTGGTTATCACTCAAGTTGATTCAGATTTTGTGATGAATTGATGGAAGAATCGAAGAAGAAAATTAGGGTCCAGAGAATTAGGTCAAGAGAATTGATTCAGATTTTATAGTTCTCGATAAGATTAGGTCGAGAGAATTTCTATTAGGTTTTCATTCATTCCTAAATTTAAAAAAAAAATGAATCAAATTTCGAGATTGTCTGTGTGCGGATCGTTGTTAAGAAGAAACCCATTTACACAAAGGGTAGTGTCATCAAAACCCATATCTTCTTCTTCATTAATCTCGAATAATAATCCAGTTTCTTCTTATTCATCATCAAACCTAATAACAGTACTCATCTCAAAATTCCACCGCAGTTTTAATCTTCCTCCTCCACAAATCTTCTCAACCCCTGGAAACCATTCCCGGAAATTCAGTGGAGAAGTAGCAGTAGACTGTAACTTTAGCGATGATTATCTGAAAGATGAAATGTCTAAAGTTCATGATGCAGTACTCTACGCTTGGGATAACATAGAACGACGCACTCTACCTCCTCTTGATGCTGCCAAGGTACCGCCCGAGACATTTAATGCATTCAGGGAAAAATTTGGTCTTGACAATGGGGATCTTCCGCATCACCTGAAGAGATTCGAAGAAGAGATTGATATGTTAGAAGACTCCGTTGATAAATTTGCAGATGTTTGCTCGACCTTGAAATGGTAAAAGTTCTTCCATTTATGAGTTTATTGAATTGTGTCGACAAGACAAGCACTGTTCAGACTTAGATCACCAGCTTATATTTTAGTTTGTATTTTAGTGGGGCTTGTCTGGCCAAAATATACATCAATTAGTTTAGATTATTTTCGATTGAGCTCGCTGTCATAGTCCTCCATGAGCTTATTTACAGGCATAGTCCTCCATAAATATTGCTTATCTTGGTAAACCATGACGTCTTTAGATTAAACACAAACTAGTAGATTCCACAAGTTGGATGTGAACCCAGATCACAAGTTGGATTTTTCTGCAGTTTCATGACAATGGGTACAGTCAAACATATATCACCATTACGAACTTCTTGGTGTCTTGTCCATTTCTCATTTCATTGATTGGAAATTTTTGTATGACGAGAAACAAGGTTTGATGAAGGTAATAATATCTACGTTATGCTGATAATTTTTTCTTAGTATTGAAACCAACAAAAAACAAGGTTGCATAACTTGTTATGCACCTACAATAATATCTACATAACATGCTATGCAGTCATGAAAATGGATGCATAACCTGTTATGCATCCGAAAATATGACTGCATAATGCATTATGCATCGAGAAAATTGTTGCATAATGCATTATGCATCGAGAAAATGGATGCATAACCTGATATGCATCATTTAAATATGGTTGCATAACGCATTATGTATCAATTTTTTCTGTACGAACTAAAATCAACCAAAGCAATGGCTACATAACTTGTTATAAATGCATAACTTTGTTATGCAGTAGAGAAAATGGTTGCATAATTAGTTATGCGTCTGCAGAATGTGTTATGCATCATTTTTGGTGGCTGCATAATGGTTATGTATCAAGTTTTCGAAAAATTTGCCTAAAGTGATGATCACCTCCGATTTTTTCGTGAAAAACAAAAATTTGATATTCTTGTTTGTATTCGTTGCGTAGCTCTCTTAAAAAGATTTCCAACGATATAAAAATTTATAAAATTGTAAGGCGCGGATTTTTAAATATGCTATATCCAAGTTGCATTACCAATTATATCCCTGATGCATAACCTGTCATGCGGCTGCATAATCCGTCATGCATACAGTTTTAATAATTTCATATAATTATGGGTGTCACGTAAATAATTATGGGTGTCACCGTACCAAAAATTAATTGTGGGCTTGACAATGAGAATATTATTTTTTTTGGGTCTCCCCCTAAGTTTCCCGTCCTAAAAATCCCCGCCTCCAACAATTTAGTCCCAATATGGACGAGTTAGTCCAAAAATACACCGATTCATGAATATCTCGAATTTTCACAGTACCAAAATTACCCTTTCAGAATTTCCATATACGAACAATTTTTTTCAAATGTAACGTGGATCTAAGATTTCAAATTAGAAGAAATTGAGAAAGATCGAGAGAAAGGGAGAGATTAACAAAGATATAGAGAGATTTTGGAGGATTAAGTTGTTTCTTCATCAGATTATTTTGATCTCAGGTTAGTTTTTCATCGTTAATCTTTTGTTTTTCTTCTTCAATTATGTGACTTTGTTTTTTTTTTAATGCATGGTATGAAATCGATTCGATTAGTTATCTTTTGTTAGATCTTTTTGATTTTCTTTTTTTAGTTTTGATTTTTGTTATACTTGAGTTTTGATTTTCATGCAATTCTGATTTCATTTTCATTTCTTCTTCATAAATTTTTTGCTCTTTGTTAGTTTTTCGATTTTGAGATCTACATATACATGATTAAGATATTTTTGTTCTCTTCATATAAGTTTTTTATAACATGACTAAAGTTATTAATGGCGATTAATTGATAGATTGATTGATTTTTTCCGTTTTTGATTAAACAGAATGTGTACTTTCTTGTACACTGTATATGTTTCAGTTTATGGTTATTTTAAGATTGATTCGAAGGATAAATTCTATGATATGTTCAAATGTGATTCAGATATATTTTCTTTTAAGTCTCTGTGTTAGTGGATTCTATATTAAGAAATTTCAGATGTGATTCAGATTTTTCTTGAGCTACCTCTGTTATTATATGTGATTTTTTTAGATCTCTTGATCTCTTCATTTGTGTGCTTTTATAACACGTTTGATTTTATTTCATGATTTCTAATTGATAGAGTTTCTGATATCTTTTTATGGTGATATAACATGTGTACTTTATACATTGTATATGTTCTCTATATATGTGTTTATAATACGCAAGGTATCAACCATGTCTAAGAAGGTTGTATACATATTGTACCATGTCTAAATGCATAGGTTGTTTTGTTTGAATCAACGCTCTATTTTTGTTATTTTTCTGTAGATGTGTACATACTTGTACACTATACTAGCATGATCTCGGATGAATGCATGGCATGTTTTGTGGTTATGGATGCTAGAATTTGTAATTTTTTTCTGTGGATGTGTACATGTTTGTACACTAAAATTCTCTATAATGAACATATAACATGTCATGTGGTATGAATGCTAAAATTTGCTAGGTTTTTATACAGGTGCACAATTTTTTATATGCTAGTATATATGCTCTTTCTATGAAGGGATGGCATGTCCTATGGGTATGATGCTATAATTGGTTATTTTTTTGTAGAGTTGTACATGTTTGTACTCTAGTATGTGTTTCAATTTATATAGCATGTGCATGGACTTTAATATACACCATATATGTTTTTTTTTTTGTAATATGTAGGGTTTGAACCAAGTCTGAGCAGGTTGTGTATGCTTTTTTTGAATCATGGTGAGTATTCATCCATATTTTGGGAGAAGCGTACACATTTATATACTAAAACTTTATGTGTGATGAATACATCGGTTATTTTGTTTGAATTAATGCTATATTTTTGTTGTTTTTCTATAGATGTGTACATAATTATACGCTAGTATGCTCTCTCATAATTTTATGTTTTGCGAGTATGGATGTTGGATTATTTGCTTTTTAAAGGTGTGTACATAGTTGTACACCATTGTGTTGTGTCATTATTATATGGCATGCTTTAGGGGTATGGATGTTGGATTTCTATAGGTGTGTAAATAGTCGTACACCATTATGCTCTCTCATAATTTTATGATATGTTTTGTGGGTGTGGATGTTTGATTAGTTAGATTTTTGTATAATTCTACATGTTTATATACTAGTATGCTTTGTGATGAATTGATTGCATGTCCTGCGAGTATGTATGCTAGAGTTTATTATGTTTCTATATAGGTTTACATATTTGTACACTTGTATGCTCTGTAATGATTACTTTGAAGTTTATTTTTAACTTCAAGATTTTCGGGATCATATTTTTTGGGTGTATATAGTTGTACACATGTTAATGTTAATGTGTACAGAGTTGAACATATTTTTGACTTTATGAATGGTATTACTAGGGTGCGTGAATCATTTGGTCGCAGTTAATGAAGATGGTTGGACATGAATACGATGAAGAGATGATTACCTCTTGATTATTCCATTCATAAATGGTGGATGTCACTAGGGTAAGTTTCTTTACCTTTGTAATTGAGCTTGACACCTTATTTTCAACATAGTTAACCCTAGTAATGATGTGGATGATATTTGGGTCGATAATATGTCACACTTTAGACTCATTGGGTATTATTTGAATTTATATGTATGTATAAATTTAGGGACTCATAAGCTCAAAATAATTTTATTCAATATGGGTAGTGATATTGTTGCTTAGGTACACGATTCAAGTTGTACGTGTGTATATGATTGTGCACGTTGTCTGGACTCATTATGGCATTTCTATGGGTATGGATGTGCACAGGTTAATTGTTTTAAAGATGTGCATAGTTCTTCAACTAAGTGTACATAGTTGTACACATGCTTTTTCTTAATATATATATTTATACACATGTTTATTGTTTTTGAATATGCGCATAGTTTTGCAACATTATATTCTTTGTTTCCCAAATCATTTAATTCGTGCATATGTTTTATTTTCCAGGTTGAAGATTATCATGTTGATGTCTAAGAGACGGGAAAAAAATCTTATAGGTAGAATCATTAGTCACATATCCAGGACTCCATTTGGAAGACGAAGAAATCAACGCATCAAAATTGCTAGAGAGAAGTAAAAAAGACCTATGATGTGCACTGAGTGCTTTACTTGCACCTTCTTTGATGATTTATTACCATTCTTGCTTACGACTTTGTACTTTTTTTCTCATGTAAACTGTTACGATGAATGTTACTATCTTATTTATTTTAAGAATTTAGATTGGTTTTTACTTCAGTACATGTGTCTTTATTTCTGCAAGTATGAATAATTTTATAACATGTCAGTACATATTCAACATCATGTACACTTTGATTTTCTAACCTGTCAGTAGATATGCACCATTCTATACACATGAAAAAAATTTACTTATAATAAACCATATAAATCTGGGGGGGGAAAATCTGCATTCAAAACATCTATATTCAAACTAATAATAAGATTAATTCAAGGTTTTACAAGTAATAATAGTTGTTTAAGAAAGTTAAGAAACATAGTTGTTAAAAGTTTAAGAAAGTTACAAACAACTTAAGCAGGTTTTAAACATAAATCAAGTTTTTTCTCTCCTACTAGCATGCCAATCTTGGTATTACTTATCTTGTGTGATATTCTACAGTTTGGCAGGACCACCGACAGGTTTCTGCAGGTTCTAATGCTACCATATCCAACAAGTATATACACACCTAAAAAAATCAGACAAATCCAACTTTAAAAACTATGAAACATTTCATATATCCATGAGATATCTTACCAGTGTACTAGCATGTATACCATGACATCCATACTTCGAAAATTATAGAACCCGTGACATCCATACTCACAAAAAGTTCATATATCCATGACATAACATACTAGTGTGCAAGTATGTACACACCTACAAAAATCTTAAAACCAATATTCATACTCGCACAAGAAAGTTCATATGTCCATGACATGATACTAGCAGTGTACATGTATGTACACACCTATAGAAATGACATAATCTAACATTCAAAACCACAGAACATGTCATACTCCCATGACATGATACATCAGTGTACAAGTATGTACACACCTCCAGAACTTTAACAAATCCAACATACATGCTCATACAAAACATGCCATTTGTTCATGACATGATACAACAGTGCATAAGTATGTACACACCTACAGAAATGAAAAAAATCCAACATTTAAAACCACAAAACATATCATATGTCCATAACATGATACAATGGCATACAAGTATGTATACTCCTAAAGATAACATGCACGTCGACGAAATAACCCACACATCCTTGAGCTATCATATATGTGTACAAACCTGTATACAACCACAACTAATTTAAGTAAAATATAATTCATACTCACATGTTTTCGTACAAATCTGTATACAACTGCAAAAAATCTAACAAAAATAACATTCATGTCCACATAACAGTTCATACACCCCTGAAATAACATCTTGTATACAAATATGTACACTACCACAACAAAACTAACAAAAACAACATTCATGCCCACAGAACAGTCCATACATCCCTGAAATAAAACGCATATTCTTCTTATATTTTCTCTCTCTCACTACGACAAATATTCTTCCCGCCCTACGTGGCCCCACTTTTCCACTCATCCTTTCCCTCTCCCTCCCCCATAAGAGTCAGCCTTTAAAACATAACAAGTTTATTGAAAGATTTGATTTTGAATAAAGATGAAACAACATATGTGTACTTATATGTACACCAGTAATCGAACTGTTCAAAGATTTGATTTTGAATAAAGATTTGATTATGAAGATGAAATAACATATGTGTACTTATATGTCAACAGTAACATAAGTGATGGGAAAACATGTTTAAAACACACACACAACTGGGATATAAAGTGAAACAACATGTTGGTGCACAATTATGTACATTAGTAACACAAGTAATAGGAAACAAGGTTCGAACCACACAAAACAGGCCGTATGAAGATGAAACAGCACACCGGTGGACAGATATGTACATTAGTAACACGGGTAATGGGGAAAGAGCTTCAAAACACACACAACCGACCATATGAAGATGAAACAACATGCTGGTGCCTAAATATGTACACTAATAACACAAGTGATGGGGAAAAGGCTTCAAAACTCACACAACTAGCCATATAAAGATAAAACAGCATGCTGGTGCACAGTTATGTACACTAATAACACAAGTGATAGGAAAAAGGCTTCAAAACACACAAAACAGGCCATATGAAGATGAAACAACACACTGGTGTACTATTATGTACACTAGTAACACAAGTGATGGGAAAAAATCTTCAAAACACACACACACACGTCGTATAAAATGAAACAGCATGTTGGTGTACAATTTTGTACACTAGTAACACAAATGACGAGAAAAAAGCTTCAAAACACACACAACCTGTCATATGAAGATGAAACAGCATGCTGGTGCACAAATATATACACTAGTAACATAAGTGATGGGAAAAAAAGCTTTAAAACACAAAAATAAGACCAATATTTGTTACCTTTTCCTTTCTTAACTAGTGATGACTTTGAAGTTTTTGATGTCTTCTTATATGGTGATGATTTTGCAGTTTTTTTACTACAATTGATATTGAAACTGCTGCATTCTTTTCAGATTTTGATCTCGTCTCAGGACCTGGTGATTTTGAAATTTCTCGTTCTTTAACTAATCTTGTATCTTCCGATAGTTCTTCTGCTTTCCTCTTTTGAACTGGTTTTTCCCAATCACCATGTTGTTACTTCTACTGCAATCATCAACGATTATGAAGCTTTAGGGTTTGATTATGAAGATTTAGGGTTTGATTATGAAAATTTAGGGTTTCGATTTGGATTTTCTAAGTTAGGTTACAGTTTTTCTTTCTTCTCTTTGTTTTTTCTGATCTTCTTTTTTCCTCTCTCTGCTAAATGAAATGACTTATTTTTCCATTTTTAATTTCAGTTTTTTTTGTTTTGAACGAACGTGTCGTATTCACCCTTAATGTGTCAGTTGCAAACTGTTTTCATTCGTCGTACGCGTGCTTTATGAAATGCGTGCAAATGATAGCAGCATCTTTACACAAATTTTGGACTAATTTGTACCTAGTCAATTAGGACTGGACTAATCTGTATATTTTTGAGGCGTTTTTGGACGAACCCATTTTTTTCCCCATATTAATTGGGGTATACTAAATGAGACAAAATAGGGTCATTTTGAAGTAAAAGAGCTCACCCCTTAACCAAATATTTTTAAAATGACAAAAATGCCCCCACAATGATTAACACTAATTTAATTGAAATGATTAGATTAGTTTAATTAGTTAGATTAGTTAGTTGATTTATAAGTTCGGTTTTAGAAATAATTTAGAGAGAGAAGTAGAATGAAGTAGTAGAGGAGGTTTTTTTTTTTTTTTTTTTTTTTTTTTTTTTTTTTTTTTTGGGGGGGGGTTATGTTTTTTGTGAAATTTGTGATATGAGTGAGATGAGTGATTCTAATCCTGATTTTGAAATGGTGGAGTCTTCTAACTTTCCTCCTACATATGAGTACTTGTATGATGATATACCAGGCCATGATCAAATGGATTATTTGCATGATCCTCACATTTATTTTCCCCAAACTCATGATGGGTATGGAAGTGATGAATGTCTTGAGCCAAACGTAGAATCTACTAATCAAGAGGAAGACAAGGGAGATGAAAGTAATCAGATCGACAACTTACGTGGTGAAGATTGTGATATTTTCATGCAAATGATCGATTTTGCCTCTCTTTTTTTTCACTTCTGTTGTGCATGGTCCGCAAGGTCGACGATTGTCGATCATGCCGACCTTAAAAGTCGGTGTGGTATATATTACCCAATGCTCCGACTTTTCATGAGCAGTATTACGGTCGGCAAGGTATAAAATTTGAACCCCGCCGACTAGAAGAATTTTAGCAACACATGAGACGTGATTTGAAACATGTTCAAGCCGGCATAGTAGTGGTACGTAGACCCTGCCGACCATAGTCTGGTCGGAAATCTTTTATTTTCCAACCAAGCCGGCTGTATTTTAGCAGGCGTTGTTATATATAGAACCTGCCGACTATAAGATTTTTTGCAGCACAGGAAACAATTTTGAAACATGGTTAAGTCGGCATTGTTCTGGTTCGTATACCATGCCGATTTTGTTTTGGTCAGCGTTGTTGTTTTTTTAGACAAAGCCGACGTGTGTAGTACATATCAACTAACTTGTGTTGCTTTCTAGATTGCATTGGTACCGATGACGGATCAGCCTCAAGCTCACAATGTTAAGGGTCCTGATACTTCCGCACATTATGCTAATGATTTGGAATAGGAGGAAAAAAACGACGCGGTCAAGTGGGTTATTGAGAAAGCAAAAGAGAAGATATGCGTTCTAGCTAAAAACACCCAACAAAAAGATTTGCGGTTTGAAATGGTATGCGAGTGTAGTGGGTCGCCGGACGCAAGTCACAAGAGAAAGGGTTATGTGTATGATAAGAAGACGATGAGGGTGTACAAGACGAAGTCAAAGAAGTGTGGATGCCCATTCAATATTATTTTTGGGAGGAACAAATAAACCGATAACATGTGGAGAATGAGTAGATTTGATGTTAGTTGTCATAACCATAAAGATCCTCAAAGTCTTGTTGGGCATTTCCAAGTTGCCAAGTTTAAACCGCATGAGTTCGAACAAGTAAGAACAAGTTTGGGAATTAAACCAAGCAATCTCCTTAGCAAGTTCAAGAGGGACGACCCGCATAACCTCTCTTCATTGTCTACAATTTATGCGTCCAAGGCAACTATCAAAAGAATTGAATGAGATGGAAGAAAGGTAATGGAAGAATCACAATGGTTTGCACACAAATATAACTACATGGTGAGACACCATGAGTCATCGGAGGGGTCGGTGGATCGTATTTTTCCTGCGCATCCCGATATGATTCAATTGGCGTGGTGCTTTTACCAAGTTTTGTTCATGGATTGTACTTATAAGACGAATAGGTACAACATTCCTTTGTTGAACATTGTAGGACAAACCTCGGATAAGCAATCGTTCACGGTGGCATGGTGTTTTATGGATCGTGACAAGGATGATAGCTATATTTGGGCATTGAAAACTTTAAAGCTTCTCTACCACGAAGACGAGACTCCCGGGGTTATGGTGACCGAAAATGAGCAAGCAATAATGAACGCCGTGAGGATAGTCTTTCCCAATGCACAAAATTTGCTTTGCACTTGGCATATACAATGCAATCTTAGAAAGAATTGTAGGAATCATATCCAAAATCCAAAGGCAAAGAAAGGTACTAAACGTGAAAAGGAGGAAGATGAACATCTTAGTAAACTAACTAAAGAGGAGAGAGAGGAAGAGAAGAAGAAAGAAGACGAATAATGGAAAGAAGGTGAGATCAAGTTTGGGTTATTCATGAAAACGTGGGATAAGTTGGTTTGGTCGATGAGTGTGGCAAGATATGATATAAACTTGAAGGAGTTTCTAGGATGATTGGGCCACTAATTACCCCAAAGTAGTGGAATATTGCAAGAGACAATGGTTGATGCCACACAAAGAGAGGTTTGTGTATGCCTTTACATACGACTATAAACATTTCAAACTTGAGTCCATAAGTATGGTAGAGCAAGCTCATGGGAGACTAAAAGGTCTACTTTTCACGAGTCAAAATGGGATTGTGACGGCGTAACAAGTTATCCACGAGTGCACTAATAATGATATCAACAAGATAAAAAAGCAATTCGAAGAAAGTAAGTTCCGGAAGTTGAAGGAGTTTAAGGAGGATGATTGGTTGCTTGTTGGTATACATAGAAACGTCTCGCATTGTATAATAAGTATGACAAGCTGGAAACTCCTTATAATTATAGAATAATGAAGGCTATCGGACTTCCATGTCGTCATATGCTTGGTAGGTATAAAACTCATATTCTGATTAAAGATATCGGTCCTTATTGGAAGCAACTATCTTTCAAACCGGCTCCAAGAGAAGATCCCGATGAAGAGTTTGGCGACACGGAACTTGGGAGAATAATCCTTGACAAGTACCCCAAGTTGAATAGGTTGGACAAACAAACTATGAAGCACAAGTTGATGCCGATTGTTTACCCTTTTATGGAAGAACTTGAAGAACCGGGGAAACAAGATCCAACGGGTAGACCACCTACCACAAAGACGAGGGCGAAATAAAGGGAACAAATTAAAGAGTATTTGAGTATAAAATGCGATCCATCCGGACATATGTATACCGAGGAAGAATTCGAAGAGGAGCCAGCTAAAAAGAAAAGAGGGCGTCCGAGGAATGAAACAACTACACCAACGGTTTCAAACTTGAATCCAACTAGCACTCCATCTCTTGAGAGTCAAGCAAGTGTTGTAAAGAAAAGGGGTGGTCTGAGGAAAGTAATAAGTACACCAACGGTTTCAAACTTGAATCCAAATGAAACTCCACTTCGTGAGAGTCAAGCAAGTGCTATAAAGAAAAGGGGGCAGCCAAGCAAAGAAAAAACTACACCAACCGTTTCAAACTTGAATGAAACTCCACTTCTTGAGAGGCAAGCAAGTCAAGGAGATGTTGTAAAGAAAAGAGGTAGTCCGAGGAAGGTAGTAAAATCGGTACTGGAAGAGTATCACGTACAACTCCCTCAAAATTTTCAAGAGTTCGTTATTGGCACTGATGGCATCCCAAAGGATGAAAATTATGGGTTTCACGTTGCATCCCAACGATTGGGACACCCAGGTGGAGCGTTTGAGGAGAATCTCACCCAATGTCAATACATAAGAAAGAATATGGCAGCCCGACTATAAATGGACAAGGAGTTTTATATATCAATGATGCTAGAAGGTTCCATGGAGGACAAAAAAGCGACTTTTAAAGAATTACTTACTAGTGTTAAAGGCCCGGATGGAAATGCACCGATCAAATGGGAGCATTGGTTGAGAATGTCGGAGTGTGGCCATATATTCGCGGATACATGGTTATGTGTGATACATTTTTTTAGTAAAGGACTAAGAGTAGCATTTGCACCAAAGCATGCGGTTTGTGTGGAGCATATCAAGCATAAAAGGATTGTTATGGCTTTGGTTGATGGTAATCATTTTATTGGTCTACAACTCAACAAGGAATGTTCATTACCTCTTGTAGGTTTAGTTTTTGGGAAAAGTTCATAGTCAACAAGAGCAGGGAATTGATGAAACTTTATGAGGACAATACGCACCTTTGGAATGCTTTAGATGAGTCTAGGGATTTAAATGAACTCCCTCCGATAGATTTGAGTGATGAGTGATTATGATTAGGGAATAAGGAATCTTTTTGGAGTATTTTTGTAATCGCATTTTTGTTTTGTGTAATGTACTTTGAAGTACTACAAATGAATGAAATGGATGTGTATTTTTTTGGTGTATACTCATTTGGTCAGCATTGTATTCCTTACACGACCCTGCCGACTTCACCAGGGTCGGCATGTTCTAAATTCGTCAGACTACCGGCGGCACTGCATGACAGCACAGGAAAAAAATCTTGGGACGGTCGGCATGGTCTTGGTCTCGTCTAAGGGTGCACAGGAACCGAGCCGGGCTGAGGGACCGAGCCGGAACCGGTGGAACCGTACCTGATTTGGTACCGAATCGAGGAACGGGGTACAGGTACCGGTCCAAAAAATAGGAACCGAGGTTAGGAGGTACAGGTACACGGTCCTGACCTAGTCCCGTGCCGAACCGTACCATTTGTATCGAATAGTAGTAGCCATTATATTTAGGTAATGATAGATCAATAATAACCGTTGGATTAAGTGGTGGTCTATAAGAGATAGGCAACAGAAGCAACAGAGAGACTAATGAAGGAAGCAGCATCTAACATGTTTGCAGTGACTAGTAGACAGGCAGAAGAGGATGAAGAGTTCGAGAGATTTGTTAAGGAATCAGCAAGGAGACTCGTGAAGGAAGCAACAGGCATGTTTGTAGGGACTAGCACACACCAGCTTCCCGATGATGATGATGCAGATGATCTCAAGAGATCGGTGGAGGCCGGGAGATTGACGCCATTGGAGGAACTCGCAGTAAAGACAATACTTGAGGACGTAGAGGACCGGAGATTAAAAATGGAGATATCAAGGAGCCTAATGAAGGTTAAGGACGCAATGGATGAGAGAGAGGCAATGAAAGCAGCAAAGAGACTGGTGAAGGAAGCGGTTGACATGTTTGCAGGGGGAAATAAATAACAAAGACACCATGGCTTCTGGTATAGATGCATTCATTAATGAGGTTTTTGGTTTAATAAAACCATACCTAACAAGTGATGAGTGCCAAATATTTCATATTCATACACCTTTTCATTGGCACTTAACTCATCTTTCGCGCTTCAAAGTCATATATTATCCCAAATTCTGCATTCTTACCATCTTCAAGAATAAATATTTGTATTAATTAATTTTGTGTTTTTAAGTACTAAATAAAGATTGGAAGAATTGAGAAGACAAAAGAGAAGAAAGTTGGAAGCGTTGCAACCCGCTCGCGCATCAGTGGCAACCTGTTTACAAATTCATGGGATTAAACAACCCATGATCCAAAACCCAAGACCCAAATCCATTTCCACCTCACCTCTTTCCAAAACATCCACCTCACCCCCATTGTATTCCATTCTATCCATCAATTAAGAAAACATGTTTTGTTTAATTATTGAGTGGTTGCTACAGTAAAATTCGAATCCCAAGTGTGAGAGAATTTTTGTGTATAAATAGAGAGGGTTGTTGTGTTGAAAACTCATCCAAGAATAGCTTGTTCATGTTAGTTTATCAAATTTCATTTTTGTTGCAATGTTCTTCATGTTCTAGCTTCATTTGCTAGGGTTTAAATGAATCCGTAACTCATTGGTATGTATTCATATCTTGTATCTTGTTCTTGAAAGTTTAGAATTATTTAAAGATATAATTTAATCCAAGTTTGTCAACATCTTGCTCTCACAATGTATGCCATGTATCCATTGTAGTTAGAATATCTCTATGTTGATTATGCTACAACTCATGCTTAACCAAATATTGATCCTCAGATTAGTTGTGCTTTAATTAGACAGTTAATGCTTTGGAGAAATACTTTAGTTGTGATTAAATTATCCATTGGAGAAACACCTTAGATATACGGTAGACTTGAATCTGCTCTAAGGACAAGAATAATATTACAAGTTGAATGCATATCATAAGTTAGTGGTGGATTTGAATACCCTAGTATCCATATTCTCAGTATTTACACCTTGATTTAATTGCGTATTTTAATTCAATATTATTTTTTGTTTAAGTCTTTGCCAATATCTCGTCGTATCGACAAAAGCAAACCCCTTTTGGTTACTCTCTGAATCAGTTCTAAGTAAGGATTTAGAATCAACTTTTACACTCTCCAAGTCTCTGTGGTTCGACTTGTGCTTGCCCTGTGTTGCTTGTCGACACTGGGCACTTGCAGTATACACAATAGTAGGTATCTTTCCGAGCCTACCAAGTTTTTGGCGCCGTTGCCGGGGACTAGGTTGCGGTGTATTTCAAGTTTCTATCTCCTGTCACTGTTCATAATTCATCTCATGGAACTGTTCATAAATCACTATTCAATTTTACTATTCATAAATCACTATTCAATTTTACTATTCACGGTCAATTTTACAATTAATATTGATTTTTTATTTTTATTTTGCTTTTGCTTTCAAACTTCGAAACCCTAACTACCTCTTTTGAGCTCAACAGGTGCCTGAGTAGCTGTTGTAAAGGCGAAGGAAAGGAAGCGGAAGAAGTTTTTATTTAAAAAAAAAAAGAAGAGTTATTTTATTTATTTTTAGTTTGTATTAGGATTTCTCTACTCTTGTAAATTTCTTTTTCTTTTTCTTTTGCATTTTATTTTTTTGGGACTTTAGACTTGGACATTCTATTTTTATTTGTATTTTTAAACCCTACGGAAGGGTAGTATTAAATATCAAATTGTTTGCAGAGAAGGACGGTGATTACAATATCACCTCGGCCCCTCGGGTTCGTTCATGACATAGGAGTCGTGGCCCGAGTCGACAACAACGGTTCATCCCCCGTATGGAACGGGAGATAAGCTTGTCAAAACACTCGTGAATCCCCTGTTAGCGAGTTACTGTATTCCTTCGTTTGCATACATGTTGAGGACTTGAATACGGCTGCTTTTATTTTCCTAGTAAAGGGCAAGAACTGGCCATACAAGATAAGGGATTCGGATTTCATCACCGTTCTCTTGTTGCCCGCCTTAGGAAAACGTTACCAAACGCGAACCTAAGCTTTAAAATTTTGAATAGAACGAGACTTATAGGGTAACGAGCTTAGTAGGAAAGTCGTTTGAAAAATATTGGTTACTCTTTAAGCATACTTCTAAGTTCATGACGGTTTCTGTAAATTGAATGCGTGACTGCGCCGCCTTGTAATACGGTGATGCCTTGGGTATCAAAGCTCTAGCAGCTTCCCTCATCTCTATTCAATTTACTTAAACTCGGATTGATTCCAGAGGAGTTTGCTCAGATTGTAACGAATTCCATTTCGAAGGATTAGAAGCTGGTCTAGAAAACAATCTAAGTGGAGACATCATGCTTTTTGTTTGCTAGAAATCATTAGGTTTACTGTGGTGGAGACCATACACACCGACTAGTTAGAATCAGTCAAGAAGAGTTAATTGAAATACATAGTTCCGAGGCATACAGTCCAGACCCATCCGAAACAATGGGAGAACCAGTAAACCCAGTCTGTAGTCTAAAAGACTACATGTACCCAACGAGGACAAGCCAGTCCTCGTGCATTGTCTTACCAGCTGTTGTTGGACAATTTGAGCTAAAGGCGAGTATCCTCAATATGTTGCCTAAATTTAAAGTGATTGAAGCTGAAAATCCCTATCACCATGTGAGAGAGTTCGAGGAAATTTGTGGGACTCTTCGGATCAACCAAATGACGGATGAGGCCCTCAAACTGAGACTTTTTCCTTTTTCTTTGATAGACAAAGCAAAGTCTTGGCTGTGTGCTCAACAACCACGGTCATTTCATACATGGGATGCTCTTACGAAAGAGTTCTTCAAAAAGTTCTTCCCAAACCATAAGACTACGACAATTCGTCAAAGTCTGAATAGTTTTGTGCAATTAGAGGAGGAAACTTTGGCAAAATATTTGGAGAGATTCAATGAATTATTGCTCCAATGTCCTCACCATGGTTTTTAAAAATGGAGACTTGTGCAAATTTTGTATGAAGGCTTAGATGTCAAGAACCGAACTACAGTTGAGGCCATGTGCAATGGTCAATTTATTGAAAAAACTGCTGATGAGTCTTGGACTTTCTTAATCGAAGTCGCTGAAAAGACTCAGCAGTGGGAATCCCCCCGTGAACCAAATAGGACTACCCCTGCATCTAGTTTCCATAGAATTGACTCTGACTTCGTAGGAAGTGCAAAGATGGCATCCTTGGCCAGGAGAATAGAAAATCTAGAACTAGAAAAGAATGGAAAAACTAATATCCCTACTCTCCGTAGTCAAATTGAAATGGCCACTTGTGCCGCATGCCATAGTTCAGACCATCTAGTGGACACTTGTCCAGACCTCCATGCATTTCAAGAGTCTAAAACCGAGCAAGCCAATGTTTTATACCAAAGGCAAGAGAACAACCCATATTATTAGACCTACAACCCAGGGTGGAGAAATCACCCTAACCTTTCATGGTCTAAGGGACCTATACAAGGGGGAATATCAAATAATAACCAAGGATACCCTTATCCTAGAAAACCCCAAGTACAACCACATGTGCAGTACCCTGTAGAGAAAAAGCCTAGCTTAGAAGAAAGTTTCGGTTTGTTGACCCAAAATTTGGTACAACTTCAAAAGACCACAGACCAACGTTTTACAAGTCTAGAACTTAAAATGGGTCAAATTTGTGAAGCATTGAATGAAAGAGACAAAGGAAAACTCCCTAGTCAGCCCCAACAAAATCCAAAAAATGTATATCAGGCAGAAAATTCAACTCGAAATGAGGCCTCCCATAATCAAGTAAATGTTGTCACCACTCTTCGTAGTGGTAAGGTTTTTGAGAACAATGTAGGTGTACCACAGTAGAGTGAGTCTAAATCGGACTCACCAGTGCATACAACTCCACATAAAACACCTATTGTTGAAAACAAATCTGAGCAACATAAGAATTCCCATAATTCTAATGTCTCTGCACCATCTCATGTACATGTTGCTCCATTCCCACAAAGATTGGTGCAGCAAAAAGAGAGTATACAGTACAACGAGATTTTAGAAATGTTCAAACGAGTGAACATCAACATCCCATTTCTTGATGCAATCAAGCAAGTCCCTGCTTATGCTAAGTTCCTTAAGGATCTGTGCACACAAAAGCGAAAGCTTCATGTGCATAAGCGTGCTTTTCTCACTGAGCAGGTGAGTGCAATCATTCAAAGCAACACACCACCTAAGTTTAAAGACCCAGGTAGTCCAACTATCACATGCAAAATAGGTGACCAGACGGTTAAGAAGGCGTTGCTAGACTTAGGGGCAAGTGTGAATTTACTACCATATTCAGTATATGTGCAGTTAGGTCTTGGAGAGTTTAAGGCAACACCTATAACTCTGCAATTGGCGGACAGATCTGTTAAAGTGCCACGTGGTGTGGTAGAAGATGTTTTGATTAAGGTTGATAAGTTTTATTTTCCTGTGGACTTCATCGTCTTAGATACTCAACATGTGCAAAACCCTGACAGTCACATTCCTGTCATTTTGGGACGTCCCTTCTTAGCGACGTCCAATGCAATCATTAACTGCCGTAATGGAGTGTTGAAGTTGTCATTTGGTAATATGACTGTGGAGTTGAATGTTTTCAATACTATCCAACAACATTTAGATCTTGATGATGATAATGATGTGCATGAAATCAACATGATTGAAAGTTTGATTCAGGATTCGTTGTCTAGTAGCATGTCTGTTGACCCTTTGGATGCTTGTTTGAATAATTTTGACCTGGATTTGTTTGATGATGAATACATAAGTGAAGTGAATACTTTGCTTGAATCCACACCACTTATGGACACATCTAAGTGGAAAGCTAGAGTGGAACCACTTCCACTCTTGGAATCCAAGTTTGTTCCCTCTCTTGTTGAGCCACCAAAGCTCGAACTGAAACCATTGCCTGATACTCTTAAATATGTTTTTTTGGGACCTTCTAATACTTTGCCTGTCATCATTTCATCTTCCTTAGATACAGAACAGGAAAGTCAACTTTTAGAAGTACTTAAGGAGCATAAAGAAGCCTTAGGATGGACCATCTCGGACCTTAAAGGCATAAGTCCCACTGATTGCATGCATCATATAAACCTTGAGGACAATGCTAAACCATCTAGGGAGATGCAAAGGCGACTCAATTCCAACATGAAAGAGGCTGTTAAGAGTGAAATTATAAAACTTCTTGATGCGGGTATCATATACCCAATCTCAGATAGCCAATGGGTTAGCCCCATTCAGGTTGTACCGAAAAAGTTAGGAGTTATTGTAGTTCAAAACGATAAAAATGAGTTAATCCCTACTCGAGTAACCACAGGGTGGCGAGTTTGCATTGATTATAGGAAGTTGAATGCAGTTACAAGGAAAGATCACTTCCCTCTTCCATTCATAGATCAAATGCTTGAACGATTGTCTGGGCGTAAATTCTATTGTTTCTTGGATGGTTTTTCTGGCTACAATCAGATTCATATTTCACCCGAAGATCAGGAAAAGACTACATTTACATGTCCATTTGGAATGTTTTCCTATCTTCGTATGCCCTTTGGGTTGTGTAATGCACCCGCCACATTTCAGCGGTGTATGATGAGCATTTTTTCTGATATGATAGATAACTTCCTTGAGATCTTTATGGATGATTTATCTGTGTTTGGATCATCTTTTGATGAATGTTTGAACCATCTCACTCGCGTGCTGATTAGATGTAAAGAGAAAGATTTGGTTTTAAATTGGGAGAAATGTCATTTTATGGTGAACTCGGGCATAGTTCTAGGACACATCATCTCTGAAAAAGGCATTGAAGTAGACAAAGACAAAGTTGACCTCATTCAACACTTGCCGCAACCTCGCTCTGTGAGGGAGATTAGATCATTTCTAGGTCATGCTGGTTTCTACTGTAGATTCATTAAAGATTTCAATAAGATCTCAAGGCCACTGTGTAATCTACTCAGTAAAGATGTTGCATTTGTGTTTGATGATGCTTGTGTGCATGCTTGGAAGGATCTCAAAACTCTTCTAACTTCATCCCCTATAGTCCGACCTCCTGATTGGAAATTGCCTATTGAAATCATGTGTGATGCATCTGATTTTGCTGTTGGAGCTGTCTTAGGTCAGCGAGTTGACAAACACCCCTATGTGATCTACTATGCTAGTAAGACACTGAATGAGGCCCAAATGAATTATTCAACAACCGAAAAAGAGCTGCTAGTTGTTGTGTTTGCATTAGATAAGTTTAGATCTTATTTGATAGGATCTAAAATCATCATTTATACTAACCATGCCACATTAAGATATCTTTTATCTAAAAAAGATGCTAAGGCTCGTCTAATTCGATGGATACTCTTGTTACAAGAGTTCCACCTCGAAATTAGAGATAAAAAAGGGTCATAGAATGTTGTTGCTGATCACTTATCTAGATTGAATGTCAAATCTGCTGATGAATCAGAGATTATTAGAGAATCTTTCCCAGATGAACAACTGATGCTAGTTTCTGAAATGCCATGGTTTGCCGACATCGTGAACTACCTTGCTACAGGTAGGATGCCACTTCATTGGTCTAAACAAGACCGGTCTAAATTCTTGGCCGAAGTGAAACATTTCCTATGGGATGACCCATATCTGTTCAAATACTGCCCTGACCAAATCATTAGGAAATGTGTCCCCAATTCTGAACAAAGGGATGTCATCTCTTTTTGTCATGATCAAGCATGTGGAGGACACTTTAGTGCAAAGAAAACTGTTGCAAAGATCTTGCAGAGTGGTTTTTACTGGCCAACATTGTTTAAGGATAGCCATGCCTTCTGTGTTTCTTGTGACCGGTGCCAGAAATTGGGAAGTATATCAAAACGAAACATGATGCCCTTACAACCCATTTTGATTGTTGAGCTATTTGATATATGGGGCATTGATTTCATGGGTCCATTTCCTAGCTCTGAAGGAAAGTTGTACATTCTTGTTGCTGTTGACTATGTTTCTAAGTGGGTAGAATCAATTGCAACCAAAACTAATGACCACAAGGTGGTACTTTCGTTCTTAAAGGAAAACATATTTTCTCGTTTTGGCACCCCTAGAGCTATAATCAGTGACGGTGGTTCACATTTCTGCAATAGACCTTTTGAGTCATTAGTTCGCAAGTATGGCATAACTCATAAAGTCGCAACCCCATATCATCCACAGACCAGTGGCCAGGTTGAGGTTTCAAATAGGGAGATTAAGCACATTCTAGAAAAGACGGTTAACCCGTCTAGAAAAAATTGGTCTTTAAGATTGAACGATGCTTTATGGGCTTATAGAACAACATATAAAACCCCTATTGGCATGTCCCCTTACCGACTTGTGTATGGGAAGCCTTGCCATTTACCTGTTGAGCTTGAGCATCATGCATATTGGGCTATTAAAAAGCTTAACTTCTCTCTTGATAAGGCGGGTACACAACGGAAACTCCAACTCAATGATTTGGAAGAGCTCAGAAATGATGCTTATTACAGTTCGAGGTTATACAAATATAAAATGAAGGTGATCCATGAAAAACGCATTTTGCGCAAGTCACTCCAATCCAGAAAGTTCTATTGTATAACTCACGATTGCACCTTTTTCCAGGAAAATTACGTTCTAGATGGACAGGCCCGTTCTTGGTGCGAACAATTTTCCCCCATGGGGCTGTAGAAATAGAAGATGTAACAACCAAGAATGTCTTCAAGGTCAATGGGCAAAGACTGAAGCCGTTCCTTGAACCAATCCCACTTGAGATTGAAATAACTCATCTTGCTGATCCGATCTATGTGGACTGAAAAGTCCACCCCTGTACATACCACAGGATATCTTCCCTGCTGGTTGCTTTGGACATACCCTACTGTCTCTGGTTTGACATCTGGTAATCTCTTTCCTTTGAATCTGTTTTGTTCTCATGTTCTGTTTCTGTTATCTTTTGAAACATTGAGGACAATGTTAGATTTAGGTTTGGGGGAGTATTTGCATATGGCGTTGTGAGTCTTTTGTAGTCTTCTTTTGCATTTTTTTATGACCAGCTGTGTAGCGGGTCTTTTATAGGTCTTTTGTAGTCTTTTGCATTTTTCATGACCAGCTGTGTAGCGGGTCTTTTATAGGTCTTTTGTAGTCTTCTTTTGCATTTTTTTTATGACCAGCTGTGTAGCGGGTCTTTTATAAGTCTTTTGTAGTCTTCTTTTGCATTTTTTATGACCAGCTGTGAAGCGGGTCTTTTGTAGGATCCTTTGTAGTCTTGCATTTTTTTGTTGTCTTCTATGACCAGCTGTGTAGCGGGTCTCTCTCAAAAAAAAAAATGGTTAGAAATTTTCAAGGTTCTACGAAATTCCGAAGTTCATCATCTATAGTTGAAGACCGAAGACGAAGACATTTCTATGGATGCTCTGAAATTGGAGAAGGTTTTGTGGGTACATCTTTGGTAGGCCCTCACGAGACTACAACTCGTCCACTAGGGACACCTAGGGGTTTAAAGGCTTAGTGCATACGCTAAATGCATTCGAGAGACCAGCGACAGTGGTATAGTTAGGATTTCTGGATTTCTGTTTCACTTGAGGACAAGTAAAATTCAGGTTTGGGGGTATTTGATAAGTGCCAAATATTGCATATTCATACACCTTTTCATTGGCACTTAACTCATATTTCGCGCTTCAAAGTCATATATTATCCCAAATTCTGCATTCTTACCATCTTCAAGAATAAATATTTGTATTAATTAATTTTGTGTTTTTAAGTACTAAATAAAGATTGGAAGAATTGAGAAGACAAAAGAGAAGAAAGTTGGAAGCGTTGCAACCCGCTCGCGCATCAGTGGCAACCTGTTTACAAATTCATGGGATTAAACAACCCATGATCCAAAACCCAAGACCCAAATCCATTTCCACCTCACCCCCATTGGATTATTTCCAAAACATCCACCTCACCCCCATTGGATTCTTTCCAAAACATCCACCTCACCCCCATTGGATCTTTCCAAAACATCCACCTCACCCCCATTGTATTCCATTCTATCCATCAATTAAGAAAACATGTTTTGTTTAATTATTGAGTGGTTGCTACAGTAAAATTCGAATCCCAAGTGTGAGAGAATTTTTGTGTATAAATAGAGAGGGTTGTTGTGTTGAAAACTCATCCAAGAATAGCTTGTTCATGTTAGTTTATCAAATTTCAGTTTTGTTGCAATGTTCTTCATGTTCTAGCTTCATTTGCTAGGGTTTAAATGAAGCCGTAACTCATTGGTATGTATTCATATCTTGTATCTTGTTATTGAAAGTTTAGAATTATTTAAAGATATAATTTAATCCAAGTTTGTCAACATCTTGCTCTCACAATGTATGCCATGTATCCATTGTAGTTAGAATATCTCTATGTTGATTATGCTACAACTCATGCTTAACCAAATATTGATCCTCAGATTAGTTGTGCTTTAATTAGACAGTTAATGCTTTGGAGAAATACTTTAGTTGTGATTAAATTATCCATTGGAGAAACACCTTAGATATACGGTAGACTTGAATCTGCTGTAAGGACAAGAATAATATTACAAGTTGAATGCATATCATAAGTTAGTGGTGGATTTGAATACCCTAGTATCCATATTCTCAGTATTTACACCTTGATTTAATTGCGTATTTTAATTCAATATTATTTTCTGTTTAAGTCTTTGCCAATATATCGTCGTATCGACAAAAGCAAACCCCTTTTGGTTACTCTCTGAATCAGTTCTAAGTAAGGATTTAGAATCAACTTTTACACTCTCCAAGTCTCTGTGGTTCAACCTGTGCTTGCCCTGTGTTGCTTGTCGACACTGTGCACTTGAAGTATACACAATAGTAGGTATCTTTCCGAGCCTACCAACAAGCAGTGGTAGGGTTCAAGATTTTTATGTTGTGGCCAACTACATTTGGACGAGGGTTCGAAGGCGGCTACAGGAAGATGATGATTTTTTTTAGTCAAGAGGAGATTATGTCTTTGTTTCTTTTTTTCTATGATCACTGTATAAGAAAAAAATAACCGACTGGTATCGATACTAGGTACATGTACCGAATGGTACCGGAACCGAGGTACCCGGTACCATTCGGTACAGGTACCGGTCCAAAATTTTGGAACCGAGACTAGGGAGGTACAGGTACTCGGCCTTGGCAAGAACCGAGATAAACCGTACCGTGTGCACCCTTAGTCTCGTCAGGTTGCCGGCTTTTTTGTTGTCGGCATGGATTATGAGGATAACAATGCCGATCTGAATAGGTAAAAAAAAATTGTTCACAGATGTTCTCATATATCATAGTCTGCATGGTTTATTAGGAGAACGTTGCCGAATAAATATTCGCTGGCATGCTTTATGAGGATAACCTTGCCGATCATAATAGAAAAAAACTTGTTCCTAGTTGTTCTCATATATTATAGTCGGTAGGTTTTATTAGGAAAACCCGGCCGACATAACATTCACCGTCGTGATTTTTAAAATGTTAACTGCCGACTATTAAGGAGCCGACACGCTTTTAATTTAGTAAAATGCCGACTACACATCGAATAAAAACCTTAAAAACTTAATTAGAGCATACAAACCTTAATTAAAGCATACAAACGTTAAAAACTTAACCCTAACACATTTGGGACATAAATAGTATCTTTTTCCGATACACAATTTCTTAGGAGAGCTAATTAGCTTCATCTTACCGTCACAATATGGATATGTGCATGGTAGAAGGTTTATTTTAGCAACTTCATCTTCATAAGGATCTAGGCGCTCATCTATCCAGTAGAAAAACCCACAACAAGTGCATTTTGAAGCATACGGCTGATATACATTTCCTATTGCAGCTTTCATGAGAAATAAGAATCCCTTACAACCTCCAATAGTGCATTTGCTTCCTTTAAAGGGACAATCGTTTTCTAAATGACCACTTAGTGTACAAAGACCACAAATATTTGGTTGTGTTGCACTTGAAGCTTCAATTCTTTATGAAAGGTTGAAGATGAAGTTGAGAATGCTTTTATAATAACAACACACCTAATATCTTGATTTTGAAATTTAAAGCCATTGAGCATTCAATGGCTTATACTTTGTACTTAAAAAGTAATAATTTTATACTACTAGCATTTAGGTCTGCATTGTTGAGATTTAAAACCATGCCGACTACCTATCCCTGACAGCACTGTAGCATATAACATGGTATGGTCAGCAAGATCTACCTTACAAACCATGCCGACTTACTGTAACTCTAATATTGTCTAAAACTGCACAAAAAGGAATAACTTCTAAAGCAACTGAAACTGAACATTAACATAAGTTTAACAAGTCTAAAATCAAAAACTAACAGTTCAAAACATAAGGTAATAGTTCAAACCACAATATAAGTTTCTAAACCAAGTGAAACATAATAAAATTTAGGATTATAAACAAATTTAGGCATGATTTATTACCCGATAGACAACCATAGGCCTGTTTTTTTCAAATTTACAAATCTAAGCCTTCATCCATGTTTCCATCCAAATCCGTTACTTTTGTCAATTTCTCAGTCAACATGGTCAATTTCTCATCAGATGAGATGAGTTAATGACGCACAATTACCCATTTTCCCTTGATAGATATTTTCAATGATGTTGTAGTAGTAGTAGGTTCGTTGAGACTTGTGAAAGCAGATTTTTAGACTTAATTTTTAAAGCAAAAATATAACAAACTCAAAATAAAAGGTAATGTGAGAATTATGGAGAGACTGGGGCTAGGATTCCGCTATTTACCAATTCCAAAGTGATACTAATTACAATCATGCAATTTCACACGTTCAATTTGATTCTCAACTATTGCAAAAGTATATTTTTTAGAAACAACAAATGTTAATCCAAAGCATGGGATATCAAAAACCCTAGGCCAAGCATATTCCATCAATAGAAAATACAATTGTTTAACAAAAATCATAAAATCTATTTTCAATCTAGGCAATTAATCATAATTAAAAATTGCACAAATTAAATAATTAAGAATTACCACTTTTTCATTGGAAAGATAACTTCCTCCGTCTCCCCAGAGGATGGGTCTAGCACATCATGTTGGAAACATGCTCAAATTGATTTTTCATTGCTCACAATATGCTTACAAAGATGAATAGAGTGAAAATAAATTGAAAATCGGGTGTTTGCAACGTTTATAAATGTTGCAAAACACTGTTACAAAGAACGATAGAAGGTGTGCGTCACTGGTTCTGTAGCGTTGCGACCCTAGCTTCCTGTCGTTGACACGGTTTAAGAACGATAGTTTTTGGCCGTCTGTTCTTCGTGTTCTTCAGTTAAACACCATCAGAAAAATATCATGTAACTTAATGATTCTTCACTCTGCTCTCTGCCCAAATCCTCAGTGTCCTTTTATGAGTCCCCTGTAGTCTATATATACTCTTCAGAGCCTCCAAAACCTCACATTAAACTCAAATATTTTCTCATAACTCGGCAGTGAAGAACAATATTCTTGGGAATATTTTGTTCCCAAAAATAACTTCACACGCTGTTTTCTCGAGAAAAAAATGTTCCAACACGTTCCTTAATATTCTCTGACAGCAACCAACAAGTTGTACCCACGAACAAACTTCCCAAAATAACTCGGAAATTAAAACAGAATATCCGAGAATATATTTCATTCCCTGTTTGATAATTTCTTCCATTGTTTACGTGCATGAATCAAATACCTTTCCTGTTTTAGTCTAACAACATCATTCCAAGTCAGAACCGAGAGAAACTCGGCAAATGTGACGTCCAATTCTGTCACTGAAAATCTCCGCAGCTGCCAAGTTCATTTCCCGCCTTTTTCTGTTTTTTTAAACGATGAAGAAGAAGGCAGCCCTTAACGAAAATGTCGGTGCCTTTAACAGCTGGGGTGCCCTTATCCAAAATGAGGGTGCCTTTATCGCTTTTCTCCGGAGGTCCAAAAAACACTTTTTGAGCGACTTTTTCCACACAAGTGTATTCCTCCAAAAACACCTACACAAACATAAAAACACCATAATAAGTACAAAAATCGAGACTAACACTAGAGACACTAAGGATAATTCAGACACAAAAATGTGTCTATCAAATACCCCAAACTTATTATTTGCTAGTCCCGAGCAAATCTAATCTAGAAAATAAAATGACTACACTTAGTACGTGCATCAAGCCGTTAAACCGCTGGAAAAATTAGGCTAAGGCCCAACCCATGGATAACCCATAATATGAGACCTTTAATTAAAAGAAGTTTAAATTTAGACCCCAAATTATTAAAAGACCTTGATACCCTTATGCATATTGTCAAGCCCATAATTAAATAAAATTTAAATTTAAGCCCAAAATTATTAAAATATTATATGATGATGTTCCAACCACCTCCGACCACCACATCCACCGTCAACCACCTCCGACCACCACCACCGCCACCAACCACCTCCGACCACCACTAACCACCCCTGACCACCACAGCCACCGCCAACCACCTCCGACCACCATTTCCGACAACCACCTCCGACCACCGCTGCAGGTAACCACCACCGCCACCAACCACCTCCGACCACCACAACTACCGTCAACCACCTCCGACCACCACTGTCGGCAACCACCTCCGTCCTCCACCGCCACCAACCACCTCCGACCACCACTGTCGGCAACCACCTCCGACCACCACCAACCACCACCAACCACCTCCGACCACCACAACCACCTCCGACCACCATCGCCACCAACCACCTCCAACCACCGCCGTCGACCGACCACCGCTCACCACCACCTCCGACCACATTGATATTGCAAGTGTAACTCGAAGTTACACATGTACAAAAATTACACATTCATGTTGTGTATCCAATAGTGTGTAACTAAAAGTTACACATCCATATGACATGTGTAATAAGAAGTTACACATACATATGACAAGTGTATCCACAAGTTACACATGCATATGGCATGTGTAGTCAACAGTTACACAACAGAAAAAAAAATATACAAAATACATCTATCGCATTAATATTCATTTACGATAATATCTCTGTTTACCAGCTATAGTAATCGGTTGTTACTGAACACAATAAATGAGTTAAAACACTAGAAATAAGCCACTCAAATCTATATTAGAAGTTTTTCCTTTCTTTCTTGTCTTCCTCACTCCAAAATGCTTGCATATCTGCAACGAAATAAACATCCATGGATTAGCTTGGATGAATAAAAAGCAAAAAAATAATAATATTATAGGACAATTGTAAGGAAAATTTATAGAACAAAGATCACAGAAAAGACACATGATAACCCATCTTAGCATGTGTAACTTGGAGTTACACATGCATCTATCATGTGTAATTGACAGTTACACATGCATATGACTTGGATACCTAGCATGTGGAATTTTTTGGTTGCAAGTTTGTTCATTTTAGCATGTGTAACTAGGAGTATCCCAGAGCTAAAAAAAAGAATGATATGTGAAGATACCTACAGAGTTGACAGATCCATCAAAACAAAAATCACATTTTTTGGTTGCAAGTTTGTTCATTTTAGCATGTGTAACTAGGAGTAACCGAAAGCACACATTTTCAACTAAAAAAAGCTAAGAATCATCACTTCTCACCTGGACATTAGCCAACATCCTTATCTATCCAGCAATAAACTGCAAGAATATCCCAGAGCTTTGATAAATGTTCTTGGTTCTATTGGTAAGCTAATGTCTTACCATTGTTCATACATGTTCATACAAAATCTACCAAAAATCATTTGAAACCAAAACAAAAACCTTTATTATATTCACAAGCTTAAAATTAATAAACAGAACTTCTCATCATTTCTGGTTCACTCAAACTTTTACACATCCAATTAGAATGTGTAACTCGCAGTTATACATCCAATTAGCATGTGTAACTCGCAGTTACACATCCAATTATCATTGCATACTCGTAAAGTCTGAAGGAATCATACTAAAAGCTAATAGTTTATAAGCGTTCACAACAAGTTGATCATTTCTGTTGTTTCACTAGTTTCTCCTACACTTACTTCAACAAATGCTAAAAGATATTTAGCATTTAAAACCAATAAATAGTCGACCTTAAGAACCAGTATCAACTTACTATTGTTCATACATGTTCTAGCAAGATCATGACTACCAACATATATAAAAAAAAAACAATACAAGTAGAATGTAAAGTAGATCCAACTTACAGTGTCCAGTACAACTCCAGCATCCATAGAAAACCTCTCTGCTTCATACCAAAACACTACCACTAACTCCAAATCCGAATTATCCTCCAAACCTGATGTACTACCACCACTTCCTCTTTATCCTCTTCCAAAACATGCACCTGCACCTCCACCATAAACACCACCACAAATTCTTTAATCAAACAACATATTTGTAGGCCAAGACTCAAGATAAGAAAACTAAAATCGAACCAGAATGAAAAGAATGCAACATTAATGGAAAGAATGCAATATTTTCAAGTAAGTAGTCGAACAAAGAGATTCCTACTATCGTCTGAGAGTGATTTAAATGTTTCTATGAAAAAATACACATTCAGTCATTATGTGTAAATAAAAGTTACACATATATTTAGATTGTGTAAACAATGCTTACAGATTCTTAGTAGGTATACATGCATATGGATTGTGTAACTGGCAGTTATAAACACAAAGGACTTGTGTAACCTGTAGTTACACATGCATATGCTTGTGTAACCTGCAGTTACACATCCATATGGATTGTGTAACCTGCAGTTAGAAACACAAAGAACTTGTGTAACCTATAGTTACACATGTGTATGCTTGTGTAAGTTGCAGTTAGAAACACAAAAGGACTTGTGCAACCTGTAGTTACACATCCAGAACCAGTAGCGTAAGCCAACAATTAACTTGTGTAACCTATAGTTAAACATGCGTATGCTTGTCCCTTTGACCTACACAAAACCAGTAGCGTAAGCCAACAATTAACGTAAAATGGATACATAATCACCTAAACTGAATGGACATAACAATCACATTCTTTGAGAAACTCAATCACAATTAAATATTAATCAAATTCTTTGTAATTGCTCACCAGCACCAGCAAAAAAAACTAAACATGGTTCATCCTCTTTCTTCTCATATTTTCCTTCAATTTTATACACTTACTCTATTCAACCTCCCCATCAAAATTATCACCACCACCATTAATCAACCCTGTAAAATCAAATTGAAATGTAAAAAACAACAAATCAAACCTAAAACAACAACATAAACAATAACAATAACAAAAAAAATCGTGTCTGGATTCAATTTACTTATTTCTTCACCACTCATACTACCTACATCTCCAAAACCACCACCATCTCAAAATCCTTCTCTAAATCCTTCAACTCAACTAAATTCGTACCACCATTTCATGTAATCTATCATGTATAAATGAAAATCAAAAACTAAAAGTGAATAAAACATCAAAAAGAATTTGAGAACATTGAATAGTTTTTTCCCTTTTCAAGGAAGAGTTGAGGGAGAGAGTTTTAGGATAAAGAAGTGACATGCTTTACTCGTTTCTTTAGCTAGATCATCATCCAAACCGAATGATGGTCCTTTACCGAGAACAAGTTGTCCATAAAGAAACTGCTTACCAATGTTGTCAAGTCATTTCAATATGCATGATATACCTTTTCATAAGAACCTGCAATATATAGAATATAAACTTTATATCCCAGGATGTGTAACTACTAGTTACACATTCATATAAATACTAGTTCATCATCCAAACCGAATGATGGTCCTTTACTGAGAACAAGCTGGCCATAAAGAAACTGCCAACCAATGCTATCTAGTCATTCCAATATGCATGATATACCTTTTCATAAGAACCTGCAATATATAAAACTTTATATCCCAGGATGTGTAACTAGCAGTTATACATCCATATGCCAACATATATGCATGATATACCTTTTCATAACTAGCAGTTACACATCCTGCTAGTTCAAAATAACTAGCAGTTAGACATCCATATGCTAGTTCATTCCAATATGCATGACATACCTTTTCATAAGAACCTGCAATATATAGAACATAAACTTTATATCCCAGGATGTGTAACTAGCAGTTACACATCATGCTAGTCCAGATAACTAACAGTTAGACATCCATATGCCAACATATATAGATACCTAGAAATGTGGCAATCACAATCAAATTTTATGGAGTCATGTTTACCTAAAGCTCACTCGACAACACCATCCTCATATGCTTAACCACTTTTGTGGTATCAATGTCAACACAACCACTCCCTGCAATCCACACATACACGTAAACAATGTATAGAGTCATTAAGAACCTTATTTTTTTTGAAACTTCATTTGGTCAATACTGTCGTAGAAATTGAAAACATAAACACTGAAGATATGATTTGCTTAATGTCTTAGCAATTGAAACTCAGAAACTTGCATTCATGGACAAGCATTATAAGATCATATTGAATTAAATTATATTTTGCAAAGGCACAAAAGTATAGATTGACTTTAACGTAATGATAATCACAGAACATGTAGCTTATCTGTTTGAGCAAGATTGTTACTGAAATTTGAAACACTCAAGTTAATGGAAAGAATGCAATATATAGAACATAAACTTTATATCCCAGGATGTGTAACTAGTGGTTATAGAATGTGGTTTTCAATGATTATTATGAGGATATTTAGTTATCATGCTAATTTGATGTGTATAGGAAAGTTATATAAGCTATCTGGATGTGTAGAGAAAATTTACACAAGCTAATCGAATGTGTAAACTCAAGTTACACATGCAAATTGGATGTGTAGACGAAAGTTACACATCCTGTGCATAATAGTCACATAACAAAATTCTTAGATTTGTGGTTCTTATTCACAATTTTATCTGGTTTTGAAATTGTTACAGCTACAGATATGCTCAAACGAATTGAACAACAACAAATAATGTTCAAAAACATTTCATATCTACTCAATCAACATAAGTATATACGTATTCTCACAACATTAAATGAATTCACCTTCGTCATTACATCTAGCATTAACTTGAATTAACCGAACAGAAGCAACATCTTCATAAATTGACTCATATTTTCAAATCCAACACAAAGAAATCTACAAAATCAACAAATCATATCAGGTAGAAAAAAAATTAAACTACTTCGTCTACAAAAATATTAAATGGGTAACACAGATTCACACATGAGGATTACAAATATGGAGTCTGATTTTCCATCAGGTTAATGATAGAATAGATCGACGGATTCTCGACGAAGAACCCTAAAAGTTCTGGAAACTCTTTTTTCAAAAAAAATTCGAAATTTCTAACTCAAAATGAAGAGAGATAGAAGGAGAAAGTAGATCTGAATGCTAGTCATGAATCATATAATAAAACTGAACCAAAATCGATGTATTAGGTTTCTAAATCTTAGTAAAAAAATTCAAATCTAAAACATGAAGAACATATCTGGAATTTTCTTAATTGAAGCATCATGACAGAAGAGATGATGATACTTATCTAAGATTTAAAACAAGAAGATGAAAATGAATCTCTGCAACCGAAAAGAAGAAGATGAAAATGAAGATCTAAAAGTTTTTTCTCTGCAACCGAGAGAGAGAGATTAGAGAGAAAGAAAATGAATAAATCTTATGATTTTTCTCTTGTTTATATTGAAAAGGGTAAAATTGACATTATAAAAATATCACTTTATTATCAATCCCTGAAAATAAAAGTTTTGGGCCTAGAAATATCAAAATGTGAAAAAATGGAGTTGAGGGCGGAAGATCCATTTTGTGGGGCTTGTAAATGTTGAACCCATATAATAGGGGGGTTCTAGTATTTTTCACTAAACCGCTAGGTGGCCCTAGCGGCTGAGTGTTGTCTCCGGAGGGTTTACCAGAGGTGTACCCACAAAACCTGTACTTCTAATTGGTCACAAGTATCCAAAGAGCTATGAGGACATAAAAATTCTCAACCTATCTCCAAGTGACTAGAATGCCAGAGAAATTAAAGGTGTCAGCTCTAAAGCTGACTGAAGAAAAGGGGAGACACATCTGGAACACTGCTAGATAAATAGATATCCGCTACACAGCTAGATAAACATTGTAAGATGCGTCCGCTGATTTATAGTTGGATAAGATTAGGAGAGAGATAAAAATGAGAGGGACATCTGCTACACAGCTGGACTAATTACGTGTGATGAGTTGAACCAGTGCTGGAAAGATCTTGTGTCAGATTGAAAGCGGACTAACAAATCAACCAAATGTATCTTTCTTCGCCTCTCTTATAGTGCTCAGTAGAAACAACGTCTTCTTCGGTCTTCAAATGTTGATGATAAACTCTCGAACCTCATAGAACCTTGCAATTAACTTTTCTCTTCGATTCCTCACTTGAAACTTCCTTATAGATTTCTACTTCCTTATGGCCTTGATGAACAAATTTTTTTTTTATTTTTTTTTATTTTTTTTTCCATTTGTTTTTCCATTTTTTTATTTTTTATTTTTTTTGAAACACAAAAATTACAAGACAAAAATTTACATGGCCATCACAGAAGGAATATAATACTTGGATCTTCGCAACTTGTAATGAACTTCAACAACTTATATCATTTGATTTTTCTTGCTCTTATAACTTCTTGTAACCCTTGATTTTGAATTCTGATTTTCTATTGTTGCTTCTAAACCTTAAACGTTTTCCACTTTCTCCATAGATTTTGATGTCGCTCCATTTGTTAATGATGATAAGTTTTTACTGAGAGAGAGTTGTAATCCAGTAACTAAGACTACATTGTGAGGTTGCTATGTCTTTCTGGCATTTCCTGACCTACTTGCCTTTCCATCATGGATGGTTAGGTCCATCACGGTTACCCTCTAAAAGGAATAAGTTCTCTCCTGAATTTCAAGGATCTCAATGTTTTTTCCTCTAATGTCTCAATAGGTTGTTATCCCTAACATTCCAATTTCTATCTTTTCGGTGAGAAACAGTATGTAAACTTAGCTAACCGGATACTATGTGACGCTAGAAGTTTCTCCCTTACCCTCAAACTTAAATCTAACATTGTCCTCAATGTTCTAAAGATAAAATTAAAAACATAAACAAGGAGAAACTGTTACCACTTGATGGAAAAGAAATAAGGAAGGATATTACCGTAAGCATGAGCGTGGGTGCCTCCCAGAAAATTGCTAAATTTTAAGTCTTTAGCTAGACATCATATACCTCAAAAAGGATTGTCACCTCCTAAAGTCATATACCAATAGCCGAAATAGTCGTGGGTCCTCAGAACCAAATAGAGCAGACATAAATGAAAGACTACCATCTTGGATTAGAAAAATGAGCAGACGGAGCATAGCTTGATCTAGGGATTTTATCAAGGCAACTAGATTTATCTGAGGTGTATCTTTGGGATCTATATAAGTGTTTAGGGAAATAGGTTCAACCGAATGACATGTCTCTAAGATCTGGGTTTCTTCATGGACAGTATATAGAGGATCGAGTAGCAGAGTTTGAAGAAACTCAAGTAGTATCTTAGATGCACAAAGCTCGAGTCCTAAGTTAGGGACTTCAATTAGGGATACATGACGATCACTAGAGTCATCATTACCCCCAAACTTAGGGTGAACAATATCCTCAAATGGACCAAGATCTATGGGATGGGTTCTAGGGTCCATAAAGTCACCACAATAACTAGCTTCTTTGGGAGACTGTTCATCTAAACGAACAACATCATCATATAAGGGATTATCAAAGAAAATCTCTAATATAGGCTCATCAATTAAGGTGTTCGTCATGGTTACCTCCTCCGAAGCACTGGAGGGTTCATCAAATAATGGATTATCAAACACAGTGCAGGCTAAAGGATCAGGAACTAATGTGCTAATCATGTTCACCACTTCTAAATCATCTACCTCAGAAGACTTAATAAAATTAAATACATTTAGATCAGTAGTCATGTTACCAAAATATATGTTCATAAGTCCGGTTCTACAATTGATGACAGCATTAGATGTGGCTAAGAATGGGTGACCTAAAATCACCGGGATTTGAGCACCTGGGTCCTGAACAGGCTGGGTATCTAGTACAACAAAATCCACTGGGTATATGAACCTATCAAACTCAATAAGAACATCTTCTATGACACCACGAGGAACTTTGACAGACCTATCAGCTAATTGAAGTGTCATCTTGGTCGGTTTCAACTTACCAAGCCCTAGCTGGGTGTACACATGATACGGAAGTAAGTTAACACTAGCTTCTAAGTCAAGTAAAGATTTATCGACCATGTGATTACCAATCGCACAAGATATGGTGGGTCATCCAGGGTCCTTATACTTAGGGGATGTTTGGTTCAGAAGAATGGAACTTACTTGGCCAGCTAAAAATGCTTTCTTTTGGACATTAAGCTTACACTTTCGTGTACAAAGATCTTTAAGGAACTTGGCATAAGCAGGCATCTGCCTAATTGCTTCTAACAATGGAATATTAATGTTCACCTGCTTAAATATTTCTATTATCTCGTTGAAAATCGACTCCTTATTTGTTGGGATTAACAACTGTGGATATGGGGCTCTAGGCACAATGGTAGTCCTATCAGGAATTTCTTGGGACTCCTTAGGAATTATTTAAGTTTCCTCAGCTACGGGTTTCTCTTGTGGAGTAGAAAGTGGAACTATAGTATGTCCACTAGGCATGGATACCTTATTGTCTACTGTTTTACCGTTCCTAAGGGTTGTTATAGAATTCACATGGTTTGATGACTCACCAGCTAAATATGTTTGATGGACTCCTCTAGGATTGGGCTGTGGCTGAATAGGGAACTTGCCTTTTTCTCTCAAAGTATCATTTATCTGACTAACCTGGGTTTTCAACTCGGAAATATCCTGAGAGTTAGCATAACATATACTCTTACTTTTTTCTATCCCTTGCGCAACTGTTTGGTTGATTTTTTCAGAGATTTTAATAAACGAGGCGAGAGTCTCTTCTAAACTTGTGATCTTTTTATCCGAAGGGTTCGGAAACTGGGGTTGACTAAAGAGTTCTTAGCATAAACAAAACCCGGAGGAGGATGAAAGTGACTATACTGACCTTGATTTTGGTCCTTAGACCAAGAAAAATTATGATGGTTTCTCCAACCAGGGTTGTAGGTCTCTGAGTATGGGTCAAACTTCTGACTATTTTCAAACCTAGCATTGTTATAAATAACATGGGCTTGCTCTTCACTAACGTGACCTTCCCAAAACGAGCTATTAGGTTCTATTCCACAACTAGAGACTTGAGAGGCTCTAATTATATCATTAGGTTCAACAAGGGACCTATTTCCAAAGCTTATAACCTTCTAGACAAAGCAACAAACTTAGCATCTAACCCAAAGCTTGTATCGACCATATTGGTGCTACTTTTATTGACCAAGAGTCTTTTAGGGGGTTCAACAAAAGGCTCCCACTGTTGGGATTTTTCAGCTACATCTTCTAAGAAGGAAAATGCATCATCATCGCTTTTACTCGTGAATAAATCAGCGCACATTGACTCGGCCATGGCTTTGGTCGAATAGTCCAAACCTTCATACATAATTTCAACTAGTTTCATTTTTTCGAACCCATGGTGGGGACATTGCGACAAAAGATCATTAAATCTCTCTAAAAACCTATAAAGGGACTCTCCTTATTGTTGCATACTTGCACTAATTTTCTACCTAAAAGATGCGATTCTATGCTTAGGGAAAAACTTTAAGTAGAAAATAGAAGTAAGTTGGTCCCAAGTTTCGATAGACCCAGATGGTAGGTTATTCAGCCAGGACTTGGCTTTATCCCTTAAGGAAAAGGGGAACATCCTAAGTTTCAAGACTTCATCAGTAAGGTCCTTAATCTTAATTGTTCCACATATTTCTTCAAAGTCCCTAATGTGAAAGTAAGGGTTTTCATCATCTTTTCCTAAGAATATAGGGATCATCTGAAGAATACCAGGATTCAACTCATACGTAGCCGTAGAGGCTGGAAATTTAATGCATGAAGCTCGGTTGGTCCTAGTTGGGTACATGTAGGCTTTCAAAGTAGACATTGCTGGCACAATTGAAGTATTGTCCTCACGAAGAGACAGATTCTCAAAACTGAAGTTTCCAAAAACAGTACTCTCAAAAGAAGAGTCTTCAAGCTCCCCGCCTTCACAAGAAGAACTACTAGGTTTTTCACTAATCAAACGACCTAGAGTGTTTCTTTTCCAAGCCCGTTCTCTAATGACCTCGGGCATACACTAGAAAAAGAAAAAGAAAATAAAAATAAAAATCCTAAAAGGTAGGGAGGTTCTAAGCAAACACAAAGCAGGCTGACTCCACCAAAGCAAACCTAAAGATTTCTAGCAAACAAAAATCATGATGGCTCCACTTAGATTGTCTCTAGACCAGCTTCTAATCCTTCGAAAGTGAATTCGTTACAATCTGAGAAAACCCCTCTGGAGTCAATCTGAGTTTAAGTTAGTTGAATAGAGACGAGGGAAGCTGCGTGGAGCTTTGATACCCAAGGCCTCACTGCATTACAAGGCGGCGCAGTCACGCATTCAACTCACAGAAACCATCATGAACTTCGAAGTATGCTCAAAAGAGTAACCCATATTTTTCGAACGATTTTCCTACTAAGCTCGTTACCCTATCGGTCTCGTTCTATTTCAAATTTTAAAGCTTAGGTTCGCGTTAGGTATCGTTTTCCTAAGGCGAGCAAGAAGAGAATGGTGATGAAATCCGAACCCTTATCTTGTATGGCCAGTCCTTGCCCTTTACTAGGAAATTAAAGCAGCCTTTTTCAGTTCATCGGCATATATGCAAACGAAGGAATACAGTAACTCGCTGATAGGGGATTCGCGAGTGTTTCGAAAGACTTACCTCCCGTACCAGACGGGGATGAACTGTTGTAGTCGACTCGGACCACGACTCCTATGTCATGTACGAACCCGAGGGGCTGAGGTGATATCGTAATCACCGTCCTTCTCTGCAAACAATTTAATATTTAATTTTACCCTTCCTTAGAGTTTAAAAATAAAAATAAAATAATGTCCAAGTCCAAAGTCCAAAAAGTAAAGTGCAAAAATAAAAAGAAAATTACAAAAATAGAGAAATCCTAATACAATCTAGAGAAATCCTAATACAATCTAAAAAAATAAACTGTCTTTTTTTTTCTCTATTTTTTTTTATAATAAAAAAAATATTCTTCTTTCGCTCCTTTTGCTTTGCCTTTTACTCCGAGTCTTTAAGTATTCACCAAAAGTTTTGGCACAATTTTCTTTCACTCCAAATTCCAAATTCTGTAAGGAAAAGACAAAAATCCAAAAACGTAAAGAAGAACAAATAAAAACCTAAAAAAAATCTAAAAACTCTAGCATAAAGACAAGTCCGTGTCGACGGCGCCAAAAATTGATGGATATTTTCAATGATGTTGTAGTAGTAGTAGGTTCGTTGAGGCTTGTGAAAGAAGATTTTTAGACTTAATTTTTAAAGAAAAAATATAACAAAGTCAAAATAAAAGGTAATGTGAGAATTATGAGAGACTGGGGCTAGGATTCCGCTATTTACCAATTCCAAAGTGATACTAATTACAATCAGGCAATTTCACACGTTCAATTTGATTCTCAACTATTGCAAAAGTAGATTTTTTAGAAACAACAAATGTTAATCCAAAGCATGGGATATCAAAAACCCTAGGCCAAGCATATTCAATCAATAGAAAATACAATTGTTTAACAAAAATCATAAAATCTATTTTCAATCTAGGCAATTAATCATAATTAAAAATTACACAAATTAAATAATTAAGAATTACCACTTTTTCATTGGAAAGATAGCTTCCTCCGTCGCCCCAGAGGATGGGTCTAGCACATCATGTTGGAAACACGCTCAAATTGATTTTTCATTGCTCGCAATATGCTTACAAAGATGAATAGAGTGAAACTAAATTGAAAATCGGGTGTTTGCAACGTTTATAAATGTTGCAAAACACTGTTACAAAGAACGATAGAAGGTGTGCGTCACTGGTTCTGTAGCGTTGCGACCCTAGCTTCCTGTCGTTGACACGGTTTAAGAACGACGGTTTCTGGCCGTCTATTCTTCGTGTTCTTCAGTTAAACACCAGCAGAAAAATATCTTGTAACTTAATGATTCTTCACTCTGCTCTCTGCCCAAATCCTCTGTGTCCTTCTATGAGTCCCCTGTAGTCTATATATACTCTTCAGAGCCTCCAAAACCTCGCATTAAACTCAAATATTTTCTCATAACTCGGCAGTGAAGAACAATATTCTTGGGAATATTTTCTTCCCAGAAATAACTTCACACGATGTTTTCTCGAGCAAAAAATGTTCCAACACGTTCCTTAATATTCTCTGGCAGCAACCAACAAGTTGTACCCACGAAAAAACTTTCCAAAATAACTCAGAAATTAAAACAGAATATCCAAGAATATATTTCATCCATGTTTGATGATTTCTTCCATTTTTTACGTGCATGAATCAAATACCTTTCCTGTTATAGTCTAACAGCATCATTCCTAGTCAGAACCGAGAGAAACTTGGCAAATGTTACGTCCAATTCTGTCACTGAAAATCTCCGCAGCTGCCAAGTTCATTTCCCGCCTTTTTCTGTTTTTTAAACGATGAAGAAGAAGGCAGCCCTTAACGAAAATGCTGGTGCCTTTAACAACTGGGGGTGCCCTGAGGTGCCCTTATCCAAAATGAGGGTGCCTTTATCACTTTTCTCAGGGGGCCCAAAAAACACTTTTTGGGCAACTTTTTCCACACAAGTGTATTCCTCCAAAAACACCTACACAAACATAAAAACACCATAATAAGTACAAAAATCGAGACTAACACTAGAGACACTGGGGACTATTCAGACACAAAAATGTGTCTATCATCCCTCTACACGTGTAATCTATTAAGTAGCTACATCTTTGGCCACGTGTAACGATACTGTCCCTATACCAGGATCTATCAGAACTCTATGAGATCCAACGTCTGAAAATTTTTAGTCCAATCGAAGACACATGGTGGTCATCCGAGAGTGGAGGAAAAATAAAAGGCTATGATTATTTTACTTAGTAATTAACAACACCGTCATGAGATCTGAGTCGTTCATCTAAATTTCATTGGATCTCGATGTATTCGGTCGGCTGAGATGAGATATACATGCGTGAAAAGAAGAGAGTAGAGAAAAGATATTTCAGTTTCTCCATTTTCCCTTCATCTCTCCATTTTTTCCCTCTGCAATTTTCTTTTGGTTCTTCTCTGCAATTTTCTTTCTTCTTTGTGATTTTCACTTTAGTCATCTGAAATATCACTAGTTTTTGTTACTGAGTAAAAAATAAGATGGGTATACCTAATAGATCAAAGAAACTACTCAGTAGGATAGATTTAGAGGCTAAAGCGAAGATGGATAAAAGAAAGAAAACAAAGAAACGACGAAGTAGAAACGGTGAAGATGAAAGGTAACAACGAGACCCTTATTTTGTTTGATTTAATTTATGGTTAGAATAGATTTCGATTTCTAGGGTTTATGGGTTTTTTTCGATTTCTAGGGTTTATGGGTTTTTTTCGATTTCTAGGGTTTATGGGTTTCTTCGATTTCTTTGGGTTATGGGTATTTTCGATTTCTAGGGTTTGTGGGTTTTTTTGATTTTTTTGGGTTATGGGTATTTTCGATTTCTAGGGTTTATGGATATTTTCGGTTTCTTTGGGTTATGGGTATTTTGTTTTGATACGATTTCTTTGGGTTAGGGTTTATTTCGAAGCTATTGAGATTTTCACTTTACATTATGTTTTTTCTTTTTCTTTTCTTCTGTTGATTAGTGTTGATTGATGTTGATTACTTTTGATGAGATTGTTTCCTATTAAGTGTTGATTGCTTCCTATTAAGTTACTTATCTTGGTGAAATGATTTGATTTCTTCAAGTTCTTTGTAACTAAGTTATTTTGAGGATTCATTCTGGATGCCTTGGTCAGGGTTATTAATCTTTCACAACTACTCACTCTATAGTCTAAAAATTTGAACTCTCAGGCATGCTATATGTTCAGAACCCATGACCTCTAATGGTTTCCAGTACTGATGTTAAAAATTCATGTGACTGATAAACTAGATAGTAGCTTGTACTTTTTTGAGGATTTAAGCATGTTGAAGTAAATGTCAAATTGATTAGGTTATGGAAGTTGGTATAATGTGTTTGCTTCTGGATCTCAAATGTTGTGGAAGTGGTGAACTGTATATTAGTATATTACATAAAATTGCATCTGTTTGAGTATGATATACATATTTGGTTTATTCTGTCATGGTTCACATATTTATTGTGCTACACTTTGTTCCCTATTTGCAATGATCAAATGCCTCAAAAATAGTCACACTATCGTTGTTATTGTTACTTTAGTAGTTTCTATCTCAAATGTTGTTATCATGTTTCTTATTAGCTTAAGTTATTATAATTAGAATTTAAATATTGTTGGGGACTTGGGGTGAGTCGTCTTGCTTCAGTTTATACTCCATTTTCATATTGATTCGTCTTTATAACTTCTATGATAGAAGTCACATAACCTAATGTTAGACTTCCTCAAGAATGCGTTGAACTGCTAGTGTTTCTCAAGAATATGTTGAACTGCATTAGGGGTCTTATAGACTAGTTTTGGGCCTTAATGGTATTTGTAGTATCTACTTACAACATTGCTGCTTACATGGAGAGCCTTTCATTTCTTTAGAAGTAATTTGATTACGTTGCTTTTAACTAGGAATCATTTTTATTTTGTTATAGTTTTCTACTTGATTTATTTTAGCAGTTATCTTTAGTTTTTTTGTTTGTTTTTGAAAGACACTGGCAGCTATCTCCGATAGTACTGATTTTCATTTTATCTTATGCAACAATAAATTTGATATTCCTCAATGTAATGTTCCAATATGCTTTTATGTGGTGTTAGATCTGTTATTTTTTTTAGCCTCATTCCATGCGTTGACACTGATATCATGTTTTTAACTAATAATTTGATTATGGTATAAGCCCCGGTGTGAAACTGGCTTGGCTCATGCAATATTACTCTTAGTGTATATTCTTATTGTGTTATATTGTTCAGTGCCAATGAACACTTTATTAGTAGATTTAAATGGCTCCACCAGTGCTCCATATCTAATAATACTCTAATTATTCCAATGTAATGGTGATGCTACTGCATTGTTAAGTGTTCTTCTTCTGCGCGCTACTTTTGCACTTTTTAATTTTGTTCTGCTAAATGGATGTTGAAGTCAGATTGCCTTGTTCTTCTCTTTGATTTGATATTTGATTAGGTTTGAGATTTATTAGTGTTGATATTTGATTTGATAAGTTTTATTTGAATGCATTAATCGTAATCTAGTAACATATGATGATCAATTTGTGGTGAGATAAGGTTTAAATGCGTGGAAATTGTATTCATTGACTCAGAAAAATATGAGGTAATTTAAATTGATTGGATGAATCGGAAGAATGAGTTTAGGAACAATATAGAATTTTGTTTGTTTAACTGTGTTTAGGAATATTATAGAACTGTGTTTGTTTAAGTGGAATCAGTTTGATTATTTTGGTTATCACTTTGTTTATGTCTCTGTTTGGACAACTCAAATGTTATGATGATGGAATTGATAACAAAGTACTATGCTCATGTATTGTTTTTAGTGTCTATTTGCTTTTGTAATTTGATTTATATTTCTTGTAGGAATGATGTTGAAGATGACAGGATACCCTTCAGAAGTTTTAAGGTAAATGTGATAGGAACTTGTCAGAGTTTTGAGTTCAGGGGCTGTGATAGAGAAGATATGGGTCTTGATAGGTTAAAAGACATGATCAGGCCAAGCTTGAGACTAAAGGGTAATGAAATCGTAGACATATTATGGTCTGGGGATGCTTGTACTCCAATGTCTTTGTCTAAGGAAGAAGAATTCAAGTGTATTTGGGATAAAGCAGAATTTGATGAGAATGGTTGGAGTCAGGTTTATATGCAAGTGTTGGAGTATAGTAAGGATGGTGATGAACCCTGTGAGATAGTTCCTCCATACAAGTACAGTATTCAGACTCATTTTTGGAATGCTGCCAAGTGTTATAAGATCAACCACTTTAATGTAATTCTTTATTACTTTAAGATCTTGTGTTAATGTTGTTATACTTTAATGTAATGCTTTTTCAGCCTTTATTATAGTATCCATACTTAAAGCTTATAGTTTAATGTAATAATAATTTTCAGCAACATATGGATGCTATGGCAGCTGAGAGTGAAGAGGCTGCAAGATTTCTCATAGATGAAAGGCCTGAAACCTGGTCTAGGGCACATTTTCCACCTACTATCAAATGTGAGCACATCAACAACAACTTCTCAGAATCCTTCAATAATATGGCCAAGAAGATGAGAGACAAGCCAATATGCAAGCTGGGTTTGATGTATGGACAATCGGTGATGGGGATTTTCAACAAAAGGAGGAATGAGGCTGCAAAATGGAAGGATGGTGACCTAGTTCCAAAGGCAATGAAGCTGATTGAGAAGATGTGTGACTTGACCACCAATTTTGAACTGAATAGTGATGTTAGGGAGAAAGTATATGAGGTTACAAGTTGTCATGGAGCCATCTTTGTTGTGGATTTGCCAAAGAAAACCTGTAGCTGTATGCAATGGCAATTAAGGGGTTTTGTGTGCCAGCATGCTGTATGTGCCTTAAAGCCATTGAGACCTGTTTGGACTGAGTAATTTTCTTTGCATTTGTTTTCATTTTTTTGTCCTTTTGCCCTTGTAATATTACTTTATGTCTATCTTTTTGTCTTTATAATATTCTTTTTTCATTTATTTGTCCTAACTGATTTCTTTGTTTACATGTTGGGTATTGTTGTAGGTATTGTGACCAGTATTATTGGATGGATATCTATAAGAGAACATATGCTCCAGAGTTCAATCCATTGTTGGGCCCAAAAGACTATGAAAGGTACACTTATATATGTTTGAGTTTTAACTATTCTAAATTTTGCGATAATTGGTTAACATGTAGACTGAAAAACTCATAAAGTGTGTGTTGTTATCAGTTTCTTCTTTCGAAATTTACGAGAATGCAGTTAAACTACAACACTATATGTATCATGTAAGCTTATAATGATACATGTTTCATGTAAGGCTAATTGATTTGATTAACATATTACTCTTAATACAGTATGATGCATTACTTAACATACTATATGATTTGATTAACATGTCACTCTTAATACAGTATGATGTGTGTTGAAATTTCTTTAAAATATAAGGTGATGAATGGCCCATTGCTAGTCTTGAATTGTTTCTTTTATTGTTATTGCCTCAGGCCTACTTTTGTTTGTGTCAAAAAACAAACCATGTTTTTCAAGTTCAATAATTTACTCCTAAATTAAGCATAGAATCTTATTTTAGGTGCAGACAATATCTGTCCTTTTCCCTTATAATTTATTTATAAACATATTTGATGTGGCAGCCAGGTACACTTATATATGATTTTTATAATCCTTATTTGTTGTGCAATGAATATAGTATCCATATTTGATTCTTTTAGGGTTTCAGTCTTTTATATATGATACTTTTTTTGTTTCCTTCTTCTTATCCAGAATGTAAAGAAAGTGATGATGAAGCCTCTAGTGAACATCAGGAAAACAGGAAGGCCAAGGGGGAAAGAGAATTAGAGCATATGATGAACCTCAACCCATAGGAAAGAAGAGTAGAAGATACAAGAGATGTAGAGAACCAGGTCACTATGAAAAGACCTGTGTTGGAGGAGCAGTTGGTTCTAATCCAAAAGTACCAAAGGCTAGAACATGTGTTGATGGTGATACTTACACATCTTATGTATCAGCTCCATCAAAGAGGAACAAGAAAGCTTCAAAACTTGTTCATGGTTCATCTATAGGTCAAAGTACTAGTGCAAGGGGTGCAACTAAGACCAAATCCAATAGCCAGAGCTGTGTTGGTGAATCATCTAAGCAAGCTGCTGCTAGATCTGAAAAAGGTGTTAAGGGAAAGACAAAAGCAAAAGTTGGATCTTCTCAAACCTCATGTATGAATCAGAACTTCAAGAAGGTTGGTACAGTTACCAATAATGTCAACTTCACAGTGTCAAATCCAAAGAGCAAGAAGAAACCACAGAAGTATATGAACATTTGAGTTTGTTTAGAAGATATGTATGCAGTTACTCCTTATCTTTTGTGTAGTTTTAGTTTGAAGGAATTGGTGCAGTTTAAGTTTGGAACTTTGAAATTTTGAAAAATTTGAATGGATGCAGTTTCTTTTGCAGAACAAGTTATGAAATGTTCAATTACAACTTCTGAGTTCATTGCAGTTTCAGATTTTTCTTAAATTCATTGCATTTGCAGATTTTTCCTTGCATTTTCATTTAGATCTTAATGGAAAAAAAATGACAGGGAAGAAGATATGCTTTTATTGAAGATAATCTTGATGTTTTAAACTGTAGGGGGCACATTTTTTTATCTGACACGTGGCAGAAATTATGACATGTACAATGTACACGTGGTTGCACAGTCAGCACCGAGTAACTGTGCAGAATCGGCGATTCAAACTTAAACACGTCGAGTTTGATGATTCTAAGGGCTTAAAAGTCTTTTCCTAGTACACTAACGGTGAGAAAAAGGTAGTTAATTACTGTTATCCATTTTTTCAATAAACGGTCAAAACCGGCCTATATTTGTAAAGTTCAAAAAAAAACGGGCCTACGGATGTAACCCTCAAAAAAGAGAGGCATATATCTGTTTTTCACCCTAAAATTTAAGCGTTTCATGGATCCTTATTGTTGTTGTTATCTTCCTCCACATCACTAGTTGTTTCACCATCACTAGCTTTTTCAGCAGCATCAGCTTTTGCTTTTTCCTTATCTGGACCTATGTAGTCACCGACCTCATTGTAATAGGGGTTCACTCCATAAAAGTCACATGCCCTGAAAAAAGTCCTTGGATCAACCTCATCTTCTTCCTCCTCTGATGATGTGCATTCTTCATAGTTGAGGGGATTGCTAGGACTGTTCATAAACCTTAGGAATTCTTCAGGATCTTCCTTACCCATCAGAAGTAACTTTCTTTCAGGGCAATTTTTTTCAGTTTCATCTTTAGGATCTTCTAAATTGGGATAAATTGCGTCAATAAATTGGAATAACTCTTCTGCATTGTTAACAAGACAAGGTGGATCTTCTTTTTTTCCTCTGGGAACCTAAACAATACACATATAAGAGATATGAAAACTCTACACTACACCAAATTCCTGGATTAGTAACACACCTGATCCGTTACTAAAATGGGTTGTAACGGCTGTTGACTGTTACAAAACGGGGCGTTATATTTTTTTTGTAACGGCAATGTATCCGTTACGAATTTGGTTGTAACATCCCTTAGTAACAGGTGAGGTCCGTTACGAACCCGCCACGTGGTAACAGCTCAAGGCCGTTACTAATTTTTTCATAACAAGAACGTCGTAACATCTTAGAGCCGTTACTACGTGGCAGGTTAGTCACAGGCAAGAACCGTTACTACGTGGCAGGTTGAAACAGCTTAAAGCCGTTACGAATTTTTTCGTAATAGCAAAAAAATTACTGCCAGTCAACATTGACCTGGTCAAAATTGGTCAATACTGACTAATTTTGACCAGGTCAATATGACCGACAGTTCATTTTCGCCGAAAATATGTCGGAATTCCAAAATAATTACCTGTACAAGTATGTCATTCAATCCATACAAATTCTATTATACATTTAACAAACAATAATAGCTTGTTCTGTTCTTTCAACAACTTGAGAGAATTCCTGAGTTTTTAGGGAATACAACATCTGCTTAGAAACTTAAAAGATTGCCCAAGTCATGTGCAGCTTAAAGCTCATACAATATTTGTTTACAACTTAAGATCATATAAGATAAAACTAGCAAAAACAGAACTCACATAACAGTCTCTGCCTTCTTATGTGTAATGTTTCTCTAGCAAATCTGGAGCACTTCGCCTTGTCCAACAATATGTCTCAGCACCTAGAAGAAGTGAGTTGGTACCTAAGACAATTCAAAAAAGAGAACAAAGTTATGTCCAACTGGTGCCAGGGATTGCAAATTAAATCAGTTAAAAAGGTCAATGAAAAACAATCCACAAACACTTTGTTAGCCAAACCAACAAGTTAACAGCAGCAACAACAAAAAAACCAAGTAAAAATATAGGATATGTATTTCTCCCAAAGTTCAACAGCCCATGGTTATGCATGGTAGAGGTTGTCATTTCCTACACAAGCTCAAAGCCTAATAAAGAGCAACTCAATTAGAATTAACACAGAATTGAGAATATCATATGTTACTAAGAACTACCAATAACAATGCCCCATAACAAGATCAAGAAAAACAAAGACAATATAAATCATAACACATTGGCTTGCCTAAGAACCCAAAACTAATCAACTTAACAAGATTACCTTGTATATTATGTAATCTACACACCGTTCCACTACTTTTCGCGTCTCAGTTGGGTGCGGATGGACAAAAAAATAGCCTGCACATAACCACGAAATATAAATTATTAAACTTGGTTTCATCAATGGGTTATTAATTTTTTTCTTCAAAAGCACTATCAACAATAGTTATAAGCATGATCACGTTAAGAAAAAAAAAAGGTCAACAAAGAATATTAACAAAGCCTGTAAGAAACCAACCGAAAACATCATACCACAGACAATGACTACACCAAATCAATAACGAAGAACAAATATGTATCAAAACCCACCAGGTTTTGTAAAATTAATTTATTACTGAAACAAATTGGAGGAACAATGTAATACCAGGACACAAATTCACTACTCTTTTCGCCAAGAAATGCCTCCAAATCATCCCTGGCTTGATGCTGGTGTTTTACATTACAAATAAGAACCACAATATACTCCTACAAAGATACAGTAATTCAAAAACATTAGAAACCAAAGAAAACTAAAACCAAAAATAAAATAATAACTTACGAAATTTAACAATTATCTACTTCTACCGAAGACAAATTCATAAAAGAAATGTCAACGTTCAAAGAAGTTATACCTTTGCCATCCAGACCATCAAAATTGAATGATTTCTGCAGACAAATTCATAAAACTGAATGATTTCTGCATACCTGTGCGGAACCATCATCCAGAATTTCAGCAACATTGTTGAATAACCATAGATGTATTTAAGAAGCTCACTAAACTTCAAGGCAAAACCTTGAAAGGAAATTGAATCAACCAACTGAAGCGTCTAAGTAATGCCCAAAACAGAAAAGTGTTAAATAAAATTATAGAAATTGTAGCTTCAATATACGGGGATAAAGGGATTTCAACATACTTGGCACCAATTGAATCTATTCTGCAGATATAACATATATATATATATTACATATCCGCACCTTCAGCACAAAAAATAAAAAAGGGAAATTGAATTGAACCATATCACATGGGAAACCATAACATGACTCCGTTTGATTTGTGAAACCACCTTAACTGTGCATTTAGAGCTGTTGCAGTTTCATCTCCAACATTAACTATGTCTTCAACAACCTAAACCCAACAATAAGAAAGCATGAATATGTGTAAAACTAGCTCAGTAACACATACATGTTCATAGATACTAGAAGCAGCTCAGGTCCATTATCATGATATGATGGAAAATTTGATTTTTGTGAGTAAAATCAAGGTTCAAATCTTTCTTCAAGAAAGAATAATCATCTTTCTTCAAGCTTCAGTAGAGTAATATGGTTTTGAATATGAGACTCATGTTTTTAATATGGGGATAGGAGTCTGCCATAGTGTAGTTTTGATGCAACTCCAGAAAAAATACATTTGGGCCGAGTTTCTTCTGGAAAGAAAAAAAAAACACTGATAACTGTTTTCGAATGGAAAGAAACTTACTTTTTTTGACCTCTCAATTGCTTGATCAGTATCATCCATCATCCGGTGACCATCATCTGTTGATTTCTCATATCTGCAAAAACTCATAAGTTTCAAAAACTCTAATCTGCGCTATTAAACTCTAAAACTAGAATTATCAACCCCAAGATAAATGATCATATTTTCAATAAGATGTATAATCAAAATTAAATCTCTATGATGGTCCACGCTCTATGACTTCTAAGCTAGAGTGTAGTTGCAGAATAACCTAAAACTACACCCTCAATAGAATTAATAAAAACTCAAGAAGTTTTTGATGATGAATGATAACTTTCTTATTAATTCTCTTAGTTGATTACATAGAATTATCAAAAATGGAATTGGAATAGTTACAACTTTCTCTATTCTCTTTCCTAAGATAATTTCTTACACTCACTAAAAGAACCTCCCAAATTTTACATTTGAACTCCTATTTATAGTAAAACTTATACAGCTGTATATGAATTGCGAAGTATCGCAATTCATTCTCGCAAAATTATTTCATCCTCGCAAAACTTCATATTTCTCCGCGCTACTTCTATCATCATATCATTTTATAACTCTTTCCTCCTTTATTTATTACGATACTCGTGAACTATCATCTTGCGATATTCAGTACCTACATCTTGCCTCTTCTCATGTCAATTATACGAAGAAGAAATGTCATGAGAATCCCTACTCTCGTAAATTTAGTGTAGTTATTATCACCCATCAAGTTCGCAACACATCTTTTTACTTTTCCCTTATCTTTTTGACACGTTTCTTCGTAACCGTTCTTTTCAACCGTTCACGCTTACTCGTATTAATGAATTTCTATCTTCATCAAACTCTCTCTATCTATAAATATAATCCTTTGTTTTTGCTTTTTATTCTCTTATCTTATTCATCTTCTTCACCACTTCTGCCTCTGCAATCTCTTTTATCTTTTTTTCCTTTCTATTTTCCATCTTATATTCAATGGCACCAAAGAAGAAAACTATTGAACAGATTAATGCGGAACTTGCTGATAGGGACATCATTCTCTCTGAGATTGAAGGTTATGATAATAAATCTTCTCTCTGTGTGAAGCTCTTTACCAACTATGTTTGGGATGATCAGAAAATTTTAATCTCACGAGGTCAAATCCTCGCAGGTCTTCCTCTTCCTCTTTATGATGTTAACTTTCCTCTATTCTATGAAATTATTTCCCATCCCAATTTTTCTTGTGCCATTTACCAATTGACTGGTGATTGTATTCGCCTCTTAGTTGAATTCTCAAATCGTGCCGCTTTTGGGAAATCTTTGTATTTAGTTGATCTTAGAAAACCTGGATTTGAAAATATAGAAATTGTTTCCACGAATTATACAGTTGAGGGTTTCTTCAAAAATTACACACTAATTCCTGCGAGGAAAGAAAATAATCGTTGGGGTGTTCGTATTCATCGTAAAGCTAATATCGCAGCTGATGATCTTCTCATGCACGATATTGATTATGCCTCAGGAAATAATAAGACACCTCGTCGTTCTAATGATGAAGATTGGTATAAGTACCCTTTAATATTATCGGGTTCTTATATTTCTGGGATAGTAGAAATTCCTGCAAACCTTCGTAACCGCCATTATCAACCTTGGGTTTTTAGAAATGTATGTACTTCCATCTCCTTATCTTTTTGTTACCCTTTAATTTCAAATGAGGTAAGAAACACTCTTGTATTTTTCTAAACAATATATTGTTGCCTCTGTTTCTTATCCTTATTTGAATTTGCAAGTTCCACTTCTTACTGAGATTGCTGCGAGTGAAAATAAGAGTTCTTCTTCTTCTAAAAGGTTTACTGCAAGACAACAAACTCTTCGTTCTGCGAAGGTTACCCAAGCTTTTGGTAGTCAAGTGATGCTCTTCGCAAAGGGAAAAGGAAACTTCAAGATGTTGTTTACGAGAGGAGGAAGAAGAGGGAACTCCCAACCAAGTCTCATTCCAATGTAATTTCTTCTAATGAGAATATTGAGGAAGATCTTGGTGATGAAGATGATAAATTTCCTGAGAAGGACTTTAGTTCTAATTCTGATACCCTTTCTGACGAAGGAGATGATGATAATGATGTTGATGAAGGTGGAAATGAAGATTGCAGTATTCCAGAAACTTTTGCCTCAGCAATGGTTAGCATCTCTGAGGCTTTCCTCCATTCTTCTCGTGGATTAGGAAATTCTCCTACAGCGAATGCTCGCAAACTTATTGCGAAGGCTTGTAAAGATCCTACTGTAATTGATAATAACTCCTTCAAAGGAATTTCAAGATTCGTCTCTCCTGCTTCATTATATGCTTTAGGTAGCATGGTAAGTTTCTTCTCTATTCCTTGTTTATTTCCCTTATTTTGTTGATTTCTAACCCTTTTTTTTCTTGTTTAGGTTGGAAGAGTTAGTTGTGCAAAATGCTTTGATTGGGAAAGACGTCATTCTATTGCTGAGAAGAAAACTTTGAATCGTTGTAAGAAGTTAGAGGTTGAAAATTCAAATCTCCGTCAGAAAGTAGAGGATTTAAGTATTGATAACGCAAAATTAATATCCCGTCACGAAGATAATTCACAATCTGCGAGCATCGCAATTGATAATTCTTCTCTTCTTGAGGAGAATAATCAATTAAAGCTTGAAAATTCTTCTCTTCGTAACGATAAGAAGCAACTAGAAGGTAAATTCTTTGCGATGGTAATTATTTTGATTACTTTTCCTTCGTAATTTGCTAACCAATTCCTTAATTTCTCTCCTTGCTGCAGAAAATTATGCGAAGATGAATAACGATCTGGAAACTATCCTTGCTAATCGTAATAAGAAAATTTCTGATTTGAGATCTCAGCTTCTAATTTCCCAGCATAACCATAGTTTATATGTCAAGTGTTTTCGAGATAAGATGACTCGCAAGATTTGCGAAGACAATGAAATTCCTCTCAAGAAGTGTTTTCGAGATAAGAATTATTACTCATTGTATGAAGAAGTATAATAAGTACTTAACCTTCGCAAAATTAAATATCCGTTGAAGAAGTATAATAAATATGATATACTCTTGAAGAAGTATAAATAGTATTGAATTTGTGGAGAAATATTTAATATATGGATAAGTATAAGAAGTATTTAATTCTCATAATATTTTACGAGTATGAACTTATCTGTATTTGATTGCTATCAAAATCGCATCTTTTGTTAAGTCTTCGTGAAAATTCTTCAATGATGTTATCTTCTTTGATAGGACTTCTTGTAAAAATTCTTCAATGGTATCGACGAAGTTGTCTTCTCTTCAAAACTTCATGATGTATATTCTTGTAAAATTTCTTCAATGATATCGACGAAGTTGTCTTCTTTTCAGATCTTCATAATGTATATTCTTGTATAATTTCTTCAATGATTTTGATGAATTTCATTAATTTATGTGGTCTTATCATGCCTTCCTAAGTAAAGGTCTTATTTTGCCACCTCTTTTCCCATAAGAGAAAGTTAAGATGAGATCAATGGATTTTTACATGAAAGTATAAAGACGTCATGCGATTTCATCACAAGACGGCAATATCATAAGGCTTTGTTCTCACAAGGGAGCTTAGACTTGTCATATTGTCGCAGAGAAATAGACAAAATACGGATAAGGCAAGATCAATGGGTCAATACATGTAAGTGTAAAGGCGTCCTGCGATTTTGTCGCAGAAACAAAAAAAAAAGTGGCTAAATAAGACCTTTAACTAAGAAGGCAAAATAAGACCACAAGAGATCATAAGATTATACAGACATGACCTGCTATATTTACGCAGAAGTTGAGGCAAAGTTTACAAATAGTTTTATTCAACATTAATCTGATCAATCTTTCATATTGCAGATGAATAACAGAGGCAAGTATGGGAATGAACAAAATGATAAGATTATTATTCATCTTTATATGGAAGATTTACGCAAGTGGATTAAAATTAATAATCATGTTGATTAACCACATTGCAAAAACAGAATTGTTTATACAGATAGAAGCAAAAGAAATTTATACATCAAGGAACCTTGTAGTAATATCACAAGAAGAATGAGATAAATTTACAAATATTACAAGGATATTAAAAAGAGGAAAAAAAACTAGTTAGATCCATCATCATCCTCGCCAGATTTTTCTTCTTCTTTGTCTTCACCGTCATCTTCGCTATATCCTTCATCTCCGCCAGATTCTTCAGCTTCACTGTCAGAGATAACAAGATTTGGAGTATTCTTTAGAACTTCTTCCGCGAGGAAAGGATACAAAGAGTGAGGAATGTTGTGATCATCGTAGACCTTCTTGGCAGAATCATTGCGAACACCAACAAGGAGATTACTAAAATTGGTAGCAGAAATCTTTATTTGGGTCTTCAACTTTGAATATTTCTCATTGCGAGAAACAAGAGTCTTTGCGAGTTGATTATTATCAGCTTCAAGTTCTCCAATTCTTTCAGCGTATCTCTTCTCATCTCCTGCGAGTATGTAATAACAAGTTGAAAATTTTGCAAAAAATTATAAAAGACAAGAAATTAAAAGGGAAGAACAATTAACAACCTTCTCTTTCAGAAATCATGTCTTTAATTAAGGCCGCTTGTTCAACATGAAGACTAACATCTACACCTAAGTTAGCTCTGGCATTGTCAAGAATCTTTACATCCCAAGAAAATTCATCATTATTATTAATAAGAAGACGGGAACGAATTTGGTTTTCTCTTTCAACAAGATCCTCTCTCTCGCGGATAAGTTTATCTCTTTCAATTTGGACTTCAAGAAGGGTTTTATGAAAATCTGCTAAAGTTTGAGCTCCTTGCCTAGAGATGCGATCTTTTTCATCTATAAGATCACTCTTTTGGTCTCTTAGAATCTTGATTTATTCTTTAGAGTTAAGATATTGACGCTTGGATGTATTAGATGCTCTCAAACTAGATCTGTGATCAATTGCTAAGAGATGAAATTTGGATCTAAGATCATCTACAGAAAGGGATTTAATTTGTTCATTTGAATAGTTATCTAAGGATTCATTAAGGTGATTGAGAAGATTATCATCGTCTATTGGATTTGGAAAAGAACGAAGGAATATAGCTTCGTCAGAAAGTCCGTAAACATCTGCGAAGAAGAAAAATAAGAAAAAATGCAAAGGGGTACAAGGTTAAAGAAAAAGAGAGAGATTTTTTACCATAAAGTTGATCGTTCGCAGCTTGGAGGCTTGCGACCTTATCTCGTGAGGAAGAAAGTTCAGTTTCCAACCGCTTGATCTTTTCTTAAAGGTCGGCAGACCCAAATTCCAATTGCCCACGAAGACTAGCAGACTCATATTCCAACTCCACATTCTTCTTGTGAAGAACAATATTCTTCTTGTGAAAAGATGCACACCTCTTTTCCAAGTCTGAGGCAACAACAAAGGAAGCTCTTCCAGTCTGCGAGGGAACAATGTAAATTAAAACTTAGCAAGGAAATGAATACATAAATGTGTTAAATAAATGAAAACATACCAGAATACCAAGAGAATTTAAGAGACTGGGAGTTATTGATCTTGAGTTCCCTTGGAGAGAATCATTATCAACCAATATGGGAGCATCGCAGATATTGGCAAGAGCCTGGGATACCCCATTAAGAGCTTCATTTCCATAAGCATTTGCGATACCATATGTAATATCGCCAAAAATGTTAGATAGTTGGGCCATGGAAGATTCAGATTGGGAGGATTCCATTGCGGAAGGGATATCAGCATAAAAATCATCATCATCATTATCAGTATCATCATGAGAATTTTCTTCATTAGACTGGGGTGATAAAGGGGAAGTAGTTTGGGTCTTTCTTTTCTTCGAGGGAGGACCAATGGATTTTTCCTTGCGAGGAGCATCATATTTATCCTTGTGAGGAGGAGCGTTAGATTTCTCCTTGCGAGAAGAATCTTTGCTTTTCCCTTTGGTCCTCGCAACCATAACAGGTTCTCTTTCTTCAATAACCTGCGAACACATATAAAGATAAGAAATAGAGGCAATAATATATTGTTAAGAATCATAAAGGAATATTTCTTACTTCATCTGTAAGAGATTTAAGGGCTAAAAAGGTGCTGGGCTTCCCAAATTTCTGGTAGTTAAGTTTCAGCCTGTTAATCTGGAAGAATTGGAGTAGTTAGCGAGAGTATGAAAACATGAGGAAGATAATAATGATAATTATGCAGAAAATTTGAGGGAACATACCTCTTTATTCCTTTTAGGCCAGTTGAAAACCCATGGCTGATATTCTGCGAGATTCGCAGGCAATGCATGAGGACCGGAGATGTAGGGACCCTCTAGACATAATGGAAAAATGAGATATTTGTCATCACTGGAGTGGTGAGGGCCTTAATTATTATCGATATCTAGCATAAGAACTTTATCTTCAGTGATGTCATCCTTCTTTTGTAAGCGGACACCCCAACAAGTGGTGTCCTTCTTCATAGGGATTATATCGTAATTTGCGAAGAAGTTCTCCACAATATACTTCGCGGGAACAATTGGAACATCTTTAAATTTAGGATTCTTCGCAGTATCAAGGTAGCGAGATTCTTTACCAGTACCGCGAGTAACATACTCAAGCATTAAGCGAATGCAGTCCCCACTCAACTGATATATTGCCCGCAAGAACTCATAGAGAGGAATGGGAAGACCAGCCTCAAGCTGGCCTAGCGAGACTATGATCTTCTCATGGTTACATGGAAGATCAGAAAATAATGGAATAGAAAGTTCATACTTAGGGTTTTGATTGGGAATGGTGGATAAATTAAAACCTTTGTCTATAAGTTCTTTTTGAATCTTCTCGAAAGCAATCACATATTTGCGACCGTCTGCAACCATTTTTAGTATGGGAATGAAGATTGAAAGAGTAAAAGATCGAAAGAAAAATTGTAACAGTAGCGGATCCGGAATTTACGGAAGAACGGTGAATTTGCAGAGAAATTACGGAGATAAGAAAGAAAGAAGTAAAAGGAAGAAAAGAGAAGAGTGAAGAAGATATATATAAAAATTAAAAAATCTCGAGAAGATAAGTGCAATTAATATAAGGAAGAGACCTGAACGGTTGGAATGCAGCGGTTGAAAAGGACATGTCAGAAGTTGAATGGAAGAAAAAACACGTGTAATAAATCTGGTAATAGATGCAGAAATATGCCAGAACAGTAAAAAGCGAAAATATGAACAACTGCGGCATTTTAATTCTCATGATCCTTCTTCCTTCGCATAAAATACATGAGAAGAGGCAAGATGTAGGACCATAATATCGCCATGATATTACTCTTGCGATATTAACAACACTTCTGCGAACACCACCGCGAGTTCTTCAACAACACTTTGCGAGTATCACAAGATAATTTAAAGAGTGATGTAATAGTTGATGAATGAAGAAACACGAGAAGAGCATGATTGTCCTACGATGGTTACAACGCTTGCGAGAATTGACATTATAACTACTGCGATAATATCGCAAGTCAGATCCGAAATCAAATGACAGCTTAGCTGTCATCCACTATGTAACTACCCTATATAAAGAGACCCAGTAGATTCAGAGAGGGGATGGTGTATTTTTTGAGTGTTGAGAAAGTCTTGAAGAGAGAGAAAATTCAAGAGAGCGGTTGTATTCTTGATTTCTTCCATTTCTGAGAATCAAATAATAAAGTGTTATTTTTAATCTTCAAATATGTGTTAATTACTGTAAATTCTTATCAAGGGTGTAGTGTAGGTTTTCCCGCAACTACATCGATTATAGGTTTAGTGGATAACTACCAAAGTTGTGACTTGAAAAGATGAAAATGACAAGAACAGTCTATCAAAATGGAGTCATCCTAGTTTAGAATTCATACTACCTTCTTGATTCATGTCGGCTACGAGTTTCACTATAGATGTGCGCCAAGTACAACAAAAAGTCGTGAACAAATGTCGATGACTGAGTATGTTCTAATGGTTTCACCATAAAATGGACCTAAATTTGTACATTTAGTGGATTTAATAGGTGACTTTTCTTAGGGTGGTACATTAAGAAAATGTGGGACAGTATAGAAATTTTCCGCTCTGAATATATACAACTCCAAACCAAACTTCGATAACTCAATCATCATCTAATACCAGGGAGATTTTGAAAGACTAGTCACACCTCACAGTACCATGGAACATTTAAGCTTTGTCAGTAGCTTCTGCAATAGCTACAACTCGCATTGCGGCATTATTTCAGCTTCAAATACAACTCAACTCAAGGTATTACTTCCTTAGCAGCAACATCATCTCTGCAACTTATTTCAGAAGCAACACATTCATCATAAGCATACATACACTCTATCTTACATTAACATCAATCTTCTCCTTCTGTTAATCTCAGTATCACCTGATTTCAGACTCAATCAATCCCTTCCAACTGCAGAATAGACACAGAATTTACCATTCCTTTTACTTCTTAACCTGAACTGCAAACAACCATGCCGACCCATTAGCTCAAATATTCTAGCTTCAATTACTAATAACAATTATCTTCATCATAGTTGTGTCTCCTTCAACTCTGGTTTGCATCAAGTACAACCTCAACCACAAACCAAACCATCACAGAACATGTCCTCTAGTGTATTAATCAGATTGAAATTTCAAAAAAATAAATAAATTACCTTCTTAATCTTTCCACCAGGAAGCCATTTTACTTCTTATGTACCTATTGAGATCCTTCTACTATGAACCCCGAATAATAAAACCAATCAAATCCAATTAATAACAAAATCAAACAAAAAACCAATAACGCAAAACATCAAAATTACCTTTAGAAGTTAGAACAACACCATCAACACTACCAGAAGCAATCCCAACCCCTTGTAGCTTCTTAGTCTGCTTATTAACTCTATTCCAATCTGCATATGAAACAAATCTGAATAAAAAACCCTAGATCAGAAGCCCAAATCTCATAATCGATTGAACAAGAAACCCTAATTCAATTATCATTTTGAAACACTAAAAAAAATACCTAAATCTTGCGAAAAATAAATCAAAATAGATACCTAAATTAAACAAAGTAGAACAGATACTTTCTCACATTATCTGAGAGTAAAGGTCAGTTCTTCCAAGTTCGAACTCCGACGAACCAACTAAAATCGAAAAATCAAATAATAATACAGACTAAAACCCTAAAATCGATTTTTGAAACCCTAAAATCCTAATATAGATGATGAAGAAACTGAATCGAAACTGATTCATCACACTCGATCTGGTTTCATCGGCTGAGAGGAAGAGAAGATATGCTAAGAGAATAAACTCGATCTGGTTTCATCGGCTGAGAGGAAGAGAAGAGAGGCTGAGAGCAGGAGAGAAAAAAAGAAGAAAAAAAAATGAAATTCTCGATCTGGTTTCAGCAGGGTATACAGAAATCACGAATGTGAATCGCACACACATGGGGGGAAATATCCTCTAATGTTACTACTCTTGGGTGGAAACACAATGGTACACGTGTGAATGGCACACTCACAGACTCCATGTATTCCGACCCAGGTATAACGAACTGTGTGGCTGGCACGCCTATAAAAAACTTCTTTGCGGCTTGCCACTATTGCTAATTTATAAAAATTTCGTAATGGTCTCTGCCTGTTACGAATTTTTTGTAACGGCCATTTGTAACGGGAATTTCGTAACGGCCAGAAAGCCGTTACGAATTTTTGTTACTAATCTGGGAATTTGGTATAGTTTTTTTTTGTTTAATCCAAAATTCCATTAATAAAAACCACATTACAAAGCAAAAACAGAAGCAAGAACAGGGGTCACAAAGAAAACCCCTAAACTAGCTACTTAATTGAAACGAAAATACGAAACATTAGGATGTTCAACCGAAATTAAAAATTTTGGTCTCCCATTATAATGTCTTTTTTCCTGAAAATTTAGAGCACAACCTCTTTTTGCCATATTATCAGCCGCAAAGTTTACTTCTCTATAAGAGTGTAGAAACCGAATACTCTCGTAATTAGAAGAAAATTCCCTCCATCTCTTCCAAACAAACCACGGAAGCGCTGCAGAAGAAAACGCCATCACCACACTCATAGAGTCTGATCGAATACAAACTCTCAAATACCCCCATTGAACAGCCCATTCAATCCCAATAAGAATACCAAGAATTTACGCCAAGTAGTTAGAGGTGACACCCAAACCCATACTCAACGCTCCCACCACTTTAGCCTCATGATCCCTAGCAACTACCCCCGCTCCAGTAATACCCGCATTCCCACGCGCAGCACCATCGCAGCAGAGCATCAGCTAACCCAAATTCAGAGCATTCCACCGGCACAATTGACCTCACCACCCTGTGGGTTACCTTAAAAAAGTCCAAAACCTTCAAGTCTTCCACTGAATTGTGCATGTGCCCTTTTAGCCTCCTAGAGTATTCCATTACCTGGATGAAAACTGACTTCTGAAAAAAAAAAACAGCAAGCCTTTTTGTTTTCATAAACAAACCTATTGCGGGTCATCCACAGTTCTACCCTGGTTACCAAAGTAGAAATCAACCACAGATCCTTAATGATGTTGCTTCTTCCTCGAGCTTCCTTGTAAGCAGAGCACAAGTTTAGATGAGAGTGTATTCCAAAGATATCGTACAACCATCGCCACGCCTTAACAACAAAATCACAATGCCACAACAAATGATCCAAGGTTTCTTCATGTGCATTACACAAACAACATTTATTCACCACTTGGATTTTGAATCTCATTTTAACCTTGTCTAGAGTAGCACAAGATCCTCGAACGATCTTCCAATTTCTAGCCACCAGAGAAGGGTGCACCTCAGGTCTCCATAACAAATTAGCTTCTTAAAAATTCAAGTACTTTTTGCGAATCAGGGATTTCGCAGAACTGACTGTAAAACTTCCCTTGTCATTAGGTTTCCAAACCCTTTGATCATCCCCATTGAAAGGCTTAGGCAGGTCCTCTTCGACAAAATGGGAATTTGGTATAGTGCTAAACATTGAAACATGGTTTTGGTAATAAAGCCGGCATGGTATAGAATCTTAACACTGCCGACCAAACAATGGTCGGAGTGGTTGTAATCGTATACCTCGCCGACTGATACAAAGTCGACATGATCTTATTCAATAAATATGCCAATAATTAACTAATTAAAATCAAGCTACTATGACCTAAAGTCGGCATGGTACAAGTCTAAGACATTTTCGACTATATGTAAGTCGGCAGGGTTTGTTAATATACCATGTTGGCCCTGGTTAGTGTCTAACAGTCGCCATGGCTGCTATGAAAAGTCGGCAGGTTATTCATCCTGATACCATGCCGTCCCTTACAAAACAACAACAGTTGGCATGGTTTGAAATTATCGACCTTACCGACCAAAAACCCTGAAAATCAAAATTTTCGATTTCTAACCTAACAAAACCATCATATAACACATCAGGATAATGGGTTGAGTTTAGAAATCACTTACAGTCTTATTTTCATCGGCGGAGGTTTTTTTTTCAACATTCTCAGGGATTGGATTTTCGGGTTTGCTACTTCCAACTTTTTCCTTACCTTTTCCTTCAGATTTGGATCTTCTCATGTCACCTGTTGAATCTCTCTTGCTACTGGATCGTTTAGAATCTACCATTTTTTGTAGAAAATCAAAATTGAAATTTTTGGTTGATGGAATAAGATGAAGGAAGGAGAAGAGGAGAGGAGGGATTAGAGAAGATAGATTATAAGAAAATTAAAAGTTTTTAAGTTTAGGGTTTAATTTTAGGTTAATTAGTGTAGGGGTACTAAAGTGAATTCACTCATTTTTAACCTCCCCTTAGTAAGGGCACATATCCATTTAAATTTGGGTATACCCCAATTAATCTAGGTATACCTCAATCTCGCCAGGATTATTATTAGCCATTGATGATTATTGAATTGTTGTCAAAGTTTTTAATTATCATCAAGTCCCTATTTTAATTTAAAATGCCCTCGGAAGTACTTTTAGTCCCTATTTTAATTTAATTTTAATCTAATATATAAATATAGGGACTTTTTCCCTCAAAGAAAGAAAATAACTCATAACTCTCTTACTCCGGTACGTAAACTGGGGACCATATCCTCCATTTAGTGCCGGTAAAGAAAACAACAAGCTCAAGCCCCATGAATTATATTTTTTAATTCCCTAAAAGTTTCATGTATGGGTCATATTAAACGAAGAATAAGTGTGTAATTTTAAGTCACCTAAGCAATAGGAAGAACAAGATCATCAAAATAAAAACCAGAAAATGGTCAAGAACAAGGACAAGCTATTGAAAATACGTAAGCAGTATTACTTTCCAAAATTTCATAAGAAGAGAACATGAAATATGATTCTTTGGTTTCCTGAATTAACCCAATCGATGAAATTACTAGATGATTAAAGATTATCCAGGTATTTAATCCCTTACTGGAGTAAGAGAGTTATGAGTTATTTTTAATTCCCTTATCCAGGTATTTAATCCCTATAGGGACTTTTCCCCTCAAAGAAAGAAAACAACTCATAAAAAAAATTATCCGGTTAAATATTCCAAATGATGTTCTTTCTTTTTTATTATTGTTTCCCTGAATTGATTCAACCCTACATTAATTTTTATAATCACAATGAAATCGAATTAGTTCTAATAACGGGAGATCTCTTCATCTTTTGTATATTTCTTTCGTCAAATTAATAAGACCCACTAAATGGGGTAATTGGTAATGCAAAATAAGTTTTAGGATCCATTAGAAATGATATCTCTTGAAAGCTGTCCACTGTTATAAGTCAATCCTAGAAAACTGAATATAAGAGATCTTATAGCATCCAACGGCCACAAATCCGCTAGCTTATAAAGCTTTCACGCACTGGGGATAGCACGTCCCATTTTGGGTAGGTTTTGTTTCGGGAAGAAAAAAAGTTAGTCCAAAAACGCATCGAAAAATATAGTTTAGTCAAGCCCGAGTTGAATAGGTACAGGTTAGTCCGGAATTCTTTTAAAAAATATGCAAAGACTTTCTTTTCCTTCGCACGCGTTTCATAAAGCACACGTGCGGCGAATGAAAACATTCTGTAACTGACACATTGATTCTGGAGGCACCACATTTACCCGGAAAAAATACTGAAAAAATAAAACTAAAAATAAAAAACTGAAAAGAAAGAAATCATTTAACAGAGAGAAGAAAGAAATCATACCAAAATAAAAAATACTCGTAAACCCTAACTTAACCGAGAGATAACACAAAATCAAAACCCTAAATCTTCATAATCAAACACCATTGATGAATGCATTACCAGTAACATCATGGTGAATCCAAAAACAGTAGCTAAAAATAGAAAAGCACAAGAATTACAAGAAGTTTCAAAATCAATTGAAGTAGAAGAAACTCCAAAATCATCAGCACCAAGGACGAGATCAAAATCTTCAAAGAATACGACATATTCAACATCAATTGTAGTATCAGAAACTTCATAATCACCATCACCTAAGAAATACATCAAAAACTTCAAAAAAATCACCAGTTAAGAAGAGAACAGAAAATTCAATATCTGGTCGAGCAACAAAAGGTAACAAATCATCTGCTACTTTCATATATTGGCCTTTTTTGTTTTTGTTTTTTGAAGTTGTTTTTCTCATACTTGTGGTATTAGTGTACATGTCTGTACACCATCATGTTATTTCAGCAACATATGGCCAGATATATTTGTTTTGAAATTGTTTTACTCATACTTGTGGTAGTAGTGCACAAACATGTACACCATCATGTTATTTCAGCAACATATGGCTAGTTGTGTTTGTTTTGAAGTTTTTTTTCTCATACTTGTGGTAGTAGTGCACAGTTTTGTACACCAACATGATATTTCAGCAACATATGGCTGGTTGTGCTGGTTTTGAAGGTGTTTTTCTCATCATTGTGGTATTAGTATACAGATATGTACACCAGCATGCTATTTCAGCAACATATGACCAGTTGTGTTTTTTCTGAAGTTGTTTTTCTCACACTTGTGGTAGTAGTGCACAGTTTTGTATACCAGCATGATATTTCAGCAACATATGACTTGTTATGTTTATTTTAAAGTTGTTTTCCCATACTTTTGGTACTAGTGTACATATCTGTACACTAGCATGCTATTTCAGGAACATATGACCTGTTCTGTTTGTTTTGAAGTTGCTTTTCCAATATTTGTTGTCGTTGTGTATAGTTTTGTACACAAGCATGTCGTTACAGTTATTATATGGCATGTTGTATTTGTTTTAAAGCTGTTTTTGTTAGATTTTTATAGGAGTGTAAAGATTTGTACACCACTATCTTCATGGCATGTTGTGTGGGATCATCTGTAAGAATGTAAGGATTTATTTTTTTGGTAGATTCCTGTTATAGTTATTGATTTATGGCTTGTTGTGTGGGAACAAATGTTGCTCTAGCTAGTTATTTTTAGAAGTGTACACAGTTATACACCTGTATGATATGGTCCTATTTGATTAATGGTATGTTAAATTGTTTACCTCTATTTGTGTGTACATATTTGTACACCTATATGATTATTTTGTAGTTATGAGTATAATGTATTATTCTTCTTGGTTTATTTTCGTAGATAACGTTAAACCTTATAGCCAAGGTTTCCATGCAATCAATGAGTTTGTGAATAAAAACTTTAAAGAGGATGAAATACAAAGAAGAAGAAAAATATGGTTCGCTGAGTATCAACTAGAGAGGCAAAAGGAGGGCCCATTCAGGCCTATTGTAGATATCTTTTTCCAAAAAAAAAAACAGATAAAAAGAGAGATGATATATGGTTTAAGAACCTGAACTCAATCATGAAAGTTGTGAGACAGTACCACTATGATCATACAAAGGAAAATTATTTTGTTTTTGATGCTCCCAAAAAGAGTAGGAAAGTGCATATGTGTTAGAGCATAGCTCGGCTGAACCCACCAAGCGTTGGTATGTCAAGGTTGGTTGTCATATTTTAGTGAATCAAAACTCATTTAAAGAGTCACTTGATTATGTACTAGAGTCAACTTCGTATAGGTTAGCTTGAAAGTATTAGGATATGATACTAGCAATTATTACATGAAAACTTGAAGAATGTGAATAAGTATGGAGCTACAACGACAACATCATCCTTACTCTTGAGTTTAGTAATATTTGACTTGAACTGTTTCATTCCCTAACGTATCCTTCAAGTCGTGCATATTGAAAACATAACTGCGAAGCTTTGTATGATACTCTAGTTATTCATAATATTAAGGAATACAATACGAGGTTTATTGCTTAACCATTAAACTTTGTATACAAGACATCGACATGATCATATGAATGTTATTGTGATTATGTATGGGTATGAGTGAAGATTTCATCCTAGGAAACAATGTTTTACATTCGTCTAAAGGAAGTAAGTTCATAAACTTGTTTTGTGAATCGAAAGGGAAATCGCTAGGCTTATTAGTATTGTTATTCATTGCAAATCTATTTTGAATTACCAATATGTGTGTTTAGTATAACCGCCCATAAACTTGTTTATGTATCTTGGTATAACTATTCACAAGGCCTGACTTATGTATTGGTATGACTTTTATTAGTGAAACCGATCTTAAGTAAGCACTCAAGATGGTATGATCGATACATTGTAAATAAAAACTTTTATCCAGTTATTGGGGAACCGATCCTAGTAAGAGGTGCAACAAATTTACAAGAGGGGAATCGATCCTTGTAAGAGGTGCAAAAAGTTTTTAGTAGATGGGTGAACCGATCTTATGAACATGTTCAACAAGTTTGTAGTTTTGGGGGAACCGATCCTATGGGCATGTGAAACCGAATACAAGTAGTTACCATAGGTTGTGGGGAACCGATCCTAGTACCTAGTCAACCGAATTTGGTAACTAGTGTGACTATGCACAATACTCACATGGAGGTAGAACCGAACTTGTTTTGGTAGAACCGTGAAACCCATGATTGGTGATTTGATAGGATAATCAATCACATAGTTCTTGGAATTCAGATGAACTAATTCTAAACTCATTTGGAAGTGTGGCAAATTGTTTCCAAGATTGCAAGTATGAAAAAGGATTTGCAAAGTAAAGATGTCGACATGCTTTGAACACGTGCAGTAATTCTTACCTTTTATTATTCAAAGATATTCCTTAATATCTAAAGGAAAAATACCAGGATCGAAATAAATTGAGAATATTTTATTTAAGGTTTCTTAGTTTTTATATGCTATTTATTTTTCCAGCGAATAAATGCATATCTTTAGAAAATAATAATTAGCAACGTGCATTTACTGATTATATATTTTTCTATTGAATTTCGGTCAATATTTGGATAAAGCATTTCCAGGAATTGTGAAAACCGAATTTGGAAATATATTGCATATCTTGAAAATATTTTCTGTTTTATAAATTCCTTGGTGTCCAAACTTCCTTGTCTATAAATATTAAAGTTTGCATTTTCGAGAAAACAAATCCTCAGAGCCAGCAAAACTACCTAGTTGTGTTGTTACTGGTAAAGTAGCATATTCGGAGAGGAAAGTAACCTAATTAGGAGAAATCTCTTACGGCGGCTCAGTTTAAAGACTTCTTTGGGATTGAAAATCTCTATTAGTATCGTTGGTGGGAAACTAGATAATTGCGGTTTATTATTAGTTTTCGATTGATTTGATTGATTAACGGTTGTTGAACTTTGATTGCACTTAGTTTGTTTATGTTTGAGAATTTTCTATTCTGATATAAGATTCACTCAAACTAGTTCGAAGTTTCGACGGGGATCTTTAGACTATTTGTCGATCTAAAGACGTCTTGTGACAATCCATTGTTAACAGACTCCATGTGTGCAGGTGTTTATTGAAGATCTAAGAAGATTTGAAGACAAAGAAGACTTTGAAGATTTCTGATTTGGGTTCATAATCTTTGGTGTGCACAATACTTGTTTCGGCTGGAAAGGGATCCAACTATAATCAGTTTATCCTTGTGATAGATTGGATTGATTAGTTGAGTATATCGGCATCAATACAATTATTTGTGATTAAAAGTATTGATTGCAAAATCTTGACAATTACTTTGGTAGTTGTTATTGGATTGATCTAAGGACCTGACAAAGGAGTTTATTGGTTAAACGGAAGAGCCTTTGTCAAACTCATATCACTTGATTCAAAAGAGTTGTTACCGAACAGATTTGTTGTTCCTATACTGTTTGGAATACGAACCAAAGTAATTGTTCCAAGTACCTGACTTATTATAAGTTGAAGGTGTAGGAATACTGAGGGAACTAGGTGAACTATAGGTTTAGCTGCTTGGCCTCAACTATACGAAGTTGGTTTGATTTTGTATAACGGTTTAATTCTAAGAGTATTCAATTTTGGACTAGGTCCCGGGGTTTTTTTTGCATTTTCGGTTTCCTCGTTAACAAAATCTTGCCGTGTCTTTTACTTTTTTATTTCCGCAATTATAATTAGAAGTAAAATACACAAACGTTAATTCCTATTTTACTTGATAGATAATTCCTAGTGTTTGGTTAAATCCGAACCTATTATCAAGTAAACATATTTCGTTGTTGTATTGTCTCGATCTTGTATCCATAGACCATCACACGAAGTGTGAACTGATTAGTTATATTGTTCGACTCGGTCCATATACAATCACTTTCGAAAAAGGACTTATAGGTGGAAAAGTTTTAGATTGAGGTATATTTTGGTACCCTCGTCTTTTCAATATGGTCCACTGATAAATCGAATAACTCTGATGGATCCAGGTAAGTTGGAAAAATTAGATGTAGAGAATGAAATCTTACGTATAATGAAGCAAAAACCAAAGTTGCAAAAGGATATTGAAAGAAACGCAGAAGATTTAGTGGTGTTGTTTGGTATGTACTTATGCATCACAGTCCTTTTTACCCAGGCGAACAGCAGCATAATTAGCGAGAACAAGTATGCACATTTTTTTGAGTCTTTGGATAGGATGAAAAAAACTTGTTGGCTAGTACATATACATGAGTATCTAATGGAGTGCATTAAGAAACATATCCATTCACCAATTAAAGTTAATGGTTGTGTGATTTATCTGTTGGTAAGTTTACATGTGCACATAGTTGTACACCTGATATATCCATTCACCATTTTAAATAATTTTGTTCATAATTGTGTTTGTTCCTTTCAATTACATTTCTAACTATTCACCTATTTGAGAGGAGTATCCCCTTGATAGAGGAATCCTCAGGATTTCAATTAGATAAGGAGGTTGGTGCTAGTGAAGCAAAGGTGAGCCCTCATTTCCAAGGTTTTGAAGGAGCTAGCCTTTTCGGATTTTCACGAGTAATGAAATTGGATTGCTGACTCATTTTTCGGTCCATGATTAGTGACAACACGAACTTCATTATCGTCTTGGAAGTGGATCCTTGAAGTGTTAGCATCAACATTAGACTTGGAAGCATTTTTGGATTGTTCCATCTGATGATGGTGTTGTTCTGGTGATAGCTGCTCCACGAGAGTCTTGGGGAAGGTAAGTACCTCCTTCTAAGTGATATCCATATCCACTTGTGTCTTGGAAAGAGTTTTTTTATCTATGCATCAGATCAACTATGCTGGCAAAGCTTTGGGTATTTTCTAACCTCTTCAAGAGCACGACAAAAGGCAAGAGGATTTGGATTACCTACAGTGGTATTAAGAGGAGTGGTACTGGTGTTAGAGGTAACCGAACCTAACCTAAGATCGACCATTTTGAACAATTAAGAAGAAAAAAAATTGTAACCGAGAGGTTGATTTCCCGTTGTGGTCGTTAATTGTTTCGAGATAAAAATAACCTCTTGTAAAAGTATATAGTAAGTTTGATACTTGAGCGAGTTTCAGATATCAAAATCGTATAAGACGGGATCAAACCAAAAAATAACCATTCACGTATTACTTCGGTCACAAAGGAAGAGAAATTAGGGTTGATCTTAGCGAAAAAAAGCAGATAAAATATGAGAAATAATTGTCCGATGTACTTGCAGTAGGAACTTGTTAAACTATAATGCAAATATTAGACTTGTAATCGTAAGTCTGATCTCGTTATATATACTTAATTATCTATTTATAATTATAGTAAACGCACTGATTTCTCGTAAGGAGTAGAGAAGTATAGGTTTTGGAGGTAGTGGTGTAAGTTGGGTCTGTAGAAGAAGAAAAAAACACACCATGTACAACAAAGGAAAGGATTGTGGTTGCGATGAACTTGGTCCATGTAATATTAAACTGGTTGCGATGAACTTGGTCCATGAAAAAAACACACCATGTACACCATGTAAGGTGAACGCAACCAGTTCATATGTAAACGCAACCAGTTTATTTATTTTTTAAGCATAGATTTAAGACTTTTAGCTTTTTAACCATTAAGTCAGCCTTCATTTGCAAAATCCAACCATGTGATTAAGCAGAAGGGGACAATGAACCTTTTTGAAGGTAGATACGCATGCACACATGTATACGGCACAAGCCAAGTTATTTACTCTCTTTTTTCTAAAAAGAAATAAATAATAATAATAATATTACCTCCGTTTTAGAAAAGAACGCGCAATTAGGGATATAAATTACTATCTCCATCCAATGGTGTCTGCTAATAGGTGTTTTTTGGGGGCGAAAATCCGAAACTACCCTTTAAAGAAATAAAAACTAAATCAAATCTAAATATTCCCCACTCCCTTTCAAATTTTAAATATTCTACACTCTCTTTTAAATTCTTTTCTCCTTCTCCGCCGGCTCCTCACTTTAAAAGCGATTTTTTTTTAACATTCTGAAGTGATGAAGACCATGCCGGAAGTGATGAAGACCATGCCGAAAAATGGTGTCGGCGTGCTTGATAAATAACTTACAATTAGGAGTACCCATTTTTTGGCATTAATTTTGTCGATATTTTGTAAGTTAGGAGTTTTCATTTTTTAACCAAATTCATATTACCTCAATAAAAATTACATATACTCTCATCCAAATGAAGTGATTATGATTTATACTAATCATTTATAAAAAAAAATCTAATAACTTAACTAAAAATTAATAATAAACCTAATTAGTGAGGGTAGATTAGGAATCAGTTAAATACATGGATAAGGGGTAGTGACTCTGATTTACTATTTAAATCCCATTTTTATTTTTTTCCTATATCCCCGATTAGTATTTTTTCTATCGTTTTGCTTATGTACTCGAATTTTGACACTATCTTTAGGGAGCAAGAGGCTTGTTGGAATCCTCATTGAATATTACGTAACGACAGATAGCTAAGAGATAAAGAGAGTACAATGACTAAAACCTTTAAAAAATTATCACAGCACCTTTAAAACAGAACTAAGGAACACAATCACGGCATGCACTATCGAAATGCGAAAACACCATGATATTATCCACTTTATCATCCGCTAATATGAGCTTATAACTCTCTATATATCAAAGTATTGTTTGTTATTTCGTCAAACATGTTGAATGCATCCATAAGGTATACTATCAATGTTGGTCAATTAGGCTAAGATAGTTCAATCACCAACCTCAGAAGATAGAAATTCACCTTACAACCCTGTTTAAATTTAAATTTTTTTAATATAATATTGAGTTCAACAACAACTAGAAGCCTAGAAAGTGTAAAATCAAGAGAATGATCCAAAAAGAAATAAGAAGTAGTGTTTTGATTTCGACTTAGTTTTAGGAACGGGAGATTGAATATTTATCCTCCAAGTACCATCAGCACATTCAATCTCCCTACTGGCATCACCAATTACATCAACCTCTTAATTGCCAATCAAACCCAGCACCACCAACAACATTTATTTTTCAATCATGAACTCCAAATTTATTAAAGATCTTTTCACATTAATGATCTGATAATTGATAATTTAGGTTTTTCTTTTTCCTTCTTCTCGATACTAAATCCTCTTCTCTTATCCCCGTTTTTATTTTTCGTTGCTGATGCTTGGATATTAAAAACTCCATTATTATAACTTGTAATTTAATCAAATTAGATGCAGAAAGAAAGAGGTAAATATAGAAGTTAAGATTAATGTTGGTGGGATTCAAACCGCGCACCATCATCTCGCTCTTTTATAAATTTACCCTTCATACCTTTCCATGTTTACGCAGTCCCAGATAGAAAAAATAAAGATACGAAAGGCTATTTTTGTCACATAAAAAAGCTTCACCAAATAAAGGGTATTTTCTTTATATATAGTATAAGATGGATTGATCCTTCTTCTACTTACTTATTTGGAAGTACTGGAGTTGAATGATACCATTGATATGATAGTAAGCTCGATCTTAATGTAGAGAATGAGACTTGACTTCTCTGACTTTACTGTTTGTGTGCCAGGATCAGATTGATCCTTTCACGACTAGAGTCATTTTTTTGTATTTTGCATATTAAGTGTTTTGATGTTATTCACTTAACATTGCTCTAAGATGCTTTTTTTTTCGAATCTCATTTTAATGTATCACTTTGAAGTTTCAACTGAACTCAACTTTTAATACTTTATAACAGATCCACCGTTATTCACTATTTATGGACACCTATGACACGGAACTGGAACGCTCTTACCTGAAAATGATAAGAGCGTCACATACTCATAGTTGTATGTATGGGACCCTAAAACTGCATTATCGAAACGGTGTGAGCTAAACCCAAGGTTAAATATTGAGGTGTTTTCTACCATACAAGAGATTATGTCCGTCAATAATGTGTTTGTTCAGAAATATATCATGTTAGAGCACTATTCGGTTGAACTCGCAGGCGTTGCTATCTCAAGCTTGTTTATCAAGTTTAGTTGATCAAAACTATATACTTGATTTCTAGTCTACTAATAGTTATGTCTCGGATTATGATAGAATGTGCAGTTGAGCTTTAGACTTCACGTCATTCACCAATTGGAGAAGAAGATCTACTGAGGATCTTGGAGGAACTTCATCAACAAAAGGTATGTGGAGACTAAAACTTATCTATCACTCAGAAGTTTATTCTATTTTATCTTCTAGTGAGACTAAGTCGTGTAGCTATATAGACTTTTACATTATACACATTTGATATTTCGAGCCGACTTTATCTCGCTTATTTATTTCTCGAAATATGTGTTGGAAGCTTTTTGATTTAGCTATGTTCATCTTATTCTTGACGAGTTTAGTTGGAAACAATTTATTTGTTGGAAACTAAATATGAAGTCAAAAGATGATCATGTGAAAATTACCGTGGACATCTTATATGATTTGTGTGAGATAGTCATTTGATGTTAGCTTGGGAAGTTTCTTATTGATCATTCGATCACTTGAAAATTACTCGAAGCTAATGGTATGTGTGAGATTACCATTGTTGTCTTCTAAGGATGCTTCAATGATTGAAATAAGAGTTTACAATGATTTCCCTTATCTGGATACAACACGGTATGCATATCCATTATGCGAACTATATTGTGATGATTCAGGTACGGAACTCTTGTTTGTGTACCTAGTATGCGAACGGGTTTACCTGAGTTGGGTCCGGAATGGTTGTTCACGAACCGGGTTTGCGAACGGTTTGACTAGGCCAAGGTCCGGAGCTGCTGTTTGCGTACCCAGTTTGCGAACACAATGGTTAAGTTCTAAAATCGATTATGTATTATTCTTATACTCATGAAAAAAAACATTTATGATTTAAGGAATGCAAATTAACTTTGCAAACCGTGGCTTAATGTTCGTGAATTGATTCTTGTATAAGTACTTTGTACGATAACGAATCAATCCGATTTCGTTTCAGTTTATTCATGAATATTTCTATGAGATAGTGAATAATTTAACAACTCTATTTGACACACAATTAGATTCATTTGATTATCTATCATGATTGATTGATCATCATATTTGATCTTGAATTGTCAGATGAGTATGGTTAAGTCAAAAGTGTTCATGTGGGTAACTTAGGTTAATTGTTGTTGAGCCAACCCAATATACACGTTTAGGTACGTTTACCCATGTCTAAATATAAGTATATTTCATTTGTGTGTAACAAGCTAGACCATCTAACGATGGAGATTAATTGCTTAATTTCTAAGCAGACTTAGCTTGAATCTTAAATCAGAAGTTCATCTAACGGTGAATATTGAATGCTTTGTTACTAAGCTATCTTAGCTTTGATTATAAGCAACCCTTATTTGAAAGGCTATATAAGGGAGAACTCTAGCAACTGGAAAACCTAATAACGACACTTTCGTGTGTCCTAGTTTAAAACTAGAGTCGTTTCTCCTTTAACCTAGGTTTTCTGAAACCATTATTAGGTTAATGACTTGAAGACTTTATTAGGGATTCGTGAAGCCAGATCTAACTATTTTCTTTGTAGTTGCGTATTTTGATCTTACTTGTTCTATCGTATTGAGTTTTATCTTCTCTAAGATTCACTCGAGATTTATCTCTGATAGGTATGATATAAAAAGTAATCACAACAGTTCTTCGTCTCAGACTCTTGTGATTCCGCAATAAATGTTTTTATTAATCAATTGGGTTATTGCGAATATTTCTAGGCTGCTCTTCGGGAGTTTAAGACCGGATTATTAGTTGGTTTTTGTTCACCTTGATCTTTGTATTAAAAGACGGAACAAAAAGAATAAAGGATAAACATATCTGTGGGAGACAAATTTGTTTATAAGTCTTCGACTTTGGGTTGTATCAACTCTTAGTTGTGGGTGAGATCAGCTAAGTTAATCGAATGCGTAAAATACGGCATAGTTCTAGAGGCGTAAGGAACGCAACTGTACCTTAATCGGTGTGAGACTTGGTTAGGGCTCAACTATATTACAGTCCGAAGTTAACCTGTAGTAGGCTACTATCTGTAGCAGCTTAATACTATGTGGTGTGTATTCTGCATTTGCGGTTTCCTCCTTAACAAATTTTCTGGTGTCTATGTTATTTCTTTTCCGCATTATATTTGTTTATATAATTAAAATATTACAGGTTGTGCGTAGTTCAATCACAGTTGATAAATCCGAGCTTGTTTATTGGATATGACTTGATTGACACGTGGGAATTGGTCTTTGGTACCGTCCAAGTTATTTCTCATATCAATCAGGCTCACGGATTTCTATATGTTCGATTTGCTGATTTTATCGAAAAAGAGATAATGCACTTTGATATATTTCTTGATTGAGTCTCAGTTTTAAGTTGGTGCTCTCGGAATCATATTGGAGTTTAGCCCATACAAATTTCCGAACGAATTATTTGGTGTGGTTGTTATACCCCCGCTTTTTTCACATCCAGGCCACTGAATTACTAAAAAGTAATGAGTCGAGAGGTGATAATGTTCATGTTTCCCTCCAATACAGTAAAGAGGCGGATAAAAGACGCTCCAACCTTCCCATAACAGATGACATAGCCGTTATACTTCCCAAATATGGTCAAACCATCAATTTCGGGGTGCGTGACATTATACTTCATCTGAAAGGAAGTCATGCTCTACAGAGAATTAACGAGTGTCGTCCAGCGTATTTGCCTCTACATTATGTTCTTTCGTTTCTGTATGGTGAATTATGATGGGAACCTGGGATGAAACATTGGGATGTAGACCTAGATAAGGCTATAGATACATGGCTCACGTAGATGGAGTATTGTAGTTACAGACTATTTCAGAGACAAGCTGAGTAATCAACGATTTTAAGAGCGGGTATGCACTTTCAGGAATTTATAGTGGATGCTTGGGCGTCGACCGATCATAATCATCTTAGATGGATTCAGAAAAATCAAACCAAATTGCGAGCTAAAAACTACAAAGAAATTGTTGATCTTGGGGTTTCTGGTAAGAAAAGAGGAGAAGTTGGTCAACCGGTCATACTCCCATCCACATTCATAGGTGGTCCTGAGAACATGTATGAAAAATACTCCCTCCATCCCACTATTAATTGACCTAGTAGTACAATTTATAAATGATTTATCTCTTAAATTATACCACGGATATTCGTAAATTTTATATCATTGAAAAACATTTTAAAACACTACGTAACTAATATAAACATGCGTATCAAATGATATAAAATCAACTATTAATGAGACAAAATCTAAAAACAAATAGGTCAATTAATAGTGGGACGGAGGGAGTATCAAGATTCGATAGCCATCACCAGGTCAACCAAAAATCTGATATAACCACTCTTTGTTTCTATTTTAATCCTTTTGTTTGACTTGATAGACTGCATAAAATAAAGTTGGACTTTCTAATATCTTGCTTTAGGGATTTTATTCGGCACAATAGAATCAGCTTAGATTTCTCCATATGATTTCTGATATTCTACCATAATTATATTTTTTCTTATTTAAGTGTATAGAGCTTAATACATACTACTTTTATACTATTTGTTGTGTTGCTTTGTGGTTCTGGAACATGATTATTGCATTGGAGGATTTATTTTGTTTATTGTTTTTTTATAAGGTATAACCATCATTACGATATATTTCTCACCATGACGGCAAATCCACGCTGGGAAGAAATTACAAGTTCTTTGTTTGGAAACCAACAACCACACGATAGGCCTGATTTGGTGACAAGGGTATTTGAGCTGAAACGTAAGGCGCTAATAAAATAAATAGAAGAGAATAAAGTGTTTGTCATGGTGGTTGGATATGTCTACACAATAGAGTTTCAGAAGAGAGGGTTTCCGCATATGCACATGTTGATTTTTCTGTACAAGAAAGATAAGGTACACCCCCAGAGCAAGTGGAAAAAATAGTATGTGCTAAGTTCCCAAATGAAAAGCAAGATCTATAACTTTTCAAAACAATACAGAGATGCATGGTGCACGGACCGTGTGTTGCTAGGAAACCGAGTGCATTTTGCATGGAGAACGGAAGGTGCACCAAGAACTATCCAAAACAATATGCAGAATCAACTTCAATTTGTGACAATAGGTATCAAATCTACCGCCAATGTTAAGATCATCGTGTTTTCAAGTGAAAAAGCGAGGGTCTAACAACCACACCCAATATTTCGCTTTGCAATATGTATGGACAACTCCAATATAATTCCAAGATAATCATACTCAATCAATGAAAATATATCCAAGAGTTGTATCTCTATTTCACAATGTAATCAGCAAATCAAACAGATAGAAATCTGTGAGCCTGATTATTATGTGAAACAACTTGAACAGTACCAAAGACCAATGTTCAAGTGTCAATCAATTTATATCAACAACCAAAGGTTGTATTATCTAATTGATTGAACTACGCACAACCTGTGATATTTCAATTACATGAACAAGTATAATGCGGAAAATAAATAACACAGACGTCAGAAATTTTGTTAACGAGGAAACTGCAAATGAAGAAAAACCCCGGGACCTAGTCCATATTTGAACACCACACTCTATTAAGCCGCTACAGACATTAGCCTACTCCAAGTTAACTTCAGAATGAAATGTAGTTGAGCCCTAACCAATCTCACACTGATCAAGGTATAGTCGCATTTCTTACGCCTCTAGAACCACGCTGGATTCTGCGCACTTGATTCCCTTAGCTGATCTCACCCACAACTAAGAGTTTCTACGACCCAAAGTTGAAGACTTGATAAATAATCTGTCTCACATAAAAAAGTCTATTGAATATATAAATCTGTCTCCAACAGATAAACCTATGAGTTTTGTTTCATCTTTTAATAAATCAAGGTGAACATGAACCAGTTGATATACCAGACTTATATTCCCGAAAAACATCCTAGAAATATCAATCACCTCGCAATAATATTAATCGTATGGTAGCGAAACAAGATATTGTGAAATCACAAACGATGAGACGGATATGTTTGTGACTACTTTTTATCTTGCCTATCGGTGATTAAATCTCGAGCAAATCTTAGAGAATATAGTACTCAATCACGATAGAAAACGGCAAGATCAGAACACGCAACTACAAATAAAATAGTTGGGTTTGGCTTCACAATCCCAATGAAGTCTTCAAGTCGTTAACCTACAGAGTTTCGTGAAAAACCTAAGGTTAAAGGATAATCGACTCTAGTCGCAACTAGTATCACACATGAGGTGTAGGGATTAGGTTTCCCAGTTACTAGAGTTCTCCTTTTATATAGTCTTCAAATCAGGGTGTGGAATCAATGTTACCTTGGTAACAAAGCATTCAATGTTCACTTTTAGATGAAAACCTGATTAGACTTAAGTTAATATCTTTCAACCGTTAGATCGAACTTAGCTTGTTATACACAAATGAAAAGTGACTTCATTTAGATATGAGTGACCGTACATAAATGTGTGCACCTTTGTTGGGTCAACAATAGTTAAACAAAGGTTATCCATATGAACACTTTCATATCAACCTTATTCATCTTAACCATAACTAGTTCAAATGACTCAAATGAAACTAGTTCTAGAGTTTTTCAATTATTTATATTATCATAAAAGTATACAAGACACAATTGAAGCAAAATCAATTTTTATTCACTCGAATCAAGTCATGAACATTATAGCCACGGTTTGCAAAAGGTTGCATTTCTTATTATATAAATGTATCAGTTCATGAACAAACCGATTTTAGAACATTATCCACTCAAGTATGCAAACAGGTATGCATACCTAAATGGACGGACTAAGTTTGAGTTCGCCAATACGCAAACTGGTACGCATACCTTTCAAACTCTGCAGAAATTCAAGGACCTAAACCTCACGCCAGTACGCGTACCGGTATGCGTACAAGGTTCCCGAACTTTCATCGAACCAAGCAGTACGCATTCGGGTATGCATACCATGGTTCCCGGACTTGGATTACATATATGAAAGTACACATACTATGCTTATATCCAATTGTTCTAAACTCTTATTTCAATCATTCAAACATTCTCGGAAGACGACAATAGCTATCTCACACAAACTATTAGCTTAAAAGTAATTCTCAAGTGATCGGATGATCAATACGAAACATTCTGAGTCTACATCAAATGATTGTCTCATACAAAGCATGTAAGATGTTACCAGGCGATTTTCACATGATCATCTTTTGACTTTCGTCAAGAATATAAGATGAACTTGGTTAAAGCGAAAGCTTACCAATACATATTTCTAGAAATATGTAAGCGAGTTAAACTCGCTCGAAATATCAAATGTGTATAATTGAAGTCTATATATCTATACGACTTTTGTCTCAAATAGGAGATAGAGTAGATAGACTTTTGAGTGATAGATGAGTTCAAGTCTCCACAAACCTTTTGTTGATGAAGTTCCACAATCTCTCCTTAGTAGTTCTTCGATTTCATTCGATGAATGCCGTTAAGTATAACGCTCAACTACACTTTCTATCCTAATCCGAGACTTAGCTATAAGTAGAGTAGAAATCAAGACTTATAGTTTTGACAACTAAACTTGGCAACAAGATTGAGATAGCAACGCTTGCGAGTTTGACCGAGCAGTGCTCTAACAATCTCCCCCTTTGTCAATTTTAGTGACAAAACTATCAATACATATGGAATACAAAATAAATAAACTTTGTAACTCTCAATCCAAATGTTTGATTTCCTTGGTTCTTCAACATTACTCGAAATCTTCATCACTTCCAAGTACTCCAGTGATTCTGAATGTGGTCAACTCAGCATCATAGTTGTTGAAGATCCGTAGCTATAATAATGAGCAAATAGTTGCTCTCAACCATTGTTATATAGTATTATTACACATCGTCAAAGTCCAAAATTGTATCACAACTTTGACAACAATATTATGGTGATATGTATCACTCCCCCTTAGTCAATACTTCATTTCACATGAAAACCACTCGCCCTTACATAATGATCCCCATATGTATTTGTAGTGAATAAAAATTCTCCCCCTTTTTGTCAATAAAAATTGGCAAAGGTACGAAAACTAGTGGGATCCTAATGAAATTTCCATAGAGAAACTTCATGATCGAAAGAGAACAACATATCAACTTTGTTTAGATGCAATCATATATTCGAAACTAAATGCATTCATCAAGGAGTTAATAAAGATACAAGAAAACTCCTATAACATTCCACAGCCGCACTCCCCACAAAGATATGGCAATTAAGCACAAGTTCAAATAAGAACTATCCCCCATAAAATGTCATTCTAGAAAAAACAACAAGAGCGACCTTACTTTCACAAGAAAAGCCACAGCCGCACTCCCCACAAAGATTTGGAAATTAAGCACAAGTTCAAATAAGAAATATCCCCCATAAAATGTCATTCCCGAAAGGGCAACAAGAGCAACCTTACTTTCGCAAGAAAAGAAGGATTTCTTCGAACATTAACAAATAATCATGAAACATGAATTTGTATCCAAAATACTCAATTAAATTAACCACAAGAGGGCTCATATTTTAGTGAACCCACCAAGCGTTGGTATGTCAAGTTTGGTTGTCATATTTTAGTGAACTAAAACTCATTTAAGAGTCGCTTGATTTAAATGTACTAGAGTCAACTTCGTATTTTGGTAGCTGTTAGAGCATTGCTCGGTTGAACCCACCAAGCGTTGGTATGTCAAGTTTGGTTGTCATATTTTAGTGAACCAAAACTCATTTAAGAGTCGCTTGATTTAAATGTACTAGAGTCAACTTCGTATAGGTTAGCTTGAAAGTATTAGGGTAAGACATTACAAGTATTGTGAAGACTTGAAGAAGTGAAAAAGAACGGAGCTACAACGACAACATAATCCTTCCACTTGAGGTTAGTGATATTTGACTTGAACCGTTTCATTCCCTAACGTATCTTTCAAGTCGTGCATATTGAAAACATAAAATTGCGAATCATGAACACTCTAGATAGATATAGTATTAAGGAATACAATATGAAGTTTCTAGCTTAACCATTAAACTTTGTATATAAGACATCGACATAATTGTATGAATGCTATTGTGATTATGTATGGGTATGAGGTGAGGATTTCATCCTTGGGAAAAATGTTTACAAGTGTTCTAAGGAAGTAAGTTGATGATATGTGTTGTGAACCGAAAAGGAAATCACCAAGCATTATTGAGGCTGTTTTTCATTGCATATCTTATGAACGACCAATATGTGTGATTAGTATAACCGCTCATGACTTGTTTGTGTTCTTGGTAAAACTATTCACATGAGGCCTGACTTATGTATTGGTATGACTTTTATTAGTGAAATCGATCTTAAGTAATCACCTGGGGTATGATCGGGTTGTGTATGTCTGAACTTATTACTGGGAAGAGGGGAACCGATCCTAGTAAGAGGTGCAGTGCATCACAAGGTGAACCGATCCTTGTATGAGGTGCAGCAAGTTTTATGGAAGAAAGGGGAACCGATCCTATGAACATGTGCAACAAGTTTTTGGGAAGTGGGAACCGATCCTATGGAAATGTGCAGTGCATACAAGTTATATACCAAATATATGTGGGGAACCGATCCTAGTACCTAGTCAGCCGTATCTTTGGTAAGCTAGTGTAACTATGCACAGTACTCACATGGAGGTAGAACCGAAACTTGTTTTGGTAGAACCGTAAACCCGTAAGTTGTGATTGAATGGAACTTGATCAATCACATAGTTCTTGAAAGTCAGATGAACCAATACTAAACTTGTTTAGAAGTGTGGTAAATCGGTTTCAAGTGAGCAAGCATGGTAAAGACTTGCAAGAGTAAGATGTCGTCACTCTTTGAACACGGTGCATTAATGCTTATTCTATTTTGTTCAAAGATATTCCTTAACGGATAAGAAGGAAGTAAATCCCAAGATCGAATTTAAATAAGTTAAGAATCTTTTTAATTAAGGGTTTTTAATTATATACGAAAAATAAGAATTAGTAATGTGCATTTGCTAATTAAAGATTTTACAAGGAGATTTCGATCATTATTTTTGGACAGTGCATTCACAGGAATTATGAAAACCAAATTTGGTGGAGTAATGAAAAATATCTTGAGAATATTTTCGGTTTTGGGAATTCCTTGGTGTTCAAACTTCCTTGTCTATAAATACTTTGAGTTTGCGTTTCTAGCAAACTAATCTTGCATAACCTAGGCTTACTCTTTTGTCTTTGTTACTGGTGAAGCCGCCTATCAGAGAGAAGAGTAATCTAATTAGGTGAAATCTCTTACGGACGCTCAATTTAAAGTCTTCTTTGGGATTGAGAAGCTCTATCACGACCAGTTGGTGGGAAACTAGATATTGCGGTTTATCTTTTGTTTTCGTATTGATTTGATTGACTAACGGTGGTTGAATCTTGATTGCACCTAGTTTGTTTATGCTTGAGAATCTCCTCTTATGATATAAGATTCACTCAAACTAATTCAAGGTTTCGACAGGGATCTTTAGACTGTTGTTAGATCTAAAGACGATCTTGTGATAATCCATTGTTAACAGACTCCGTTCTGTGTGTGATTGATCACAAGAGCTTCAAGTGATTGTGTGCATGTGTTTATTGAAGATATAAGAAGATTTGAAGACAAAGAAGATATTGAAGATTTCTTACTTGGTGTTTTTATAATCTTTGGTGTGCACAATACTTGTTTGGGAAAAAGAGGATCCAATTAATAATCGGTTTATCATTGTGGTAGATTGGATTGATTAATTGAGGAAGATCGGCATCAACACATATCACTTGGTTGAAGAGTGTTGTTGGATTAATCTTAGTGATTATCTTTGGGTGATTTGAACATAAGATAGATCTTGGAACCAGACAAAGGAGTTAATGTTAAGATAAACAAGGGAACCTTTGCGCAACTCATATCACTTGGTTGAAGAGAGTTGATACCAAACAGATTTTTTGTTCCTTTACTGTTTGGAATACGAACCAAAGGAATTGGTCCAAGTGCGTGACTTGTTTACAGGTTGGAGGCATGGGAATACATACGGAGCTAGGTGAACTATAGGTTTAGTTGCTTGGTCTCAACTATACGAAGTTGTCTTATTTTGTATAGCGTCTTAATCCTGAGAGTATTCAATTCTGGACTAGGTCCCGGGGCTTTTATGCATTTGCGGTTTCCTCGGTAACAAATTCTTGTTGTGTTATTTACTTTATATTTCCGCATTATAATTGTTTTATTATAATCAAAGTAAATTGCACAAATGTTAATTCCTATTTATTTGATACGTGAATCCTATTGAGTTTGGTTAAGTCCAAAACTTTGTATCAATTTGTAGATGGTGGATTTTCGACAAAGGGTAAAATTATAAAACTATACTCCAGATTCGGCAACCAGATGAGTATTGAGGCTCTTGTCTCTCATTAAAGCATGAAAGCTCATGCCATAAATCTCTGACTGAGAAGGCTATCTCTCAGAGTATATGTAGATGTGTAGTCTCCCAGCTGAGACCACGGCACATCTCATGAATACTGAGCAATTTCAGTAATTACTCCGGATCCGTCAATCGGATGAGTATCAAGACTCATGTCTCTAAGCATGAAAGCTCATGCCATAAACCTCTGATGGAGAAAGTCTCTCAGAGAAGATGTAGATGTGCAATCTCCTAGATGGGACCACGACACATCTCATACTGTATAGAATCGAAAGATTGGACGGCTCCTAAACAGCATGCCTGCTAGTATAGAGCGACAACATCTTCGGGATGCCACCAGGTTTTCCCTGACTATACAAGAGGAGTATGACACTCCAGCAAGTTCATATTGCTCAACCCTTAGATGATTAATGCTCCTAGACATGAAGCCCTTCTACTATAGAGCCATCAATTAATTATCTTAAATCGTCTGAATATCCAGCAATATTCTATGAATCATCAATTAATCGCCTGAATATCCAGCAATATTCTGCGATTTTCTGTTATATTTCGTCACTTCAATTTGTGGTTCTTCCCAGCAGAATTTCACGGGTTAGTGATAAATATTCAACGAAAGCAGGCATCTGAGCATCGAATAAGCCCTGACAAAAATGGTGCAAGTGTAATTAGCAAATAATGCACATACCAGCATTTTGAATGCACGAACGAGCATTTCAAAAATATGAATGAATGAGGAACCTATGCAAAATTGGAAGGAAAAATAATAGTAATAAAATATTAGCAAAAGCGCCAGAGGGCTGGGCTCACCGACTGGCCAGTCATGCCATGATCAGTCCCGCGCCCAATTTTGTGTTTTATCATATTTCACTTATTTTTCCCTGATCTCACGAAAATTCTCTCGTTCGAGCAAATCTCATATTTTTCAAAGAAATTATCTAAATCACATGATTTCATCAAAAATAATAAAATTAGGGAAAGGTGTCATGGGACCGCCGGCCGGCCGGTCATGCCTTGGTCGGTCCCACACCTCACGTCCCCATTATTTTTTTATTTCTTTTAAATTATGAAAATTCCTTGATTTCATGAATTTTCCCTAAAATTACCTAATTTCATGTATTTTCTCTAAAATCATAGAAAATATTAAAAAATTAGAAAAACTTGTGGGACCGGGCTCTAGCCGGCCGTCCATGCCCTATCCGGTCCCACACGTCCATTATTTTATTATTATTTGGTTTTTTGTTTCATGATTTCATGAAAACTCCCTGATTTCAACAAAATATCTTGGTTTTCAACAAATCCCTTTGATTTTATGAAAATTATCTAAAATCATCAAAACTTAGTAAAATTAGGAAGAGTGGTGGGATCCGCGCCCATGGCCGGCCGGCCATGCCTTGGCCTTTACCGGTCCTACACTCCCATTCCTTATTTTATTTTATTTTATCTCTCATCTCATGGAAGTTCCCTAATTTCATAAAATTCTCCAGTTTCATGGAATTTCCCTCAAATCAGAGAAAACACATAAAATTACATAAAACTAGGAAATATGTGGGACCGTGCTTGTCAGCCGGCCGGCCATGCCCTATCCGTGTCCGGTCCCACACCTTGCAATTCCCTGTTTTATTTATTTTCCCGCATCTCATGTATTTTTCCCAATTTCAGCAAAACCATGAATTTTGCATATTTTCTCCAAATATTGCTCAAACGTACACCAGGAAATATCAAAATTCCCAGGACTGAAGCGCGGACATTATGGTGACACGGGCACATCCCCTTGACCTACCAAGGGTGACCCTGAGGCTTGAAAACAACTGGTCCCGCATGTTTTAATGATTTTAACCTAATTTGCTCAATTGCTCATATTAGGTTCAAACTCTTTCCAAACAATTGGAAGTTTGCTCAAACGACCATCAATTGGTCCCATTACCACCAAGAGCCGGTCTCATGACCTCTTGGTCGGTCCTCCATATTTCCATAATACCAGATTTTAATATTTATCGCTCACACGAGCATTATTTCGGTAAATGATTAAACCGGCATTTGATCATTCTTTCACCAACTGGTCTCAGGAGACTTTGGTATTTTTGCTCATTCGAGCATTTGGGCGATATATGGTGAACTCGTCATCCCATGTAACCGGTACCTGTGTTACTTTGTATTGATTTGCAATAAATCACCATTTCGGTAAAATTAGGGTTTGGAATCCAGAGCTCTGCAGAACGTAATTCTGAGCAGATTCAAACACTCTGATAATTTTACGTTGATTCCATAATCAACACTTTATTTATTTTGCTCGACCCAACAGTCAGTAACTTAATTTAATATTTTATTTTGTCTTGCTACCAACGATTCATCAAAAAACAATATTTTCTCAAACTAGCAATATTCGCTCAAACCGGAAATATTCGCTCAGACTAGCAATATTTGCTCAGATCAAAGAATATTGGTTCAACTATCAATATTCAGCAATTCAGCAACACAGTTTGCTTGTTTTAGGTTATAATGATATCTCGTCTCAGCAGGCGCATTAAATTCATGAGTTTCAGAACATTTGCAAAACATGTTCAACTCAACACTACATGGACTCATCATCCCATAAAGTCAGCAACTGACTTCACAATCACGAGATTTCAATCGTGTCACACAGGGGGATATTAACTAGGATTTTGATCTTGCGGTCTACGACACGTGTGTTCACCCACGATGAGAATATGAGCAAGTCGTGCAATTAGTTGGAAGAGTTAGCAAAGTAGTGGGTGGAATATTAACCAAGTCTCCGCACGATGAGTAATTGGTTTAACACGATTTCCCACTCTCTAATTCCAGAAACTGTCACACTTCATGGGATCATGGTGTTTTCAACTCCGTATTATAAAATGTCTCTGAATCCTGATTGAAAGAACAAGTTTTTCGAACACTCGAACAACATTCGCCAAAACGAGCAATTTCTTATCAAAGTTCATACAGACAAACTCTCGTCTACACGAACTCACAGAAATCACTCTCTATTGAGCAAAATTTCAATCATTCAGAGCATTTTCACGCTGAATTCACAACACACCTACAATCTCAAATCACCATTGATCTCACGCATTTCCCATCTTCCCTCCTATAGATCAACCCATCCTCTCTTGTGACCGAATTTACTCTGGAACGAACATTGTCTTGGTTTAGGCCGGAGTACAATATATTGATCTTTCGAATTCAAAGCACTCCCTTCTTGCAGTGCATCTGTGTGAGGTTGAACATTTCGCTCAATTCAAGGAGTCTCCTCCGTATGGTCGTCTCCTCAATTCCGTAAAAACCAGCAAATCGTTTTGCCCCATCTACAGATTGGCGACCACAGTGGGAGTTTAATCTCTCGGTTACAATCTCACAATTTCACAAGATGGCTGGTATTAGGTCAGGGTTAGTCACGGGTTCCAATACCAATGGTGCTAGCACTAGAAACAACGAAAATAACAACAGCAACGACAATGAGAACATTCCATAAACAATTCCAACCACAAATACTGATGGTGGTGATATTACTCCTCCTCACACAGAGTTTCATCCTTTGTTCGGCCGACAATCTGAGGTAATTCCAATTCATACAGTGGATGATGATGAAGCCGACAAAGCTGTGGGCGATCCACCAGCAAAGGAGTCATCGAGTTTCATTACTCGTGAAGACTTGGAGTGTCTTATGGAAAACCGTGGAAAGGGAAATACATCACATGTCCATCGTCACCAACCTCCTTATCCTGCCGCTACACATAGGATTCCTCTTCCTAAAGGTTACATTTCTCCAACTTTTACTCTGTATGATGGAGCTGGCAATGCTCGAGAACACGTCTCTCATTTCCTCGAAGCCTTGGGAGAGCATGAACATAACCATGTTGTTCGGCTCAATGAGTTTTCAAAATCCTTGAAAGGCAGAGCATACACCTGGTACAACAACATTGCACCGGGGATTATCAATAATTGGGGAGAAATAATCAACGCCTTCTACAGGAAATACTTCTTCGTGTCAGATCAAGTCACTCTCTCTGACCTTGGAAGGATGTTTCAGAGGGTCAGTGAAAATCCCAATGACTATGTGAAAAGATTTCGAGTTCAAGCCCTGGATTGTCATGACCCAAATGTCACGGAATAACATCTAGTAGATTTTTGCATCAACGGCATACTCCCGGTTTACAGAGCTTTATTGGAGAATCTTCGATTCCAAACTTTCTCAGAGCTTCAAGAAGATGCGAAGAGATCAACAACCACTGCACCTGCTCTGTTAGAAAGAGCAAAATCTACAAAGACTGAGGAAGCACGTGACACTCGAGGAAGCAGACGTCTGATCAACAAACAGTACAACCTGCAGCCCTCTACAAATGCTATTGCAGAAGGGATCAAACGCAAGGCTGAATCCCCGAACAAGCATGCTGCAACTCCTCCAAAGACGGAAAAGAAGGACAAACCAGAGACACAGACTCCTGGACAACGCACAGAGGCTCCTGATGATGCACATGACTTTCCTCTCCCCATTGGAGAAGTGCTCGAACTACTAGATGCCTGGATCCAAGACGGTGCAATCAAATTGACATATATCAGGAGAGACCCAACTGAGGAAGACATGGAAAATCCTCGTTACTGCCGATTCCACATGTTCGTAAATCACCCCACTAGTAGCTGCAAAGTTTTAAAACGCATATTCAGAGAAAAGGTTGAGTCAGGAGAACTTAATCTTGGAGCCAAAGGAGTGCACATATATCATCTTCCTGTCAGGAATTTCTCTATTTCTGAAGCACCAGTCAAGGAAGCAGTTCAGTCATTGATAGAGCATATCTGCGAATTGCTCTATCTGTCAAAAGCGCAAAGGGGAGACATGTTCACGGCTTTGAACCACATAGTTTCTGGGAAATTCCTGCTGATTCCAGATGTACCTCATGAACCTTCAACCACCGATAAAGAAATGTATGACTGGGGGCTGCTCACCACAGTGCACACTAAAAGAAATGAATTCGGGAGGGCACTTGTTGATGTTGGTACTACCGTTAACATCATCCCTTTGAAAACTCTCAGAGCTGCTGGCATCACTCGACAAGAGGCCACTCACGCTCCCATATCAATCAGAGACCATGAAGGGATTTCCAGATATGCATATGGCTTCATCACTCTCAAAGTTACAGAAAGTTTGGTCTGCATTGAGACCAAGTTTTACATAATCCTGGAAGACCCTGGATATAACATGATCCTTGGAAGAACTTGGATTCATGCTGGAAGGATAACTCTGATGCCTTCAGCACACTCTACTGCCGACAAAGACTCCGAGTCAGAAGAAGAAGCAGAAGATGATCCACCATTTGAGCATCTGGAGGAAATTAAAACCTTGGTGGGACTTACGCAAGAACCTGGAGAAAGTACACACACCTTTGTCAAAAGGTTTCGAGCTCAGGCAAGTCTTATTCCTCCTCACGCTCCAATATTACCAATGTTGAAATATGCTACATTAATCCATGGACTTCTCCCCATAAAAAATTTAGCAATGACTAAAAGTTACGAATGGATAACTTCACATCGGCAATATTATACCCAATGGTTGGGTTCAGAGCATCTCCATGTCGATCATTCTATCAAAAGGTTTATTGATGAAGACTTGGCTAAGCATGGCAGATAGTATGCTGGATACTCTCCTCTGCACGAGTGTCCATATGTGCCACAACTATGGAATCAACGTAAAATATTCAAGGCACGGGCTACAAAGCCGAACAGATTCAAGGAAGGAGATTTGGTTCTCAAGGCAACTAAACGGGATCTCCATTATGCAAGGAGCTCCAATTGGGAAGGACCATTTATGGTTGCTAAGTCCATAGCTGGAGGATACTACAAATGATCAACACATATGGCAGAACCCAGCCAGTAATTCACGAGAATTGCCTCAAGGAATTTCTCTGAAATTATTAGACATTTGAGGTACTGGGCGTTTGAGTACTCATGATGTCTGGATTTGGCATTCAGGATTTTCTTTCATTGTATTTCAATTCCTCCAAAACGTTTGCAGTGCTTGCAATCAGTATTTGAATTCAGCAATTTATCAAAAATTCAATTCACTTTACTTAAAAGAAAATCTTTATCAAATCCAAAATCAAAAGAAAATCCTCAGTCATAGACTCAACACCTATCAAAAATCAAAACCCAAATAAAATCTCACATCTCTCACAGAGTTCATGATCATGAGATTATGGAAAGGAAACTAAATAAAGCCATCAAAGAAAGATTTTTGCTCCTCTGCCTCCTCCAAGACTTTCAAGGCTGCCTTTTCCACCTCCAGCTTCCTGGTTAGCTCGGGGACTTCATTCATCTTCTTCAACACAGTATCACTAGTGGGGAAAGGAGCATCACCCTTTACTGCTTTCTTGATATCTTCAAGTCTTTCATGGAGCCACTTCAGATTGAAGCCAAGTTCTTTAGCATTCTTCAAGTTGTACTCCCAATCAAATAGTACATCTTGAGAAACAACATTTCTGGATATAATCCAGATATCATCTATGACACGCAAGATGGCCTCTACTTGTTTCGTTAATAAATAACTACATCCTGGATCCCGAGTAACAATAATGTGTCCATACATTTCCCACAGTTCCTTGTACATAGCAGCATATCTGATGGGAACGCTGAAACCTCAAACAATCTGGTGATATGGGAGTAACTCACCAAATTGAGGATCAAAAGAAATCCCTGCAGTAGGATACTCGTGCACTATCATCTGGTTCTCGGTTACTGGAGCAGTGTCAATGATCATAGAGACAACTTCAGGGGAAATAGCTTCTGCTATTTCGGGTTCGGGTTCCACCGTCTGAGAAACAATGAGAGTTTCCACCACATCCACGGCATTAGCGACCAGCACTTCATCATCTCGAGGTGCATCTATCGAATTCTTGTCAGTGACAACTCCCGGATCGCCCAAATCATCATTATTGGATCCATGATTCCCAACTTCGTCGTTCGGCATCTAATACGAAGATTACATGGTATTAGAATGATTTAAGGGTGTAAGTCCAATACAATCATAAAATTAAGAAAGTAAGTGAACTGACATTATCTAAGTTCCTTATTATGCATCTAAGATATGTGCAAGTAGCATCAAGGTCATGAAACACGTTTTCAAAGAAACTCAGCTGAAGAAACTTTACACTGCCCTGTGTTCAACGATGAACTGGGAGAAATTGGTGTGGAATATGGAGTTGGGTTATATACCATTCTCTCCGTATGGAAGTTCTATACAACATTTAAAAATTTCATGATGATTGGATAAATGAAAAAGGAAATGTGGTCAAAACATTAAGAAATACACAATCTGAAAAAGTTCTGCAAGTCTCCTGGAAGTTCACTATTTCGCCTTTTTAAGGCCATGAACGTGCTCAGAACTTACAAATCTTCTGAAAATAAGCTTAGAAATTTCTTGGTCTTGAGGATGCATATGGGGACATTGAAAATCCGATTTCGGACCAAGGTTTTACGTTATTTTCATTAAAAGCTGAAGCCTGAAATTTTCTGACGACGTATTTCACCGAAATTATGTGCATATTCGCATGGGTTTTCATTCATTCGTGCGCAAATCAGCAATTTTATACTTCTATGGAGAATCTACAGGAGTAATACTTACTAGGGGAGTCTCCAAACTATTTAAAGGCTCGGCAATATTGGAATCATCATCGACAACTCCATTATCTCCATTCGGTTCAGGGATTTGAGAATTCTCCATATTTTCATTCGATTCAGAATTTCGGGAGCTTTCCGCATCCTTATCACTCAATGAGGAATGCGGTGCATCAACATCCTCCTCATCCGCGATAAATTCCTCCTGAATACATCAATAATGGTCACCATCAAATCATCCAGAGGCATATTATATTGGTTTAATTTGAAAAAAGGGATGCTTACATCAACTTCCTCGTCAGTATTGTATCCCTGGGTTGTTCGACCATGAGCGAAATGAAGACCATCAATAATAGACGGAGCAAAATTCTACAACCAAATAACAAATATTAGTCCTGGTAAAGCGGGTAGAAGAAGTCACAGCGGAAAAGTATCAACAACTCACCAGAAAGGCGACTGGGGACTTTATGGTGTTAGGCACCAACTTGCAATTCTTGCTCCTGCCTTCTCCACCGTGAACAATTGCCTCTGCTTCTGAGAAATTCACTTCAATTCGAGGTCTCACAGTATGACCATCCTGCAAAAGGAAATATTTCTCAATCTTGGACGAAAGGTACTCATCTCAGAAGAAGGAGGCTCTTTCACTAAAGGTCGGGCGGCCGTCACATAATCATTTAGACGTTCAAGCTGTTGGTCCCAGAATTCTATGTAACCTGGTGTCACATGTGTGGTTCTATCAGCACAAGGGAACCAATAAGAGCTTCCTTCAGCATGTGTGCGATCTAAACATGTCTTAAGTTGTTCCACTGATAGTTTTCTCCTTCGGAAAGTTTGGACACATTGGTCCATACCCATCTGACGGGCGGTTTTATCAATGTTGTACTCCTCCACCGAAAAATCTCCATGTGTAGCTGACAATAGATGACCGGAAGTGCAACTCAGCATGAAAGATCTTTCGCCGTCGCTCAAATCAGTACCAGATTTCAAATACTTACTTTTTCCAGTATTGAAAGTCGTGAATTAAGAAATGTGAGGAGGAACCACCACCCAAGGACGGAAGTTGAACTCAGAATCGTCATCTAATACATCAACAAAGCGTGTTTTTGACTGAATTTGATTTGTAGACCAGCGCATAATCCTAGCGTTGTCCTTCTCATGCAAAATACTTCGAGAATCGGAAGAGTTCAGACCTTACAAGATACTACGGGGAATAGACGCACAATTTTCGAAACGTTCCCACATCAGAGCTTGGAGAAATATCGTATTTGCGTAGCATTCAATCTTCATGAAGCCGTTCGAAACACTGGAGTCTATAACTAAAGAATCCAAGTTAGAATACAAAGAGCCCAAGAATAAGCTACCTAGCGGGAGTTGTTCACCTTGAGCCATCTTAATAGCAAAAGGGATTACAAACGACTTCAATAAGGTTCCAACGTCTTCAAACACATCCCTAGACAGCCATAAGCACAAGAAAGCAGCAATAGACAACATATCGTTGGGTTCATCAAGAGGGACGTCTCGTGGCCACTAGTGTGTTAGCCAATGAGCATAACAACCTTTGCCATAAGCCTTGTTAATTCTCTCCATCTCAGCTGTTAAAGTTTTGGAAACCGCTTTCTCCTCCGATGTCCAAAGTTCTTCAGGAAAATTACCTGTAATTGGAAGATGCAATAAAGCAACTACATCTTCTAAGGTAATAGTGAACTCTCCCCAGCTGCATATAAACGTGTGAGTTGGGATGCACCAGCGAGCAAGAAGAGATACAATACCTCGTGCATCATGAAAGATATATAAATCTCCAGATGTCTGAACGGCCCTGGTAACTTGTGCTCTATCCAGCATAGCTCTAACACGAGGAAATCCCAGCATGTGCCTTGCCCGTCCAAAAAACTTCTCTAAGGGTCGTCGAGAGAGCTTGAATTCAATCATTGAATCTTGGAAGATACCTCGTTCAAGAAAAAATCGGATAGCAGCTCGGGGAGTCACCAGTTTATTTTGAGTAACCATTCGGGGATTAATCAAAAGACGATACACTGGGACTTGAGACGATTTTCAGTCTCCTGAACATCGAAGAATGCATCATATATGTTCGGAACATTCTTGACTCCAGGTGTTTCTTCTTCTTCTTCTTCTTCACCAACAGAAGTCTCATCCATACATGTTTCTTCTCTGGAGATGTCATCATCTACACATATTTCATATATGGAAGCATCATTGGCTAGGAAATCAGATATCCTTACACAACAGCTGTGAAATCCGCACAATATTTATTTTCAGTCGTATGAATGTCAAGTTTACTTCTTCAGTTTATATTGTTATTGGTCAAACTATTTCACCTTTCTTTTTATTCACAGAATGTTATGAAATATCTAAAGGGCCTAAAATGATACAAGTACGCTACAAAAACAGGAGTGTTTATGTTTTGGTATTGTTGCTAGGGCCTAAATGATACCAATGCACAATGAGAACATGTCTTTGTTTATGTTTCGGTATTACTGCTAGAATAAGCTTTCCCATATACACTTACATGTCTTGCATGTGCTTATTTACATTTTCTTGAATTTGAATTATGACGATAAAAATATTTCTACAAAGCCAATATTCAAAAATACTTTTTGTATTATAAATCAATCTTCAATAGACTTCTTAAATTTTTTGGTTGGTAGTTGTTAGAGCATAGCTCGGTTGAACCCACCAAGCGTTGGTATGTCAAGTTTGGTTGTCATATTTTAGTAAGCCAAAACTCATTTAAAGAGTCGCTTGATTATGTACTAGAGTCAACTTCGTATAGGTTAGCTTGAAAGTATTAGGATATGAGACATTACAAGTATTGTGAAAACTTGAAAAAGTAAAGAAGTAAGGAGCTACAGCGACAACATTATCCTTCCACTTAAAGTTAGTGATATTTAACTTTAACTGTTTCATTCCCCAACGTATCTTTCAAGTCATGCATATTGAAAACATAACTGCGAAGCATGAATGATTACATTCTAGTTAGACGTAATATTAAGGAATACAATATGAGGTTTATTGCTTAACCATTAAACTTTGTTTATAAGACATCGACATTATCGTTTGAATACTATTGTGATTATGTATAGGTATAAGGTGAATATTTCATCCTAAGAAACAATGATTTACATTTGTTTAAAGGAAGTAAATTCATGAACTTGTTTTGTGAATCGAAAGGGAAATCACTAGGTATTATTGGTATTGTTATTCATTGCATATCTTTTGAACTACCAATATGTGTGATTAGTATATAACCGCTCATGACTTGTTTATGTTCTTGGTAAAACTATTCACAAAGGCCTGAATTTTGTATTGGTATGACTTTTATTAGTGAAACAGATCTTAAGTAATCACCTGAGATGGTATGATCGATTTAGTATTATTGGTATGACCGACTCTGGGTAAAGGGGAACCGATCCTAGTAAGAGGAGCAACCTATCATAAAGGGGAATCGATCCTTGTATAAGTTGCAACAAGTTTTTAGCAGAAAGGGGAACCGATCCTATGGACATGTGCAACACGTTTTTAGGCAAAGGGGAACCGATCTTATGGAAATGTACAACAAGTGAAAGTTAGATACCATATATATGTGGGAACCGATCCTAGTACCTAGTCAACCGAATGTTTTGGAAATATAGTGTGACTAAATCCAGTACCCATATAGAGGTATAACCGAAACTTGTTTTGGTAGAACCGTGAAACCCATATTTGGTAATTGAGTGTTCTCAATCACGTAGTTCTTGAAAGTCGGATGAACCAATTCCAAACTTGTTTGGAAGTGTGGCAAATCAGTTTCAAGATTGTAAGTATGAAAGAGGACTTACAAAGTAAAGATGTCGACATACTTTGAACATGTGCAGTAACGCTTATCTTTTATTGTTCAAAGATATTCCTTAATAGCTAGAGGAAAAAATCCCTGATCGAAAAATAAGTTGAGAATCTTTTAATTAAGGTTTTTAATCTTATTTTTGGAAAATGAAATTAGTAATGTGCATTTACTAGTTAGAGAGTTTCCAAGAGATTTTCGGTCATTATTTGAACGAAGCATTCCCAAGAATTATGGAAACCGAATTTGGAATATATTGCATATCTTAAGAATCTTTTTAGTTTTGAAAATTTCTTGGTGTCCAAACTTCCTTGTCTATAAATATCAAAGTTTGCATTTTGAGCAAAATCATCCTCAGATCCAGCAAAACTACCTTAATTATGTTGTTACTGGTGGAGCCACCTATTCGTAGAGGAAAGTAACCTAATTAGGTGAAATCACTTACGGCCGCTCAGTTTAAATACTTCTTTGGGATTGAGAAGCTCTATTAGTACCGTTAGTGGGAAACTAGATAATTGCAGTTTATATTTTGTTTCCGATTGATTTGATTGACTAACGGTGGTTGAAATTTGATTGCACCTAGATTGTTTATGCTTGAGAATCTTCTCTTCTGATATAAGATTCACTCAAACTAGATCGAAGTTTCGACGGGAATCTAATGACGTCCATTGTTAACAGACTATGTACTATGCGTGGTTGATCACAAGAGATTAAAGTTGATTGTGTGCAGGTTTTTATTGAAGATCTAAGAAGATTTGAAGAAAAAGAAGAGTTTGAAGGTTTCTGATTTAGGTTCATAATCTTTGGTGTGCACAATACTTGTTTTGGTGAAATAGGATCCAACTATAATCAGTTTATCCTTGTGGTAGATTGGATTGATTAGTTGTGTAGATCGACATCGATATAATTCTTTGTGATTAAAAGTATTGATTGAAAAATCTTAACAATTACCTTGGTAGTTGTTGATAAGATAGATCTAAGAACCTGACAAAGGGGTTTATTGAGATAAACACATCACTTGGTTGAAAAGAGTTGATACCAAACATATTTGTTGTTCCTTTACTATTTGGAATACGAACCAAAGGAATTATTCCAAGTATGTGACGTATTACAGGTCGGAGGCGTGGGAATACAAATAGAACTAGGTGAACTATAGATTTAGTTGCTTGGTCTCAACTATACGAAGTTGGTTTGATTTTGTATAGCGGATTAATCCTGAGAATATTCAATTCTGGACAAGGTCCCGGTTTTTTTTTGCATTTGCAGTTTCCTCGTTAACATAATCTTGCCGTGTCATTTACTTTTATTTTCCGCAATTATAACTATTGTTATATAATTTAAAGTAAATTACAGAAAGGTTAATTCATATTTACTTGATAGTAATCCTATTGTGTTTGGTTAAGTCAGAACTTTTTATCAAGTAAACATACTTCGTTGTTGTATTGTCTCGATCTCGTATCCATAGATGATCAAACGAAGTGTGAACTGATTTGTTATATTGTCTCGACTTCGTCCATAGACAATCACTTTCGGAGAAAGGACTTATAGGTGGGAAAATTTTAGATTGAGGTATATTTGGGTACCCTCATCTTTTCAATTGGTATTAGAGCAGGCAAACATGAAAAGATCTAACAATCCGTGTTTGGTGCGATCCAACCTATAAGAATGAACTCGAGTTCTCATGAATCGAATTCAATTAATGTACCGTCAAGATTTGACGAAACGAACTATCTATGGTGGAAATATGCTATGAGATCTTTTCTTCAATCACGAGACTTTAATACATGGCTATTAGTCGTCGATGGTTATATTCGTCCAAAGATAGAAAATTCGGAAACTGAGTTTTAACGCTTAGTAGATTTTTCAAACGAAGAAAAGGCTTTTGCAAAGCAGAATTCAGATGGTTTGAATGCTATAATACATGCTGTAAGTCATGATCTACAACATCATGTATCAACATGTAAAACTTAGAAAGAAGCTAGGGATAATCTTATGATCGTATTCGAAGGAAACACTTCAGAGAAAGAAGCTAGACTTCAAACTCTTACATCTGATTGGGAAAACCTTCGAATGGATGACAACGACACTTTTGAAGAGTTTCATCTTAAACTCTCTGAGATAATTAATGCCTCATTCTCGCTTGGAAAGTCAATTTATGATACGATTCTAAGAAGGATGCAATCATTGAATCAAATGATCTCTCAACTCTCTCACGAAGCACACTCGTTGGAAAGTTAAAGATCATGAATCACAGTCTATTCAAAATAAAGGAGTTGCTTTTAAAGCTGCAAAAATTTCGAAAGCTCCAATGGAGAGGAATAAACAGATGGATGATTCAGATGAACAGATTGCAAAAAAAAATTGATGATGAAATTGAACAATCATTATCATTGATTACCATACAGTTTCGAGATCTCTTAAAGAAAAGAAATAAGAGATTCATGAAGGATACTCATCGATATTCTCGTCCACATGATTGAGTTCCTATCAAAAAGGATCATGAAGAAGATGATGAATATCAATCACAATGCTTTAAGGGTAAAGGGTTTGGTCATATTGCTAAAGACTGTCCCAATCTTAAGAAATACACTAGAAGCAAGGCTTTGGCTGTAACTCTAGATGATAACTCTGATTTATATGATTCTAAAGAAGAGGAAACAATTAATATTGCATTAGTTGTCAATTTTATTTATTCCTCCTTCATTAGTGATTTACCCATTTTAAAAATGGACATGTCTTCCGATGTTATTAAATCATCTAATGGTAAAGGGAGAAATAAGACAAGATGCAAAAATTGTCTCATAAACAGAATTGCTAAAAGTTGCATAGGAAACCCAAGTCAATCTCAAGATACTTCGCTAGTTCGAGGTAACAAGAGGAGAATTTCTCATACGATGCTAGATCAAGGACACTCTGGTTGTTCAAAATTCCATAATGAGAGAAAATCTCATACTAATACCACCTGATAGATATTAGAATTCTTTCCTCACCATGTGTGCCAAATTTTGAGTGAGGAAGAAGAAAAATCAAGGCACTTATGTGTAGATTATGGGAATAAAATCTAGTATTTGAAAATATTTGATATATTCGTATTTATAGAAATATTATATTTTTGGAAGTATGAAAATTATAAAATGATCCTTCTCATTCTTTGGTCATTCCTTGTCTGAACCATGAGTCTGGATCCAACATCTTCTCTTGGCAAGATGCTAGATCATAAAGATCAACTTAAGATTAAGTCTGGATCTTCTCTTGATATTAAGAGAAAATCAAAAAGAGAGACTGGCTTAGCAAGAAGGAAAGAGAAAATACGCTGAAGAGAGATCAATGTATTGAAGCATTTACACACTTTTGTGTCCAATCAAAGACATAATTATATGCTCTTGCAGAATCCTTCACGAAAATTTCTCACCTGCAAGAAATTTTGATCAAGTAACAAGGTTATCTACTTGAAGAAATTCACAAGCTGAAGACTGAAAGTAATAATCCTCCTTCATTTAGCACTGATATGAAGGACTGGGTTACAAAGGAAAATACACATCAATTTTTGATTTCTTTCAAAAATTGTGTAAGGTCTATTATGAATAAAACTATTATTATGAATAAAATTATTTGATTTATAATTTTTGTTATGATAGTTTTTTATTTACATAGCATGTGCTTGAATGCTTTATCTTATTGCTATGTATGTTTATGGGATGTTTGATTTCGGTTTTACTACCTTGATATTCGATCTCATAATGTTGTGAACCCTTATGGTTTGGGTGACTTTTTGGTTTAGCAGGATTAAGTTCTAGCCCATGTTGTTAGGCTTTATCAAAGGATCATGAGGGGTTCTGATTGAAATAATATGTGCAAAAGTCACAATATATATGTTGAATCATTTGGTTTAGCATAAAAGCATATGTGTTTGGAGTTTTCAACCTTTCTTTGGTAAAGTTTGGTTGTTGTTATTCTTTTGTTTTGCATAAGGATGACAACATAATGATATTTCGATATCAATTCTCCCTGGAAGAAGATGCAAACATATTGGAGAAGAGGATGCGAAATTTGAGGTAACAATCTTGTTAGTTAATTGTTTTCCCGTTTAAGAAAAGGCTGATTTTATTGCGTATATTTATTGCTTTTGCTTAACAAAATTTCAGTACAATTGATGTTTTATTCCATTATTTGTGTATGGATGTGTGTGTGATTCAATTGGTTCCGGTTAAGAAAAACTATTGTTATCTTGCTTTATTGTTTGATATAAATCATTTAGGCTTGCAAAATTTTGGTGCAATTGCGGTGCTTTAATGTCAATTGCTTCCGATTGAGGTAAATAATTATGCAAGTTGATTTATTTAGTTTGTATGAATTGTTTATGGCTTAACGAAAGAGAAGTTTTTCGGGATGAATTGTTCAGTCCAACTCGATTCCGGATAAGAGAAATTAAGTTAATTCTGATCTTAGTTAGACTTATCAAAGTGGAGGTTTCTGTTATTCAAGTCTAATCGAATGCCTTAATAAGAAATGCTAGTTAACTAACCTAGTACATGTCTTGTTTAAAAGTTAAAGGTCTAAGTTATATGGATAATTAGAACATGATGAGAAAAATAGAGTTATCTTTATTTTGGTCTTATCGAACAAGCGATTGTATTTGTACAATCGGTTTAGCAAAGGAACTAAGGTGCTTAGTCGATTTTTTGGTTTGCTAAACTATTAGGTAAAATCGCTTCGGGCAATTGTTTCCTTGGTAACATATCAAAACAAAATTACTTTGTAGTTTTGGTTTTGATATTGGTTATCAAAAATGGTGTGTGGAACCCTCGTGCTTAACTATATATGTTGCAAGTCTTGTGAGATTTGTAAGATCCTTTCGGGTTGTCCTTTATTTTTTCGTTTCCTTGTTATTTTTTGAAAAAAAGGGGGAGAAATATATGAAGTAAACAAGTGATACTGGTATTGATTTGTATTGATTGGTATCACTAAGGAAAAGGACATTGGTGCTTAAACGCTTATCTAACGAAAGACTAAAAGCATAGACTAAGGGGGAGTAGCATATCATATGATGCTTGTAGTTGTATATACTACAAGGGAATAACAAAGACGTGTGGATTGATAAAATCTACCTATCTTACCTTTAGGGGGAGTATTAGCTTTGTTATTATAATGTCAACAACGACATTTATGGATTGAATGTATACATGTTATTGTGTTGTTGAATTCGGGAATCAAGCATATGTGTAATAAATTCTTGTAATTTATTTATCCATATGATGTAAGAGTTTTGTCACTAAAATTTAAAAAGGGGGAGATTGTTAGAGCATAGCTTGGTTGAACCCACCAAGCGTTGGTATGTCAAGTTTGGTTGTCATATTTTAGTGAGCCAAAACTCATTTAAAGAGTCGCTTGATTATATATACTAGAGTCAACTTCGTATACGTCAGCTTGAAAGTATTAGGATATGAGACATTACAAGTATTGTGAAGGCTTAAAGAAGTGAAGAAGTAAGGAGCTACAACGACAACATCATCCTTCCACTTGAGGTTAGTGATATTTTACTTGAACTGTTTCATTCCCTAACGTATTTTTCAAGTCGTGCACATTAAAAACATAACTGCGAAGCATGAATGATTACACTCTAGTTAGACATAGTATTAAGGAATACAATATGAGGTTTATTGCTTAACCATTAAACTTTGTATATAAGACATCGACATAATCATTTGAATGCTATTGTGATTATGTATGGGTATAAGGTGAAGATTTCATCCTAGGAAATAATGTTTTACATTTGTTTGAAGGAAGTAAATTCGTGAACTTGTTTTGTGAATCGAAATGGAAATCACTAGGCATTATTAGTATTGCTATTCATTTCATATCTTTTGAACTACCAATATGTGTGATTAGTATAACCTGTATGTTCTTGGTAAAACTATTCACAAAGGCCTGAATTTTGTATTGGTATTACTTTTATTAGTGAAATCGATCTTAAGTAATCACTTGAGATGGTATGATCGATTTAGTGTTATTGGTATGACCGACTCTGGGTAAAGGGGAACCGATCCTAGTAAAATGTGCAACCTATCACAAAGGGGAATTGATCCTTGTATGAAGTGCGACAAGTTTTTAGCAGAAAGGGGAACCGATCCTATAAACATGTGCAACAAGTACAAGTTAGATACCATATATATGTGGGAACCAATCTTAGTACCTAGTCAACCGAATTTTTGGAAAGCTAGCATGACTAAATCCAGTACCTACATGGAGGTAGAACCGAAACTTGTTTTGGTAGAACTGTGAAACCCACGTTTGGTGATTGAGTGTTCTTGATCAATCACGTAGTTCTTAAAAGTAAGATGAACCAATTCTAAACTTGTTTGGAAGTGTGGCAAATAGGTTTCAAGATTGTAAGTATGAAAGAGGACTTACAAATTAAAGAAGTCGACATACTTTGAACATGTGTAGTAACGCTTATCTTTTATTGTTCAAAGATATTCCTTAATAGCTAAAGAAAAAAATCTCGGATCGAAAAATAAGTTGAGAATCTTTTAATTTTATTTTTGGAAAATAAAAATTAGTAATGTGCATTTACTAGTTGGAGGTTTCCAAGAGATTTTCGGTTATTATTTGGACAAAGTATTTCCAAGAACTATGGAAACCAAATTTGGAATATATTGCATATCTTGAGAATCTCTTCGATTTTGAAAATTCCTTGGTGTCAAAACTTCCTTGTATATAAATATCAAAGTTTGCATTTCAAGCAAACTAATCCCCAGAGCCAGCAAAACTACCTCAGTTGTGTTGTTACTGGTGGAACCGCCTATTGGGAAAGGAAGGTAACCTAATTAGGCGAAATCTCTTATGGCCGCTCAGTTTAAAGACTTCTTTGGGATTGAGAAGCTCTATTAGTACCGTTGGTGGGAAACTAGATAATTGCGGTTTATCTTTTGTTTTCGATTAATTTGATTGACTAACGGTGGTTGAACTTTGATTGCACCTAGTTTTTTTATGCTTGAGAATCTTCTATTCTGATATAAGATTCACTCAAACTAGATCGAAGTTTCGACGGGGATCTTTAGACTGTTTGTAGATCTAAAGACTCTTGTGGTAATCCATTGTTAACAGACTCTGTTCTATGCGTGATTGATCACTAGAGATTCAAGTTGATTGTATGCATGTGTTTATTAAAGATCTAAGAAGATTTGAAGAAAAAGAAGACTTTGAAGATTTCTGATTTGGGTTTATAATCTTTGGTGTGCACAATACTTGTTAAAGCGGATCCAAATATAATCGGTTTATCCTTGTGGTAGATTGGATTGATTAGTTGTGTAGATATTTGTGATTAAAAGTATTGATTGCAAAATCTTAACAATTACTTTGGTAGTTGTTGATAAGATAGATCTAAGAGTCTGAAAAATAGTTTATATATTGAGATAAACAGAAGAGCCTTTTGTCGAACTCACATCACTTGGTTGAAAAGAGTTGATACCAAATAGATTTGTTGTTCCTTTACTGTTTGGAATACGAACCAGAGGAATTGTTCCAAGTACGTGACTTATTACAGGTAAGAGGCGTGGGAATATAGACGGAACTAGGTGAACTATAGGTTTAGTTCTTGGTCTCAACTATACGAAGTTGGGTTGATTTTGTATAACGGCTTAATCTCGAGAGTATTCAATTCTGGACAAGGTCCCGGGGTTTTTCTGCATTTGCAGTTTCCCTATTTAAATGATACGTGAATCCTATTAATTTTGGTTAAGTCCGAACCTTTGTATCAAGTAAACACACTTTGTTGTTGTATTGTCTCGATCTCGTATCCATAGACGGTCACACAAAGTGTGAACCGATTTGTTGTATTTTCTCGACTCAGTCTATAGACAATCACTTTCGGAGAAACGACTTATAGGTGGAATTTTTTTAGATTGAGGTATATTTGGGTACCCTCGTCTTTTCAGTAGCCTAGCAACAAGTTTAGCACCAACACCCTTTTAAATAGCAACACCTAATCTATAAAAAAAGAAATTTACCTACACCACTACTAACATCATTACTAACTAGACAATTCCTCAATATCTTAAAAAAAAAACAAAGTATCATCGCCAAGCTCTCCCAACAAGGAAAAGGCTAGAACACCCAAACCATAACCATGCGAAATGTATTGATCCAAGTATTTATTTCGTTTGCACAAATCAACATTCAAAGTAGCTTGGCCAGGAATAAAAGCTCGAATTCCTTCACATGTGAAGGGAGAGATGCATGTAACATCCATACACACATCTTGACCATTTTTCCCAATTATGAACACGGATATCAGTAGGTCGCAAGTCTTTATTATCATCAGACCAAAACCCAAGGGAAACTTCTTTACGTGCAGGCATGCCAGCTTTGTAACAAATGTCTGCAATAACGTCACGTACAAGGTCGTGTCGAAACTTGAGACCAACATCTTTGGCACAATGAAGAGCGTGATCACCAAAAATATCCATGTGGTCTATTATAATAGGAACATAGGCCACCTTCGACAAGCAGAGGGATACCAAGGCGATAGCAAATTACGGCTCTAAAATGTCTTGGTCCAAGGCATTGATTCAGACCACTAATGGGTAAGGCCAAAAAATAATCTTGTGCATGTTTAACACGATTGCACAGCCATAGAATGAAATCTCTTGCATACACACATCTTGACCATTTTTCCCAATTATGAACACGGATATCAGTAGGTCGCTAGTCTTTATTATCATCAGACCAAAACCCAAGGGAAACTTCTTTACGTGCAGGCATGCCAGCTTTGTAACAAATGTCTGCAATAACGTCACGTACAAGGTCATGTCGAAACTTGAGACCAACATCTTTGGCACAATGAAGAGCGTGATCACCAAAAATATCCATGTGGTCTATTATAATAGGAACATAGGCCACCTTCGACAAGCAGAGGGATACCAAGGCGATAGCAAATTACGGCTCTAAAATGTCTTGGTCCAAGGCATTGATTCAGACCACTAATGGGTAAGGCCAAAAAATAATCTTGTGCATGCTTAACACGATTGCACAGCCATAGAATGAAATCTCTTTCATACACTGAGAATTGGATGGGGATTTGCTCCTTAACCGCGTTAAAATAAGTGACTGTCATGGAGTGCATACAAGGAGGGTCAGTATCATCAACGTAATAGTTAGAAGGTAGTCCACATACCTGGATGAATTTCTTAAGAGCAAACTGATAAGCAGATCCTTTGTCTGATGAGAATAAGCAGCTACTAAGGATCACCTTTTGTACTAAAACCGTCTGATTCTGGGAAGCAGGATAACAATAGTTACGGGTGTCTTCCATTGTTTAAATGCCAAGGCTGCCCTCCTTGATAGGTAGAGTAGCTATCCATTATTGCAAAGGCCCAAAACTTGCCCTATCACCTGTGACCAGAAGTCTCAAATACTGAAATAAATGGCCATCAAACAGATCAATGGCTTGTTGCAAAGCTGCAGGGTTAGTGGTACGCATAAAAAAATACAATCTGGACATACCGGTATAGTTGAGAAGTGTTAGAGCACTACTCGGTCGAACTCGCAAGCGTTTCTAACTATTTGATATAACTTTTCTTAAGATTGAGTCTGATTGTCTAGTTGATTCTCTTAAAAGTATATTGGAGTTAATCCATACAGATTGCTAAGAGAAATATTGGGAGTGATTGTTTGACCCCCGCTTTTTTCAATTGGTATCAGAGTAGGCAAACACGTTTAAGACCTCACAAGTTTGTGTTTGTAGCGATCTGACACTATGGACAGAAGTGCTATCTCTCTAAACGTACCGCCAGTCTTCAATGACTCGAATTACTTATGGTGGAAAATTTATATGTATGCCTTTCTTCAAGCGCATATAATCCTCCAATGGTTACTGTAGACGGTGTTTATATTGTAAAGGATATCGGTAGATATGAACCTAATGAGATACTTGCTGCAAAGCCAAATTTTGACGGTTTAAATGTTATCATTCATGTGTCTGGGCTGTCGTAGGCTCAACAAATTTAAAAATATATTTCCCACTAATTAACTGGTAATATAGCGGTAGTAAGAGATCGTTCCCACATAGAGCCATGTAATTGATAGGTTATTTGTATTAGCCAAATAAAGTAAATAACAAAGGGGGTTTTGGGGGCTTTGTTGTGAGATAAATAGAAAGACAATAAAGAAAATAGATAATTAAGGAATCCTTCGTCGTTACCAAGCGATAGCAGGATTAGAATACTTATCTATCGTTCATAAGAACCATTTATCACCAACCGTAGAATAGCAGCTAAAGCAGTGTTATTCCCAAAGTTCCTTGTGTAACTTGATACCGAAGCGCTCGCATATCAAGTTTTATCCAACTGAACCACCAAGTAGTAGCGCACTCAAGGTGTAACCCAATCAGAAGCTTTAAGTTATGTGAACTTAGGTTGATCTTAGAGGTTAGACTCTTAGTACAAGGTCCACTTACTAGTGTTGTCTTCACACATGATTGCTCCATAGAATCCCTCTACGAGGTCTCACATTCTCTACTTGTGTAAGGATTATTTAACAATTAAACGGATATCCTAACCCTTTACTAGCAATAGAATGATCAATAGATTAATCTAGCGTGCACTCCAAACAATCTAATCAATCAATCATAAACCCTAGAAATAGTGAAAACACACGATGATGATAAAAACTCTCAATAGGTTTGTATTAATAATAAAGCTTCACGCTTAGAACATTTAATTAATCCTTAATCAACAAAGGATTTAGCTACTCATATTACAAAGAAGATGAATAATGGTGGTTTCCCCATAAAGGGGTAAACCCTAGGTTTTGATGTAGAACTTGTGATATGAGACTCGATATGATTTCTCTTTACATAACCTAATACCTTTTTATAGGTTTACATTGCTTGGTCTCCAAGTATTTAGTTAGGTTTAGGAACCCAACCCGAAATAACGAAATAACGAATCCAAATGTGCCCTTAGGTATTCCAAGGAGTTTATACACGTTTCCCATTTGCTAAGTTCGCGAACCCAGTCCGCAAACTTCAAATTCCAGCAGATATTTTCGGAAATACGTCTGTGAACCCCGTCCGCAAACCCAGTTCGCGGACTGCACTATCTTCGGTTTTCAATAGAAACTGTTTTGGCCACAACTTCTTCATGCGAACTCGGAATGACCTCATTCTTTTTGAATTCTTTTTATCATACAATTATCTTAAATATGGTGATCATAAATCATAGATTTGAATGAGTTAAGATCGGTCTTTGGCCCTTCTCTTGATTATGAGCGTTTTGCTCATTTTCGTCGCCTTTCTTCCACTTCTCTTGGACTTGAGCGCTTGGATACTTGGAATACTTCTCTTCATAGATATTTTCAAAAATTTATAGCTCCTTTGTGGATGATTCACCTATTAGAGGCAAATAAGAGAAAACAATAGTAATAATACGAAAACATGCAAGAATAATAGCTAAAGCAAGTATGGAATGGACACTAAAATCATATGAATTATGCACTTATCATCATGCCATTATCCCAAATTTTCAACACCATGTGACTATATGCGCATGGTCTAAAGATGTGTGGGATATATTAGAAATGGTATTCGAAGGGAATACCTGTGAAAAAGAAGCTAGGCTTCAAAACCTAATATCTGATTGGGAAAACCTTCGTATGGCTGATAAAGATTCATTTGATGAGTTTAATCACAAAGTGTCTGAAATCATTAATGCATCTTTTGCATTGGGGAAGACTATTCTTGAAAAGTAAATTGTGATGAAAATACTCATATCGTTTCCAGCCAAATACGATTCTAAGAAACATGCCATTATTGAAGGAAATAACCTTGATACTCTATATAGAGACACTCTGGTATGGAAACTAAAGATTTTTGATCTTGAACTTAGTAAAGGAGAAAACTTCGAATGAGTTGCAATTCTATTACTTCTTCTGATGTAAGTTCTCTATATCCAAAATTGATTGATCTGAAGGATGAAAAGTGCTTTAATTTTACTCTTTCACTGTGTGTATAACATTTAAAGAAAACTCTTAGGAAAAGAAAAAGAAGGTCTTGCAAAAAATCCTCCTTAATCAATGTATTGGATAAGAAAGTTCACAAAAACTATGAAAATTGAACTTATTCCATGTGCTACAAATGTGATCATTACATTTCTGGTATTCCTGATAAGGAAAAGAGTGAGATAACCAAAGCATGAATGGCTACTCTTGACTACTGTCCGAAGGATGAAGTCTGTGAAAGTTCTCTCACTTATTTTGCTGATAATCACTCTTGTTCTCCCGACAGCTATGATTATTCCATGATAAACAAACAAACTTCTCCAGAAGAAAAAGTTGATCTCTTGACCAAACATCTTTACTTGATTAAGAGAAAATTTCAACTGGAAAAGGAAGTCTGGATTAAAAGGATTGAAAATGTAGAATGTCAACTGATAACATTAAGACAAGAAAATGCGACTTCTCGCATTTGTGATGATAAAAAGAAAGATCGATACTGTTCGACAAGTTCCAACAAACCAAATCAACATATTACTCCTGTGATTTTGTCATGTTCTGATCTCTCTCATGATGAGAAAGGCGTGCAATAATAAAAATCAGGATTACCCAGAAGCAAATGGCCCAAAGGTTCTGAAAAAAACTTCTTCTAAATTATGTTTTCAGAAGAATAAAAAGAAATCTCATAAGAAACCTATGTCTTTTTCCAAAGAGATTTTCAGAACCATGCATAGTATGAAAAATCGATGAGCAGTCTGTTCAGAAAAATAAAGGGAAGAAAAATGCCTCATTCAGATTCTCACTCCACAAAGAGGAATCTAAAAAAAGTTTTAACAAAATCATCTTCCCCTCTTATGAAACCTCATGATCCTTACTTAGGTGGGAGAAATTACTTTTGTGAGTTTTGAGATTGTTCTTGTCTATTTTCCCTGAGGCAAGAACAATAATCTCCAAGAGGGATGTGAAAAGATTTCTACTGACTTGTTCGTGTATCTCCCTAAATTCTTCTAGCTTTTGTTATCAAGTTAAAACCCGTTTCCGAACACTTGGATATTTATCCTACGTCTTTTAAGTTTTTGTTAGGGTTTTTGTCAAAGGTTCTTTTGGGAATTTATCTCATCTCTTCTTCTTTTAAAAAATACTTATTTCCATTAAGCTAGCATTTCATTTACCTTCTCTATCATGTCCTCTTCAAGTCTTTCCAGTAAATATGATGATGTATGGACTGTTCTCTTTCCCTCTAAGAAAGTTCGTTTTGGTTCTTTTGACAATGAGATGGTTCAAGATAAAAGTGTTTCATCCAGTGATGAAAATTCGTCTAGTTCTCATTTTGATAAACTTTCATTAACCATGAATCTTGTCTTGGAACAAGTACAAGTGTTGAAGAGTGAACTAGAATCCTCCATCAAAAGACTTGAATACAAGATGGATAATCTTGAATCCATGATTGATTTAATCGAAGATGAACTTGAGGATTATAGTGAATATGAGAAGAGTCTTCAAAGTAAGTGAAATGATTTTCGGTCCTTGCTTAATGTATTTTGTCTAGGAAACTTCTTATGAGAATTTATTCTTGTGTTTTAAGAAGGATATCTAGGGTTTGGAATAGCCATTATTGTGAGTACACATAGCTATTGACAATGATTTTCATCTTGCAATGTTTTTAGATTTATTTATTTAAATTCTAAAATTTATTTGGAAGATGATTTTGCAGTATTAATTTTTGAGATATTTCGTAAAAGGGTCTCATGTTTTTGGTCATATTAGGGTCTGGGTCGTAAAACATGTCGTTGATGCGTTTGGGTCGTAGACTAACTTAGGATCGTTAAAAAATTGTTAGATGACTTTTTAATTTTGCCACACACCTGGACCATTAGTAAACTAACGTTGACTATTGAAATATCATCAAGAATATAGTTCTTTGGCCATTTTCTATTCTTCCATTACTGTACTGAATTCATTGAAAGCAAACCCATGAAACCATGAAATCCGTCTGTATAACCCCAATTAGTGAATTACTCACCAATTAAATTAAGAGTTTCCTTCTGCACCAATTCAAGGAAAGATCTCACTCGTTAAAGAGAACCATTAGATTTGATAGTATTATACATTGGTGCTTTTACTAGAGGTGATGGAACAGATGACTTCGTGAGGAGATAGCTGATGAATAGGGAGGAAACATATCAAGCTCTTACAAATTGAGTTATATGTTGGGACGAATAAGTTATCGAGCTGAGAGATTCTTCATGTATAACGATCCCAACTTAAAACGGGGTTAGAAAATGATGTCATTCTTCACTTAAATAAGGGTATTTTGGTAATAAATATAATGGGTCAAACTAGTCTTTGGTTAGTCAATGACCCCAACACACCAATGGCATGTTTTACGACCTATACCCTAATATAACCAAAAACATGCGACTATTTTACAAAATATCTTCTCTTAATCTTTATGATTTCATATATTGCAACTTGTTATGGGATATGTGTGTTTGCGTCCGTGAACTATAATTATCCCATATATGTCAAAAGTTAAGCCTATTATGTCATTATGCAAATATTGATGAAGATATATGGGATATGTGTGTTTGCATCCGCGAACTATAATTGTCCCATATATGTCAAAAGTTAAGCCTATTATGTCATTATGCAAATATTGATGAAGATATGATGAACTTTGACTGCAAAGATTAAGTCTATTATATGTCTTTATGCAAATATTGATGAAAAATAGAATGAATCTTTGATTGTTCCGCAATATTGGTCTTTCCCTGATCCACTTTTATGTGTATGTACTATGTGGCTCCGTAAGTTTTCTTATGTCGAGCATTTCCGATTAAATTAATCATGGGTTCTCTTGTGATTAATTTAATTGAGTATTTTGGATACAAATTCATGTTTCATGTTGAAAAAGCGGGGGTCTAACAACCACACCCAATATTTCGATTAGCAATCTGTATGGAAAAACTCCGAGTTACTTTGTAGAGAATCAACTAGACAGACATACTCAATCTAGATAAAAATATCTCAAGGAGTTATTATTTCAATCTCACTTGATTTGATCTATACCCAAGCAAACGAAAATATGCGAGTCTTTATCAAATTCAAGGAGACAATTTCGATGGTACCAAAGACCAATATCCAAGTGTTAATCAATTTAAATCAACAGCCAAAAAGGTCGGATATTCTAATTGATTGAACAACGCATAACTTGTATTAAATGAAATAACACAGACACCACAATTTTGTTAACGACGAAACCACAAATGCAGAAAAATCCCGGGACCCAATCCAGATTAAACATACACTGTATTAAGCCGCTACAAAAACTAGCCTACTCCAAGCTAACTTCGGTCGGGACTGTAGTTGAACCCCAATCAATCTTACCCCAATCAATCTCACACCGATCCAAGGTACAGTTATGCTTCTATGCTTCTGATCCCAGCAGGATACTGCGCACTTGATTCCCTTAGCTAATCTCACCCACAACTAAGAGTTGCTACGACCCAAAGTCGAAGACTTTAATTAACAAATTTGTATCACACAAAAAAGTCTACAGTAATAGATAAATCCGTCTCCCACGAATATACCTACAAGTTTTTGTTCCATCTTTTGATAAATCAAGGTAAACAGGAAACAATTGATAAAACCAGACTTATATTCTCGAATAATAGCTCAGCTTTATCAATCACCTCACAATAATCTTAATCGACGCAGCAAAAAAAAGATATTGTGGAATCACAAACGATGAGACGAAGAGTTTGTGACTAATTTTATATCTTGCCTATCGGAGATAGAAATCTCAATCCAATTATTACAATTGTACTTGTACGATAGAAACAACAAGATCAGATCACACAACTACAAGAAAAGTAGTATCGGTCTTGCTTCACAATCCCAATGAAGTCTTTAAGTCGCTAACCTGGTTTTAGAAGAATAAAACCAAAGGTTAAAGGAGAATCGACTCTAGCTTAGCAAACTAGTATCACACAGTATGTGTGGGGATTAGGTTTCCCATTTGCTAGAGTTCTCCCTTATATAGTCTCTCAAATTAGGGTTTGTAATCAATGTTAGCTTAGTAACAAAGCATTCAATATTCACCTATGGATGAAAACCTGATTAGATTCAAGCTAATATTTATCAACCGTTAGATCGAAAACATAGCTTGTTACACACACATGAAATGCACGTTTGTAGGCTTGTGAAAATCGTACCCAAACTCATTAGTTGGTTCAACAATAGTTAACCAAATGGTTAGCCATATGATAACTTTCATATCAACCATATTCTTCTTCACCATAACTAGTCCAAATAACTCAAATTAATTAGTTAAAGAGTTGTTCATTTGCTTAGTTCTTTATGTACTACACAAGACACAATCGAAGCAAAAATGATGTGATTCACTCGAATCGATTCATGAACATAAAGCCATGGTTTGCAATAGCATTCCTTAGTTTATTAAGATAAGTTCATGAACATCGTTTTTAGACATAACCTACTCAAGTTTGCAGACTGGGTTCGCGGACTTAAGTTCCCGGATGGAGTTCACAAACTCCAGCAGAAATTCTCGGGTTTGAGAATTTCGCCAGTTCGTGGACTGAAGCTCACATACTTCTCCGGTTTCACTTTATCAACAAAGTTCGCAAACTTTGGTTCAAGCAATAAGGACTTATACATATATGTGTTTCCACAACAATGCTTATATCATCCAATGGTTATATTGTCTAAACTCTCATTTCAATCATTAAAACATTCTCAGAGGGCGTTATATAGTTGTTATTCACAAACTATTTTTCGTTAGAGCGATTTTCAAAGTGATTGAAACATAACATGACTTTCGTCACTAGGTAAAGATGAACTTGGCTAAAGCGAAAGCTTTACCAACACATATTTCGAGAAATAGATAAGCGAGATAAACTCAGCTCGAAATACCACATGTGTATAATCTTAGTCTATATAGTAATACGAATTTTGTCTCAAGATATGAGATAGAGTAGATAGACTTTTGAGTGATAGATAAGTTCAAGTCTCCACATACCTTTTAGTCGATGAAGATCCACTAGTTCCTTGAGTAGTCCTTCGTCTTGTATGATGATCACCATGGAGTTCTTGAGCTCAACTACACTTTTTATCCTAGTCCGAGACCATAGCTATAGTAGACTAGAAATCAAGTCTTTATAGTTTTGATCACTAACATTTACAAACATGCTTGAGATAGAAACGCATGCGAGTTCGACAGAGCAGTGCTCTAACAATCTCCCCCTTTGTCAATTTTAGTGGCAAAACTATTTATACATATGGAATACAAAAAATATATAAATAAACTTTGTAGCTCTTATTCCACATGTCGTCTAATCTTCAACATTACTCGAAATCTTGGTCACTTCCAAGTACTCCAATGATCCCAAAGGATCAAGGAGTCTATAAATAAAAAGGTAAGGGTACCCCAATTATACCTCAAGCTATTACTTTTCCTTCTTATAAGTCATTTTCCCGAAAGTGATTGTCTATGGACTGAGTCGAGACAATACAACGAATCGGTTCACACTTTGTGTGACCGTCTATGGATACGAGATAGAGATAATACAACAACAAAGTGTGTTTACTTGATACAAAGGTTCGGACTTAACCAAAATTAATAGGATTCACGTATCATTTAAATAGGAATTAACATTTGTGCAATTTACTTTAATTATAATAAAACAATTATAATGCGGAAATATAAAGTAAAATGACACAGCAAAATTTTGTTAACGAGGAAAAAGCAAATGCAGAAAAACCCCGGGACCTAGTTCAGAATTGAATACTCCCAGGATTAAGCCATTATACAAAATAAACCAACTTCATATAGTTGAGACCAAGCAACTAAACCTATATAGTTCACTTAGTTCCATCTGTATTCCCACGCCTCCAACCAGTAAACAAGTCACGTACTTGGACCAATTCTTTTGGATCGTATTCCAAATAGTAAAGGAACAACAAATCTGTTTGGTATCAACTCTCTTCAACCAAGTGATATGAGTTGCGCAAAGGTTCCCTTGTTTATCTTAACATAAACTCCTTTGCCATGTTCCAAGATCTATCTTATATTCAATCACCCAAAGGCAATCGTTAAGATTAATCCAATCAAAACCTTTAATTACAAGGAAACGTATTGATGTTGATCTTCCTCAACTATTCTATCAAAATACCCAAAAGGATAAACCAATTATAGTCGGATCCTCTTTTTCCCAAAAAAGTATTATGCACACCAAAGATTGTAAAAACCAAGTCAGAAATCTTCAATATCTTGTTTGTCTTCATATCTTCTTAGATCTTCAATAAACACCTGCACACAACTACTTGAATCTCTTGTGATCAATCACACATAGAACGGAGTCTGTTAACAATGGATTATCACAAGATCGTCTTTAGATCTAACAAAAATCTAAAGATCCATGTCGAAACCTTGAACTAGTTTGAGTGAATCTTATATCAGAAGAGAAGATTCTCAAGCATAAACAAACTAGGTGCAATCAAAGTTCAACCACCGTTAGTCAATCAAATCAATATGAAAACTAAAGATAAACCGCAATATCTAGTTTCCCACCAACGGGTCACGCTAGAGCTTCTCAATCCCAAAGAAGACTTTAAATTGAGCGGCCGTAAGAGATTTCACCTAATTAGATTACTCTCCTCTCCGATAGGCGGCTTCACCAGTAACAAAGACAAAAGAGTAAGTCTAATGTTACGCAGGGTTAGTTTGCTAGAAACGCAAACTCAACGTATTTATAGACAAGGAAGTTTGAACACCAAGGAATTCCCAAAACCGAAAATATTCTCAAGATATTTTTTTATTACTCCACCAGATTCGGTTTTCATAATTCCCGTGAATGCACTGTCCAAAAATACGATCGAAATTTCCTTGGAAAATCTTTAATTAGCAAATGCACATTACTAATTCTTATTTTCCATATATAATTAAAAACCCTTCATTAAAAAGATTCTTAACTTATTTAAATTTGATCTTGGGATCTACTTCCTTCTTAACCGTTAAGGAATATCTTTGAACAATATAAAATAAGCATTAATGCACCGTGTTCAAAGTGTGACGACATCTTACTCTTGCAAGACTTTTCCATGCTTGCTCACTTGAAACCGATTTACCACACTTCCAAACAAGTTTAGAATTGGTTCATCTGAGTTTCAAGAACTATGTGATTGATTAAGTACCACTCAATCACAACTCATGGGTTTACGGTTCTACCAAAACAAGTTTCGGTTCTACCTCCATGTGAGTTGATAGGTGTCTAAAACACCTTATTATTTATCTATTGTTTATGCTTTCTCTGCTATTTTTCTTGTAAATTATGTATCTTATGTTTTGTTTTTGAGTATTTAGGTACTTTGGAGTCATTTGAATCAAAAGAAGAGGAAACATGGCAAAAGCGTGAAGGCGAATTGTGTCTCATTATTTGCTTTTATTTCTGCATCTCTGTCTGAAAAGTTTTCCAGCTTTAGTGATGCGAATTATGTCTGAAAAGCATGGCGGCTTTAATGATGTTAAGACATTGAAGATAATAGGTGAATCTGAGAAATAAGAGACGGATGTTGTTGGTAGAAGCACTCGAAGGAAGGAATGAGAGCACTCATTTGGAGCATAAAGGGTCAAAGCTGTCATTTCACGGAGAACACTATCTGGAGCCTGGTCATGGTTAAGGGTCGACCAATTCTACAGGAACACTAAAGACCGCCGATGTTAATGGGTGGCTAGTTGTTATAGGGTACCCATTGGGGTGTCCCTTAACCTATGTATTGGAGTGTCAATAACCACCCAATCATTTCTAACCCTAAATCGAGAAGGCTATTCTCAATCATTTCATTACTGAAATTGAGAAAAAAAAAAGAAATGGCTGCTAAGAGAACCAGAGACCGAGAGTTTTAGAGGGGTTTGATTTTACTCTGCTGGTGAATCCGAATTAGGGCTATCTCTTGGTGATAATGAACACAGATGAAGAACTCAGGTCGAGAAGAAAACAGTCTTTTTCCGCTTTTTGCCGCAGCTTTGTAAGAAGAAATAGGGGTGATTTTTGATTGAAGAAATGAAGGAGATTCAAAAGGGGTTTGTATGTGCTGCTGCAATTGAATCGAATAGATGGTCGATGTAGTGAATTGTTGGTTGACAAATCAACATACAGAGGATGTTGCTCTTGGATCTGTGGTGTTTTTGAGAAAGAAGAAACAATGGAGAATTGAGAAATAAAATTGGGGGTTAAGCTTAAGTATGGCAGCAACAACATGGGTTGAGTATGAATTTTGTTTGTGTTAGGGTTTCAAGAAGAATTGAAGTTGTGGTTGAGAATGAATCTGGTGAGGTGTCCTGAAGTATCTGAGATTGGAACAAGAGAAGCTATCGTGCAGTTGAGATGGCTAAGAATAAATTTCTGGTGTTGATGGTGGTACTGTGTTGTTGTATGCAGTGAAGGAAGGATGGGTTTGATTTGTTTCTGCTGTGCTTGTGAGATAACAAGCATTTGGAATGGTGGAGGTCAAGACAAGCAGCTGGTGCTGGTATATGCAACAGCTCTGTAGAAATTGCAGCTGAATTTAGGTAGTTGATATGAAACTGGAAGTGAGGTGGCTGAGATTTGAGCTCATAGAGGATATGGACATGACTGAATGATGTTGTGAGTGGTGAATGACTGGCAGCTTGGTTGAATTACAGGTGCAGGAAGTTGGAGAAGCACGTACTGGTGGTGTTGGTGGAATTGGTTAAGAAGAGGAGCTGCTATCATGGTGGAGCTGTATATTGCAGTCAGTTACCTATGTGCAGGTGGTTGGATTTTGAGTTGATTCAGGGAATGATATTGAGCAAATGGTGGTGGTTGTAGCTCAAGCTTCAAGCTCGGAGATGTTGAATTCAAGTTGAGCTATTGGAACACGAAAACAAGGTAGAGTTAGTGATGTTGTTGCAGGGTTTAAATTACAAGGACCATGGGCCCTGTTTGATGTGCCAAGAAGAATATCAATAGCTGCCAATGTCTCTCATTGTTGTGTAAGGGAGCAGCTGTTCTTACCTTGTGTTCGCAGAGTCTTAAGGCGAGGTTCAGGGAGAACAAGAAAGCTTAAGTTGATGGTGGATTGAACTGTTTGCAGAAAAGGGAACTAAATGATGTCGTGATTGGTTCATGTGGTGCTGTGTGTATTGCAGTCGCAATATGCATGAACTGAGGTGTTACAGAAGGTGGGTTCGAGCTGGTTGTGTGGATATAATTCATAATGCAGTTGGTGGTGGTTTTACACAGCTGAGGTTAAATGAGTTGAACTGGGAGATGGGGAATATATGTATGTTTAGGTTATGTTGCATGGTATAGATTGAGCTACAGTTCACAGTTCAAGTTGCTGCAGGATTGAATGCAGTCGTTGCAGCAGCTGAGGAACATAAGCTTTTCTTTTGCAGCACGGTTGAACAAGAGTGGATAAGAGATGGAGATGACAGGTGCAATGGGCTCAAGGAAGTGAATCTTATGCTATTCAAGTTGAGGCAGTACTGGTATTGAAGCCATGGATGCATGAAATATCTGGTGATCGGTGATGTAGTGTGTAATATAGATGCATGTGTAGGAGTGCAATGCCGCAATGAATGCAATGAGTTTGTAGAGATGATGTTGCAGCTGCAGTTCAAGAGGTTGTGAATGGAAGAGACTGGGTTTGGCAGAATGGAATTTTAGCAGTTTGCAAGATGAATGCATAGCCATCATGGTTGAGCATAATCATTGTGCAACAGTGGGTTGGCCTGGCAGATGGCTTAAGCCATGGCAACCAAACCAAGTCATCCAGTTAGCTCATTTGAATATCTGATTTGAGTTGACTCATCTTCTGACTCATTTTGACCCGACAATGACTCAGTTGACTCCGAGTTGGATCGTTGACCGTTGTGACTTTTCAGGTGACCGGCGCCGAATTTTCGGTGCCGGATTCCGGCAATTTCCCGGCCAAAAACCCAGTTTTCCGGCGAGCGTTTTTGGGACATGTTTTCTACATGGGTTTCTCTCACTTGTGGGCTTGGTGGATTTCTATCTAATGGACTTTGAAGATTTGGACCTAGTTTTGGAAGGGAGAAAAAGCTACAAAAAGAAAAGTTCTACTAACTTTTGGGGATCACGTTTTATTCTATTCTTGGGAGCTTTTGCAGAGAACTACTTCTAGGGTTTGCTTTCTTTTATGTTTCATCTATTTTCTTTGAATATTATGATGATGAACTCCATTAATATGTGTAGCTAAATACAATAATTGGTTATGGGATAAAAGTTGATTTCTTCAAGCATGTTATTTGATTCTATGAATTAGTTTTGTCTCAATTCTATCGTTTATGATTCATCGTTTTTATTATCATATGATTTGAATGCTAGTTTGGTTGAGTCCGGAATCAATTGGATTTGTTTTCATCTCTATAGCTATATTAGGGTTTTCAATACGTAAAAGTTGTTTATCCCTGATTTCTAGTAGCATCTTGTGGTTAATACTTGTAGTGATACATCTTTTTAATCGCATATGAATCATAACCTTTGTTAAAACGAATTAGTGGTTTTACACGTTTGTTTGCATTGATTAGTCTTATTTCATAGAACTTATTGCTCTTAGGGAGTTAAATCTAATTGTGCTTTTACACTTTAGGTTGCTTTTTAAGTAGATTTCACAATAGCATCTTTTAATGTTGTTTGTGATAAAATCAGAAAATAAACGGGATACTCTTGCGATTAAGATATCCTAGGACTTTTGATAATTGCGAGATTAAATTACCAATTCTAATCATAGTTGAAAAATACATGTTTGTGAATGACACTATCCCTTGACCAATATCTTCTCCTTATTGATTATTCAAACTATTTGCTTTGCTTTATTTAGTATTATTACTTTGATAAAAACAAAAACACACACTGGGTTACTTGGTTACTTAAGAATCTGAAAATTGTATAACAACAATCGCCTCTCTGTGGATACGAACTCTTTCTTATCACGTACTTCATTCATATTTAGTAGAGTGAGAAAGTGAAATTATTTTTGACGCATACGACACGCATCATGAGTATTGTGCATAGTTACACTAGCTTACCAAAGATACGGCTGACTAGGTACTAGGATCAGTTCCCCACATATATTTGGTATCTAACTTGTATGCACTACACATGTCCATAGGATCGGTTCCCCCTTCCCAAAAACGTGTTGCACATGTTCATAGGATCGGTTCCCCTTTCTTCCATAAACCTTGTTATACCTCATACAAGGATCGGTTCCCCTTGTGATGCACTGCACCTGTAGCGCCCCCTAAGCTAGCAGCTGACTAAACCAATAATTTAACTAAATAAAGAGGCACTAATGAATCAAAATCAAACACTTAAGCATTCAAATAAGAAAAATCTACTACAACTTAACCCAAAACTAGCCCTGCTCTGAAATATACATATATACAAAAACTCCTCTCAAATTTTACATATATAATAGTAATTCAGTTTGCAAATAGAATATATAACATAATAAACATAGTAGAAGACTCAACGCCACGAAACTTCCGCTGCGCAACTCTAATCTGTCTCTGAAACTGAAAGTGAGAATGAGTGAGCACATCATCCCTAAAAGGGGTGCCCAGTAGAAATAACAACTAGCTTTCAAGTAATCATTAATATGATTCGAAGATAATGCAGGTTTTATCGAAATTCAGTAATACAAGGAAAGACAATAAAATGTAACATAGAAACTTCTTCAAAGACATTCATAAATAACAGTAAACATCCATGTATGAGATGCGTGTTGCCGCACATAAGGGAAGAATAATATTGCGGTGTATCGCCTTAGCCGTGTAATATTGCGGTGTATCGCCTAGCCATAGAATACTGATATTTTGTCGGCACACATCTCATACCACACAGAGCACACAAAGATATGCATGAATTTCATAACACAAAGATTGATTTGTAAAACAATAATGAATACAAGAGAGTTCGTTATCGATTCCCACCTCTTTTGATGACAAGCCTCGCCTACCTCGAGATCCAAGATTCACTGGTTTATCCTTTGAATCGATCGTTGCTAATATAGACTAACTGTTAATCATACAAAAACTCTAAGAATCTAGCCAAGATGGCTTACACAAGAATTATACAATTCTATCTAATGGTTTTAAGCCCATTATGGTATCTCATTCTCCATCTTTAACATAACTAAGAGTTTACTAATCCAATTAGGTTGATTCTATAGTCCATTAGATATGTCTTATGAATATCTACAACTTTGTAGAAGGAACCAAATGCTAATTCGGACCATAAGAGGTCCAAAACATCTAATTAAGAAAATTGCCCTAAGCCCAAGTCAACCAACAGTCACTAACGGTCGAACTAACGGTCAAGGGTCAACTAACAGTCAAATTCCAAGGTCAAGTCAAGGTCCAGGGTAAATGGTCAAATAAGTCAAACCTGAATCAGTCAACAATTCAACTCAGGTCAAGATAAGGAAACTCAGTGAGTTAACTCAGTCTACAAGACTGATTCAGGTGAGTCAGGTTCACAGATTCAGTCAGATTAACTGAGTCAGCTAAGTCGATACACTTGATCGGGATGACTAACGACCTAAAAGCACGCACAGGCCAGAGCCATTGCTCAGGCCAAAGAACACTAATGCAATCAATACAATTATCAAATCAATTACTAAACAAACTTTGAATTCCAATTACAATCAAAGACTATGCCTACCTGCAATTGCAGCTTTTCCAAGCTTTCACAACAACTATTATCTACAACTCTTTGATCACCATTCTTCATAAACTGAACTTCAGAAAACACCACAACCAAAACCAACCATCACATACACTTCGTTCTAACTGACACTTCACCACATTATATTTAGCATCAACTGCCATTACCAGTTCAATACATTCTTCACATCACTATAGACTAGACACCCTATTTGCAGAATTGTCGTCTTCATTTTAAACCCCTGCACATTATTATCACCACTTACGTCTATTTGAGATTTACCTTTAACTCCATCTCAGTAGCACGACCTCCACAGCAAACCCATTCACAACCACAATCTCAATCTTTATTATTTCCAATCCACATAATACCCAACAATAACATCCATTCAACCCATAATATAATCTCCAGTTTACTTTTAACTTCATATCATTACTACCAATTCATGCCATTCATTTATAGTTCATGCATACACATTTACACCCCCAGTCCTCAGCACCATACTCACAAGAACCCATCTAATCCATCACAGCAGCATCCAACAACTCACTTCGCCAATATTTTCAACTAACTCAAATCACTAACACACTTACACAACAACATCACAAGCCATCTTATGTTTCAATATCATTTCTATCTCCTGCAATTTCATTCTCAACTATAAGCATCTACAATCCATAATTCTAGACCAACACAACTTCATTCCCAAATGAATTCACAGAGAACCCTGTAATTCAAATCACTACTAAATCCTAATTACCCGTATTCATTATCCAGTTGATGTAATTTAATCAATTACTCCATGAACCATAAGACAGAATCAAATATAAGAACCCTTAAATTAGATTACCTTTTCTATTCTTCCTGAGTTTGATCCAACATCAATAAGAACACTATCATCTTATTAACACGATACTCCAATCCAAGTTCTTCATCAGCTCCCAAAACCATAAACCCTAACTCACTGATTCAATCCTCAAAGAACCCCACAGCTTCCATCAATCATCAAATAAGAACAAACCCATATGTTAATTATGTCTTATTCATCATTAACCGAACCTCTAAACAATTTGGAGAAACCTTAATTATTCAATTCTTCATCAGAACCACTTCAAAACATAAATTGAATAATAACCCCTTCGTTCTTTCACTATTAAGAACTCAATTTCATCCTTTATATTTCATATCCCTTCAATCGATTCCATCTCTCAGGAACCCTAACTCCAGTTCTCTTCAATTCGTCATTTCTTCTTCATCCAACGATAAACCAACCTTAACACCATCACCAGTAATCAACCTCCAACGTATCCCAAAAGTTTCTCTTTGATTTTGACCTCGGAATAATTTCACAAAATCGTCAGGGGCGATGAGTAGAAGAAGAAGAGAGAAAGAAGAAGAAGAAATAAGAATGAAGAAGAATACAAAAGAAATCGAGTTTATTCGCTCGATCTAGAGATAAGGTCGTCCACAATACTAAGGCGCCCAAAACTTGGATAAGGGCTGCCAAGTCGGTTAAACTGCAAAATAACTATTTTTTCCATCAAGTTCAACTGATGATATCTTCTTCATCCGGAATCCGAATGACACGTTCGAGTAGTCCTTTTCGCATAACTTTTCGAGTTCTATCTAACGGTACTAGTTTCGTATCTAGATCATTGTTAGATTAATTTCTATTAATTAACGTTCGTGCTATACTAATCGAGTTATTATTGGCTAATTCGACACTTGACTGGTCTAATAGCGTTGACGAGCTCGAGGGTCCTTACATTCTCCCCACCTTATATGATTTTCGTCCTCGAAAATCAAACCATCCTTCTGATCTTAATAAACTCCCCACCTTATAGAATAATCCCATCTCTTGTCTACGCGCAAACAATAAGAAAATAAAGCACAAACCTATATGGCTTCTACAACTAAAATTTGTACCTCTAGGTTGAACTATGCTGATTTTAAATTCTATCAAATAGGGAAGTCTGATTTCTTAAACTAATTTCCATTTTATAAAATATATGTCTCTAACTTCAAGGAAGAATCCTACAAATCTTTCTAGGTGAATTTATAGTTATTGGTTTTCTAAAGAACTGTACTAAACTTCTATGATCAGTTATCTCTGAATGCAGTTGCCCTGTCAAGGTTGGCCAGTCCCAACAATGCCTTCCTACGAACAGAGAGAACACAACCTTCACTATTCTCCAGTGCTAGATTACCTATTAAGATTAATTAGTCTTTAAACTTTTATCGTAACTGGTGTAAGTATGATAAATTTACTTCGTAAAATATAAACAGTTTACATCATTTTAAGGAATTTAGTCGTCTGAATTTATTTATTATTATTATTATATTTATTTATTTATTTTATCAACATAAGTAATTCAAATTTGATTTCATGTCAATTTATAATATCTGATATTTTAAGTCCAATGTACTATCATATATAAATTTTACAAATATTATATACCATAAATTTTTTACTAGCTTACTCACTCACATAATATTATTAATTATGTTATTATTCTCGTTATTCTTAAGTTGATAATCTGGTTGATACATTAAGCCTTAATCTTTTTAAATATAATTCTACATCCACATAAAGATATAACATATTTTTATTTATTCAGATTGAATTCGTATATTATATCTTGTTAAATATTGACGTTGGTAATTTAATATAATTTAAATTTGAGTCTACACAAAATTTACAATATATCCTCATAGTCTTTAGAATTTGCTAATATATCCTCATAGTCGTTTTGGGGCGATTTTTCTTCGTCGTTGTGGGACGAGTTCTTCAATATTTGATGGCTGGTTCGTGGCTTGCTACTCTTGATTCAAAAACATCAACGATTCGATCTACAAGTTTATGGGCAAAATACTCCTTCCTTCCAGGAGCATCTCTTTTCAAAGAAGAATACAATCAAATCAAATGGTCGGAGTTATTTCCGGAATATACCATCATCTCTCCCTTATACATAATCAAAAATTGGGTATCTCTGCGGTGTATTGCTCTTTCTCTTCGCGATCTACTTGTAGTTGATATCCTTATTTGTATTAGGGTTTTGATTATCTTGATATTTTTTATGTATTTTGATGTTTTTGTTAATCTTATAAGCGGACATGTAATCATTATTTTGATTTGAATGAATTGAAATTTGTTGATTGACCAAAAAAAAAAAAAAAAAAAATTTGCTAATAATGTGAAGTGTCTTATTAATGTAATAATTTATTTTCTTTTAATTCCATTATTATACTAAGCATTAAAATACTATTATTACTATTTCATGTATATTTGTTTCATTTTAGAGATCCACTAAGCCATTTGTTAGATTAAAGATAATTTTAAATTAGTTTAATTTACAAAGCTTAATTGGAAGAATTAATTGGGGGATATGGGAATTAATTGGGGGATATGAATTACTTCCCCCAACCCATGGTGTGTGCTAAGGGGTGACTTTTGGTTATGAATATACTAAAATACCCTTCCCTCAAAATAAAAAAAAAAACTTAAAATCAAAAAACAAAATCATATCCCCCATTTCCATCTCCACTTCTTCCCTCAAAATAAAAATTAAAAACTTAAAATCAAAAATCTAAATCATATCCCTCATTTCCATCTCCACTTATTATTAATCTTATTTAGGGGTAGTGTTTTGAAACCCAAATATTCTTCATTCCCTTTCAAATTCTAAACTCTCCCCACTCTATATCAAATTCTCTTCACCTCACTTTGGAAACGAATTTTTTTATTTATTCGGAAGTGATGAAGATCATGCTGAAAGTGATGATGACCATGCCGGAATTGATGAAGACCATGCCGGAATTGATGAAGACCATGCCGGTACCGGGTTCCGGCATATGGTCTTCATCAATTCCGGCATGGTCTTCGTCACTTCCATTTTGAATTTTTCCTGGCTTTAAAAAGCTTGGTACCCATGATGGTCAGTTGATATGAAGACCATGCCGGTATTTTTTTCCGGCATAGTTTTCATATTTATTTCCTATGCAGAAAAACAATACCGGCATGGTCTTCATATCAACTGACCATGCCGGAACCAAGCTTTTTAAATCCAGGAAAATTCAAAATGGAAGTGAGGAATACCATGCCGGAATTGATGAAGACCATATGCCGGAACACGGTACCGGCATGCCCGATAATTTCCTATCAATGCCGGTAGTCAAGTGAAAAAAAAAATCAACATTCTGGATACTTTTCATTCTATTCCGGCATAGGTATTTAAGCAAAATACTATGCCGGAACAGGTCTGTAAAACGCTCGAAAAAACTATTACCATGCCGGTAATCGTTCAAAACCAGAAAAAATCAACATTCGGAAGATCAAAACCAGGAAAAAACCCCCCGGATAGTGGCAAACAATTTATGAACATTTCCAACAATTGCCGGCATGAGTTTTTGGTTGAATACCATGCCGACACCAAGCTTTTTCAGCTGCAACAATGGTGGATTCAAAGAAAAATATCAATTTTTCAACCTCTTATTATCAGTAATTCTCTCATCACAATCATCTTCCCATTTTCAAAAAAAGAAATTCCTCTCAAATATTTTTTTCCCTCCTTCTACTCTCACCCAAACACAAATAAAAATACACACTAATTTATCCCCCAAATACTTAACATTTTACTAATTATACTTAATCACTAATCCTAATTAGTGGGGGCTAGATTAGGAATTAAAAAAAAAATACATAGGGGGTCACCTAGAATTGCTATTGGGACTCCTATTTTGTCTTGTAGCTATATCCCCCAATTAATTCCCATATCCCCCAATTAATTCTTCCTTAATTGTAGATAAGCGTAAATAATTTCTCATAGTTATTTAATCATAATTATTATTCTTCTTATCGATATATAAGCTAATTTGAAATTTTAGTTAAACAAAGTTTAATGTAATACTAATTGATAATTGCTAACATTACTTTGTTAAAAATTATTTTTACTTTTATCATCATCTATAGTTATTATTATGATATTTTTCTTATTAACATTTATGTGATTATTATAAATTATTGATTCCTATGTATAATTCAAGGTATTCAATAAATTTTATGTAACTTTCAGGATTTATCCATTGTGTTAATCTCACTATTTTTATATTGGATTATGTACTTGTTCATACTTTTTAGATTAATTATTATCAAATCCTAAAGTATTGGTGTACCCTACAATTTTTACTTCAATACAATTACAAACACTCAACAAACAAATCAATCAATCAGATAAATCTTTTAATTATAGATAGCTTTTAGTGATTAAAATTTGTCTCACAAACCCAACCCAGTTCTAACTAATCTAGTTCACTAACTGGCACCGGCTATTTCTATCTTTTCCCATATAAGATCTAATAATGAGCTCTGATACCAACATTGTAGCTCCCCCTAAGCTAGCAGCTGACTAAACCAAGAATTTAACTAAAAAAAAAGGCACTAACGAATCTAAATCAAACACTTAAGCATTCAAATAGGAAAAATCTACTACAACTTAACCCAAAACTAACCCCGCTCTGAAATATACATATATACAAAAACTCCTCTCAAATTTTACATATACAATAGTAATTCAGTTTGCAAATAGAATATATAACATAATAAACATAGTAGAAGACTCAACGCCACGAAACTTCCGCTGCGCAACTCTGATCTATCTCTGAAACTTAAAGTGGGTATGGGTGAGCACATCATCCCTAAAAGGGGTGCACAGTAGAAATAACAACTAGCTTTCAAGTAATCATTAATATGATTTGACAACAATGCGGGTTTTATCGAAATTCAGTAATACAAGGAAAGATAATAAAACATAACGTAGAAACTTCTTCAAAGACATTCATAAATGAAAGTAAACATCCATGTATGAGATGTGTGTTGCCGGACATAAGGGAAGAATAATATTGCGGTGGATCACCCTAGCCATAATAATATTGCGGTGTATCGCCCTAGCCGTGTAATATTGCGGTGTATCTCCCTAGCCATAGAATACTGATATTGTGTCGGCACACATCTCATACCACATAGAGCACACAAAGATATGCATGAATTTCACAACACAAAGATTGATTTGTAAAACAATAATGAATACAAGAGAGTTCGTTATCGATTCCCACCTCTTTTGATGACAAGCCTCGCCTACCTCGAGATCCACGATTCACTGGTTTATCCTTTGAATCGATCGTTGTTAATATAGACTAACTGTTAATCATACAAAAACTCTAAGAATCTAGCCAAGATGGCTTGCATAAGAATTATACAATTCTAATGGTTTTAAGCCCATTGTGGTATCTCATTCTCCATATTTAACATAACTAAGAGTTTACTAATCCAATTAGGTTGATTCTATAGTACATTAGATATGTCTTATGAATATCTACAACTTTGTAGAAGGAACCAAATGCTAATTCGGACCATAAGAGGTCCAAAACATCTAATTAAGAAAACTGCCCTAAGCCAAAGTCCACCAAAGTCAACTAACAATCATTAACAGTTGAACTAACGGTCAAAGGTCAACTAACATTCAAAGTCCAAGGTCAAGTCAAGGTCCAGGGTCAATGGTCAAATAAGTCAAACCTGAATCGGTTAACGATTCAACTCAGGTCAAGATAAGGAAAACTCAGTGAGTTAACTCAGTCTACAAGACTGATTCAGATGAGTCAGGTTCACGATTCATCAGATTAATCTGAGTCAGCTAAGTCGACACTTGATCGGGATGACTAACAGCCTAAAGCTTCTGCACAGGCCAGAGCCATTGCTCAGGCCAAAGAACACTAATGCAATCAATACAATTATCAAATCAATTACTAAACAAACTTTGAATTCCATTTACAATCAAAGACTATGCCTACCTGCAATTGCAGATTTTTCAAGCTTTCACAACAACTATTATCTACAACTCTTTGATCACCATTCTTCATAAATTGAACTTCAGAAAACACCACAACCAAAACCAATCATCACATACACTTCGTTCTAACTGACACCTTCACCACATTATATTTAGCATCAACTGCCATTACCAGTTCGATACATTCTTCACATCACTATAGACTAGTCACCCTATTTGCAGAATTGCCGTCTTCATTTTAAACCCCTGCACATTATTATCACCACTTACGTCTATTTGAGATTTACCTTTAACTCCATCTCAGTAGCACGACCTCCACATCAAACCCATTCACAACCACAATCTCAATCTTTATTATCTCCAATTCACATAAAACCCAACAATAACATCCATTCAACCCATAATATAATCTCCAGTTCACTTTTAACTTCATATCATTACTACCAATTCATGCCATTCATTTACAGTTCATGCATACACATCTACAACCCCAGACCTCAGCACCATACTCACAAGAACCCATCTAATCCATCACATCATCATCCAACAACTCACTTCGCCAATATTTTCAACTAACTCAAATCACTAACACACTTACACAGCAACATCACAAGCCATCTTATGTTTCAATATCATTTCTATCTCCTGCAATTTCATTCTCAACTATTAGCATCTACAATCCATAATTCTATACCAGCACAACTTCATTCCCAAATGAATTCACAGAGAACCCTGTAATTCAAATCACTACTAAATCCTAATTACCCGTATTCATTATCCAGTTGATGTAATTTAATCAAATACTCCATGAACCATAAGACAAAATCAAATATAAGAACCCTTAAATTAGATTACCTTTTTTATTCTTCCTGAGTTCGATCCAACATCAATAAGAACGCTATCATATTATTAACACGAGACTCCAATCCAAGTTCTTCATCAGCTGCCAAAACCAAAAACCCTAACTCACTGATTCACTCCTCAAAGAATCCCACAACTTCCATCAATCATCAAATAAGAACAAACCCATATGTTAATTCTGTCTTTTTCATCATTAATCGAACCTCTAAACAATTTGCAGAAACCCTAATTATTCAATTCTTCATCAGAACCACTTCAAAACATCAATTGAATAATAACCCCTTCGTTTTTTCATTATTAAGAACTCAATTTCATCCTCTATATTTCATAACCCTTCAATCGATTCCATCTCCCAGGAACCCTAACTCCAGTTCTCTTCAATTCGTCATTTCTTATTCATCCAACGATAAACCAACCTTAACACCATCACCAGTAATCAACCTCCAACGTATCCCCAAAGTTTCTCTTCGATTTTAACCTCCGAATGATTTCACAAAATCGCCAGAGGCGATGAGTAGAAGCAGCAGAAGAAGAAGAGAGAAAGAAGAAGAAGAAATAAGAATGAAGAAGAATACAAAAGAAATCGAGTTTATCCGCTCGATCTAGAGATAAGATCGGCCACAATACTAAGGCGCCCAAAACTTGGATAAGGGCTGCCAAGTCGGTTAAACTGCAAAATAACTATTTTTTCCATCAAGTTCAACTGATGATATCTTCTTCGTCCGGAACCCGAATGACACGTTCGAGTAGTCCTTTTCGCATAACTTTTCGAGTTATATCTAACGGTACTAGTTTCGTATCTAAATCGTTGTTAGATTAATTTCAATTAATTAACGTTCGTGCTAGACTAATCGAGTTATTATTGGCTAATTCGACACTTGACTGGTCTAATAGCGTTGACGAGCTCGAGGGTCCTTACAACACCTCTTACTAGGATCGGTTCCCCTTCTCCCAGTAATAAGTTCAGACACTTACCACCCGATCATACCCCAGGTGATTACTTAAGATCGGGTTCACTAATAAAATTCATACTAATACATAAGTCAGGCCTCATGTGAATAGTTTTACCAAGAACACAAACAAGTCATGAGCGGTTATACTAATCATATGTATTGGTCGTTCATAAGATATGCAATGAAGAATAGCCCAAATAACGCATGGCGATTTCCTTTTCGGTTCACAACACATATCATGAACTTATTTCCTTAAAACACATGTAAAAACATTGTTTCTTAGGATGAAATCCTCACCTCATACCCATACATAATCACAATAGCATTCATACGATTATGTCGATGTCGTATATACAAAGTTTAATGGTTAAGCAAGAAACTTCATATTGTATTCCTTAATACTATGTCTATCTAGAGTGTTCATGCTTCGCAGTTTTATGTTTTCAGTATGCACGACTTGAAAGATACGTTAGGGAATGAAACAGTTCAAGTCAAATATCACTAACCTCAAGTGGAAGGATGATGTTGTCGTTGTAGCTCCGCACTTCTTCAAGTCTTCGCAATACTTGTAATGTCTCACCCTAATACTTTCAAGCTAACCTATATGAAGTTGAATCTAGTACATTTAAATCAAGCGACTCTTAAATGAGTTTTGGTTCACTAAAATATGACAACCAAACTTGACATACCAATGCTTGGTGGGTTCAACCGAGCAATGCTCTAACAATAAAGATACAAGATAACCCCTATAAATTCCATAGCCGCACTCCCCACAAAGATTTGGAAATTAAGCACAAGTTCAAAAGAAATCTCCCCCATAAAATGTCATTCCTAAGGGAACAACAAGAGCGACCTTAATTTCAAAAGAAAGTAAGGATTTATTTGGACTCAATAAATCACATACAAGTATGAATTTGAAATCCAAAAAGAATATTCAATCAAATTAACCGTAAGCGAATCTAAGATTAATTTAACCAAATATGCTCAACACAAGTAAACTTATGGAGACTTAAGAAATCAGATTAATCACAAGAGAACCCACAATTAATCTAATCGAAGTACACAACCAAATTAATCACAAAAGTAATCAATTTAATTGCCCATGTTCAACACAAAGTACCTTACGGAAGAACAACTAAGCCAATCAAAAACTAACCAACTTTTGTTATTCACCTGCTCAACATAAGACACTTTATGGAACAACACAGTATTTACACAAAAATTGTGGATCGGAGATCGACCTAATACCGTGGAATAATCCAGGATTCATTCTATTTCCCATCACCATTTGCACAATGACATACAATAAACATAATCCTTGAATCACAAAAGATTTTAACCTATCTTACATCAATAATTGACAATATAGGTTCAACTTTTATGTTTGTCAAAAGTCCATTCATTCTTTATCAATACTTGCATATTAATTCACGAACGACTTTACTTTTGGCAAATTATGAGACAACCAAGTTCACGGACGTAAACACACATATCCCATAACAATATTGCAATATATAAAATCATAAAGATTAATACTGCAAAAATCATCTTCCAAACAAGTTTAGAATTTAAACCAATAAATCTAAAAACAAGAAGATGAAAACATTGGACATAGCTATGTGTAATCACAATAATGGCTATTCCAAACACTAGTTATTCTTCTAATCAAAACAAGAAATATATAAGATTTACTAGACAATAAGACCTTTGAAAAATTCTTTATCATCACCGAACTCCTTGTATCAACAACCATTGGGACATAAGGTTCATTAAGATAGGAGTTTATATCAATAAACCTTCTAGGTTGCTGTTGTCGAACCAGGGCCTTCTGAATCTCATGAGTCTTATACACAAAAGCCTTTATTTGTTGAATCTCCTTTCGCATCTCCTTCAACCCATAAAGAACATCAGAAAACTTTTGAGAATTTGAAGGAACGACCTTGGCTTCCTCACATTCCTTCTTTTTCTTTTCAAAGTTGGAGTTAGTGGAGATTTTTCTTTTTCCTTCATGATTGATGGCTTAACAATCAAATTAACATCCTTTTCTTTAGAATACATCATGCTTGGAGTATCCATAAACATATAGGTTTGTGAGAGGAAATCACAATTTGCTCAATAAGAAGTCTTGAGATAAAAGGAGGTTACAGAGAAGGAAAAAGAATGTAGGGTTCGAAACCTTTAAATAGGTTCGTACACGACAAACTCTCAATCCTATGAAGAGCAGAATTATCGGTAATACCCTTTCTTTTATTTGATAGACAAAAAAGAAAAGAAAAGAAACTTTTCCTAAAGCCTAAAGAATACAAAATCATTGTCTCTTTTGATCAGGCACAAGAGACAAGATTTCAAAAACAACATAATCAAGTTGCGTTGTAGTGAACAACAATTTGTCTACCATTTTCCTCTTGAGAGGAATCCACAGACTTATGTCTATCAAAACCATTTGACCATAATTGTTTTTAGTAATGGTCGTGGTTTATCCTTGGAAACTAACTTCTTAGACGAAGACAAAATCTTACATACCTCAGCGGTCTTCTGAGCTAGTTTAAGCTTTATTGCTAAATGATTTTCTCTTCGTTGAAGTTTGTTGACGTGCCTTTGTTGGTGTTTAAACTTGTAACTCTTTGAAATTTCATGACCCTTTAATGAACAATATGAACACGTCAAACTTGGATAAAAATCAGGCTTCTGATATGTGCAAGCATCCAGGCACATAGTGGAACCTGAACCATTATAAACCGAGTTTCCAAAGAATGGGTCAATTTTGTCTTATAGAATAGTTGGATTATCTTCTGAAAGAATATCAAGATTGAAGTATGTATTGCTACAATTATCAAACTCAATACTTTTACCAAGAATTGCAACACTTGATTTCTCGTCTTCATTAGAATCATAGTCGAGAGACATTTCATCAAGAGTTGCAGCAAGGCCTTTGTTCCCAATGTATTTTCTACGATTTGAATACTCGTTTGCAAAATGACCAAATCACTTACACTTAAAGCAGTGAGGCATATCCTCATCTTCAGTTTCATCAATATCCCTGTTTTTAGGAGGAACACGATTATGAGGCTTGATTGATGCCTTATGCTTATCTCTGGTGAACTGTTTACTTCTATTCAGCAGAAGATCCCTAAATTGTCTTGTGATCATTGAGACTGATTTGTCAAGATCTTCATCTGATGAATCTGTCTCAAAGTGATCACCTTCAGAGATATACACTTTTTTTACTTTTATCAAGTAATTTAGTGTCTTTTAGTGCTTTGAATCGTATCTAGATGGCAGCTATCTGAGAATTTTCATCACAATGTCCTTTTCAGGAGTAGTCTTACCCAATGCAAAAGATGCATTAACAATTTCAGACACTTTGTGATTAAACTCATCAAATGTTTCTTCATCTGCCATACGAAGGTTTTCCAAGTCGGAATTAAGGTTTTGAAGCCTAGCTTCCTTTTCACTGGAATTACCTTCGAATACGGTTGCTAAGATATCCCAAGCTTCTTGCGACTTAGTGCAATTAGACACATGGTGCTGAAGATTTGGGGTAATGGCATGTATGATGGCATTCAAACCGTCAGAGTTTTGCTTTGCAACAAGAATCTCGGCAGGGGTGTATTCACCAATATTCTTTGGAACGTTTACATCTCCAACTGCCTCAACGGGAGCATCATAGCCATTAACAACATATACCCATGATTGAAAATCATGTGCTTGAAGAAAATCTCTCATAACAATTTTCCACCATAAGTAATTAGAGCCATCGAAGACTGGTGGTACGTTAATTGAGATATCACCTCTATCCATAAAGTTAGATCGCTACAAACACAGACTTGTAAGGTCTTAAACGTGTTTTCCTGCTCTGATACCAATTGAAAAAGCGGGGGTCTAATAACCACACCCAATATTTTAATTAGCAATTTGTATGGACAAACTCCGAGTTACTTTCTAGAGAATCAACTAGACAGTCAAACTCAATCTAGATAAAAATGTCTCAAGGATTTATTATCTCAATCTCACTTGATTTGATCTATACTCAAGCAAACAGAAATCTGCGAGTCTTTATCAAATTCAAGGAGACAAATTGGATAGTACCAAAGACCAATATCCAAGTGTCAATCAATTTAAATCAACAACCAAAAAGGTCAGATATTCTAATTAATTGAAAAATGCACAACCTGTATTATCTCAATTATATAACAAAATATAATGCGGAAAAGAAATAACACAGACACCATAATTTTGTTAACGAGGAAACTGCAAATGCAGAAAAACCCCAGACCTAGTCCAGATTAAACATACAATGTATTAATCCACTACACACACTAGCCTACTCCAAGCTAACTTCGGTCTGGACTGTAGTTGAACCCCAATCAATCTCACACTGATCCAAGGTACAGTTATGCTCCTACGCCTCTGATCCCAGCAGGATACTGCGCACTTGATTCCCTTAGCTAATCTCACCCACAACCAAGAGTTGTTATGACTCAAATTCGAAGACTTTAATAAACAAATCTGTATCACACAAAAAAGTATACAGTAATAGATAAATCTGTCTCCCACTATTATAACTACAAGTTCTTGTTCCTTCTTTTGACAAATCAAGGTGAACATGAACCAATTGATAAATCTAGACTTATATTCCCAAAGAACAGCTCAGCTTTATCAATCACCTCACAATAGTCTTAATCGACGCAGCGAAAAAAGATATTGTGAAATCATAAACGATGAAACGAAGAGTTTGTGACTACTTTATATCTTGCCTATCGGAGATATAAATCTCAAGCCAATTATTACAATTGTACTCGTACGATAGAAACAGCAAGATCAGATCACACAACTACAAGCAAAGTAGTATCGGTCTTGCTTCACAATCCCAATGAAGTCTTTAAGTCATTAACCTGGTTTTAGAAGAAGAAAACCAAAGGTTAAAGGAGAATCAACTCTAGCTTAGCAAACTAGTATCATACATAATGTGTGGGGATTAGGTTACTAGTTGCTAGAGTTCTCCCTTATATAGTCTCTCAAATCAGGGTTTGCAATCAATGTTAGCTTAGTAACAAAGCATTCAATATTCATCGTTGGATGAAAACCTGATTAGATTCAAGCTAAACTTTATCAACTGTTAGATCGAAAACATAGCTTGTTATATACACATGAAATGCATGTTTATAGGCTTGTGAAAACCGTACCCAAACTTGTACATTAGTTGGTTCAATAATAGTCAACCAAATGGTTAGCCATATGATAACTTCATATCAACTATATTCTGCTTCACCATAACTAGTCCAACTGACTCAAATGAACTATTAAAAGAGTTGTTCAATTGCTTAGATCTTTATGTACTACACAAGACACATTCGAAGCAAAAATGATGTGATTCACTCGAATCGATTCATGAATTATAAAGCCACGGTTTGCAATAGCATTCCTTAGTTTATTAAGATAAGTTCACGAAAATCGTTTTTAGACATAACCTACTCAAGTTCGCGGACTTAAGTTCCTGGATGGAGTTCACAAACTCCAGCAGAAATTCTCGAGTTTGAGAACTTTGCCAGTTCACGGAATGAGTTCTCGGACTGAAGCTTACGTACTTCTCCGGATTCACTTGATCAACAAAGTTTGCAAACTTTGGTTCAAGCAATAAGGACTTATACATATATGTGTTTCCACAACAATGCTTATATCCTCCAATGGTTATATTGTTTAAACTCTCATTTCAATCATTGAAACATTCTCAGAGGGCATTATATAGTTGTTATTCACAAAGTATTTTTCGTCAGAGCGATTTTCAAAGTGATTGAAACATAACATGACTTTCGTCACTGGGTAAAGATGAACTTAGCTAAAGTGAAAGCTTTACCAACACATATTTCGAGAAATAGATAAGCGAGATAAGCTCATCTCGAAATACCACATGTGTATAATCTTAGTCTATATAGTAATACGACTTTTGTCTCAAGATAGGAGATAGAGTAGATAGACTTTTGAGTGATAGATAAGTTCAAGTCTCCACATACCTTTTAGTCGATGAAGATCCACTGGTTCCTTGAGTAGTCCTTCGTCTTGAATGATGATATCCATGGAGTTCTTGAGCTCAACTACACTTTCTATCATAGTCTGAGACCTTAGATATAATAGACTAGAAATCAAGACTTTATAGTTTTGTTCACTAACATTGACAAACATGCTTGAGATAGCAACGCATGCGAGTTCGACCGAGCAGTGCTCTAACAAGATCAGCTAAGGGAATCAAGTGTGTAGTATCATGCTGGGATCAGATATGTAAGGAGCGCAACTGTACCTTGAATCAGTGTGAGATTGATTAGGGTTCAACTATAGTCCAGTTCGAAGTTCATTGGTAGTAGGCTAGTGTCTGTAGCGGCTTAATACAGTGTGGTGTTCAAATCTTGACTAGGTCCCTGGGTTTTTCTGCTTTTGCGATTTTCCTCGTTAACAAAATTCTGGTGCTTGTGTTATTTCTTTTATGTATTATATTTTGTTATATAATTGAAATATCACAGGTTGTGCATTGAATCGATCATTTGGGAAATCCAACCTTTGTTTGTTGATTGAAATTGATTGATCCTTAAACATTGGTCTTTGGTACCGTTAAAGTTATTTCTCTTATATTCAATCGGGCATGCAAATTCCTATTTGCTGATTGTGGATTGAATTGAGAGATAGAGATATAAAACTCTTTGATATACTTTTCTCAAGATTGAGTCTAACTGTCTAGTTGATTCTCTTGAAAGTATATTGGAGTTTGTCTATTCAGATTTCCAAACGAAATATTGGGTGTGGTTATTAGACCCCCGCTTTTTCATATTTCTTATAGTGTGTTCTTCAGGCTCTATTAAATAGTAAATCTGAATGTTTTAACCAGATTTCATTAGAAACCAAAACACAATCAAATTATCCCATCAAACTGCATATTTGAATCCACCATTGACTTGCATAACTGCCATTTCTTATAGTGTGTTCTTTAGGTTCTATTAAAGTGTGTGTCTCTCTCTCTCTTCATTTCATTTTATAGGGGGGGGGGGGAATAGACCCAAAAATTGACTTGCTGTCTACAATGTCGAAGTATGTTAATCTACATGAGCTGATTTCGAAGATATATCCAGGAATTGAATAAATGAGCATCCCCACTCCAAAGTATTTGACCGAGAGAACAACATTGTATCCAAGAAATGATAAGGTCTCAGAGATAATAATATTGTCTTGGATATGTACAATGGTGAATCTCACACGTTTCTTACAACGGACAAACGAGAGCAAATTAATGGTGAATCATCAACAGGTACAACTTATACGAGTGAAACACTAAACCAACAAAACCCGTTAGGATTACCGCCATTCAAGTTAGATCTCAAAGTCACTTACCCAATTATGTTGTTACGTAATCTAGTACCTCAAAGTGGAATGTGCAGTGGTACCAGGTTTAGGGTAGAGATTTGCGAGAAACATGTTATTATGGCAAAAATATTAACAGGAGACAAAACCGGGAATACTGTTTTTATTCCATGTATATCGTTAACACTATCTTAATCGAATGACGAGAAGTCAGTTTCCAGTCTGTTTGGCTTATGCCATGACTATAAACAAGTCTCAGGGTCAGTCGTTGAAATATGTTAGGGTAGATTTGAGGATCCCTGTATTCATCCATGGATAGTTTTATGTTGCAATTTCCAAATGCACAACCGCCGGGAGGATCCATGTGTTACTCCCAAAGAACAGCTCCGGACACAAAACTGCAAATGTGGTGTACCCAAAAGTCCTATTATAGGTTTGTTTTCGATGTTTTACTTTATTTTAACCCTTAGAAAAGACTTCCTTACATGATTTTGTTTTCACATGTATCACAAATTTCAAACCTGGGTAGAGAAACTTAATCTTCTAGGAGTAGGCCCTGTCTAGTCACAATAGATCAATCTCAATCCATATCAAACGTGAAAACAAACTATTTTTTTCGAATATGACCTGAATACCTTCCCTGTCTAGTCACAGCAGATCAATCCCAATCCATATCCAATAAAAATCCACCAAATTCTCATTGCAATTCTCCCCATAAAGTCACGCAGAAACCTAACAATTCTCCAACCCATGTTTTTTCGTGAACCAATTATCCAGCCCAATCTAGTTGATCCAAACAAATGTAACTACCCTGTTTAGTCCACTCGAGTCAAACCCAACTTAATTTAGCGATTGAATCTGTCCCTAACAGCCCTGAAATTCTTATCCAAAATCTTCTTGAAACTGCCCAGATTTTCCCGCTAATTCTGTATTCAAAAGTAAGGGGATGGAGTGCCCTTAGTAAATCCGAGGGTGCTGATAGTAACTAGTGTACCCCTTATCAAATGGTATGCCCCTTATCCAAAATGGGGATTCCTTCAGTAATTTCTCTGGGGTGTTTTCAACGCTTTTCCTGAGTGCATTTAACACTTTGTTCGGGTGCCAATAACATTTATTCATGGTGCCTTTAGTAATTCCTCCTTGGGGTGCAAATACCACTTTTCGAGCCAATTTTGCCGCGAAAGCTCATTTCTCCAAAAACACCTACAAAGACATAAAAAAACCATGATAAATACAAAATCGAGCACTAATAATACATACAATTGAGATCATATTAGACACAAAAATATGTCTATCAGTTTCTGGAGAGGACGACTCTAGATACAACTAGGAAACACTAAAAAGTAGTGTTAGGATTCAAAGATCCTAGTTGCCAAGAGCTCCCCTTATATAGACTTCAAAGCCTAGGTTGCTTTAGGTTTAAGCTAAGTAGCTTTGGAACCAAGCAATTAATATTCACCATTAGATGAAAGTTTTGAATCTTAATTACATATACAAGATATACACTCTAGTTAGGTAATCCGTAACCAAACCGTGTATATAGATTATGTCCATCATGGTTAGCCGAAACTAGCCGATTTGGACTTGAAAGCTTAACACTCATTTTCATGTTCACTATGACATTAATATTGAGTCACAATCATGTGATCAAATGAGTTAACACTTCATAGAAATAATTTAGTTACACTTGAATCAAAATCGACATATTTGGTAAATGTACAAAGTACAATTACTTAAGTCGTTCGTGAAGCGACTGAGTACCAACACGCGAACTGGTTTGAAAACTTATATGCAGTTATCGAGTTCCGAAGTTGACAAAACTTTTACAGCTCACACACCGGTTTGCAAACTTTGAATCAACTCAAAGTTCTGGAGTCGACAGAACTTTTCAAGTTCACATACCTGTTTGCAAACTTAAGACTTTTTCCACCGGCTCCGGAGTTCACAAAACTTTTTCAGTTCACGTACCAATTTGAAAACCTAAGATTTTTTCCACCGGTTCCGGACTTCACAGAACTTTTTCAGTTCACGTACCGGTTTGAAAACCTAAGATTTTTTCCACCGGTTCCAGAGTTCACAGAACTTTTTCAAACTGGTTATAGAACACAGAATTGTTTTGGCTTGCATACCGGTTTGATTATTTTAACCCGTTTCCCTTACCACAATTCCAAAATGGTTTGTATAAAAATACATACCTATTTGGATCACAAAACAAACGGGTTTTCCCATGATGTACATACAAATATGCATATCACACAAATTTGAAGGTCGATATATTGCTACTCCGCTGCGTGTACGAATATATGTAATACGGCTTCAGACATATAATAGTGTTCTCAGTTTGTAAGACTGATATCACTGTCTTGTGTTCCGAATATAGTATTTATATATTTCTCTAAATCAATTCGAAACATTCCTAAATAATATCAATGACACATGTCACTCTTTCAGGATATTTTCAAATGAAAAACTTGAATCATGATTTGGTTCTGAACAATAAATTGTTCTCCGGCGAATTTGATCAAGTATGAACAATGTTCATTAAGCTTAGTCATTATATTTCGAGAATTTCGTAAACTAAATAAATAGTTCTCGACTCGAAATTCTTGTCTATGCAAGTTAGTCTAATTAGTTATGTGACAATCGTATCAAAGATAGGAAAGTGATTATAACATGAGAAATAGGTGGTTCAATCTTCACTTACCTTTTGTTGATGAAGTTCTCCAAAAGATTCGGTTGATCTTCACCTTCAAATGATAGAACGCAAATGATGACTGGCTCATTTCTCAACTACCTCTATCCTAGACCGAGACTTAACTAATTGTAGACTAAAAATCAAGATACATTTTTGATAACTAAATTTTACAACAAGCTTGACATAGCAACACTTGTGAGTTCGACCGAGCAATACTCAAACATCTTGGTCGCTAGCCTACGATTCATATGTTAAGCTAGTTCAAAGGGGAAACTATCTAACATTGCAACATTGAGTATAACTATAATTGATGGAGGTTGCATTTATTAACACAAATGATAAACCAAACACAACAAATGAGGTTGTAGTTCTGTCAAAAGGAGGGGTCTTTAATGGCTATATCAATGAGGATAATTAAATTAGTTGGATAATCTAGCAGGATTACCAAACTAAACATTTTACCATGTTCCTCTTATTACAATTATTATATTATCATATCATTAACCATGTTCAATGCTTTCTCAATAATCTCAACATCTAGGACTTGGGTTTCAAGCTCAAAAACATACTATTAGGATTGGGAGGGTGAGCAAAATGCATATCAAGATAAGAAAACACGAACCTTACATAATCTGTTTATGAGGCGTGATTCCGAGCATGGCCTCCACCTAATCCACCAACCTAAATTTTGAACTAAAAGAAAAACAAAACAAAAATTGATTAATTTTTTTTATAATCCTGAAGAAGTATACAAAATAGACTAAGCAGAAAAAAAATCTAATTTAGAATAAGAGAATGCATCTACCAAGGTGGAGCGAAAAAACCCAAAACAATCGACTAAATCATCGATCCTTTTCTTTGTTTTCAATGTAATAATACAAAATTTCTTAATTTGGATACGAAAAATGAATACCTTAATCTGATACAATAAGAAATATGGACTTTGGGAGTAAAATGTATTTACCTACATAAAAAAAGCTCTTTGTTGGGTATTGCATCTTATTTTATGCAGAATGCAGTTATTTTTTTAGGCATTGTTTGAGTTCCTTTTGTTTTGGCTTGAGAGTTTGTATATCCAAATAGGGAAAACATTGTCAACATGAAATCAAGCTCCCACCTAATTTAGCAAATAAGATTGGATGATACAGAGGAAAGTTAATTCCATTGATAATAAGATTGACCAAAAATCAAATAAACAATTTTGTGTTGATACGAAAGAGGAACCCCCGTAGGATGGTCGCTTGATACAAAAAAATCAAACACAAAATTGAAATAGGCATAAAAGTTCTTAGCTTCAAGAGAATCAATATTACATGTTGTTGATGGTGGATTTTCATTTATGGGTAAAATTGTAAAACCTAAAAATTATGCGCTAACATCTTATAAAAGATAAGGCCATTAATAAGTGATGGATACTCCTTCACTTTATTAATTCACCTAGAATGGAGCACGTGGAAACAATTCCATTCTGTGAATAAAATACACGAAATTCATCCAGGTTGGAGCATGTAGAAACAATCCCATATACCCTGTGAATTTACAGCATTATTAATTAATGCGCAACCAGCCTTGTATTTCCTGTACTCATTATCAGTGCGGCATGACGACTGAGTGTTGCTCTCAGTAGAGCAACACGAATATCCAAGCATTATAATGAAACATGTACGAAATACCCGTACAGGTTGCAATTCTCGGTGTGTTATACTAGCCCGATTGAGCATCCAGACTGACCGTATCAGTCTGGATATGATCAAGACCATCCAACTCCACCAGCATGATTGGATGGCCAAGATAGATTCCATAACCCCCAAGCAGGTATGGAATATCCGTTGCCTAACCAATGCGGGCCCCGCATGGTCGGCCTCCCCAAAAGATTGGCCTAGCTTTACAAAACGTCCAAACCATAGCAGTATGGACGGAAAACCCTAAATTAGGGTTTGCGGCACATTACATGTCGCAAAATAGTCTCAACCATCCATCTTCGCAGGTATGGATGGAGGGTGTAGATGTAGATTCAAAGGGCCCATAGCATGTCAACACAATCACCGTGGGCCCACCTAGATACCTGACCGATCGGTCAAGACCAACCATGATTGGTCATCCTGATTCGTACGCCTAAACAGAGCATGACGCACGGCCGTGAAACCAAAAATTAGGGTTTCTAAGCATCACGAGCGTTCATCTTCTCCGGCACGAATGGAGGGTCCAAGATTAGATTAAGCAGGTCCGGTCATACCAACATGACCACCGTGGACCCATCTATCCCCTTACCTGATCGGCCAAGGCATACCATGCATGGTTATCCCAAATCGTCCGTCCAAACTAGCGTGGTCACACTTCCCGATTGCAAACTAATCTCAACCACTCAAATTCGCAGGATGATTTGAGTGGCTTAGATCATGTTTTTGTGGGATGTCAGGGTATGGACGTGAACTGCAGCCCACCACCTACACGCTGGGTCAATCGGCCAGGACCGACCAAGCTTGGTCGTCTTGGAACGCGCGCATGAAGATGGCATGAGGAGCGGCTTTGGTGGCACCAGTATTCTATCGCAAATTGATCTCAACCACACAACTTCGCAAGGCGAATTGAGTGGCCCAGATCACACTTTCATGAAACAATGAGGTATGGGCGCCTACACCATCATGTCATCTACACGCATGCACGATCGTCCTGGCCAAAGTTATGTCCTAAGCTTGGATTCGACCAAGCTAAAAAGTGATACTTGCGCACTTCATCGTAAACCCTAATTCCATCAATGGTCGTAGATGAGTGTCTCAAAGATCATCTCGTCCGTCCAACTTCACCGGCTTAGTTACACACCCCTGGTCAGGAGTAAATTGGTCAGTGCGGATTCATGGTGATCACCATCCGTCACTCTACCACACTATGTGGTCGGCCAAGGGAGGACTTGGTTGCGCAACCTCCAAACCATCACATGAAGTAGGCTGGACATGAGGTTATTTTGAGACTCTCAAACAACGATGCTTCATACATGCTGAATATAATCGATGCAGTACCTGCATAGTATACACACAATACTTCACAAGTATCAATTTCCTAAATAGCGTAGCATTACATGTTACTTTTTGTGGGTCCCACGATCCACACGTTCAAGACATCAATCATGTCACGAACTGGGGGATACATACTGGGGTATTGATCTGGCAGTTTACAGCGTGCAGTGCACAACGCGCCATCACAAGAACGTGTCAGGAAGACATGGATGGTTAGTGATGATGAGAGAAGTGGGCAAGCCTGGTCGTGTGACACCAACACACTACTCCACTACTTCATCACTCCACTTTCTCCACTTCCCACGAGATACGAAGGTTAGGCTAAAAGACTTGTATAAATAGGTTCTCCGCCTTTTTCACAATTACGGAACAAGACGAGATAACATAGGCAAGTGTTGGTACAATCGTATTAAAACACCGGAACTGATAGCTTACATCCTATAAGCCAGTTCAGCTTTCTGATATAAGTCATACATAGCCAACACCTTCACAATATCAACACCTTCTTCGCTTCCTTCCCTAAAATCAACCCCATCTCCTTCACTTTGTGACCGAAACAAGTCTGGAACGGTCATTTCTTAGTTTAGGCCGGACTTGCATAGATTGATCTCTCGAATCTACAAGCACTCACCGCGCAGTGTATTTATTTAAGGTTTAGATTCATTCCTCATCCGCACCCCAAATTACCAAAATCGGCAGAAATAGTTTTCACCCATAAACAATTGGCGACCACAGAGGGAGATTAATCTCTCGGTTGGAATATCAATTTCCAATTCTCAATTTCATCTTTCAATACCCGGTTCGATTTCCGCAATTTTAAGAGGGTAGATCTTAGGACTAATCTAATCATAAATTCATTTTAAGATGGTAGAAATCAGGTCTGGATCAGCAATCAATTCTGACAGATCTAGTGTGGATAACACTCCCGGTGTCGATGTACCTGTCAGTGGAGCTACCGTGGTCAATACATCTCATGGATCCGTCACTCCTATTACCAACGTTAGCGGAGCAGGAAATATTCCAGTAGGTGTAATGCCTCCCAACACCAGAGCCAGAGCAGCCGCGAATCCCGGTATCTCCTCAAGTGTAACGCCTCCGGTGGTCACCAAAGCAACAACTTTCACTCCTTCATCAGGACGAGGAGCCGGAGGGACAAGAGGAGGACCACCGCCCATTACCATTGCAGACTTAATGGAAAAATAAGAAGTTCTGGATAAAACCCAAACGGATATGGCCGCAACTCAGAAAGAGGTACTCACTTTCCTCAAAACTTTGACTGAACGATTACCACAAGGCTCACGACAACCCGGGGGAGACGTTTCCATCCTGGCCCGCATGGATGAGGAAACTCGCATTTCTCCTTAACGCCCAAGAGAAAAGAACCAACCGTCTAACTTTATCACACGCGAGGACCTGGAACGACTTCTCAAAAATCGAGGCAATGGGGACCGAACAGATGTACACCAACATCAGCCGCCGTACCCTCAAGATGTGCAACGAATTCCTTTTCCCAGAGGTTACACCTCTCCCCAATTCTCCCTTTATGATGGTACTGGTAATGCTCGTGAACACGTTTCTCGATTCTTAGAATCTTTGGGGGAGCATGAATACAATCATGTTCTCCGCCTAAAATAATTTTCAAAGTCACTTACGGGAAGGGCGTACACCTGGTACAACAACATCGCACCTAACAGCATATCCAATTGGAACGAGATGGTCAGTGCTTTATACGGAAAGTATTTCTTCGTGTCTGAACATATCACCTTTTCAGACTTGGGAAGAATTCTTCAGCGGAACAACGAGCATCCCAACGACTTCGTTAAGAGGTTTAGAACCCAAGCACTGTATTGTCATGACCCGAACGTCACCGAACAACAATTGCTGGAGTTGTGCATCAATGGGATGATACCCATATACCGCGCTCTATTAGAGAATCTGGGCTTTCAAACGTTCTCTAAACTCCATGAAGCTGCCAAACGTTCAGCAACAACCGCACCAGTATTGCTAGAAAAAACCAGAGTTGTTCAAAGCGAAGATTCACGTGAAAGTCGAGGAATCAGGTGTCTCACGAACAAGCAATACAACACTGGTCCTTTTGTGAGTGTAGTAGGCGGAGGAGAAAAAAAGGAAAGATTCAGCGACGGAACAACAAACCAAGCGGGCATCCCCGGCACACAAGACTTCGTCTCGGAAAGGAGTGGACAAAACTCCTGCACAAGACACCAAAGATACAAGTTTTCTTATCCCCATGATTGAAGTGATAGAACTCTTAGAAGCGTGGATCCAAGATGATGCTATCAATATGCATCCTATCAGACATCCTCCAACTGAGAAAGACATAGCGGATCCCAAATACTGCTGCTACCATAGATTCATTCACTATCCAACCAAAGATTGTAACAGGCTGAAACAAATCTTCAGGGAAAAGATAGAGACAGGAGAACTCCAACTTGGAAATAAAGGTGTTCATAGAGATCATCTCCCTATCAGGAATTGTATGATTTCTGGAGATTCTGTTCGCAAGACTGTACAATATATTATGGATCACTTGTGTGAAATCTTGTATTTCTCCAAAGGACAGCGTCAAGACATATTTACGGCTCTCAACCGCGTTGTATCAGGCAGGCGTTTGTATCTAGAAGCAGTCCAAGAACCCCAGTCTTTCCTGAGAGATGCGAGCAAAGGAAACTGGGGACTCCTAACCGTCACACATTTGAGAGACGTTGAGTTCGATAGCGTGTTGATTGATACGGCCTCCGAATTTAACATCATTACTATCAAGACCTTGAGAGCAGCAAAGATTCTGAAGCAGGAGGCTACTCGTCACCCAATTATGGTTAAGGATCCAGAAGGAGAACTCAGAGATGCATATGGATACATTGATCTTGAAGTCAAATTGGGTGATGCCTCTACACAAGCAAAGTTCTACATAGTCAAAGATCATCCCAACTATGACATGATTCTAGGACGCCCTTGGATGCACGACAACAAGACAATACTAGGAGTTTGTCCTCTACCAGCTTCGATACCTGAAAGAATCTCCAACACGCCTTCTGGACCTGACGACTATTTGTTGCCGTACCAACAACTTTCCAATGTGACACAACTTCCCGGAGAGAGCCTATCAGCATACGTTGAAAGGTTCCGATCTCAAGTAAGTCTCATCACGCAAACCTCTTTACAACCAACCGCCCCTCATTCTGATAAGTCTTGGGGACTGGCTCTGGCCAAAAAACCAACCTTGGCTAAGAGATGCGAATGGGAGGCCAGCCCCTTTAAACAGTTTATCAGGAGTCTAGAAGTTGTCTCGATCAAAGACGACAAAACCAAGACCCTGATTTCTACACACCCAAACCCATTCGGAATTGGAGACCTAGTAACAAAGACAACTGCATTCAAGGTCGGAAGCATTACGGTGAAAATGGATACCTCACCTAATTCACCCACCAAGAATGAGGATGAACCGTACATGGTAGCAGATGTCATCCTAGGCGGCTACTGCAAACTCATCAACGCTGATAAGATAGAAGGCGTAACAATCCACTCGCGGTGGCTCAAACCCTACCATACTTAAGACGATGTGCTATCACTTTCCAGCATTCTACACGCTTTAAGACGATGTGCTACTTTCCTCCGGCATGTTTCCCTTTACAATTTCACATCATATTTGTAATTCCTTTAGAAAATGATTGCAATACTTGCATTCATAATTAGGGTTTCAATTTTTAATTTTTAATTTTCAAATTAATTGAAGTGTTATTTCCATCTGAGAACCTTTTTACCCTAAAGACACAAAGTTCAGCCTAAATCAACCCACTAGAGTAGGTCAGGAAAGAAACCCTAAGCAAAAAAAAACATCTTGAAAAGAGTTGAGGGAAAAGATGTGCGCGGGAAGGGAATAAGCTTTGAGCCGCTCACCCCAACAAGGACATAAAGATCTTGCGTAGGGAACACAGGTCCGTGGTATTCCATTTTGGCATTGTTTCTTTTATGTCAAAGAATTACATACATGAGAAGGCGCACCCTTGCGCCTGAGAAGGTTCAGTTGTAGTCTTAACAAAAGATTATAACGTAAAAAAAACTTTATTCAAACAATCAAATAATGGAAGAAAACCTTGAACTCAACTGCCACTGAGTACAAGGAAGGTGTTCACAAATTACGGAATATACTGGAAAGATAAAAAGAAGTAAAGAGGTTTCAACCGTCAAGAGGGTCGACCGCACCTGCACCGACATAAGGTTCTGCTTCAACGCCATCACCTATTGATGCTCCTCCCTTCGGATATACCTCGGCCTCTGTATCAGATGTTTCCGCAGCGACACACTCCATCCCAATATCATCAGCAGGAGCGTCAAAGGCCACATCAGCATTGGGAGTCGCGCTGACTGCTTTCAAACACTCAGGTTTGTCAGTGTCAGAATCAAGAATTATCACATCGTCCTGGATTGGGTAATCGCACTTATTTTCACTTGGAGGTCGTTTATGATCAACACCCCGCCTCTTTAACCGCGATGCAAATCTCTCTGCCCTTGCGCTTACTGGTGCTTGCAACGCTTCCCCGCGTCTCCACCGCTCTTCCATGTCAATCGCAGCTGAAAGTGCACAGATGCGTCCTCTGGCAATACGCAGGTGCAAAATAGACATCCCCTGTATAGCACGGCCAACTTCGCGAAGTGGAAGATCGATCTTAGCCATTACTTCTTCGTGCACATGGGTTTCGGGCTTATCAACTTCGAAGCTTCTTTCTGGAGAGGTGATAGGATGGTCATACACCTTCTCCGTGATAAACTGTAAAGAAGAAGAAGTTATAAAAAAAAATCAATCAGTCAATCAGAAGATCAGATAAGTGTGGAGAAGTAATGAGATATAGAAGGAACAACTACGTGAGATGATTCTTTATAATCTCGCAAGTCGACAGAATCCCAGGAGAAAAGAAGTCTTTACTTACCCCCTATGAAGGCTACTATTTCGGGATAGCAATCAACGATGCTTATCGCATACATCCGAGGAAAGCTGCCGTATGATGAAAGGGAGTATACCTGACCCAAGGAAGGTACCGAGCTCTGCCCAGATATGTACAAAAGAAACCAAAGCGACTCACTGAATCAATTCCTGCCTCCTTCACAACCCTAACCAGGACTCCCAGGGCAACGCCTGACGAGGTCGACCTATCCGGCAAATATGGATTCACTTTAGCTTGGTCATTTCAGTGTACAAATTTGTCACCATCTCATACCTACCCCACAATAGTGTAACCATTATGTGCTAGGCAGGGGACTTAATGTTGATGGTGGATTTTCATTTAAGGGTAAAATTGTAAAACCTGAAAATTATGCGCTAACATCTTGTAAAAGATAAGGCCACTAATAAGTGATGGATACTCCTTCACTTTATTAATTCACCTAGAATGGAGCATGTGGCAACAATCCCATTCTGCATCCAGGTGGAGCATGTTATACCCCGTGAATTTACAACATTATTAATTAGCCAACCAACCTTGATTTCCCCTGCCACTCATCGGAGTGTTGCTTATACACGAATCTCCAAGCATTATAATGAAACATGTACGAAATTGAGCATCCGGATACTAGCCCGATTGAGCCACTCTCGGTGTGTTATACTAGCCCGATTGAGCATCCGGACTGACTGTATCAGTCTGGATATGATCACGACCATCCAACTCCACCAGCATGATTGGATGGCCCAGATCGATTCCATAACCCCCAAGCAGGTATGGCATATCCGTTGCCTAACCAATGCGGGCCCCGCATGGTCGGCCTCCCCAAAAGATTGGCCTAGCTTGCCAAAACGTCCAAACCATAGCAGTATGGATGGAAAACCCTAAATTAGGGTTTGCGGCACATTACATGTGTCACAAAATAGTCTCAACCATCCATCTTCGCATGTATAGATGGAGGGTGTAGATATAGATTCAAAGGGCCCAGAGCATGTCAACAATAACTGTGGGCCCGTATACATACTTGACTGATCGGTCAGTACCAACCATGGTTGGTCATCCCGATTCGTATGCCCAAACAAAGCATGACGCACGGCCGTGAAACCCAAAATTAGGGTTTTTAAGCATCACGAGCGTTCATCTTCTCCGGCATGAATGGAGGATCCAAGATTAGATTAAGCAGGTCCAGTCATACCAACATGACCATCATGGACCCATCTATCCCCTTACCTGATCAGCCAAGGCATACCATGCCTGGTTATCCCAAATCGTCCTTCCAAACTAGCGTGGTCACACTTACCGATTGCAAACTAATCTCGACCACTCAAATTCGCAGGATGATTTGAGTGGATTAGATCATGTTTCTGTGGGATGTCAGGGTACGGACGTGAACTCCATCCTATCACCTACACGCTGGGTCAATCGGCCAAGACCGACCAAGCCTGGTCATCTTGGAACGCGCGCATGAAGATGGCATGAGGAGCGGCTTTTGCGGCACCATTTTTCTGTCACAAATTGATCTCAACCACACAACTTCGCAGGACGAATTAAGTGGCCCAGATCACACTTTCGTGAGACAATGAGGTATGGGTGCCTACACCGTCATGTCGTCTACATGCATGCACGATCGGCCTAGCCAAAGTTGTGTCCCAAGCTTGGATTCGACCAAGCTGAAAAGTGATACTTGCGCACTTCATTATAACCCTAATTACATCAACGGTCGCAGATAAGTGTCTCAAAGATCATCTCGTCTGTCCAACTTCACCGTCTTAGTTACACAGCCCTGGTCAGGAGTCATGGTGATCACCATCCGTCACTCTGCCACACTATGTGGTCGGCCAAGGGAGGACTTGTTTGCGCAACCTCCAAACCATCACATGAAGTAGGCTGGACATGAGGTTATTTTGAGACTCTCAAACAGCGATGCTTCATACATGCTGAATATACTCGATGCAGTACTTGCATAGTATACACACGATACTTCACAAGTATCAATTTCCTAAATAACGTAGCATTACATGCTATTTTCTGTGGGTCCCACGATCCACACGTTCAAGACATCAATCATGTCACAAACAGGGGGATACATACTGGGGTATTGGTCTGGCGGTTTACAGCGCGTAGCGCATAACGCGCCATCACAAGAACGTGTCAGGAAGACATGGACGGTTAGTGATGATGGGAGAAGTGGGCAATCCTGGTCGTGTGACACCAACACACTACTCCATCACTCCACTTTCTCCACTTCCCATGAGATACGAAGGTTAGGCTAAAATACTTGTATAAATAGGTTCTCCACCCTATTTTTCACAATAACAGAACAAGATGAGATAACAGAGGCAAGTGTTGATACAATCGTATTCAAACACCGGAACTGGTAGCTTACATCCTGCAAGCCAGTTCAACTTTCTGATATAAGTCATACATAGCCAACACCTTCACAATCTCAACACCTTCCTCGCTTCCCTCCCTAAGATCAACCCCATGTCCTTCACTTTGTGACCGAAACAAGTCTGGAACGACCATTTCTTGGTTTAGGCCGGACTTGCACAAATTGATCTCTCGAATCTACAAGCACTCACCGCGCATTGCATTTGTTTAGGGTTTAGATTCATTCCTCATCCGTACCCCAAATTACCAAAATCGACAGGAATAGTTTTTACCCATAAACACATGCCTAATGCTAAGAAAACCCAACCTGCAATGAAACTGGACTCATCTAAATAAGATCAATAAAAATCCACATATATAATTGAATATCATATATTTCAACAAAAATTGCTAATCGGATAAGAAGTTACCAAAGCCCTAAAAATTCTTACTTGAAGCAAAACAAAATAAAAGTATCAGGTTTTTCACTTCCTTTGATAGATAAAGAAAAAGTTTTAATAAAGATCAGGATTGAAAGATTTTTCAACCGAAGCCATTTTCTATCCACGGTAGTAGCTGATATTTGCCCAAATTTCAACCCAGACCTCCACGAACTGCATGACAGTTTTTTATCCCTATAAACAGCTGGTTCATGGAAATATTTCCTCAAATGGAGCAAGGAACTGAATGACCATAATGTACGCGAGTATGACAGTTTGGGAATCAAATAGACGGTGGAATCGTGACCATCCTTTGTATCCCCTAAATGTAAATCACTAAATGATTAAATCGTGGCCATCCATTATGTCCCCAAAATGTAAAAAACTAGATGGTTGAGTTATGACCGTCATTTATATGTCCAAATGGTAGATCTCCGTCCAAGTAGAAAAATACTATTGTCCCTTATAATATAGATATATTTAACAAAGAACATTACCACATAAGTATTGTTTTCAACAAATCATCTAATTCATTTGTTTTATCATGAATTCACAATATAAATAAATATGTTTCTAGACAACTTCTTTGTTCGTTGATAGAAATTAAACAAGTCAAGTATATGTTACTAACCTCGAACGGAAGGATGATATGTTCTTTAATGCCAATACATCTTCGGGTTTCTCAGAGTAACATGAGCGAGTCTCAATATTTCTATTATTCCTAGTCTAATCTAATGAAGTTGACTCTAGTAATCTAATCAAGCAGCTTCGAGTTTTGGAGCTAAAATATGACAACCAAACCTGACATACCAACGCTTGTTGGGTTCAACCAAGCAATAATAAAACAGTGTACATGAGATATTTGAAGTGTACATGAACCACCTTGAAAGTGTATATAGTTCGCGAAGTGCATAAATCAATTGGTGTAAATGAACAAATTCAAAGTGTCCAAGAATGTATGTGAAAGTGTATATTTCCCATGATTCTGGAACTTTACTAGGGAAGTTGTCGAAACCCTAGGTGAGGGATTGGTACCAGAAACCATGGGTGAGACGAATCTCTTGGTACCAAAATGGTGGGTGACTTCATCTTATTAGCCTTCAGGATTTGAACGCACTGTCCTCTTCCAAATTTCGAGATAGTTTGATTTTGGTGGAGGATGGGGGGCAGTAATAACATGAGAAATTGGGTTTTTTTTTAGGGAAATAGGGGAAGGGATGAGATTACCACGTTTAGGTATCTGGGTATGATGAATTTAGGAAGGTTGGAAACAATAATAGTTGTTTTTGGGTCAAGTTCATTACAGCGAGTCGGTGTGGTGGATAATATAGTATTAGTGATGGATGTGGGCTGAGATTGAGAGTTGGTTACGTGTGATGATGTAGATAGTTGAGTGTCTTGGGGATGGGTGAGTGGGCCAGGTATTGTGGTAAGTGATGTGGAAATTGGGGCAATGGTAATAGGGATGAATTGGGAGTTGGTAATAGTTTACACGGTAAAAGTGGAGTATGATGGGGCACTGGAAATGATAGTAGTGGTTAGGTAGGTTGTTGAGCTGGTGAGATTTTCACGGGAGAAATTGAATTGACCAAACATATTAGTAGATGTTTCAAAAACTAGGACTTAAAACCTAATAATACCCTTTAAGGAGTCTGATGGGGCACTGGAAATGATATTAGTGGTTAGGGAGGTGGTTGAGCTGGTGAGATTTTCAAGGGAGAAATTGAATTGACGAAACATATTAGTAGATGTGTCAAAAACTAGGCCTTAAAACATAATAATACCCTTTGGGAATTTTTTTTATACCTAATAATATAAATTGTCTACATTTTTCTTCGCCTTTATAGTAAATCTAAACATATATCCTTTATTTTCATAATCATAACATTTCTCTTCTCCTTCTTTATTCTACCTATCGAAAAAAAAATCATCATTTTAATTTTGATTTAAACCAAATATCGTCGATCAAACAAATTTTAGGATTAATTGTATAAAATTAAAACCCAAAATTCATTAACCTTAGACTTAATGTCATGAAATTTGATATTTTTACTTCGTGGAATTCGCCATTGTTGCGCCTGAAAAAACTCAATGCCGGCATGGTGAGAGTATGAATACCATGCCGGCAAGGGCTTACTCGGCATGGCATTCATACTTTGACCATGCCGACAATAATATCCCCCAATTTTGAAATTGTAGTCGGAATTTTAAATATAAAGAGTGCTCCTTAAGTACATTGCCGGCATAAAAAATTCATTATCAAGCATGCCGGTAGTGGTGTCGGCATGGTACATTGCTTAACTTTCTATGCCGACACATTATGCAAATTTTCCAGAAATTTGAGTTTTTTTCACTTGGCTATCGACATTGGTAGTTTCTATCGAGCATGCCAGAAATAATTCCGGCATAGAAGGTTAAACACCGAGCATGCAGGAAGTAAGCGCCAATAATATATGTACCTTCCCAACTTGTTATGAACACTTTATGGCGTATGTATAGACAATCTTGACAACTATATGAGCAAGGAAGTGGAGTACTATTGAAAAAGAAGAGCCAAAGTTAAACACATTCAAATCTAGGAGTTCTTAATACCATATTGAAGAGAACGAGAATACGAAGTGAACGCAAAAAGAATGAGGTAATTCCGAGTTCGGAGGAAGAAGTTACGGGGAAAAAGCCGACGCAAAGAAAAGTGATCTACAACACCAAAATCGGCATAGTTGGTACCATGCCGGAAGTTACAACAGACATATTTTCTATATGTTTTTGTCCTCATATTGGCAGGGTACACTTGGGAATCGACCATGCCGGCACAAAAAAGTTTTAGGACAAACTTTCTGAGCTAATTTGGTCCCAACCTGGTATTCAAACTAAAAAGAATACTGGCACAAGATATCGGCATGGTATTCATCCTAAAAACAATGCCGACACAAGATATCAACATGGTATTCAAACTAAAAACAATGCCGACACAAAAAATCGTCAGGGTATTCATCATGAACACAATGATGGGAGTGGATTGAAACTGATACTGAAAAAGTTTCAGTTTATGATTCTAACCCATTCGAAGTTTTAAACAAAAACAACACTTTAAATAAGATTAAGTATCACGTACCTTCTCAATGAAGCCATTTCCTCTTCTTTTTATTGCTCAACAATTATTTAATTTAACATATCTTTAAGAACTTATTGGGGTTTGATTTCTCTAGATTTAACCTGCACGAAAAAGTTGATATATGTATGGATTTTAAGTTTTAGTTTTATGTTTTTTAAAAGGGTAGTTTAGAACATCGCATAGGAAAAACACCTCTTAGCAGAAAATTAAAGATGAGAATAATAATTCATCTCTCCTAATCAGTTTTTATATCCCAAATTGCGCGTTCTTTTTAAAGGTTCACTTTTGAATTCAAAGTCGTTAAAAAAAATAAAATTAATGGGAGGATTTCCTTTTCGTTTTCATTTGAAGTAAAGTGGCAATGTCATAACATCATTGTTATAAAAAATAGTGGTCTTTGTCTCCTTGATCAAAGAGTCAAAGAACATACAGGATTCACTAGGGAGGCTCATCCAGCGACCACTGTCATCCGGATCGGGTTTTGACTTGGATGGCCAGGAATGATAGTCTAGGTCACGAGGAATTCCTTTTATAACTAAATTCCGGTCCCAAGAGTTTTACCATATACATATCAGCTCCCAATCACACGTTAATTGCAATTTATACTCTTGAATTTTTCATCGTGGGTTAGAGGATTATGCTTTCAATTTGATCAAGATGTGTTCCTCTTTTATCTCCTAAGCTTCTTCAGAGTTCTTTAATGGGATATTGGCTTCATTAGATGCAAAACAAGTGTATATTAGGGTTATATTGAACTCGAAAGGATTTTATAGGAAAGTAGAGATTTTTGTAACAGAAATTGAAGCCTAGGGTTTTATCAAATGAAGGTATTTTTTATTTTCGTTTTTATTGATTTAGTTTTCCAAATCAAGGTTCTGTTAATCCTTACACTTTTTTGATTTGTTCCAGGTAGAGAACCCATGGTGTTCTGTGATCGTTAAGTTCATTATTTTTAAGTTGGTTCTGTGACCAAAAAGGGTGGCATCAGACGTTCAACTTTTTCTGAGTAATTCCATTGAAGCCAAGCTATTGGGATAACAGTGGTGATGTTATGGGTAACCCCAATCTTTCTATATCAATCTAAAGATAAGTTGTACAATTATAACAAGAAATTCGATCTCAGTTAACCCCAGTATGGCTAAAATTATTGCTGGGTTGGTAGCTCTTTGAAGGCTTCTCTCAAAAATTGGTGATGCCCTAATTTTATTTTATATATTTTTCTCTCTTTTTATTTAAGTTATAAGTACAATTTTCATTGAAAAGTTATGCATCAACGAACTAACTAAAACACGCAAGTAAAAACACATTACATCCACTTCCGTTATTTTCTGTTTGGAATTTGATTTTGTAGCTAAACAATAATAATGAACAAAATACCACAACATCTTCAATGATTTTATTGTATTCAATCAAGATTTCTTTTAGATTGACGTTGTTGATCTTGCTCATGTCTATAGGTTAAGTTCCTGAGATAATGTTGTTCTTTAATTATAAAAGGTTACAGTCTTAGTATAAAGTTCTATCTAACTAAACAATCTAAGCCAACAATTAATATCAGTTGGAGCCGTATACGGTTAAGATTAGTTGAAGTGGTATCATCCAGCTAAGAGCCTAAGCTCAGTTGAAGTCGAATCTCGCACCTTTGTGAAATGAATTTTTTAGGATTTATATGCTGATTAATTAGGTGTTGTTTTTGTATCTAATTAGGATTTATATGCTGATTAATTGGTTGCAAGGATACCGAAGGCCTAATATACAATACCTAATCCTTTTCTCGTAACTCTGATAGTCTACTGCCACTTTTCCTCTCACTATAATTTTGTTTTATTCCCTTTCTTAGATGTTTAATCTTATTCATTGCAGGGGTTAATGTTCGCTTACACAGAGCTTCCTCACTGATTAGTGGTAAACCTGTGTGCGTTACTCCCATCACGATAATAGTAGTTTTGGTGGTGGTATTAGTCATGTAATAAGGACATAGACTTCTTCAATTCTTGGGTCGAGAAAAAATTGAGTTATGCATTTAATTTTACTATTGAGGCCTTTGTTGCTATAATGAGATAAATAAGATTATTAAACCACACCAGAAACTTTTATCGAAGGTTGATCAATTTTATAATTAATTATGTTATTCCGTTGCTAAATTTGTGCATTTTGGGTGCGTATAGGTAACTTGATATTATTTTTGGACGAGGATCTGCAACTGGATATTTATATTTGGTTAAGTAATTCTCAATAAAACAACAACTCTGATGTAATTCTTGGATTTTACATATTTTAACTAGCTTTCGTTGCGGTGGCGTTTAATAAGCTTTTTGATGTTATCCAATTCTTATCATTTTGATGGCTGGACCATCAAATTATATCGGCTCTAAGACTGCACGTGTACTTGCAATACCCGGAGTACAATTAGTTTTCGCAGTAAAGAATATAGCTGAACATATTTCACAATCCATGATGTAATTACCGAAGCGAGTTGTACATTATTTATTTTCATCTTGAAAAACTATCCAGTTGATTAATTTATTCACTTTAGACTTATAAAACCATGGTTAATGACAAGCTAAACATGCTTACAGGATACAAACGGTGCAATGTTTTACTGATATGTCTAATTTCATCTCTTAATTTTAATTTTAATTTTAATTTTAATTCAATTTCAATTATTATACTTTGTTTAATTACTTTCTTTTATGTGGTAAAGGTTGATAAGATGTATCTCAGCACACCTACTAAAGTTGTTATTCATAACCATGAGAAGTAGAGAGCATTTGTGTTGTGGAAAGATGTACTTTCGTTTGCAGGTAAATATCATGCACCTTCAGAAATAGCGTAATAAAATGAACCTGTCATGTCAATCAAAATTTGCTTTGCTCTATTACAGTGTCATGTAATCCTTGAGGCAAGAAAACATGATAAATATGATTTTGGGTATATTGAATACAAGTGTATTCTGTGCGTAAACTAATGTAGGATCTATCTGCCGTTCCTTCCAGTTACTATTGAAGACAAACTCGATTTTGAGTTATATTGTACGAATTAATCAGTTTCGATATCTCTTTCCATTAAATTTTCATGGATTTTTAAATTGATTTCTTTAAAAAAAAAAACTTATATGTTTCAGTTGGATGGTTTATAGCTAACTTTATTATAGTATATTCTTATCTTGCAGAACACATAAAAGATCAAACTACAGCCCTCTTAAAGTTGAAAGCGTGAAAAGTGGTTTCCTTTGTAGGATCAACACTTTAGTTTAGTTGCATTTAGCCACTTTAATTTGTTAGTCACATATATTTTTAGAGTGGCTCATACAAAGCGCATTTGAATGCTTAGGGTTTAAGGACTTCTGTTTACAGTTTAAACTCGATAGATGGAAGTCTACAACTGGTTTCTACCATCACCAGTAATGGTAGAAAGCTCAAGTTGCGTAATTTCAGTTGAAAAGTTGAGACGCAGAGTATTGTCGTTGCTGCCATCGATGATGCATATATAGTTACAGGTGATGGAGATTAGTTATTGTCGTTCCATGGAAGACTGCTAATGAGATGAAGTGGTGACAGGCATTAAAATTGAGAAATTTGTACAGATTCCAGTTATTGACTGTTGTCGTATTAGTTTCCCTTATTTTATTTTATTTTTTGAAGCATGATTTCCCTTATTATTGATTGGTAACTGTTGGTATGATAGAGAATGTGCATGTGATGGCTATTGATGATTCTGTAATCGAATGGATTAAATGAGTCTTTTGGGACGTTTTGTGCCGAGAGTTCAGTGATGATGGTCACTGGTGGCTGATAGAGAAAATTCATAATGTGTTTGTGGAGAATTTTCAGTCGCCAGACAAGAACTTGAGCTGCTGCCGGAGTTTGATTTTACTGCCACTATCATGAAACTGGAGCAAAATTTGTAATGGAAAAGATTGGAGATTGAGCTTAACATTGACGGAAACAGGGTGATGGAGCTCGAGCGATTAGATTTTCCTTTGAATGGTAGGTTTTATGTCCAGATATTGTCACACATAATTGTGGTAATATCAGAGACGGCGTAAGAGTTTGGAATTTTCAATTTATGTCTCACAATCGTACAGTTTTTGCTATTTTATTTTCAGGGTTAACCCTAATTATAGTTTTAAAGACTTCTATGACCTAAAAAAAGTTCATGGGGATGAATTGCTTTTTTACTTATTTAGATATGAGGATGCACCACTTAACATTCAATGCCAAAAGAATACGGAAGAGATTCATCCAGCATACACACAACCCCCTTCATCTCCGATACAATAATTAAGGTGAAAATTCTTTCAAGTTAGCATTCATGTTATTTAGAGTTTTTACTGAATTTCTTATGCTATTTAAGGTTGTTATCAACGAAGGAATACATTAGCCAAATAGTTTGCAACTTTTTGAGTATGATCCTAAGTAGAAGGAAGTTATCCTCAAATCCAACCGTGGAACTAATATATTATGGGTGCAGTGGTTCAAAAAACAGTGGAATTGGAGTGAGTTCATCTTTACCCTTCAAATATATGCTTATTCCATGTTGGTGTTTTAAGTTACAATAAACCCATCATGTTAAAGCTACATCTGACTAATATAGATGTTTAATGAATGCAAACATCCATACATTGTTTCGAGGAATTATATCCAGTATTGACCACCAAGTTATTTCTTTATATGCAACGTGTAGGTTTTATTTGATGGAAGTGGGATTCCTTTATTGGTTTTTCAATAGCCCTTGATTATCATTCTGATGGTGATGCACATCCAGGTATTTGTAGTGGTTCATTTGTTTTTCCTGTTTTTCTTCATGTTAATTGATTGATACTCGTACTATTGTGTAAGCAACTCCAAAGAAATGTGTGTTATCCCCTTCCATGTTAATTTGGTTTCTGGTTGAATTTACCTTGGATACACGGTTTCATTTGAGAAATGCAGTATATATAGAAACATGGTTTTTATAGAATAGAACAATTGTGTTGGGTTTTACCATGTATTATATACAGGTTGACAGGTGTGTTAATCCTGCTCTGTATGTGTTTGAGATACAAAATGTTGGTGACTCGGATTTGTATTATTATTGATGTGGTAATGGTAATGGTATTTCTATCCGACTACATCAATTGAGATGCTCGGAAACTTCTTTTCGAAAATATTTGGATGATTTCACGAAGTGCGGTGATCGCAGTACCATTAAACTTGGAAATAGGTTAGTAACATGTTTGAATTGTCTTCACTTTGGTACAGAAGAAGGGTCTTATTAAGTGAGGACAGATGGTTCCTATAAGTTGTCAGCACTTGAGATTCACCGAAACCTTTTCATAGTTTGATGTATGCTGCTTAATTGAAACTTTGTCGACCCTATGGATAATACTTTACAATGTTCGCAGTAAAACTCACTTCACTACCGCTCACTTTCATTTACTCGAACTGCATTTGGTTGTTCAATAGTTAATTATTCATATCTAGAATTCAATTATCTTTTTTTTTTCCCGTTTGAATTGGATTATTTATGATTTACTTTCTTCATTTTTGGATTTTGTAAGGGTTCAGATGAGTTCAAGATACTTTAACACTACTATTTTGACTATTTTAGAAAGTTGAATAATTCTCCATCGATGAAAACACCGCCATTACGCCTTGCAAGACACTCCACGAACGTTGTTCCTGTTGTGTGGGTACTTTACAGGTTAATTTCTCTTACTCTCTCCCGCTGTGTTTATGTAGTATCCTTTATGGATAGGCTATCAATATTAGTTGCATTAGTTGCATAAAGGTACTGAGTTTGATAAGATGGCTCTACTATTTAAATTTTTATTAGAAGATCAATTAAAACAACAACTAGATTTGTGCATATAATGCTTTCCTTAATTCTATGTATTCATCAGGGGGAAATGACGACATCCTTAACTTAGCTATCCTTTTTGGATGCAAGACTGTTGAGGTTTTTTTTTTTTATCAATTCTGGGCATGTATCATCAATGTTATATATTGATGCTCCAAGTATCCATATAGAACGTAGAAGTAGCCAGTGTCATCAATTACCTACTACTTGAGAGTAACTCACCATGTAATTGCTTATGTTTCCAATGTCTAAGCATGTTGCTACGAAGACTGTTCTTTGTTAATTTGTTAATTTAATTTCTCTAAATATCCGAGTATTTATATTGCAGACAAGTTAAAGTTCACAACAAGAGTATTTCTTGGCGAGTTTCAAAGTACCGGGGCTTCGTTCGCAACACTGAAACTTTAATTGAAAACTTTGGTGAAACTGCAATAGGATGACTTGCTCCTGTTGATTCTGACAACCCTGCTAATCCAAAGGTATGAGCTTAATCTTTCATATTTTACCGTTGTTGTTGAGAAGTCATGTATAATGGTTAGATACGTTGACTTTAGACTATTAGGATGTAACAAAGATTGGTATCAACGCAAAGTTCTCCCCTAAGTGTTATTCTTTAATCTCACAATAAAACTCAGTAGGTGAATTGCAGCTTCCAGGCCCAATGACTGGTGGTCAGATAGGAAATTAGGCTGTAGCTTTCTTTAAATGTTCAATATATATTTTTTGTGGCTTAATTGTGGATGTGTTTGGTGGTTGTTTCTTCACAAGATCAAAAGAAGGGTAAAGTAATAGTGTTGGCAAGAAAAAATATCATAATATTAAACAGAAAACCATTACGTGTATATATTTTTGTCGTGTATAGAATAAATGGGTTCCAGATGACAAGCTTTGATTTTGGAGTGAAAGAGCAGCAGCCAAAGAACATGGTTGAATAATTTCATCACGACATGTTCCCTGTTAAAAGGCTTGAGGTTACTTTCCTTGATGTCAATCTCAATGTCCATACTATGTTTGACTGCAGTGCCTGTATTACAAAATAAAACATCATACCCAAAAGGTGTAGATTCATTTCCCAGTGAACTTATATAATATCCTTACTCAATTCAATTATGTCTCCTTTCGCGACCTCACTTGCATATATAATCTCGGGAACGATGTTAACTTTGGAGATGGATTTTGGAGAGGTTTGATGTAGAGTCATGTAGTATATGGTAGTCTTAATGTTGTGCATGAGACATTTCTCCTGGATTTTTGAGATAAGGTTTCAAGTCAAAATGATCAATATATGCAGAAAATTAGAGTACACATCTCTGTACATAGTTGCATGCTTCCGTTAATTGCTACGTGCGGTCATTGCTTTCTCGAAATTGTTGTGAAATAATTAACATATTTGTGGATATGAAATGCATGGTGGGGCATGGTCTACATATCTTGCATTTTTAGCAGGTATACAACATTCAATCCTTTTTTAAAATCCTATTATTGACGATATAGATATTTCATGTGCATTTATAATCTTCTGGAATGAGGATTTTATCATGGTTTCTTAACCAGGGATGTTGCTTCCATCTTGGTCAAATGCTTCTGTCTGGATTGCCTTTAGAGCATCATACATTTATGATAGAGTGCATTTATAGTAGAATGTCCATGAACAATGGGATCAGAATATGTTGGCCCTAACTATTTATAGTTTTGAATCAATAAATGACATGGTTAGCTATTTCAAACTATCAGCTCAGAATAGTAGGCATTAGTTCTAAATTATGACCATCGAGCAATTTATTTTTTATATGTTGATACAGTTTTCTAGGGCACTAGGGTTTCATTTTTCTATATTTCTTAAGGGTGCCTTTTTCCTATCTAAAAATCTCCTTATTGTATAATGCATGCTTTTGTTATGGCACTCAATGGTGACATCAGATGTTTTGATTCTTTAGGCCAAGGCTGAAAAGCTGGCAAGGTAATGGGTTTTTAATAAATATTTGGTAATGTGGACTGATGACTTTAACTCTACAGTGTATAACTCGGATCTTCTATTAGCGTATATGAAGCATGGTGTGAGGTACAATCTCTTCTTGATACCTCATACTATTAAATCTTTTAGACAAACAGATGCGTAGTTGCTATTTTAGCTCAAATGGTAGAGCACATGGTTTTTACCATGAAGTTGCGGGTTCGACTCCCGCATATGGCATAGTTATTTGAATAATCCAAAACCCAAAACCTTATATGATTTCGGTACCAGTGTGTAGGTATATATAGACAAAAAATGTATCAGATGGTAAGGCTCTTTGGAGGCTTCTTTTTGTCGAATTCCAGGACCTAATATTACTGTTCATTTTTATTAAAACTAAAGTTCCTATGAAATTACATCAGGATTTAAAGGTTTTATACAAAACTTATACACCATAATCAGGCTTAAGGTTCACAGTTTGACACTTTTAATGTAAATAACACTCTGATATAGGATTAGGGTTAGGTAAAAATAATAGTGTGTAAAGAAGGCCAACCCAAACATTATAAATTAGGGAAAATATTTTCTTCGTTGTTATAAATCCATATCATTTTCACAAATTTCTTTGCGACAAGAACAAAATATACACAATATTTTTAGATGGCGACTTCATTTTCATAGTTCCATGTCGTACTCGGCGTCTGCAAGACAAAATTAACATTTCTCGGTGTATTTTGTAATACCAGTAAGACTGTATGTACTTGAGGTCCTCTAAAAACGTGGGATGTTCGTGGGATGTTCGTAGGATGCATATAAACCAAGCTTGACGCGCTTCTATAAAAGCTATGTAGGTAAGGAGGTACACTTTATGAAAGTGTACCCATACATGTGGATCATCCTAGACAAAACCACACTGACGTAGAACAACATGTGTAACGAAAATCAGAATAAATTTTCACCTACCTTAAACTCTGCAATATCCTTGGTAATTTTATACTTTTATTCCTTTATAAGAGCATTTGAACATTGGATTTAGAGTACATTATTGTTCTCCATATTTGTACCTTGCACAAATAAGATATATCTACCATAAGAAGAAGGTGTTATAGCCCGAAAAACCAATAGAGCACGTACTTGCGTATCAATATAAGGATTTGTAGATGTTAGCAAGCTTTCTACTATTAGAATGTTGTGGTTTGTTCTCTAATGCAAGTTAGTATTAAATTAGTGATAATCAAATGCTTCTTGATTTTCTAAAAAAAAATCTATGCTTCTTAGGCTTTATTTCTTCAACAATGATATAACCTACTTTAATCGAGTATAAGTATGTATTTTCTAATCTGTATTAATTGTCTTGCCACAACCTTGCATATACATAGATACAATTGTACATGATTAAAATATAGAATATTAGAAGATATAAATAAAATTGAATCAAGACATAACTAGAAACTATGGGCATTCAGACGATGCTTGGGACATACATACAAAATCACTATAGACAAAATTTTGGTTTGAGGAAAGAAACAACAATGCGAAAATGGAGTAATTTCTGAAAAGGGGATGTCTGGTGGACGGGTCAGATACATGTGAATTCATTTTTGGGGGTAAGGACATTTATATGTTATAGTTTTTCACGGATCTAAGATCTTTTGTTATTTCTTTGATTCTAATTCTCGGTAAGATATTATTTTGTGGTATAATTACCAAAAGGCGAGGGAATCTTTTGTTTTTCACGGATCTAAGATCTAAGACCTTTCCAAGTACAATTCCCTCGCCTTTTGTGGTATTCTCTCTCTCTTACCTCATGATAACATGTATGTTCTTACTCCTCTTATTACCAAACTAGAAAAAGATTGGGACGTCATGACTTTTTCCATTTTTTGATGCTTAAATGATTAGTAATATGGTCTTATATATAATGTGCAGTGGTATGACACCAGTTGTTGGATGACACTGACGAAATCAACAATTTTTAGTATTTCTCCATTCCTGTCTTCAGTAAAGATGATTGGTTTTAAAATTAATCAGAGATAAATATTAATGAGATGATACTGATGTTATTAGGTGTTTTATTGATGTATGGGTACCCGGGAATGATATAAGTTATCTACTGACATTTGCTCCTTAAGTGTACCTAGAGAAAAAAAAAGAAACGCATACTTATAACTAAAAGGAAAGGTTGAGCCGGGGCAGTTAGGCCCCAGTGACGAAAGAAAAGATCGTAATAACGAAAGAAAAAAAAAATTAACGAAAGAAAAGATCACAAGGGAAAGAGAGTTTTTTTACAATTAGTTCTGGTTTTACTGCTGTACCCATGTGAGAGATGGTATGATTTTTATAATCCAACGGACAAGAGACTGCTAGCTTATATTTCTATCCCGCGGTGCCGCGCGGAATAGCATTAGCCAAACCTAAAACCCTTTTAAGGCTTAAACCCACCTCACCACCGCCTCCATCGAAAACAATATATACCCTCTCTTGATATTTTTAGGGTTCTTTAGAAGCTCTGTAAAATTTTCTGTAATGGCAGGACCTCCAAATAAATCCCTGAAGAGAAAATCAGGGGATTCATTAAAAACACCCAAAACTAAACAGAAATCTAAAGATTCTACGAAAACCCCCGATTTGATTCCTCAAGTTGAAGACGATGTTCCTGATTTCCCTCGTGGTAAGATATTCATTGTTTTCTTAGTTACACCAAGTATCAATACAGTATGATTTGTAATAACACTTTTTTTTTACTTGTTTGTAGGAGGAGGAAGTACTCTGAGTAGGCGTGAAGAGTCTGAAATCCGTGCGGAGGTGGATGCTGAGTTTGCAACGGAATATAGAGAATCAAAAAAGAAGAGTAAAAGGCAGAAAAAGGATACAGTTGAGGATGATGATTTTGGTTCACTTTTTGGTGATGGTATTGCTGGGAAATTACCTAGGTTTGCTAATAGAATCACTTTAAAGGTATAAAATCACTAAGTTTCTAATATTATTTTTAGCAATTTCTGGAAATGAACGGTTTAACTTGTGTTGGTTACTCAAACACATTGGTGTGTAGTTTGCATGACATTGGTTATGAACTTATGAGTTCTTTGACTTTTCAGAATGTTGCACCTGGAATGAAGCTTTGGGGTGTTATTGCTGAAGTGAATGAGAAAGATATAGCAGTTAGTCTCCCAGGTGGATTACGTGGATTGGTTCGAGCAGATGAGGCATCTGACCTTATTGCAGAGAATCAAATTAAGGTATCAACTGCCTGGATTTGATAAACTTGGCTTGTGTCTCTGTAGAAAGACAATAAAGTTAAGGGAGGGGGTGATAAATTTTGCTCATATAATGTTCAATTGCAGGATTCCGAAGGTAACTTTCTTTCCAGCATATTTCATGCTGGTGAACTCGTATCCTGCGTCGTCGTACAAGTTGATGAAGATAAAGGTACGGGCAAAGGGAGGAAAAAGATCTGGCTTTCTTTGCGGCTTGCTGTATTGCATAAGGACTTGACGTGGGATGCGATACAAGAAGGGATGGTATGTACTTACGTATTATATTCAGCGGTCTAAGTATATTTGCTAAGCTGCTTTAAACTTTTGTTTTCATTGTATGTCTCGTAGATAGCCACATGATTGTTAGTTTTGTTTGAAAAGTTGTAGGGATATATTTGATTTTTTTTCCTTAGCTGGACTGTCAGTAGAACATGGCTCATCACATAGGTAAAATTATTATCCCGTACGGTCAACACATAAAATGATATAGCCATCAAGAATATTGGAATTGGAGAAAGCTTACTTTGTGTTGTTTTCAGAGGAATGTTGTGTCTCTAACCTGCATGAGCGAATGGCATTGTCAGATCCAAGCAATTCCAGACTTACTTTTGCAGCACACAATACTATTTTACATTGCATTCCAAATACTTAACTGTTAGTGTTTGGTAGAATTTGATTTTTCTGTTTGCCTGTACATTATCTGCAGGTGTTAATGGCATACGTGAAAAGCATTGAAGACCATGGTTACATTCTTCATTTTGGGCCTTCTTCCTTTACTGGTTTTCTTTCTAGGAAAAATAAATGTGAGAAAATGTGAAGTTATAATTTGTATCTCTTTGACTATTTGTGCATTTTCTTTGCGTAGACATGTTAATATACTTGTTAGGTTATTATTTGTATTGCTGGAGAAAATGCAGGGCTTCGAATTTAGGCTTTAAGCAATCGGATGCTCATCATCATCTGAAGTTGGGTTTTGCTTATGTATCCCAAAAATAACAAATGGAAAGTGAATTTTTAAAATGAAAATTCCTGCTTCTGTTATATTGGTATCCATTACAGCAAATATATCTTGGCTCCATTTTTTCCTTCTCCATTACGTGGATAATCTAGTTTTTAATTCTGTTAAGTGTTAGTTTGTTTACTTTGTTGTCGACTGTCCATGTGCTTTAGAGCTGTCAGACACTGTTTTGGCTAGCAAGTTGTATAATTAATTTAGCTATTCTGTTTCTTCTCAGATGGAGTCGAGATAAAGGGAAATGCTGGGCAATTATTACAAGGAGTTGTTAAGAGCCTTGATAAGGCTCGTAGGGTTGTTCACTTGAGTGCTGACCCTGATACTGTGTCTAAATCCGTGGTGTGCCTTTTTACTCTTTCATATGCTGTTATTGTATTATCATTGTCCATACTTTCTTTCTGTTTTCTGTCCACTCTGTATTTCGAGTGTCCAGTATTTTAACTTGTCAGTATAATACAGACCAAGGATCTAAAGGGAATTTCCATAGATCTGCTCGTTCCAGGCATGATGATAAATGCTCGTGTGAAGTCCACCCTTGAAAATGGGATTATGTTATCATTCCTTACTTATTTCACAGGAACTGTAAGACCATAGCTCTGTTAACTTTTTGGTCAGTTTCTGTTGCTCATCTTGTATCATCTCACATACGTTTAACATTTTTCAACAGGCTGATGTTTTTCATTTGCAAAATTCTTTTCCAACCAGAACGTGGCAAGAGGACTATGAACAAAATAAGAAGGTATTTATGTTTCTCCATATGCAAATTGTCAATTCGACCTTGGTATGACTAATGCACGAGTTTCTGCAGTTTCATCTGATTGGTGTTTATTTTCGGGTTAGGTGAACGCTCGGATATTATTTATTGATCCGTCAACTAGGGCTGTTGGTCTCACGATGAACCATCACCTTGTTCATAATAAAGCTCCTCCTTCAGTAAGTCTACTCGACTATAATAGGAAATTACATATTCAGTATCTGGAATATTCGTCTGCAAGCAAATCTCTTAAACTTGTAGTCTGTTATGATGCCCTTGGTGTTGCTGAACGAATTTTAACTCTATATTTTTTTCTGCTTTATTTGCTAGTTTGTAGGACGTTTTAAAGTAATATTTACATGAGATGAAAAAACAACAAGAATCTTAAATATGTTGTATGTTTTTATTAATGAAAACATTAAGAGAGTTTACGAGTTGAAAGCCTAGTTTAGGGCGTATTTTAGCCCAAATGGCATCAGAATTCGGGAAGCCAAAGAGGACGACTTTTAAGGTGCGCCAAAGATTATAGAATTAACCTTCGGATGTGACAGGTTAAGAGATTTGGATGGTGTGTGATGCGTAAGGAGTAAGCATCAAAACATTTGGCTTTCAATCCCATTACCACACCCACGAGAAATTAAATGCTTGATAAGAACTTGAAAGGGTTAAGCCAAATGGGAACTGTTCTTAAAAAAGAATTGTGTGGTATTACTGAATAGCTAAGATTTGTCTATTTGTCTGGAGATTGTAAATGAATAACTCCAAAGCATCTTAATCTGTAATAACTTGTTACAACCTATACTGCACATAAGGGCATAGTGGTGTACCTCTTGCGCACTTTTCTCGTGAGGTGTATGAATTCAGGTCTCTGAACCTCTGTATAACTCGTATGCCCAAGAGTTGAGCCAATGGCAATTTTCGTGTAGGTGTCACCAACTTGGCCTTGTTTAGTGACCCTAGAAGAAGTTGATTTGTGATGCATTTTGCACCAATTTCATCACCGTTAGCTGGTATTTGCATTATGATGTAATGGTTGCGATTGTGATTTTTGTCAATGTCTTTTGTTGCCTGACTAATGATGTGGTTTATCTCTAGCATGTTAAAACTGGTGATATTTATGATGGCGCCCGTGTAGTTAGAGTTGATAGAGGGTTGGGCCTGCTGCTAGAGATTCCTTCAACTCCAGTACCAACTCCGGCGTATGTTAGTGTAAGTTCGTATCATTGCATCTGTTTTCTGTTGATTTTCCCATATGTTTTTCACCACTTAGACCATGCCTGATGTTTTGAAACTTTTTCTTAAATTTAGATATCTGATGTGGCTGATGAGGAAGTTCGAAAGCTGGAGAAGAAGTACAAGGAGGGGAATTCTGTTCGTGCTCGTATTCTAGGATTCAGGCACTTGGAAGGACTCGCATTGGGTATCTTGAAGGTTGTGTGTGTTGCCCTTAATATATATTTTCTCTGCACCTCTCATGTAATATTTGCAAATTTATATAGACTACAAGTGTGACCCCTTGCTAGCAATATATTGTATGTAACAAACTGAACTGTTCAGCATTTGCATTCTGCTTCTGTTATACAAGCCTAGTTCTTTTAGTATTCAGTATTCAAAGTGTGGTTTCTTAATTTCAGATTAGTGCTTTTGAGGGATCAGTTTTCACTCACTCAGATGCCAAGCCAGGTATGGTTGTCAAGGGGAAGGTAACCTCCGTCGGGGACTTTGGTGCTTATGTGCAGCTATCGACTGGTGTGAAGGCACTTTGTCCTCTTACACACATGTCAGAACTTGAAGTCCCAAAGCCTGGGAAGAAATTCAAGGTATTTTCTCTTAGTATAAATTACTCTCATTGTCTGTTACCTCCTAACTGCATTGTACGTGTGGAAGATTCAATTGTTTATCATTGTGGCAATTGTTTTGTGCAGGTTGGAGCAGATTTAGCATTTCGAGTGCTAGGTTTCAAGTCCAGGCTTATATCAGTCACACACAAAAAGACTCTTGTATGTTTTGTTTCTTGTGTTATTGTTGACTTGGTATTACTTACTATTTTCTTACAGTCTAAGTTGGTCGGTCCTCAGTATTTCAGCCCCTTTACTGGTAGTCGCCCATGATTTTTCTCATCTTCCTATCTTGTTTGCTGTGTTCTCTTCAGGTCAAGTCAAAGCTTCCTATTCTTAGTTCATATGACGATGCTACTGATGGACTGATAACACATGGGTGGATCAAAAAAGTTGAAACACATGGGTGCTTTGTGAACTTCTACAATGGAGTGCAGGGATTTGCTCGTCGGTTAGTTGCTCTATATAACCAATCCCTTGCTGTTATACGGACCTTAAACTTGCATATGTGTCTATTCGTTTCATTCTTGTGCATTTGTGCATATGTGATGATCTTAGTCAGCACTATGCTATATAATTGCATCTACTTGTTTCATGATTTCTTCATATTTATATGAAATTAGTCCGTGGATGAAGAGCAACCAGTTTGCCCTTTTCAAGAACGTAACTAGGCAACTTTTCTACCTTATCTTTTTTTGGTAATTATTGACCATTGTCATTCAGGACTTGTGTTGTTAGATATGGATAGAGCTGCTCTGATGATTATCTACTTTATAAGCCTCCTAATAAATTATTTGATCTTTTTATTCATTAGCTGATTATTTCTTCTCTTAATCAGATCTGAACTCGGATTAGACCCAGGCTGCGAAGCAAGTTCAATGTATCATGCTGGACAAGTCGTGAAATGTAGGGTAATGAGTGCACTTCCTGCTTCCCGGAGGATCAACATTAGTTTTCTTATGTCTCCAACAAGGTTCGCTTTCATTCTCACTGTGTTTGAATTCTATATCTATATGTGTATGAAGGTGCCAATTATACATTTTTCAGAGCGTGTATGAGGGTTGACAGTCTCTTAAATTTATAATAAATTTATGTTCTTTAAATCGACGGGTGTGATGTCTGGTCTCCACTCTCCACTAGCTTTGAAGGTTAGCCTATTGGTTTTTGGGCATTAAGAATCTTTAAACTGAGCAAGGCGTATTTGAGACTGTGACTTTTCTTGTAAAGGCTTTACAGATGGTCTTTAAGATCAAACACAAATATAAATGCCAGTGAAGAGAAGGTGAAACGAAGTGGAGGCTACTGTAGGCTGTAACATAGAGAGAAGTCAATACAGTTGCCTATTTCTTATTCAGGGCAGTAGGTTAGCATGTCCAACTTTAAGTAGGACTAGTTGGCAACTTGTAAAGTCACAATCCTGCCGTTTCCTTAAACCTTCGGTGGCACACCTCAATCTAAGTTCATATAAGTTCTCAAGTTCTGAAGGCCTATTAGCTTATATGCTTTTGGTGTTCTGCAAGGAATATAATATAATTTTGTTGCAGAATGCTTACTGATAATGTCTTGCGTCACATATCTGCAGAAGCTTATACTTTGGAACAGATTAGAATTTTTGTATTAGGTTATGCTGTTCAGCTAGAGAATCTTCTATTTCTTTTTAGGGATATTTTGACTTAGGTGCCCATAAAATGGTACGCCTTTGCGTTTGGTGCCTAACTTTGTCCAACTTTGAGTTAGGTGCCCAATGGGTCCCAGTCAAACGATTGACTTAACAGATGACCAGTTGACCGTCAACCACTGGGCACCTAACTCAAAGTTGGACAAAGTTAGGCACCAAACGCAAAGGCATACCATTTTATGGGCATCTAAGTCAAAATATCCCATTTTCATATTATTGTTTGGATTTCGTCTCATGTCAATCGGGAAATTGCACCTAAGTCAAAATATCCCATTTTATGGGCACCTAAATAAACAGTTAATGTTGAAAAACTTACAAGGTGCAATTTCCCGATTGACATGAGACGAAATCCAAACAATAATATGAAAATGAGATATTTTGACTTAGGTGCCCATACAATGGTATGCCTTTGCGTTTGGTGCCTAACTTTGTCCAACTTTGAGTTAGGTGCCCAGTGGTTGACGGTCAACTGGTCATCTGTTTGACTGGGACCTACTGGGCACCTAACTCAAAGTTGGACAAAGTTAGGCACCAAACGCAAAGGCGTACCATTTTATGGGCACCTAAGTCAAAATATCCCTTCTTTTTATCTTCTATTATAATAGCCATTATAAATGGTGCTCACTATTACTGCTATTTTCTTCCCAAAAAATTTACCATTCCATCTTGAATTCTTCCTGACAGAACATCAGAAGATGCTGCATTAAAGTTGGGTAGCGTGGTTTCTGGTATTGTTGAGCGCTTGACTCCTAATGCAGTTATCGTGAAAGTGAATGCTAAAGGTTATTTGAAGGGTACCATACTCACTGAACATTTGGCGGACCACCAAGGTACCTGTTTTCATTAGTGTTCGCATATCATATTTTTTTCAAAAGTTATTTACGCTAATCCTTCTGTTTACTCTGTAGCGCACACTACTTTGATGAAGTCTATGTTGAAGCCTGGGTATGAATTTGATCAACTTGTGGTTCTAGGTAAGCTCACAATTGTCAATCATTTCCAAATTTTGGTTCAGTACATTGTACATTCAGTGGATATATTCATACTCGAGAAACATGTCTTACGTATGTAGTTGTCATGTGAGTCATGTGTGTAGTATCTTGGTGAGCTATGGTACAGAGGAGGTATTAATACAGTTTATTGAAGGAAATTTAAAGATGAAAGCTCGTTTAATCCATTTCTGAAAGAACTTGGTTCCTGTTTAAGGTGTAACATTTGTAAGATACTGTAAAATAACAGTAAAGAATAAAACAAATTTATGGTTCTAAATTTTAGTTTGTTTGGCTGTCTTCTACTCTTCTGTTTTCATCTTAAGTTTTTGCTAACTCAATGTTTCTAGGAGTATGCTTCAGGTTCCCTAATGTACATATGTTTACAAAGAGGCATAAAAGAAAGATTTGTTAAGTTCCAGTTGTGTATAATTAATTGTCTTTCAACATGCGTTTTGGATTTGATTACATTTTTAATCTAATGATAGGAGCGTGCAATGTTACTGGACTGTTTGTACTCTTGAGTGGATCATGATTCATATCCACGTACTATGTGAAACATTAATTTTGTTTTTTAGGTTTGATATATCCATCATATACTTGCAGATGTGGATGGCAACAGTTTGATACTCTCCGCGAAACTTTCTCTTATTAACTCTGCTACTGAGCTTCCTTCAGATATTGCACAGATTCATCCTCATTCCATAGTCCATGTAAGAAGCTTGGCATGGTGATTTAATTCTCTCTTCATAGGGTGGTGTAACATTAGTCATCCTACTATTTCGTAGAAATAACTTCCCTTTTCTTGATAATCAGGGATATGTCTGCAACTCGATTGAAGGTGGCTGCTTTGTTCGTTTTCTTGGGAGGTTGACAGGATTCTCTCCTAAAAATAAAGTAAATTTTTAGGTTTTGCTGTTGGCTTACATGCTATTAGTAATCTGCTATCATGATGTTTGGCCTGATTTCTTGATTTCCTTGAAGGCTCTAGATGACCAAAGAACTGATATATCTGAAGCCTTCGACATCGGACAATCTGTCCGAAGTCATGTCGAAACTGTAAGTGGACATAATTTGGTTTAGTAGCTGTATATATTTGGAATCTTCCATACTTAGCTGTTGTTTGATCTGGTTGCTGTTACTTTCAGGTTAACAGTGACACAAACAGAATAACACTCTCCTTGAAGCAGTCATCTTGTTTTTCAACTGACACGTCCTTTATTCAGGGATATTTTATTCTGGAGGATAAGGTAACACATACATAGGTGTCTTCAGTTTCTTCGTTCTCTCCGAAAATTTTGATTTTAATTGTGCAAAGGGAAAGTTACTCAATGTCTTTCATGTGGTACTACCCTGTGATTTACATTGAGGATATAAGATTCTTACTCTGTGCCAGGGTGCTGGTTTGGCTGTATTATCACTAGCAATGTATTTATCGATTATGTATTTCCATCTGATTTTAATTTTTTGCCTATCTGCACCATCCAGTTCTGTATTATGTTCGCTTAAGTTGTTGTTAGTGTACATGTAATACTAATTGGTAGCAGTACTGATAATAGTCTAACTTCACGATGCAGATTGCTAAAATGCAAATGTCGGACTCCAAAAACACTGATTTCAAATGGGTGGAATCTTTTAATATAGGGAGTGTTGTTGAAGGAGTGATTCACGAGATCAAAGAATTTGGGGTTGTTCTTCGCTTTAAGCAGCAGACCGATGTTTTTGGTTTTATTACTCACTATCAGTGTAGGTTTTTTCTTTCCGACCCCTTGTTCATGCATTTGAATTTCATGTCTTACTTCTTGCTCTAATAAGTTTTGAGTTATTCTTTTCAGTAGGTGGAATGAGTATTGAAAAAGGGTCTATTGTGCGTGCTGTTGTTCTTGACATTAATAAGTCTGAGCGCCTTGTAGATTTGTCTCTCAGACCTGAGTTGGTTTGTCGGGTCAAAGAAGATGGTGGTGGTAACAAGGTCTCAAAAAAGGTAGTTCTTAACTTAAATCATTTAGAATCAGTTTTAATGGAAACTCGTTTAAGACTCCCACCCATGCATGATATCAAGGCCGAGTCGTTACAAACTCTTGTTATTACGTTTTTAATGTCTCGGGTTAATAGCTTCATTTACCTATATTAAGACAAAGATTAAAATGTTGAGTATTTTTAAACGGGAGATATGCAAACTTGATTTTTTTTAATTCCTGTAAGCATTTAATATGTTAGTGTGTCTGAAGAGAGATAAATCTGTTATGTTATCTTACCTATGTTATGTTGTGTTTATTGAAGTCCTGATGTTCATGTCTTTTGACTTCAGAAACGTAAGAGAGATAAATCTGTGGATATGGAGTTGCATCAGACTGTTAATGCAGTTGTAGAGCTCGTCAAAGAGAACTACTTGGTAAGTGCTTTCTTGTAGAAGTTTCTGACATTCTTATTCTTGGCAGAGCTTATGGGCTTATGATGCAATTCAACTGATTTTATGCTATCTGAACTTCATTATCATCGAATGTAGGTTCTCTCCATACCAGATTTTGATCATGCCATAGGTTATGCATCAATAGCTGACTACAATACACAGAAGCTTCCGAACAAGCATTTCGTGAATGGCCAAAGGTTTGCATATTTCCATAATTTCTGCCTGCAATTTATCTTTATAGATTCTTCTGTGATAGTGATGTTTTTTTCTCTGAATAAGAACAATGCATTCTTTTATAATGTTTGGTTATATGTTAGAGATGCTGATTGCGTGAGGTGTTCGTGGTTTTTATGTTACGCTTTTCGACTGACCTCTTTTATGCCTCTTCAAAAAGCCCATATATGTAGCATTTTGGGCTTCTATTTACAGTTAAACGTACTTTTTTCACCGGATATGAAGGCCCAATCTTTGATTTCATTTAACTTTATATTTGCGCTTAAAAGATATTGCATAACTAGTAACTTTTAGGGAGGTTATTGTTATCTGGTGCCACGGCCTCCATAGCTATATCTGCCTCGCCACATGTGTTGCCCCCCAAAATCACATATTTTATGTCTTCTTTTTTACATTTTGCTTGTTCAAAATGGGTAATAGTTTGAGAGGTTCTATTAAATGCAGTATGGTTGCCACTGTTGAGGATCTTCCTAGCTCATCTGCGACTGGGAGACTTCTATTGCTTCTGAAATCTCTGAAGGAGATTGTTGAGACTTCCAGCTCGAAAAGGGCCAAGAAAAAGTCCAGTTACAATGTTGGCTCACTTGTTGAGGCAGAGGTATATTGTTTGTTTCCGTACTATTTAAGGCATTGTTTTCCTTTTACATATTCTTTGGAAAATTATAGTTCTTTTTTATCCAGGTTACCGACATAAGGCCTCTTGAATTGCGTTTGAAGTTTGGAGTAAATTTCCATGGGAGAGTGCATATAACAGAGGTGAACATTTTTATTTTGGAGTCCAATAATTAACTGTCAGTCTGTCACTGCTATTTCACACGTATTAGATTCTAGCTTATGGTGTTGTACTGGATCTTGATCTTACATACTTGTGTAGGCCAGTGATGACCATATTGTGGCGGGTGCATTTAGTAAAATTAAAGTTGGGCAAGTACTGACGGCAAGAATTGTTGAAAAGCCTGATCCGTCAGATAAGAAGAGTAAAAAGACCCAATGGGAACTCTCCATTCGGCCATCATTGATTTCAGGTAATAATAATTATGGAATAAATATGTTCAACGTCAGTATTTTATGTTGAAAGAACTTTCTGTACGAATTTCCTATGGTTTCAAATATATATTTTTGTGATTCTTTTCCAGGACCCAAAGAAATAGATGACAAGCTGATGACTAAGGAGTCTGATTTTTCAATTGGAAAATGCATTACTGGGTATGTTGTAAAGGTGGACAGTGAATGGGTCTGGTTAACAGTGTCTCGTCATATGATGGCTAAGCTATTTATTCTAGACAGTGCGACTGAACCTTCTGAACTTTGTGATATCAAAAAGCGGTTTCCTGTTGGAAAAGGTGTGACTGGTCATATTTTAAGTGTTCACAAGGAGAAGAATTTAATACGCTTGATTTTGCACCCCTTATCAATTGTCTCCAAAGGAACTCTTGATACTGATGCTCTTGAGAATGTTAGCGAACATGTACATGAAGGTGATGTTCGTGCTGGTAGAATTTCAAAAATACTTCCAGGTGCTGGTGGGCTGCTTGTGCAAATCGGGCCTCATCTCTTTGGAAAGGTTCATTTTACTGAACTTACAGATTGCTGGATGCCAAACCCACTTCTTGGGTACCAGGAAGGGCAGATTGTCAAGTATAAGGTCCTAGAAATAGGGCCCTCTCTTAAGGGCACCACACACTTTGATTTGTCATTACGTTTGTCTTTACAAGATATTGAGACTCAGGGCACTTCGGAACTTCATACTGATATGTAAGTATCTAACTTTCAGTCATTTATATCAGTGCAGTTTAGATGGTTCAGTATTTTAGGTTCTGCACAAATCACATCTATGCTTACTAGTATAGATAAGTAATAAGGTATTACTGAAAATTCATGTCCATGAGAATTTTCTTTCTTGGTTTGCATACATTCTACAAGCATCTTTGATTGGACTGGTTGCAAGAATTATGAGCTTATGGAAAGCAAGAAATCTTTTTTCCGTGTTTCATTTGATCATGGATAATGGGATAGGGCGTAGATGAAAATGTTGCTCAAATTACCTAGGAGCTTCTGGAAAGCAAGAAATCTTGTTTCCTTGTTTCATTTGATCATGGATAATGGGATAGGGCGTAGATGTTTAGATTTTTGAGTCTCATCCATCATCAATTCACGTTGAAGTTCTGTTTTCTATAATTTGCTTATTAAGTCTTTGTTGATAATATAGTTTCATTATAATGTATTCCACTTTGGAAATAAGAGTCTCTGTGTTTTTGATTATTAGGGATTCTAACAAGCGGTTTGAAAGGATAGAGGAGCTTCATCCAAATATGGCTGTTCAGGTATGAGATAGAACTCTTCGATGGAACACTGTATAATATATAGACGTAGTATGTATTTATTTTCATTCTTGATGTGTCTGGATCTTTTATTAGGTAATTGACATAATAAAAGCACAGAAAGCAGTTAATTTTATGTGGGTGGTTTAAGCCTAAATAAACTCTGCTTAAAAACTTATTTCAAGTGGGTAATAATTGTAACAAATATCTGGAAGTATTAAAATTTACATAAACTATAGCGTTGCCATGTGCAGTTCAAATGTTGAAAACCCAAGAATTCCAGTTAACAATAGAATTCTGCAAGCCTGCGTGTATAAAATTTACTCATTTTGTTAAATCACTTGCAGCTCAACTTTAGTGACTAGTCAGACTATGTTATGATATTTAACAAGTACATTTTAAGTAATGATTGGTACCATGTTCCAATTCCATTTCTGGTTATATAATCTTTCCTCGAAAGGATTTTGGACGCTGATATAATTTTTTCTCTTGCAGGGCTATGTTAAGAATTTAATGCCGAAGGGTTGTTTTATTATGCTCTCCCGGAAGATAGATGCGAAAATTCTTCTCTCTAACTTGTCTGATGGTTTCATTGAAAACCCAGAGATGGAATTTCCGGTGGGGAAACTTGTAAATGGCAAGTAAGTAGGTTAAACACTAACATAGGAGTAATGATCTATTTGGTGATTTCCATTTCTAAAGAGATTATTATGTGCAGGGTGTTGTCTGTGGAACCTCTGTCCAAGAGAGTTGAAGTAAGCTTAAAGACAGGGTCTGCAAATAGGTCTTTGAAATCCGACGTGGGTGATTTTAAGAGTCTATGTGTTGGTGATGTTATCTCGGGCAGGATTAAGCGAGTTGAGACGTATGGTTTATTTATTACAATTGATCAGACGAACATGGTGAGTATGATTAATATAGCTTGCTATAGGTGCAGTGTTTTACTATCTCTTTGCTTTAGCTACTACTGAAGATACCTTAGAAAGTCTTTTATGTTTTTGCAATATGATACACCTTGTATGCTTGTTTATTTATGATACAAGGTGGTATCTTGATCTTTGCAATATAGGTTACTTGTGTCTGCACTGAATATATTCTGATATTCTATTTTATAAACGCTGGCTATTTTAGATTTGTGGAGTTGACTCAGGTATGCAGGATTTTATAGCCCTTGCTTTAATGTATCTTCATATACGTTCTGTAGGTTGGTTTGTGCCATAAATCAGAGCTAGCTGATGAACAGACTGAGAGCATTGGCAGCAAATATAGAGCTGGAGAGAAAGTTAAAGCAAAGATTCTGAAGGTAAACACATTTTGAGTCCTTGAATAATCCATGGTGCTCAGTAAATGTGGTAAGTTTGAGTTCTATTTTCTTCTGTTGGGTTGCTTCATTAGGTGGACCCTGAACAGCATCGGATATCACTTGGAATGAAGAATCTTATTGCTGTTGGTGATGTGAACGATGATGCCAGTGTTGACCTTATGTCAAACCAAGATTCCGGTGAAGCCACCGACAGCGATAGCGACTCCGATGGTTCTCAGACACTGCAAGAGAACGACATTCCTGACAACTTCTCTGTAGACGAAGATTGCACAAATGAAGTATACCCATTTATTATGGAATTAGAATCAGGGGATCCTGTTCTTCCATTAGAGGTTACTCTTGATGACGTAGATGACTCTAGATTAGATAACATCGAAAATGGAATGATGGAGCATGTTAATGATGAAGACTTCAATGCTGAGAAAAACAAGAGGCCCATGAGGAAAAAAGCGAAGGAAGAGAGGTCAGTTTGTTATATTATTTCACTAGGAATAAAAATAGTTACTTGGAAACTTTTAGCTAGTCTGACATTCAAACTCCATGCACAGGGAACTAGAAGTTAGTGCGGCGGAGCAAAGACTACTTGAGAAAGACATACCTAGGACTGCTGATGAATTTGAAAAATTTGTGAGAAGCTCACCAAATAGTAGCTTTGTCTGGATAAAGTACATGGCTTTTATGCTGTCTCTGGCTGATATTGAGAAGGCTCGCTCAATTGCTGAAAGGTGTGTTTATCTGAACATGAATCATATGCTGTTCACTTATATTTGGAGCTTTATATTCTAATCTTTACATGCTACGTGCTGCCTTATATTCACTGTCCTCACTAGTGCTGATGGCCTGCCTCTAACTTTATGTTGTTATATTCTAATCTTTACATGCTACTTTTATACTATATGTTTTTGCCTTATATTCACTGTCCTCACTAGTGCTGATGGCCTGCATCTAACTTTATGTTGTGAAAAGGGCTTTGAGAACGATAAACACCCGAGAAGAGGCTGAAAAGTTAAATGTTTGGGTGGCTTACTTCAATTTGGAAAATGAATACGGTAGTCCTCGTGAGGTAAGAGCGATGAACTGCTTTAGTGTACTCATTTAATTCATTGCATCTATAGTTTCTCAATATGTTCTATTTTGATGGATATTCTTTCAGGAGGCTGTTACAAAGATGTTTCAAAGAGCTCTTCAGTACTGTGATCCGAAAAAGGTTCATTTGGCGTTGTTAGGAATGTACGAAAGGACCGAACAGCATAAATTAGCAAACGACCTTCTTGATCAAATGTCAAAGAAGTTCAAACACTCTTGCAAGGTATATTTTGGAGATGTTAGTGTGTTATCTCTCTCCCAGAATGTGAAAATGATCTTTGTAGGTTTAAACTTGTTACGGATTTGTAGGTCTGGTTACGGCGAGTACAGAACTTACTTCAGCAGGGAAAAGATGGAATTCAAGGAATAGTCAAGCGTGCACTTCTTTGCCTCCCCCGTCATAAACATATTAAGTTCATCTCTCAATGTGCATTTCTTGAGTTTAAGTGCGGTGTGCCGGATAGAGGTCGATCCATGTTTGAGGAAATGCTGCGAGAATACCCCAAAAGATTAGACTTGTGGAGTGTCTACCTAGATCAGGTAAGTCCTTGTTCCATTATATATATGTTTACATCTTTTATGTAAATAATGTCCTAATATAACAATTTTATCACGAACAGGAGATTCGACTTGGAGATGTAGACCTGATACGTGCATTGTTTGAGAGAGCGACAAGCTTAAGTCTTCCAGCCAAAAAGATGAAGGTGCTCATTACATCATCCTACTCTGATTAATAATTTTCTGCTTTCTTTTGATTTAGGTATTCATGACTGTTTCTTTCTCATGCAGTTCTTATTTAAGAAGTATCTCGAATATGAGAAAACTTGTGGTGACGAAGAAAGGGTTGAATACGTGAAGGAGAAGGCTATGGAATTTGTGAAGAGTTCAGGCCCTTGAAGGGATGTTATGGACAACCTTTTCTTGGTAACACCTCATATATCATTCTTCAAAACAGTTGTGATCCACAATTTTGCAGTACTAATGCTGATAATAGAGTAGTAGCTATGTAGATTACTGTATTTTATTGAGGTTGATAATGGTCAAGCGAGGAAGTTGTATTCAGGAGGGCATGTCATTGACCAATTTGTACCAAGATAAGCAAAACATAATTGTGTCTCCTTTGCAAATCTTATTCAAATTCCAGATAATTTTGGAAGCTGAAGAGGAACGAAACGCCTCCATATTCATTTGCAGATTTGCATGTCCAAATTCAAGATAATGTTGAAAGCCGATAAAAACCGGACATTATAATTACCATATTTTGTAGGTTTAAAATATTCATCGACATTTCGACCACATGCTTTAACAAAAAGTTGTTAGAAAATATAGCCTTAACGAGGAATGGTGGACTCGGCCACCAGTGTTGTTATTTCCTCATTTAGCTACTGATATTAACTTCTTTTTCTGTTTTTTTAAACAGTACATTTATTAGCCATTATGAAATTTATTAGGCTGATTTATTACAACTTCTATGTACATGCACATGACCAGGCAGGATTAATATATATATTTTTTTTACATATCCTAAGCAGAGTAAACTCTGACGAGGAGGATGAAGCTGATGAAGAAACTTGCATATATGCCCAAGTTCTGTCTCAAAGATAACATTATGCCATCCGTGGGAAAGTGCCAGTTGCATAGCCAGGCCTCTGCTTGATTTGCTTGTTGACTTCTTTTTGAACGATTTTTGGGGACCATTGTTTTATTTTAGGTAAGACATTAGAAGTAAATCTAGGTCAGCTCTTATCTAGATATTTATATTAATACCTAAATTACTCTCTTGATTAATTTTGGATAATGATTAAGTTAAAGATAATTAGTAAGATTAAATTAATATATGGTTTTTTTGTTTTTTTTTTAAAGTAGAATTATCAATTTTGCTACTACAGCTGAGTAACAGCTACTTGACAGCAAAGCTGATGTGGCGGAGAGAGGTAAATATTTTCTAATTATGTAATTTAGAAGAAAAAAGAAAAAAAAGTTAATTCCTTAATTTTTACTGCCGTTAGATGTACCGACGGTTCAGATGGAAAACAAAAACCGAGAAAAGAATAAGTCAGATGTCTCCTATTCAGTTTCAAAAATGATACATTCAGTTTCTTATTCTTCTTCTTCCTAAAACAAATCTAGGGTTTCTTCGTCTTCCTAAAACAAAATCTTGGTATTCTGGTATAAGAAACCGCTCTCTTCAAATCTTCGAGTAGAAACAAGTTCTGTGATGGTAGTTCCATAGATCACTACCATTTTATCTCAAACTTACTAACACATGGTCATTACGAGATTGCGGAACCAACAATTAATGGTAAATAAACTTTTGCAACATAAGAAAGTTAGTAAGTGTACTCTTATGGAAATTTAAATCCTAATGATGTCATCTGTTCTGTCAAAGCAGGCGCAGACCCCTGGAATCGCGCCATGGCAATACTTTGTAGGAATCCATAATTTTGGAGCAACATTTGGATATCGCTTACATGAACCAAATCGAGCTTTCACTCCAACTGCCTCGCAGAGAGCTTCCAGCGAGGGATTTATACAAAGTCATAGTTAGATTCCCTAAGGATGTGTATTTTGTGTTTCTTTCATTTGGTTTGAGGTTCATTACGTGTATGCTCCTTTATCTACGAGGAGAATTAGATGCATTTTGATTGAATGAGAGAAAGAATAAAAGTGGTTATTCTTACACCAGCATTCTAAAACAAATTACAAGAAAATGGTCTGGAGTCTAGCAACAAGCTGACCTCCCACAAATATGTGGATCTGGTAATGCTGACATTATGTGTGGTGCAATGCTCCTAAGGCTGCTTTTTGTGGCTTTATATAGGTGATACGTTATGTCTTTGACCTGCAATTAAGTTGCTGGCTTTAAGCTAAACACAGACTGACCCACATAAACCATGTAAGGTATAAAATATACAAGAAGCTTAAGCCTGAAATAGAGCAACGATGAAACCAAACTTTTGGTCTGTGGAAAGCCATATCTCAAAAATTACATGCAAGTGGAAGATGACAGTATCATACAAGAGTATTTCCAAATTTCAGTTGCAGAACATCCGGGTTAAGGCATTCAGCAATTAACAAAAATGCTTGCTTGCACACTGCTAAAATTCTGATAATCCAAATTTGTGTATGTTCATAGTGTAATATTTATAAGTCAGAGATATGATATAAATATTTAGCTACGAGGGAGATTTGCACAACCTATTAATGCATCGATCACAAATCAGTTGTACCCATGTACAACCAAGATGCACATTCTTGATAAATGAAATGAAATAAAATTATTTATAGTGTTTGAGTGATTGGGTCTACCTCATTCTTCTTAGTTGTGGATTCCTTTGCCGCATCCAAGCACTATTAATCAACAAGATCAACGAGGAATCAAGCTATTTTTCCTTCCCTAGACATTTGATCTTCTCGCATGCTGCATCTAGTGAGGGAGAGTTGAGTATATCATCAAATTTAGCTTGAGCAGCATCTAGTGTCCCTGCATTTTCAACCGTGTTATCATACACACAGATTGCAGAGATGCATCTAGTTCCAAGCCTGGATATCGTTGTACATCCAAGATAAATTTGTCAATAAGTTGGCACATTGCTTCAAAAAAAAAAAAAAAAGTTGGCACAGAGTTTGCAAAACTTCAGTCTACCCAGTTTGAGTTTCACAGAAGTGAAAAACAAAACGTAAAACAGATTCCTAATACCTTAACTAAAATAGAATCCTAAGAGTTCATCAGATTACAAAACCTTCCTACTCACAACATCTTCTTAAACATTCACTAATTCTATTAACATGACTTGCTAGTTACTGCTAACCTCTGAGCACGACAGTCAAACCCTCCGATATGTTGAACAGTTAAATGTAAATAGTAGTAGTTGTCTTTTGTTGACTACTCATTTTAGCTCACTCATTCATTGCCGACAACACTCATTGGAGCCAGCCAACAACAACACTACGTGTTTTCTTTTGCTTTACCGATAACACTCATTGCAGCCAACAACAACACTCAAGACGTGTTTTTCTTTTGCTTTCCTTTCTTTTGCTTTCTTGTACTATATATGTTTACACTGATTGAATGAGAAATTATCCAGTTTATTGTTCACGAACCTTAAATATTTAACATGGTATCAGAGCGTCCACGGTAGAGTGAGTGCTTCTTATTTCCGATCGATCGTTATTCCGCTGTATTAAGGTTCGTCATATCCGTTTTTCATTTTTCGACTACCAAGTATTACTTACTTTTTTTTTTATCAATTGATTTGTTATAAATCTGTTTTTTGAACTCTTCGTTGAATCTTACTAAGTCTGTTTGATCTTTGAGTTCTTTGTTATTACTCGAGTTTGATTGTTATTACTCGAGTTTTGAATCTGTTTGTTTCAAATCCCCTTACTACCTTCCTGATGTGCTACAATTCAAGATAGCCATTAAAGTTTTACATACCTCTGTTCGTATACGAATATGTAATTAAAATTTAAAAGTAAGTGACCAGTACATTGAATACGGCAAGATTAGAGCATACAGATTCATCCTGGTTTTACTGCCTTACTATACTAATCTATTTATTGATTAGAGCATACAGATTTATTTAAACAAAAAAAAATAAAAAAATAAATCACTATAATCCTTGAGCTAATGAGGACGTGAATGGCCTTTTTTTTGTTACAAACCTTTTTTTATTGATTTCTTTATAATCAATTTAATTACCCTCTGTTTGATTTGTACTGTCAAAATTTGTGGAAAGTTTTTTTTGTTTACTGTCAATCCATTTGCAAATCTCATTCCAACGACTTTGCTAATTGTTCGAACCTTCTTTTGCAAAGTATCCTTCTTTGCAAAAGTACCCCCACCCACCCCTCTTTTTATTTGATTTTGATCGCGATAATGTCTGACGATAGACATTGCGTTTATTGTGGAAGCCATACACATTTTGTGGAAAAATGTTTCAAGAAAATTGGGTATCCAGAGTGGTGGGAAGCCTATAGAATTAAAATCAACCAAAATGGAGAAGATATATGTCCTTCGATGGTGGTGACAACAGCTGATACTCATTATTCTTCCGTTGTTGATTCTTATTCTTTGGTCAATCTGAACAGTTTTCATAAATCAAGTAAAGTTGATGTAGCTTTACTAACTACAAATTCTGAAAAAGATCATGGTTGGGTACTGGACTCCGGTGCCACTAATCACATGACATTTGAAGCATCTATCTTGAAGGATGTATGTGCACCTGAATACTCAACGGTTTATAATGCCAATGGCGTTCCATGTCCGGTTACCGCAGTTGGGAGAGTGGATTTAAATTCTTCCTTAACTTTGGAACATACTCTATTGATTCCTTCTCTTTCTAATAACCTTTTATCAGTATCACAAGTGACTGCACAATTAAATTGTGTGGTATTGATCTATTCGACCTTTTGTTTTCTCCAAGATCTCAATGACGGGAAGATAATTGGGCGTGGTACTAAGAAAGGAGGGTTGTATTACATAGATGATGTGTGTGAAGGACGGTCTTTGTTAACCAAAGGGTCCCCTCGTGCATATGAAGATCAAATATTATTATGGCATCACCGGTTGGGTCACGTTTCTTTTGGTTATTTACAACATTTATTTCCAACCTTATTTTCAACTTGCAAACCCTCTGATTTTAAATGCGAAACTTGCGTCTTAGCGAAGAGCCACCGTACTACTTATCCTGACAGTTTTAACAGAAGATTAGTTCCATTTGCTTTGGTTCACTCCGATGTTTGGGGACCTTGCCGAATTACTATTTCTTCAGGATTTAGTTGGTTTGTTCTATTTGTCGATGATTGCACTCGTATGACTTGGCTTTACTTGATGAAAAATAAAAGTGATGTAGCTGATATTTTCAAGTCTTTTCATGTCATGATTCAAACACAATTTTCCACCGTTATAAAGGTCCTTCGTTCTGATAATTGTGGAGAATATGTTAATGAAGTATTACAAGGTTATTTCCAGGAACATGGTTTAATTCATGAGACTACTTGTCCTTCTACTCCACAACAAAATGGTGTTGCAGAGAGGAAGAACAGGCAATTACTAGAGCTTGTTTGATTGGAGTAAACATGAGGCCACTTTTTTGGGAAGAAGCCATCACAAATGCAGTGTATCTCCTTAATCGTGTACCCACTAGTGTTTTGAAATTTCAAACACCTTTGGATAAATTGGCATCATTTGTGGCAATTCCTTCCCAGCTTAAACTTCCTCCACGAGTGTTTGGATGTGTTGCATATGTCCACATACAAAAACATTTGCGAAGCAAGCTGGACCCATGTTCTCTAAAGTGTGTATTCGTTGGTTATCATCCGTACCAAAAGGGTTACAGGTGTTATCATCCTTCTACTCGCAAATATTATGTTAGCATGGATGTTACCTTCTCTGAGCACGAGAAGTTTTACTCAACATATGATACATGTTCTCCTCTTCAGGGAGAGAGCAATATTGAAGAGTTGAATTGGATGGATTTATTTCCAACTAACAGTGAGATACATCTTTCTATCACAGAAGAAAGCTCAAGTAACCCTCAAGATTCTACCGATTTGGGCATGACTACTATGCAACCTCCGGAGACAATTCAAGAGGTCGAAACTCTTATCGTAGAAGACCCCTTCATTTCTTCAGCAGTACCTACACCAAATTATCCTCCCGCTGATGTACCTGAGGTAAGCGTCGAGGATTTGATTAATGTTGACAATAATTGTGAATTAACTGAGACAGATAGGTATGAATTGCCACAAAGGAGTAACCGTGGGGTGCCACCAGATCATTTTTCACCTGAACCGATAAAGAAGGTAAAATATCCCATTGCGGATTATATGTCTACTCATAGATCGTCAGAAGCTGGCAAAACATTTGTCAACCATATGGAAGATGTTACTATTCCTAAAAACGTACAAGAAGCATTATCTAACCCAAAATGGGCTGGCCCTATGGCAGAGGAGATGTCAGCATATAAGGAAAATGGTACATGGGATATAGTTTCACTACCAGAAGGGAAGAAACCAGTTGGTTGCAGGTGGGTATATGCTATCAAGCATAATCCAGATGTCTCTATTAATAAGTACAAAGCTAGACTCGTGGTTAAAGGATTTACCCAGACTTATGGCATTGATTATCAAGAAACGTTTGCTCCTGTTGCAAAAATCAATACCATTCGAGTATTGCTGTCTTTGGCAGCGAATTTAGGATGGCCACAACAACAATATGATGTAAAAATGCCTTTTTACATGGTGATTTAAAGGAAGAAGTCTACATGTCACTACCTCCAGGTTATAATGTTCCGAACAATACAAATGTGGTTTGTAAGATAAACAAGGCCTTATATGGTTTGAAGAAATCTCCCAGAGCTTGGTTTGGTAGATTTCATCTGGCAATGAAGAAATTTGGGTATACACAGAGTAACGTTGATCATACTCTGTTCCTAAAAAGGGTAGGTGACAAATTAACTGCGCTTATTATCTATGTGGATGATATGGTGGTAACAGGAAATGACCCAGAAGAGATGAGTAATCTGAAGAGGTGTTTGTATTCTGAGTTTGATGTGAAGGATTTGGGTGGACTTAAATACTTCTCGGGGATCGAAGTTTCACGATCTGAAAAGGGAATTTTCTTGTCTCAGCGAAAATATGTGATTGATCTATTGAAGGAAACCGGTATGCTTGGTTGCGAACCGATAGGGTCTCCTATGGAATAAAATCATGGTCTTGAAGAGTGTTCTGATCAAGTACCAACTGACAAAGGTCAATACCAAAGGTTAGTTGTCCGCTTAATTTATATTTCTCATACAAGACCTGATATTGCCTATGTTGTAAGCGTTGTAAGCATATTTATGCATAATCCGGGTCAACAACACATGGATGCAGTCATAAGGATACTGAGATATTTGAAGTCTGCACCAGGCAGAGGGTTGATGTTTTCAAAACATGGACATCTCAACGTATCAGGATACACGGACTCGGACTGGGGAGGCAAAGGCGATAGGAGAAGATCGACATCTGGGTATGTTACCTTCGTCGGGGGTAACTTAGTAACTTGGAAGTCTAAGAAACAACAAGTTGTTTCCTTGTCAAGTGATGAAGCAGAATATAGAGCAATGGTAAAAGGAATTTGTGAATTGTTTTGGTTGAAAAGGCTTATGGGAGAGCTTGGTTTCCTTTTTGATAAACCTATGAAGTTGTTTTGTGATAATCAGTCGGCAATCAAAATTGCAGAGAATCCAGTGCAACATGATCGAACGAAGCATGTGGAAATTGATAGGAACTTCATCTATGAGAAACTCGAAGAAAACATTATTGAAGTACCATATGTTCGTACAACACAACAATTGGCAGATATTCTCACTAAGGCAGTATCCAATAATATATTTAACGGTTCACTTGTCAAGTTGGGCATCTGTGATATATATGCACCACCTTGAGGGAGAGTGTTGAATAGTTAAATGTAAATAGTAGTGGTTGTCTTTTGTTGACTACTTTTTTTCTCACTCATTTCAGCTCACTCATTCATTGCCGACACACTCATTGGAGCCAGCCAACAACAACACTACGTGTTTTCTTTTGCTTTCCCGACAACACTCATTGCAGCCAACAACAACACTCAAGACGTGTTTTTCTTTTGCTTTCCTTTCTTTTGCTTTCTTGTACTATATATGTTTACACTGATTGAATGAGAAATTATCCAGTTTATTGTTCACGAACCTTAAGTATTTAACATGGTATCAGAGCGTCCACGGTAGAGTGAGTGCTTCTTATTTCCGATCGATCGTTATTCCGCTGTATTAAGGTTCGTCATATCCGTTTTTCATTTTTCGACTACCAAGTATTACTTACTTTTTTTTTATCAATTGATTTGTTATAAATCTGTTTTTTGAACTCTTCGTTGAATCTTACTAAGTCTGTTTGATCTTTGAGTTCTTTGTTATTACTCGAGTTTGATTGTTATTACTCGAGTTTTGAATCTGTTTGTTTCAAATCCCCTTACTACCTTCCTGATGTGCTACAATTCAAGATAGCCATTAAAGTTTTACATACCTCTGTTCGTATACGAATATGTAATTAAAATTTAAAAGTAAGTGACCAGTACATTGAATACGGCAAGATTAGAGCATACAGATTCATCCTGGTTTTATTGCCTTACTATACTAATCTATTTATTGATTAGAGCATACAGATTTATTTAAACAAAAAAAAAATAAAAAAATAAATCACTATAATCCTTGAGCTAATGAGGACGTGAATGGCCTTTTTTTTGTTACAAACCTTTTTTTATTGATTTCTTTATAATCAATTTGATTACCCTCTGTTTGATTTGTACCGTCAAAATTTGTGGAAAGTTTTTTTTTGTTTACTGTCAATCCATTTGAAAATCTCATTCCAACGACTTTGCTAATTGTTCGAACCTTCTTTTGCAAAGTATCCTTCTTTGCAAAAGTATCCCCACCCACCCCTCTTTTTATTTGATTTTGATCGCGATAATGTCTGACGATAGACATTGCGTTTATTGTGGAAGCCATACACATTTTGTGGAAAAATGTTTCAAGAAAATTGGGTATCCAGAGTGGTGGGAAGCCTATAGAATTAAAATCAACCAAAATGGAGAAGATATATGTCCTTCGATGGTGGTGACAACAGCTGATACTCATTATTCTTCCGTTGTTGATTCTTATTCTTTGGTCAATCTGAACAGTTTTTAGAAATCAAGTAAAGTTGATGTAGCTTTACTAACTACAAATTCTGAAAAAGATCATGGTTGGGTACTGGACTCCGGTGCCACTAATCACATGACATTTGAAGCATCTATCTTGAAGGATGTATGTGAACCTGAATACTCAACGGTTTATAATGCCAATGGCATTCCATGTCCGATTACCGCAGTTGGGAGAGTGGATTTAAATTCTTCCTTAACTTTGGAACATACTCTATTGATTCCTTCTCTTTCTAATAACCTTTTATCAGTATCACAAGTGACTGCACAATTAAATTGTGTGGTATTGATCTATTCGACCTTTTGTTTTCTCCAAGATCTCAATGACGGGAAGATAATTGGGCGTGGTACTAAGAAAGGAGGGTTGTATTACATAGATGATGTGTGTGAAGGACGGTCTTTGTTAACCAAAGGGTCCCCTCGTGCATATGAAGATCAAATATTATTATGGCATCACCGGTTGGGTCACGTTTCTTTTGGTTATTTACAACATTTATTTCCAACCTTATTTTCAACTTGCAAACCCTCTGATTTTAACTGCGAAACTTGCATCTTAGCGAAGAGCCACCGTACTACTTATCCTGACAGTTTTAGCAGAAGATTAGTTCCATTTGCTTTGGTTCACTCCGATGTTTGGGGACCTTGCCGAATTACTATTTCTTCAGGATTTCGTTGGTTTGTTCTATTTGTCGATGATTGCACTCGTATGACTTGGCTTTACTTGATGAAAAATAAAAGTGATGTAGCTGATATTTTCAAGTCTTTTCATGTCATGATTCAAACACAATTTTCCAATCAGCAAGGTTGGAAAAGCTCCTCAAGGTTGGCATTGCTTTATCTCTTTGAGTAGATCTCTATGTCTTTCAATTTCATCATCAATATACAATTCAAAACTACAACACATTCAATTTTTCAAGACCAAAACAGATAAATTAACAATCCAAATACAAACACATGTCAATATCATAATTACCTTGTTCACTTTCTTCCCCAACAACACCAACTTATGTTTCATACCATTATCGTTCTTTGCATCCACCCGCGCCTTACATTGCTTGAGAATTTCTTGTTGGAATCTTGCAACAATGAACAACACGTTAGATGTATCAAAAATAATATGTAAAGAACTAATGAAAAACAAATCTACCAAAACACCTTGATGAGGGCAGAATCACATGTTCAACAAGTTGCCCTTAACACATTAGTTTGCGGGTATACTCGAGTTGAGTAATGCTAAACCCCTCACAGCGAAGATGTGTCTAGGATAAAACTTCCCGATATAGCTCGTGTTAGCACAACGCAAGCTACCCAAACTTGAACTTAGCAACATGGATGGAAGTAAAACGTATGGAGAAACCCTAGAGCGAAAGAAGAATTTTCAGTGTTTTTGAAAACAAATTTTCGGGTTATATTTAAAGGAGAATATACTTGCAAATCAAGTTAGGTATTTGTTTTCTTAAAAAATAAGTTAAACACGTAAAAAGATTTTTTCCTTAAATAAAACTCTTAAGAAAATATTTTTAGAATTAATTCCTTAAAAAAAAAACTTGCAAAAATAAATTATACTCCCTCCGTCCTAAATTATTAGTCCGCTTTGACTAAGTCAAGATATTAAGTTGACCGGAGGAATGTACAAAATTGTCCCTATTAAATGCTATGTTATTACTAAAATTTAAAGGAGTATATGGAGCGTGTAAGAAAAATACATATTTGGTAATTTTATTATTTATAGAAATGTTTAAATAGAAGATAACAATAAAAATATTAATGGATTAATTTAGTAATTTTGTTTCTTATTGAGGAAGATATCATTTAAGATGTTTAAATAGAAGATAAAAATAAAAATATTTAAGGCTTTATTTAGTAGATTTGTTTCTTATTGAGGAAGATATCATGTAAGATTTTTGTTTGGTGATATTTAAAAATTATTTTCTAATTATAAAAATTGAAGGATATATTTGGGAGCTTGACTAAAAAATATGACTATAAACAGAAGCTGGCCAGTATTTTAGGACAAACAAAAATAGAATAGAGGACAGAAATTTTAGGACAGAGGGAGTATTAAATACGTGACTTGGTGAATGGTTTACGCGCACAAATATGGGTCGAAAAATGTTTACCCACCTGCTCCACCCACATTGTTTTACAACATATCCATAATAATATGGTTATATAGTGGAGCATCTCTTTAGTTTTCCACAATGTGGGACTAAATGTTCCATTCCATCCACTCAAAAAATGAGTGAGTATCCTTAAACCCTTAGGTCATTAGATCAAACCACACCAAGACCATAAATACTTTTATTAAAACTCATTTTCTCCAACAATCCCCCACATGAATTAAATCTCGGAAAACGGAAAAATCAGAGTAAGGAAAATACCATTTAGGAAAAGGTGTCCATGAGGTCTTGAACCCTTACTTAGTGAGAAGTTACCATAACTACTCGCTAAACAGTGAACCTAGTCTTGAACTGATAGCATTTGGTGCAATTCGCGACAACCACCACGCATGATATCCTTCTGGCATTGCTAAGTTCGTGTTGTTTTGTCCTATTTGGCCCTAGACATATCATGTTTCTCAGAATTCTCTAGAGAATTGTCTCAAATCTCATGGGAACTTCCACATTTAGATAAGTGAGTTCCATCAAGAGTGTTTACTGCTACGCCCCACTTCAATCTTAAATTGAAACTATGGAACTCATTAAGACTTATTTAAAAGTCATCCTTCACATGCAGTCACACTATCACATCAACTCCATAGGGAAGGGACAGAGAATGAAATTCTCCGATAGTGTTTACCTTTACCCACAATATATTAGTTGTCTCATTCGAAATTTTGATCTTGGGATCTCCAATCACCAAGGTTGAGTATTCTTCGTGGAAGGTTTAATTATTGAGCCTAAGCCCCATCCCCCTCGATGCTTTACTAACTATCTCTTTGGAAAAACCTTTCATCAAAGGGTCCGCGATATTCTCCTTGGACCTTGTCCAATCTATGGAAATAACGCCTGTTGAGATTAGTATTTTCAAAGAATCATGTCTTCTAAGCATATGTATAGACTTTCCATTGTAGAAGTTATTCTTTGCTCTACCTATCACAGTTTGATGTAACAATATATAGATATAGCAGGCACAGGCCTATGCCAGAGAGGAATATCTTCTAAAAAGTTTCTTTGCCATTCGGCCTCCTCTCCTGCTTTATCTAACACAATAAACTCCGACTCCATAGTGGAACGATCTATACATGTCTGTTTGGAACTCTTCCAAGATACAGACACGCCTGCTAGAGTGAAAACACATCCACTCGTAGACTTAGACTCCTCTGAGTCTGCTATCCAGTTTGCATCACAAAATCCCTCAAGGATGGCAGGATACCCTTCGTAATTCAAACAAAAGGTCATTGTGAACTTTAAGTACCTTAGCACTCTAATAAGTGCATCCCAATGCATCTTCCCTGGATTACAAGTATACCTGCTTAACCTACTCACATCATAAGCAATGTCTGGTCTCGTATAAATCATCAAATATATCAGACTTCCTATGACTCTCGAGTATTCAAGTTGGTTAACTCCTACACCCTTATTCTTCTTAAGATGACACTTAGAATCATAAGGAGTACACACAGGTTTCCAGTTAAACTAATTATATTTCTTAAGTATGGATTCAACATAATGAGACTGACTCAGACTATAGACATTAATTTTTTTTCTAATATTAATTCCTAATATGACATCAGCGGGGCCTAAGTCTTTTATGTCAAAGTTCTCATTCAACAGTTTCTTAGTGGAATTAATAACATCCATGTTTGTACCTAGTATAAGCATATCATCAACATACAAGCATACAATCACACATGCATCCTTGATAAGTTTAGTATAAACACACTTATCAGATTCATTAATTCTAAAACCACTAGAAATCATCACATGATCAAATTTCTCATGCCACTGTTTAGGTGCTTGTTTCAATCCACACAAAGATTTAACCAGTTTACAAACTTTCTTTTCACAACCTTTAACTACAAAGACCTCAGGTTGTTTCATATAAATTTCTTCATCTAACTCACCATTAAGAAACACTGTCTTTACATCCAATTGATGTATCTCTAGATTATGGACAAAAGTTATAGCAATTAACATCCTAATGGAGCTAATTCTACTCATTGGTGAATAGGTGTCAAAGAAATATATACCTTCTATTTGTCTGTAGCCTTTAGCTACTAGCCTAGCCTTGTATTTTTCAATAGTTCCATCTAAATTATGTTTTCTTTTGAAAATCCATTTGCAACCTATGGCCTTACACCCTGGAGGTAAATCTACAAGTTCAAAAGTACCGTTTTCTCGAAGGGAATCCATTTCACTAATGGAAGATTCTTTCCACCATGGAGCTTCTGGACAAGTCATGGCTTCTCTATAAGTCTGAGGATCAGACTCGCACTACACCATTTTAAGGGATTAGCAACCGTTGCGAATTTTATGTTGCTAATCCCCGTTGCTAATTTTTCGCAAGGGCATATAACTGTTGTGAATTTTGCAACCACCCCAGGAAGGTTGCGAATAACAACTGCACTTAGTTTAAGCATGTGAAGTACACGTGTGGTCGGGAACACCAGGACTGTTAAATACGCCCCGGTCAAACTTTGGTCAAGCCTTCTTTCTTTTTTTCCACCCTTCATCCTAAACTATATCCTGCCTTATCGATTTCATTCATCATTTTCTTCTCCGCCACAACCACAGAGGCACATACTCACTTTTTCCTCTCCTCTCCATCTCGATCTCCATCTGTGAAATCTTTCTTCTCTTCTTAATCTCTGAAATCTATCATCATGTAGAACTTCATCTCTCTTTCAGTTGTAAAACCAACAGCCAGGTATAATCTTTGACGTAACTTTTAGGGTTTAGAGATTTTGATATCTAGGGTTTCAGTTGTGATTTTTAGGGTTTAGAGACTTTGTTTCTAGGATTTAGAGATTTTGATTTAAGTTTATCAAATCCTAGGTTTTCATTTAAGTTTATCGAATTTAAGGTTTAATCTTTGATTTCAGTTTTTCAATTTCATTTGTCAATCTGTTTTTTTCGATTTTAGTTTTTTAATTTCTTTTCTCTTTCGGTTTAGGGTTTGATATGTGAAACTAATACGATTTTATTTTTCCATTTAGGGTTTGTCAAGGTGAACTGAAGTACTTTGGAGATCTGAAGAACATTGGGTTTCCGAGTTTGAAGATTAGAAGCAACGTGGAAGAAGAATTTGATGTGCTGGTGATTGTCATGGGTTTTATGCTAAAATTGAGTCAAGAGAAGAGATTTGAGCAGAGATAACTATGAAGATGAACCGATGAGTTAGTATATGATACAAGAGATGGGTTATGTGCTGAATTCGAGTTGAAAATGGAATTGGTTCTATATTGGTTCAGATCTGAAGCAGTGGTGGTTATAATGGTTTTTTGCACTGTGAGAAATGAAGATTATTGCTATTCAGGGGGGATGAATTGTAAGATGATGTTGCAGGTGCAGTGGTGATGGATTTTGGTTGTTGTCCTAGCCTGAGGATGTGCTAAAGAAGTTAATTGCTTGTCAGGAGAGGTGGTTGTTGATGGAAGAAGAACAGTGCACTAGGACTGTTGTATTACAGGGAAGAAAAGGTGGTTGGTGTTGCAAGAACTGGTACTGTGCAACATTAGTTGAGTTTTGAAGCTGCAAAATGGTTGTGAGCTGAGAAGAATGAGGCGGGAAAGAGCTACAGAATGAGATGGAAAACTGGTAGTTGGTATCAGGGACCATAACTTGGCTCAAGGCAGTGCAAATAAAGTGCTGGTGGTGATGATTTGATGTGACTGAGATTTGAAATAATTGAAGTTACAGAGTTATAAATGATGGGTTTGCTTGAGTTGTAAGGTATATTGTTTTTTGTTAAGCTGTTTTAGGGATTTTAGTCTATTTTCAATTTAGGGTTTAATTTATATTTTTTGGGTTGTAAATTTTATAAACTGATTTTATGGTTTGTTATTTATATTTCAGTTCATCTGAGTTTGAAGAAGAACTGGTCAGAGTTGGTTTAGGAAGAACCAAGAAGATAAATGTTTCTATGAAATTGTTTTGATTGTTTTGGTTGTCCTTTAATATTTTATCTCTGAAGTTGGATAATGTAGAAAAGGATAATACCAGGTCTTTTATTAATTTGTTATATGTTGAAATATCTCAACCCGTTTCAATAAGATCTATAACTAAGCATTAAGTTGGGTCTATCCTAATTAATCCTTGGCTTTTGAAAATTGTTTATTTTTGTACTTCATGTGTTACAAGAGTTTGTGAAGGAACCCAGGGCATCTATATGAGCTCTTTAGACACCGGGTTAAGGAAGATGGAAGCTTGCCTATGTTGGTAGTTATGATGTGTTTGAGTACCTCAACTTTGCTGACTTCGCAATGCGTGAGCCTTTAGGCACATAAGGCTGCTATTGTTGCAGAGAAATTTGCTCTTGATCCATGTCGGTTAGGGTGGATAATGATAGAGATTGTTTGCATCAGCAATATGTCATATACCACATTTCCGCTTACAGTGAGTGTATATTTTTCGTTCTGTTCCTATATTTCACCCTTAAGATCTGTGTTCAGTATTTTGGTCTCTAATACTTCTATGGTGGTAGTAGATGTGATTCTTCAGTTGATTGACAAGGCGGGAGAATTTGTCTTCTATTTTTTTCTTAAATTTCTTGTCATTCATTATTTTTCTGATGTTTATCTTCTCAGCCTTATGCAGCAGTGAAATCTAGAGAGTATCTCAACAAGCCTGCTATACATGAAATAATGGTCGAGGTGAGCAAATGAACTTTATTTGCTCAAGATTATAGGGTTTATCAAACAAAATGTCTATTTTTTTATGTAGTTATTTTCAGTTGTTTTTATTGTAAACCTAATGGGTATCTTGACTGGGAACCTTGGTGGAAATTTTGTTAGACGAAGGAATATCCCACAAGGACCTTGACCAAAGTAGATTTTTAACTAGCCGTGCCGTCTGCAAATTCCTTGGTGATCTTTTGGGTTCACTGGCCATTGAAAGCCTTTTTGTTGTTGCGGCCACAACAGAACGAAACCCACTTTTCAGCTTTCAGGGTGTCCAGAGTACATCAGATTCCATGGCACTTTCCCTTCTTAAAGAGCAACCTAGCTTGATTCACTTATACTTATGTAATTTATATATTCAGAGAAGGCTTTATTTGCGTCTAGTGATAATTTGGGTAGAACTTATTCTTTCAAAAGTTATAATTGGGATTGTAACAGCTGATTGTATCATAGGTTTGCAGCCGATAAGAAATATTGTTGAAAGGTTTAATGCATTCAGGTCTGCTTCCACTTTGTTTATCATTGTTCTTTTGTTGCTTACTATTTTAGCTCTTCTTAACTTCTTATAGCTCTATGTTGGTAAATTAATAGTTCAAATGTATCATCATTCCATAATGTATCATTTCATTAGTTTAGTTATTTACTCCTTTTATTTTCAGCGTAGCATAGATTTAGTTCATCATAATTTTGGATTGAAGTTTCTGCCATTTTTCGTTTCATTTTCACCTCAATATTCGCATAGATTTGCATCTTATCATCTTTCTGTATTGAGTTTGTAGGTTTTGAAAATGTTACGTTATCTTTATCATATATAAGACTACTACTATAACATTTAGCACCAGTGGGATCTTTTGTTGTTTATAAATATTTTGGTTGTACATTATCTCATTCATTTGGTGCTAAAACTGTGAGTGTTTAGTGTTGTAGGGTGCTCGGGATTAGACCACTGCATTAGCCAAAAACAAAGAAGAAAGAAGGCAGATAAATTTTTCTTTTCATACTCTCGAGTAAGTATCCTTAAATACTCTGTGTATGTGTTTACATCTGTGGATTTAGGAAATTGTAATGAATGCTGGGTTGATATCTCACTTGACCCTAGTTGTATTTCTCTATGACCGAATTGATTGTCTAGTTAGTATTCATCAAGATTGTCTACTAGAAATCTCATTTTCAGTTGTTGAGACAATGGGTGAATGTTTGGAGTCGGGCCCATACTCTCCATGAGTATATGTATCCCACAAGAACAAGTCATACCTCATGTATTGTCTTACCCCGAACCGAAGATCCATTTTATATGAATGCAAGCATGATACAAATACTTCCGATATTTCGAGGGGTTGATTCTGAAAACTCCTATCATCATGTAAGAGAGTTTGAGAAAATTGAATAGCTCATAAGTTTGCATAAAGATTGTTTATTTTTTTCGAAATATAAGATGCTCAAAGACACAGTTGTTGCATATTTGCATTTATAGAAATTTTCATAATGTCTTTATGCCAAGTGATTTACAATTTGCTTCTTTCTTGACTTTATGTAGGAAATTTGGCCATACAGCGGCCACTACCTCCCCACAGAAGAAAATTTCAAATAATTTATCAGCTTCTTTGAGGAACATCATGTGGATCTCACCAATGTTAAGGTAATACTTGCTGCCACAGTCCTCATTACCCCAAATGATTCCCTCAAAGCTAATTTAATCTCCCTTTTGAACCATATGAACACTTTCTATATCTAATAAGCATGAATCGAAAGACTTACATTATTCATATTGTCTTCCCAGAGATGTGCAAATGATGAAGAATGCCTATCATCATTCAGAGTTACCGACAGTGAAGTTGATAGTAAGGAGGAAGTTACAGAGGGTTCATCATTCAAGCTCACAGTTTATATTGGCTGTGTATGAATGCTTTGGAGATCATTATGTCTCATGTGTTTCATGTTGGCTGCATGGAGTAGTGCACATTTGAAATATTTTCTCCCAGGTATCTAGTGAATGGGAGATAAGTGAACCTGAACTTTGGCCGTGTTTGTAATTACAGCCAAGAGGAAGTGAAAATCAAATGGAGGAAGGGGTTAATCAAGAATCCCAATGAATAAAAAATCAGGGTATGTATATTTCTTTGTCCCACCAAACAAATTTCTTTCCTTCAATTTATTATTGGGTCTTCTTCATTCATTATTATGAAATGTAATCTTTTATCTACCAGAGAACCCTTTCATTAATTTATATCTACTTATATGATGAATTGATTGATTGATGACCTACAATTATACAACCCAATGACTTGTTCCTAGCACAACCACATACTAAAATGATTGATGAATTTCACATACAGTTAAGGAAACAATAAATGCTCATTCAAGTTGAAATTTCCTCAACTTGCTGATGGGTTTGCCTGAATTTTGGAATTTTGTTTGTTCAAAATTCGATATGAGGCTATCCCTTGTGATCAGTTTGAATAGGCATTCAAGGTTCAAGGATTCTTCATTTGGTAGGTTTTAGATAATGTAATTAACTGAATTCATTTATATTTACAATTGGTTCGTGTTCCTTAGGCAGTTGAATTGTGGCTGGTTGATAAAGAAATCCTTCTCATTGAGAATTCCTTAGGTGGAAGCATACATCGTATTTATGATTTACTCCTTCAACATAGACTTCATGTTTTTGGTGAAATATAGTTGGCGGTTAATTATTTCCTTCTGGGACTGCCTGGCATAAGAAAGGAAGACCTGGAACGCGTCATAAGTCATCCACAGTTTAGTCTCATTTTCTTCTCTGCTCTTTCACGCATTTTATGTTGGGGTGTTATGAGTATGCTCTGAGAAGAGAGCAAACTAAGTGACCCTCTTTTTAATCTTCGGGCGAGAGCTTAGTGGTTAGTGGATTTTTGTCACCACAATACACATCCGTAGAATTAGGTTTTATAAAGTTCAGATTTGATTCTTTTCTTTGTTGCCCGATCTATTCTCATTTCTCCTTACCCAAACATGGGGTTGCTTAGTCCCAATTGGAATTCCAAATATCACCATATTTGTGCCTATTTCATATGTTTCTTAAGAGTTGAGGATTTTGGGTCTTAAAAACTTATCTTCTTTTATTGCTTGTAGGTACTTGCACAATGTGAAATTACACTTAGCAAGTCAGGTGTTGTCAGGGAAAGTGTAGATAATACCGCTGGTGCTGATCAGGTGATCTATTAACACATTTAAAAAAAATTGAACCTCTAGTGCATCTCCACCATAGTAAAGTAATTTAAATTCTAGAAATATTGGACCAGCATGTAGCCTCACAACAACTAAGAGATATTGGCGCAGTTGAAAGTGCTCGAGCTGCAGAAATATATGGGCTCAACATACTTGCAGAACGTATACAGGTAAGATTTTTCCCAACTTTTAATCTAACCTTCACAATTTCCAATATTTCTATCACCCATCAAACTTCCATCTTTATCCATATTTTATGGAATATGTATTACGAGTATTATTCAATGAACGTAACTGGTGACAAGATGAAGAGATATTAAGTGTATTAATTGTAGACCATTGTGTTATTAACTATTATATATCAATTCTCTATTTGGGAAGGTAGTTACCTTGTACATATTTGAGTATTACAGATCTTATTTAGTCCTATTTGGTTCACAAGAACTGCTACATGATTTTTCTAAACTCACAATTTGTTTCGCAGGATGACTGTGACAATATTTCTCGCTTTTTGATACTTACGAGAGAACCAATTTTTCCAAAAACTGATAGACCCTTAAGGTAAAGTTAGTATTTCTTTTCCAGTTTAGCTAATAATTTATCTGGCTGAATAAAATTAAGAAATACTATTTTCTTTCCAGACAAGCATTGTGTTTATGCTAGAAGAAGGTACTGGAGGTGACCAACGGTAGAGTAGGTCCCAAAAAATCTCATGTGAAGGTATGTTTTTGTCAGAATGCTCCATATCATTCAGTTTACCATTAATTTGTAAACTAACATTTGTTTTTGTTTTTTCTGTATGTACACTGATGAGGAGGATGAAGTACCCTCACTTGCAGACCGTCTTGCTGCATCTAACCTTGATTCTTCTCCAGATAAAGGTAATCTTGTCATAGCCTTTTAGCGTATCTCACCATCATCTGATTCCCATATTTCTTTTGATCTGTCCTTATTTTCATATGTTTCGTTCCCATTTATGTAGAAACTGAGAAGGATGCAACAATACCAGTAAAGAAGAAAGCGGTACCCAAAAGAGCTTCTGCAGCCCAGAAAAAGACAATCTCTGAGTTTAGTTCCGATGATGAGAAGATAGAAACCATTTCAGAGGAGAAAGGATCCGATGGTGACTTTGAGACACCTGCGGCGCTAAAAGGTGAAAAGAAGCCATCTGCGGTGAGAACCATTTCTTACCCCTATCTTTAATCAATTAAAGTTTTTGTATCCATTTTTTTTAGTTTCTGTAATATTTTTTATTGAATCAAATTTTGTGTGCTAGTTCATTACTGCATCGACGATTTTCAATATCGTAAGTATATTTTACTTTACAGGTTTGATATTAGTGCATCTGCACTATGTCGTTTATTTTGATTTATAGACCCCTTCAACTGTTACAGTCTCTTAATTTTTGTAGAATGGTTGTTGGTTTCAGTGTTTGCTCATTTAAATTTGTTTACTCATCTCAGGTCTGGAGACAACAAGCTTCCTTTGGTGAGCAAACAGAAATCACAAGTGGATATATGAAACTTTTCTTATCGGAGATGCTAAGGTCAGTGGACTTGAAATGAATTAATCTAATTTCTCATTAGAATTAGATTCAACCCAACTTGGGAATGTTTTAACTTTCTATGAACTAAACATAGCAACTAAGTTTCTACGTGTACACTAGTTTGTTGTGATACTTTGTATACATTTGTATCAAATACTCAATACTTTTTGTTAACTTCAATTGAATTAAGAATCCTTTCTTCATCATATAAAATACAGTTTTGTATGTCCACTGAATGAATGACATTATAGTTTATATATCTCTGTAGAGATGATGAATATTAGGAACTGGGTACCGCAGGGGGTAAATTTTAGGGAAATGGATTTCGACCAGGTAAATGAAGACTTGACCCTTTTTTTTCATGTTGTGAAATATTGGCAACGACGCTTAAATGTTGCTAAATTAGAATCATAACCAATAACATTTAGTTCTGGGTAGGGGTATTCCTGTAATTAGAAATAGATTAGCAATGACAGACCTTGGTTGTGAATAAACAAAGTCACAACGGCACGGTACGTTACGAATCTTCGTTGCTGGCCAAGATTCGCAACAGAGCTTATGTCGTTGCGAAAAAAATACAACACCGTGTTTTGGAACGACGATCTGCTGTTACGACCCTAGCCAGCAACGGCCAGGGTCCGTTGCTAATCCCTAAAAATGGTGTAGTGTCGGCTAGGTATGTAATGCAACCAAGATAGGTTTTCTTAGTTTTAGCCCTTTTACCTCTTCTAGGTTCTACTTCTGGTTCATCTTACTCTAAAGGTAATGACTGACTAGTTGAAGGCACATCCAGGGGATCATCAATACATCTCTTACGAGAGTCACGTTTCAAAGGAAAAACATTTTCAAAAAACTCATCATCCCAAGACTCCATGATAGTATTCGACCATATGTCAGAAATTTCATAACTCACAACCATAAATCTATGAACACTAGAATGATCAAGATACCATATAAAAACACAATCAACGGTTTTGGGTCCTATTTATTTTTCTTAGGAGGAGGAATGCCCACCTTTTCCAAGCACCCCCATACTTTGAAGTAATCATAAGATGGTTGTCTACCTTTTCATAACTCATATGGAGTTTTATCTGATCCTTTAAAGGGTACTCTGTTCAGGATGTAATTGGCGGATAGGATAGCCTCCCCCCCACAAATTCGAAGGTAATACTGAACTAATCAACATTGCATTCATCATATCCTTAAGGGTACGGTTCTTACGTTCAGCTACACCATTGGATTATGGTGCATAAGGGGCTATAATCTCATGTATTATGCCATGTTCTTCACAGAGATCTCCTACGGGAATTTCATACTCACCACCACGGTCAGACCTAATAGTTTTAATGGTAGTATTCAATTGGTTTTCGACCCCACTTTTATATATATTAAAGGCTTCTAAGGCATCATCCATTCCTCTAAGTAAGTAAACATGGAAGTACCTCGTACAATCATCTATAAAAGTAATAAACCATTTCTTACCACCTCTTGTTTGAACTGACTTCATATCAACTATGTTTGAGTAGATTAAGTCTAAGGGTTTAGAGTTTCTCTGGACATTCTTATTGAATAATTTATTATCATACTTAGATTCTACGCAAATCTCACACTTATGATTTTTATCTAAAGTGAATTTTGGTATGAAACCTACGCTAGCCAATTGATGCATTGATTTATAGTTTACATGACCAAGTCTACCAGGCCAAACGTTCAATGACACATACATGTAAGCAGAAGAATCATTCAATTTCAATTCAGGACAGGTTACATTAAGTTTATATAGACCCCCAGTCTTATAACCCTTACCCACATAATCATTTCCCTTAGTTACTGTAAGTTTTTCAGACTCAATTGTAACTTTAAAAAACTTATCATCTAAAACAGAACAAGAAACAAGATTTTTGCAGATGTCTGGAACATGAAGAACTTCATTCAATGTGAGATTTTTTCCAGATGTGAGCTTCAGACTAACCTTTCCTTTTCCCGCAACCTCTGATGCAGATGAGTTACCCATATAGAGTTTCTCGCCTTCCCTTACCCTCTGGTATGAGGTGAACAGGTCTCTATTAACACAAACATCTTGGTAGCTCCAGAGTCTACCCACCAATCCATCACATTGGTCACCAAGTTAACTTCATACACCACAACAGAAAACTCGTCTTTGTTCATCTCAACCAAGTTAGCATTATTCTTCTTATCCTTACATTGTCTATAGTGAACTACCATATGACCTCATCTCAAAATTGTCTTGCCATTCTACAGATTCTTCCTCATCTATAGAAGCTAAGGGAATCCCATTTTATGATACTTGCTCCGAAGGTGGAATCTGAAGTTTTGGAAATTCTTGTGAATTAAATGTGGTATCTGAGGCCCAATGCATGGGATTCATGTGCTCGCTGAAGAGAGGGTGACTTACTCATCCTAGGAGATGATGATTCTTGAGTAATATGATCTGATGAGATGTCCTTCTCACTTTGACTAGTTGTGGTCTCTCTGTTTCTCATAGGGGTCCTGAAAGAGAATGTGACATAAGTTTAACCAAACGAGTAGATTAACCAATATGACAAAAAAATACATGGAATACTAGAGAGGACGCTACATAAGTTTAACGAAACAAGATTATTTATGAAGTTCAAAATAACTACTTCGATCCTTAATGGACATGTCCAAAACCTGTATCTGCAAATAATCAAGCTCAACACATGAGAGTAAGATTAAAGTGAGGTAAGTCTTGAATGAAGAAGATCCCAAAGCTTGACTGGGCGTGGGGAAAGAATGCAGGCTTAGATTGCATAAAAATAAAAACAAATTATTATTTTTACGTAACTTGGGGATCTAGGTGTTAAAAATATAGAATGGGAAAAACGATCACCAAATGATGGATGCAACATGAAACACTCTTGCACAAACAACTGATATTGCTAACCAAATTTAGAAAGATATTAAACCTCACTGGATGAAGCAATGGCATCATTCACTAATTTTTCCCGTATAGACTTCACCTATGAACAAAAGTTAATTCTAAAGTTTAATTTAAAACCGAATGAGTGAAATTTCCAAATACCTGTTAGGAAGCTTTGCTGCTTCTTCACATTTTAGAAGCTCTGTGGATAGGCCATCCAGGGTTAACAGCTCATCATGTGTGCCCATTTATACAAGTTGACCCTCCTCCATGACTACTATATAGTCAACATTCTTTATAAAGATAAGTTGTTGAGCTATTATTATAGTTGAGCGTCCCAACATGAGGACATCCAGAGCCTCTTGAATAACCTTTTCTACTTCGAAATCAAGACCACCAGTAACCTCATCAAGCAGAAGAATAGACGGGTTTGAAAGCACTTCCCTAGCAACAAATAACTTTATCTTATGTTCTTCCGTCAATGCCAAACCGTCTCTACCAATCTGAAATGCATAAATGATGAGAAACCCTAAGAAGACATCTGAATTCAAAACATACACAAGTGATAAAAACACCTATTATTCATATAGGTATTCACCTGTGTTTCGTATCCTTGCTCAAGAGAGATAATGAATGAATGTGCATGTGCTATTTTAGCTACAAGCCTAGCCTTGTATTTTTCAATAGTTCCACCTATCTTACGTTTTCTTTTGAAAATCCATTTACAACCTATGGCCTTACACCCTGGAGGTAAATCTACAAGTTCAAAAGTACAATTTTCTCGAAGGTAATCCATTTCACTAATGGAATCTTCTTTCCACCATGGAGCTTCTGGACAAGTTATGAATTCTTTATAAGTCTGAGGATCAGATTCGGTGAGGTATGTAATGCAACCAGGATAGGTTTTATTAGTTTTAGCCCTTTTACCTCTTTAAGGTTCTACTTCTGGTTCATCTTCCTCTAAAGGTAATGACTGACTAGTTGAAGGCACGTCTAGGAGATCATCAATATATCTCTTATGAGAGTCACGTTTCAAAGGAAAAACATTCTCAAAAAACTCATCATCCTAAGACTCCATGATAGTATTCAACCCTATATCAGAAATTTTATACCTCACAACCATAAACCTATGAGCACTAGAATGCTTAGGATCCCCTATAAAAACACAATCAACGGTTTTGGATCCTATCTTATTTTTCTTAGGAGGAGGGATCCCCACCTTTTTCAATCACCCCTACACTTTGAAGTAATCATAAGATGGTTGTCTACCTTCCCATAACACATATGGAGTTTTATCTGATCTTTTAAAGGGTACTCTGTTCAGGATGTAATTGGCGGACAGGATAGCCTCCCCCCCACAAATTTGAACGTAATCCTTAACTAATCAACATGGAATTCATCATATCCTCAAGGGTATGGTTCTTACGTTTAGCTACACCATTGGATTAAGGTGAATAAGGGGCTGTAGTCTCATGTATTATTCTAGGTTCTTCACAGAAATCTCCAACAAGAATTTCATACTCACCACCACGATCAGACCTAATAGTTTTAATGGTAGTATTCAATTGGTTTTCGACTTCACTTTTATATATCTTAAAGGCTTCTAAGGCATCATCCTTTCCTCTAAGTAAGTAAACATGGCAGTACCTCGTACAATCATCTATAAAAGTAATAAACCATTTCTTACCACCTTTTGTTTGAACTGACTTCATATCAACAAGGTCTAAGTGGATTAAGTTTAAGGGTTTAGAGATTCTCTGAACATTCTTATTGAATGATTTCTTAGCATACTTTGATTCTACGCAAATCTCACACTTATGATTTTTATCTAAAGTGAATTTTGGTATGCAGCCTACACTAGCCAATTTATGCATTGATTTATAGTTTACATGACCAAGTCTACCATGCCAAATGTTCAATGACACACACATGTAAGCAGAAGAATCATTCAATTTCAATTCAGGACAGGTTACATTAAGTTTATATAGACCCCCAGTCTTATAACCCTTACCCACATAATCATTGCCCTTAGTTACTATAAGTTTTCCAGACTCAATTGTAACTTTAAAACCCTTATCATCTAAAATAGAACAATAAATAAGATTTTTGCAGATATATGATGTAGATGAAGAACTTTATTCAATATGAGAGTCTTTCCAGATGTGAGCTTCAGACCGACCTTTCCTTTTCCGGTAACCTCCGATGTAGATGAGTTACCCATATAGAGTTTCTCGCCTTCCCGTACCCTCTGGTTCTAGGTGAACAAGTCTCTGTTCCCACAAACATACTTGGTAGCTCCAGAGTCTACCCACCAATCCATCACATTGGTCACCAAGTTAACTTCAGACACCATACCAGAAAACTCGTCTTTGTTCTTCTCAACCAAGTTATCATTATTCTTCTTATCCTTACGTTGTCTACAGTGAACTTCCATATGACCAGTATTTCCATATACCCAACAATGACCTTTAATTTTAGTAATTCCAGGATATGATTTACGAAACATACCTTTCTTGTTAGGTCCTTACTTCGTGTTACGATAGTTGTTGTCACCTTTTCCAGCTTTGGATGACTCGTGTACAGACATATGATCTTTGTTCTCCATGTCCCTTATAGATGACACGTTCTTGTCTTTGGTGCACAATATCTCTTCCACTTGAATCTTCTTTCCCAATTCAACCATGTTGATCTTGCCAGTTTCATGTCTCAGCTTTTTCTTGTACTCCAACCAAGAAGATGATAACTTCTCAATCACCGCAGACACTTAAAAAGTCTCATCAATGACCATACCTTCGGCAACAATCTCGTTAATTATTTGTTGAAATTCGAGGAATTGGTCAACAACGGACTTATCATTCGTCATCTTGAACTCCATAAACTTTGCCACCAGAAATTTCTTGCTTCCTGCAGTCTCAGCTTGGTACTTTTCTTCTAACGCAGTCCACAACTCATAAGCAGTCAAGTTCTCTTTAGCATTGTAAAAATCATACATCGCATCTTCCAAACCATTCATGATATGATTTTTAACCAGAAAATTAGACCTCGGGTTAATATTGACCTCCTCCTTAGTTAAATTTTCAGCATTGTACAAGTCATCACCTGGAACCAATACATAGTTCAGTTCATGATGGCTCGGATAAAACAGCATGTTGGATTGCCATATCTTGAAACCATTTCCGTTAAACTTTTGTGGTCTTTCTACGTCATTATTTCCCATTGTTACAAGGAATTATAATGTGTTAAAATTGTTGGAATCTTGCAACAATGAACAACACGTTAGATGTATCAAAAATAATATGTAAAGAACTAATCCAAAACAACTCTACCAAAACACCTTGATGAGGACAGAATCACATGTTCAACAAGTTTACCTTAACAAATTAGTTCGCAGGTATACTTGAGTTGAGTAATGCTAAACCCCTCACATCGAAGATGTGTTCAGGATAAGACTGCCCGATATAGCTCGTGTTAGCATAACGCAATCTACCCGAACTTGAACTTAGCAACAGGGATGGAAGTAAAACGTATGGAGAAACCCTAGAGCGAAAGAAGAATTTTCGGTGTTTTTGAAACAAATTTTCGAGTTATATTTATAGGATAAGATACTTGCAAATCAAGTTAGGTATTTGTTTTCTTCAAAAACAAGTTAAACACGTAAAAAGAATTTTTCCTTAAATAAAACTCTTAATAAAATATTTTTAGAATTAATTCCTTAAAGAAAAAACTTGCAAAAATAAATTCTATTAAATACGTGACTTGGTGCATGGTTTACGCGCACAAATATGGGTCGAAAAATGTTTACCCACCTGCTACACCCACATTGTTTTACAACATATTCATAATAATATGGTTATATAGTGGAGCATCTCTTTAGTTTTCCACAATGTGGGACTAAAGGTTCCATTTCGTTCACTCAAAAAATGAGCGAGTATCCTTAGACCCTTAGGTCATTAGATCAAACCACACCAAGACCATAAATACTTTTATTTAAACTCATTTCTCCAACATTTCTCACTATACCTTTTTCATTCCTTTCTAAACACCAACAACTTCCTCCAATCTTTTGTATGTGGCTTCTCATTTAAGAATACATCAATAATTTTATCACAGAAAACTGAGTAATTGTATACCCTTCAGCTACTTCTACCTCACTTTGTTCAATTTCAATAGTACCAACTACACTATTCACTTGAGTAGGACCTGGAAAAAACACAATCAACCGATTATGACTTAGTGAGTTGAAATGACCGAGTTGTAAAACCTTAACTGAAATTAGAAATTAAGAGAGTGGGGGTAATTACTTGATTGAGCTTTGAAGCGGTGATTTCTTCTTCTACTACTTCCTCCATTTTTCGTTGAGACGTGGATTTTGGTGGGAAATTTGGTCAAAATTTTAGAGATTTCTCCATGGGAGGAGAAGTTATTAGAAGGGAGAAGAGAGGGTTTCGTGGATATTGAAAAATATAAGCCTGTGGAATAATAATAACTCATGGTTTGTTTACTGGGGGAGCCTGAGATAAAGAGGTTTTAGACAGTGAGTCTTGAGAGAGAGATAGATGATGAAGAAGAAGAAGGATATATCTGACGATGACAGACTTATATCAAATTTGATGGTTCCAAATCTTAGTCGTTGGATTTTTTTGTTTTGATGTTTACCTTATCCTAAACGCATAGAGACTTGGGATCATGAGAGAATACTAGACATTTAATTACTTCAGTTGGGTACCCGGAAATGGTCGCCATCGGAAAGTTGCTGAAACATAGACTCGCCGTCATGTTGAAAATAAAATGTAGTCAAAAAGAAAAATGTATGGCTAGATGGAAATAATAATGGTTTCTTTATTTCCCGCCCTCCATTTTTCTTATAGTGAAAAATACTATAATCTCCCTACTATATGGGTTCAACATATAGAAACCCCACAAAATGGATCCTTCATTGTCAACTCCATACTTTAATAAAATACTATTACTAGGCCTAAAATGTCAAATTTTCTTCAGATCTGGCCCATAATTAATTATTATGAATTTTTGTTGTTCTTTACTAGATGCTTCGATTTGATGAAATTTAGCAGTGGAAGATATGCCATCTGTGAAGCACACATGTGCAGGAGGAGAAAGAACAATTTAATGAAATGAGATTTAGGTTTCTCTTAGAAACAATGTATGGCCTGATGAGAGACTCATGCTGCAGTGATAAGTTTTGGTAAATTATGGTTGGCCTTGGATCATTGCATGACTGTTATGCTCATTTTTTACAGGGGTTGGGAACCAGTATGTCCAAGGAAGGTAATGAGTAATTTTTGGACCTTGGGAAGCATAAGAAGGATTTTATGTGGGTGGATGAACAGGATGGCGAGGCTATCGAAATGGCTTTTAGCAAAAAGAAGATTGAGGCCAGAAATAGTTGGCTCAAACAATATGAGGTGACACATCAGTTGAACTCATGCTTAAACCTCACAGAGAACTCATTGTTTATGGCATATCATCATAATTTATAGGTTGTATGCGAGATGATGAGTACCTGAGATTTCATTTACCTTTTAAATTCTTGTGCTTTTGGAGAATAAGTTTGTTATAATTCTAGGTTCAGAAGCTTGTCGTTATTATTTTATTTTTTTAAATAAATATTTTCCACTATAGGATACTGCATATAAATAGGTTCTTATTTATTATCATATAGTGATAAGCCTGCGGATTTCGTATTTACATTCATAAGAGGGTTCAGGGAGAAAAAGTAGTTACATAGATAGGATAATTGTTGTTTACCTTCTAGTTACACAAGCTAAGTGGATGTGTAACTAGAAGTTAGATAAGATAAATAGATGTGTAATTTATAGTTACACATGCTAATTAGATGTGTAACTTTTACTTACACATACTGATTGAATGTGTAACTTCTGGTTACATAGATTTTACTTACATATAGTAATGGTTGTTACTAATTGAAAATGTTGCATTATTTTCATTCTGAAATGTGTATATAATATGTGAATGATTGTATAATATGAAACGTGTATCTAATCGATAGTTGTTCATTGTGCTTTACTTGTCAGTTCATAGCTTTGTGATGGTGAAAGTTGTAGCCGATAGTGGTGCGGATGGTAGTACTACTGGAGGTGTGGAAAAATAACTAGAGGTGTCATATTAATTTGTGGTGGTGGAATTTCAAAGTGTTGCAACTATTCTATTGAGTTTTGTAATTCTAGGAGGTGTTGGTGGTGGAGGTGCAACTTTTAGAGGAGGATATGGAGCCAATGGTGGTGCTGGAAAATATAAGTGTAGTCAAATTTGTTTAACTCCCATTAAACCATGAACTAATAATTTGTTTTCCACCGTGCTTTAATTTACCTAGGCTTGAAAGTTCATGACAAATTGCAATATGACATATGCATTGATTAATGTTTGTGAAATGATCAGAAGAAGTTCCCTGTACAATAGATAATTATTGACTGAAATTGTATATAATTGTAGATGGGGAAAAACGATTTGCTGGTTTTTAAGGAATTGAGGAGACGACCGTATGGAGGAGACTCCTTGAACCGAGCAAAATGTTCAATCTCACACAGATGCACTGCAAGAAGGGAGTGCTTTGAATTCGAGAGATCAATCTGTAGTACTCCAGCCTAAACCAAAACAATGGCCGTTCCGGAGTAAATTCGGTCACAAGAGAGGATGGGTTGATCTGTAGGAGGGAAGATGAGAAATGTGTGGAATCAATGGTAATCAAAGATTGTAGGTGTGTTGTGAATTCTTAATATGATAAGTTCTGAATGATTGAAATTGCTCAGTTGAGAGTAATTGATGAGTTGATGATCCCATGATGTCAATGATACGTGAGATTCTCGTCGTTGTTGACGTTGTTGTTTCAATCATGATTCAGAGACTTATTTATATTGTTGTAATTGTAGACACCATGATCCCATGAAGTGTGACAGTTGATGGAATCAAAGAGTGGAGAGATGGAAATAGTGTTTGAAACCAGTTTCTCATCATGCGGAAACTCGGTTGATTTTCCACCCACTACTTTTTTAACTCCTTCAACTGATTGCAGGACTTGCTCACATTCCATCGTGTGTTTGAACACACGTGCCTTAGACCGCCAGGCCAAAACCCTAGTTGATATCCCCCAAAGTGACACGATTGACGTCTCGTGGTTAGTTTAGTCAGTTGCTGACTTCGTGATATAATGGGACGATGAGTCCATGTATTTACTGAGTTGAACATGATTTTGTAAAAATATCCTGAAACTCATGGATTGAACGTGGACATGATCCTAACGTTGATAGTTGAGGCGAGCAAGTATTGCTCATTCGATGATTTGCTGAATATTGATAGTTGGACCAATATTCTCTGATTTGAGCAAGTATTGCTTATCTGAGCAAATGTTGCTCATCTGATGAATTATTGGAAGCGTGACCAAAATAAAATATTAATTAAAATACTGGTAGTTGAACCGAGTGTAATTAATAAGAATATTGATCATGAGATCGTCATAAATTTATTAGTGTTTGAATCTAGAATTATAATCCTTGGACTCAAAAACCTTAATTTGATCAATTGATGACCACTTCATGGCTTGTTAGGAATTGAACCATGTAACGAAGGAAGGATTGGTTTCATGAGACCGTGGGTCAATCATGTAACACCCATATGCTCACGTGAGCAAACATCAAGACCTCTTGAAGAGTTGATGACTTGTTGATGAAAGAATGATTAAATGCTGGTTTAATCATTTATTCGAATTACTGTTGTGTTCAGTATGAGGTGATAAAACCTAATTAGTTATGAAGAAGTGGAGGACCGAACAAGGGGTCATGAAACCTGCCCTGGGTGGTCACGGGATCAAGTGTTGATCGTTCCATGAAGTTCCAAGTCGTTTGGAAGAGTCTTGGACCTAATACGTGCAATTGCGCAAATTAGGTCAAATTGTGAACATATGTAAGACCGGCTTATTGAGAGCCAAAGATACAACCTTGGTCGGTCAAAGTAACATGCTCATGTCCCCAAAGTTTTTGTATCTCAGTTCTGAGAATTTTGATATTTTCAAATGTGCGTTTGAGAAAACATTTTAGAAAATATGAAGAAACTAGGGTTTTTTGATAAAACCGTCAAAACTTCATGAGATGAAGGAAAAATAATAAAAAAGTGAAAGAATTATGAAGTGTGGGACCATCCATGGCCAAGGCATGTCCGGGCGGCCAAGGGGCCAATCCCACACGTTTTTCCAAAATTTTCATAATAGTTTCATGGTTTTAGGGAAATATGATAAAATCAAGGAGTTTTGCTAAAATTAAAGAGTTTTGTTCAAATCAAGGAGTTTCCATGAGATGAAGGAAACATAAAAAGTAATAATAAAAAATAAGGGACGTGTGGGCGCGTGGGGCCGGCTTGGAGCATGGTTGGCCCGCTAGGGCCCGGTCCCATGCGTTTTCCCTAATTTTATGTATTATTTCACAATTTAAAGAAAATTTCATAATTTGAAGGAAATATCATGAAATCAAGGAATTTCATGGGATTATGAAAACGTGAAAAATATAATAATAATAAAGAGGGACATGTGGAGCCATCTAGGGTTTGACCGACCGACTATGGCCCGTGCACGCGGGTTTTCCTAATTTTATATTATTTTTCATAGGACCAAGGAAATATCATGAGATTAAGGAGTTTTCGTGAAATTAGGGAAATAATAATAAAATAATGAGGAACCATGAGGTGTGGGGCCGTTTGGGACCAAGGAATGGCCGGTTGGCCAATGATCACCCCCCACGATATTCTTCCCTAATTTTATATTATTTCTTTGGTGTGAAAGAAACACCATGAAACTGAGGAGTTTCCTCAAAACGAAGGATATTTGTTCAAATGAAAGAATTTTCATGAACTCAAGAAAAATAAAAAAAAATATGATAAAAATATGAAACTGGCGTGGGATTGACCACGACACGGTCGTCCGGTCAGTGGGTCCATGCTCCCAGCGCCTTGGTCAACTTTTAATTATTTATTATTTTCTTTCCTATGCATAGGTTCATCGTCTCGTGGTATTTTGAAATACTCGTTCGTGCGGTGATTGTTAGTGCATCGTCGTTGAGTACACTTTCACCATTTAAATCGGGGCTTACTCAAAGGTAGCTCAGACGCCCGTGCGTTGAATATTTATTACTAACCCATGGATTTCTGCTGGGAAGAACCATGGTTTGCAGTAATTAAATATCTGCGAAAATATTTGAATATTTTCGGAAATTCTGTGGATGAATCCAAGAATTTGGGAATAATTAACTTATGGCCATATACTAGCAGAGCAAGTTGTCTAGGAGCATTAATTATTCTGATATGAGCTTGCTGGAGCTTCATATCCTTTATATAGTCAGGGTAAACTCGTTGTTTGTTTCCTGAAGACGTTATCGCTCTATACTAGCAGAGCAAGCTGTCTAGGAGCCGTCCATATCGTGATACTATATTGAAATAATTACTGAAGTGTTCAGTATTCATGAGATATGTTGTTGTCTAGCCGTGAGACCACATATCTACATGTACTCTGAGAAAAAGTACTCTCAGTCAGAGGATTCGATGAGAGACCCGTGTCTCAGTACTCACGTCTGATTACTGGATCAGAGGTTCGTATAATTATGGGTTTACGATTTTAGCCTATGTCAAAAATCCACCATCTACATTAAGTCCCCTGCTTAGTGAGGAAAGCCGTGTTTCTCAGTCAACATTGAATGGTGATTTTCCGGTCATAAACAATATAAGTAATTGAACTTAGTCGTAAGTTAAGACATTACCTGATTTTGATAGTACGAGCAAACCATGACTTGAATGAAGATCCTAATGGCATGATAGAGCATCGTTTGATGAGGATAAATTGGTGTTGAACCGCTGATTCGGACGACGGGTCCTTGGTCGTTTAGAATTCGCGGGCTGGCCCCAATAAGGAAATCCTTAGAAAATTAGGTTTTGGAAATAAAATTGATATAAAAGGAATTGTTCCTTTTTTTTTTTTTAAAATGTTCCCACGACCAGAATTTTATCATCTCTCCATCACCTTCACGCCATCATCAAGGGAGGAGAAAAATTTCTCCGGACCACCAGCGCCGCCGCCGTTATTACCAGCGTCCGGCTGTTTTCCAACGGCGCCGACCAGGTGAGCGTCCAATTTTTTTTATTTTTTTTGATGTTTACTGAGTTCATGTGAGTTTCATGATGTGATCATGTTGAAGCTATATACATGTGCATATATGAGTGTGGGTTTCGTCGAAAACCCTCATTTTTGAAAACATATGTTCGTTTGATCGTTAGTTTTTGAAAACTAATAATAATCCCTGATTTAGGAGAGATTTTTTCTTCATATATGATTATTTAGGATCAGTAATAAAACTATGTTTATGAGCTTTCATGTGAGCCAAAGTTTTATCATGAAAAGATGAATTTTTCCAAAACCGAAGTAAACCCTTCGTTTTAAAGAATGACGATGATACGAAGAGGAGGTTTTTCTTCTTTATACATATATGAACTTGTGTCCAGTGATAAAATTTTGTTTATGAGCTTTCATGTAAACCAAAAATTTATCTTATAATGTGTATGTTTTTACAAAATTGAAATAAACCTTCGTCTCAAAGACGTATGACGTTACGAAGGAAAATATTTTTTTTATAAAACCATGGTATGTTCATGGATTTTTTTTTTGAAACCGTGGAGTGTCCACAAATTTATTTTTGTGAGCCTTGCTCACGTTGAATTTTTTTTTTATTTACGTGAGTAAATAAAACATTTTCTTTATATATATATATATTATTTTCCCTAAAATCAAAACTTGAGTTTTGTGTAATACTATTTAGAAATAAACAATTATTTATGATGAAATAATGTTTTAGTTTTCATGATTCCATGGTGAATGTTCACACAGTAGAAATATTCATGATTTTATGAAAAATATGAGTTTTGTTCGTCTTTTGTAGGTTTCAAGAAACGAACGATTTTGAGGTGTTAACTCTAACATTACTATCACTATTGTTAGTGGAAGTATAAAAGGTAAGAGTTAAGAGTTACCATTAGGATGGTGTACTGAAGTAGAATGTAATGTGAATTTTTGCAGCTACTTCGTAAGATCAACTCCCAAGTTAACGACACTTCAAGAGATGAAATGTGTGTTGATAACGACATCTCTAGAGATGAGACATGCACGGATGAAACTTTTGCTGTTGAAGACGAGGACGAAGCTCCTAGGATTAAGAATGTCCCGAACATAGATGATGTATTTTTCGAGGAAGATACTCCAGGAGTTGAAAAGCATTTGAAATCTCCATCGTATCGTCTTCTAATAAATCCCAGGAATGTTACTCAGAAGAAATTCGTGACTCCTAAGACAATTATCCGGTTTTGTCTTGAACGAGGAGTCTTCCTTGCATCGATCATAAAATTTAAGATTTCTCGACGACCTTTGGAGAAGTTTGCTGGATGGGTGAGGCATATGTTGGGTTTTCCTCATGTGAGGGCCATGCTTGATCAGGCGCAGGTGACAAGGGCTATTCAGGATTCTGGAGAGTTGTTCATTTTTCATGATGCATGAAGTATTGTGGCATTTCTTTCTCGCTGGTGCATTCCTACCCACACCTTCATATGTAGATAGGGAGAGTTCACCATTACTTTGGAAGACGTGGCAGCTCTGATACATCTCCCAATCACATGCATTCTCCCTGGGGATCTTTCAGATAAGGAGACCGATGTTTCTCATGTCTTGACGGCTGCAATGGAGGTAACAAATAAGGCTGGCAGTAAAGGATGCTATGATCTTTGGTTGACACGCTGGTGGCCCAAAGATGAGGTTTCTGATAAACCTATCGACGGTATGTTACCCATTATTTCTTTCTTATGTTTATGGTGGTCCAGAGATGTTTTTGAAGACAGTGGAAACTTGATGAAGCCTTTCGTGATCCCCTTTGCTATTAAGATGGCTCAAGGTGAGCAACTCCCGATAGGTAGTTTGTTCTTGGTCTCCTTGTATTACAACTTAGACTCTTTGGTTATAGACTCCAGCGTGTCGAATAGCTTCTTGAAGATTGAATGTTATGCTAAAACGATGTTTCTTCAAGCGCTGACATGGGAACACTTCAAGAATTATGCACCCATTCCATGTAATGTTTTACAAGGACCGAATGCTGATGCTCGTCATATTTTCCCTGAGAAAGATAATGTCAGGATCATGCGTTGGTCCACAAATAAGACTCAGTCTAAGGCGCGCCTTATTGACGTGTTGGATAACGAATCTGAGTTTAATTTCCGTCCTTAGGTGTCATTGCCTCCTTACTTTTCTCAACCGATGACCTTCAATACTGGAGAGAGCACGAGTTTGTCATCTGGTGCGGATCTGAATGATGGTGAGAGATCTTTCATGTTGAGCTGCACCCCTGGTCATTTTATATCGGTTTCGTATGGAGAACTTTCGGTGGAAGAGTATATTATTGATAGAGCAGCTCAAAAAATGGGTATGGATCAGTGTGTTCCAACTATTCGAAGGAGGAAGCCATCGGTTGAGCATCTCATGACTCGCTTAGACCATACCCATGTGGAAGGAAGTAAATATTGGTTCCCTTGCTCCAATAGATTTGCATATGTGACTCCATGTTATGAAGACTTCTGGGACGATGAATTTGAGCGATTGCATGAATTCATGATAGTCAGTCAGCCTCCAGTAAGGAGTCGTCCCTCTAATGAGATGATCGCTGGTCGACCAAGATTGAAGTATCTTTCAGGTGATAAGAGAAAATTATCTCCAGGATGCTTTCATGTACACTTTTTATATAATCTTCATAAGATTATAATAGCTGTATTCTGATTTTGTTATCGAAATTTACCACAATATGGTCGGAGCGTAAGACCTCGAATCTTTGTAGATTTCTCAGAGACTGAGGCGGTTATTCATGGGGGAGAAGGCATGCATAAAGGTTATAGGCTATTTCCCAACACTATAAAGTCCTCAGTGATTTGTCTGGTGAGTTGTCGATACCTTTTTCATCATGACTTCTTCTCATCCACGTAATTAGGATCTTAAAACCACCTTTGTTATTCCGTTGTAGAATTTTACTCCATCAAGTATTGATGGTCTTCAGTTTTCCGCTTCTGGGCGAACAATTTCTGACTTGAGTGATGAAGAAGAAGCTGTAAGTATTTCTTCCCATATTAATTATGGAGCCTCATGAATGAAATGCTAATTATTAGGGATATGTCCATGAGGATGATTCCATGGACGTGGAAAATACCGGTGACACTCGTTCGAAGGATGGCAATGAAGAAAACTCTCAGAGTTCAAAACCGAATGACGGTGACAGAGTTGTCGATGTTGATGCAATCCATTCTGGTTCCTCAACGCTTCGGAGACCACCCAGGTAAGTATTTCTCTTGTACTTCATCCATAGAAGTATAAACTCACTTGTATATGAGTGAATGAATGAGAAAGTATGTGAATATATGACAAGTTTTGCCGAAAATACGTCACCAGAAAATTCAGAACTCAACATTTTAGGAAAAATGTCATAGAATTCTCATCTGATGTCATATTTTCAAGATCCACATATGCAACTTTAAGCCCAGGAAATTTCCAAGCTTTGAAAAGGAAGATTTTTAAGTTTTGATCAAGTTCAGGGCCTGAAAATGTCGAAATAGTGAACTTCCAGGAGACTTTCAAAAAAAAAATTAGATATTGTGTAGTCCCGAGTTTCGACCACATCTTTTTGGTAGTTAGTCCAATTGCTATGAAATTTTGACATGTTATGAATAGAATGGTATATAACTCAATCCTTGATTCTTCACCAATTGCTTCCAGTTCATCGCGTTGTACAAGGAAGTGTAAAATCTTCTCAGGCGGGCTTGTTGTAAAACGTGATTTTGTGACTTTCAGGTTATTTGCTGACATCTAGCATGTATAATTAAAGACTTTGATGATGTTAGACCACTTGTATTCCATAGTTCATGATTTCTTTTGGTTTCATGCTTGGATGATCCTAATCTCATGTAATCTTCGTATTAGGTGCAAACTACCGAAGTTGAGAATGAAGGAACCCAAAATGATGAAATGAGAGACCCAGAGGCTATTGATAAGGAGGAAACTATCTCTGTTCTTCAAGGTCATGAAAGTGTTGTTGATGAAATCATGGGGACCCAGATTGTTGTTGTTTCAGTAATAGAAGAATCCAGGACACCAGCAGAAAATACTGAAGAAACTGTTTCCTTGACTGTAGAAGCTGCTCCAATAGTTTAAAATCATATAATCGTGTATGAATACCCAAGTGCATGAGTTGCTTTTGATCCTTCATTTGATGCCTCACTTCCATATCATGAGATAGTTGGTGGATTCAGCGTTCCCCATTGGATATGTGGGTTTGTACAAGAAAATATGGGAGAAATTTGGCCATATAATTGTCGACAGGAATCCTGGGCATGCTTATGCTTTAACAATGCAGGTAAGTGTTATCTTGCGTGTTGTAAGCGACATATGCACTAGAGACAGAAATGCCATAACCCCAGATGTACTCTTTGATTGGGAGTTCAACTTGGATAATTCTGAGAGACTTGGCTTCAATGTGAAGTGGCTTCGTAAGAAGATGAATGCTATTAAGGATTCATGTGAAAGTGACATACCCTTTCCCAATGATGCTGTGATGGAGAAGGAAGACAAGATTTCCAGGCTTATTGAAGAGATGAACAAGGAGAAGGCGGCTTTACAGGATTTGAAGGATGCAGAGGCGCAAAAATATTTCTTCGCTGATTTTCTTTGATTCATTTTCCATAATCTCTTGAACTTATGAATTTCTGAGAGATGTGAGGTTTTATTTGGGTTTTGATATCATGGTTTTGGATTGGTAGATGGTTAAGGATTTTCTTTTGTACTTGATAGAGATTTTCTTTTAAGAAATATGAACTGAATTTTTGATAAATTGCTGAATTCAAATACTGATTGCAAGTATTGCAAACGTTTTGTAGGAATTGAAATACAATGAAAGAAAATCCTAAAATTCCAAATCCAGACGTCATGAATGCTTAAACGCCCAGTACCTCGAATGCCCAATAATCTCAGACAAACGCCTTAAGCCAATTCTCGTGAATTACTGGTAAGGTTCGTCCATCCGTGTTGATCAGTTTGTAGTATCCTCCGGTGATGGACTTAGCGATCATAAATGGTCCTTCCCAATTAGAGATCCTTGCAGAATGGAGATCCCATTTAGTTTCTTTGAGAACCAAATCCCCTTCCTTGAACTTGTTTGGCTTTATGGTCCGTGCCTTGAATATTTTGTGCTGACTCCATGGTTGGGGCACATATGGACACTGGTTTAGAGGAGGATATCTAGCATACTGTCTGTCGTGTTTTGCCTGGTCTTCAGCAATAAATTTCTTAACGGGATGATCAACATGGATACACGCTGAACCCAACCATTGGGTGTAATATTGTCGAGGTGAACCCAACCATTGGAAATTGCTAAACTGTTCATGGGGAGAAGTCTCTGGACCAAAGTAGCATGTTTGAACATCGGTAATATTGGAGAATGAAGAGGAATAAGACTTGCCTGAGCTCGAAACCTTTTGACAAATGCATGTAGACTCTTTCCAGGTTCTTGTGCAAGCTCCATCAAGGTTTCAACTTCCTTTAGATGTTCAAATGGTGGGGCGTTCTCCTCTTCTTCTTCTGACTCGGAGTCTCTGTCAGTAGTGGAGTGTGCTGAAGACATGAAGGTCAGTATTCCAGTATGGATCCAAGTCCTTCCAAGGATCATGTCATATCCAGGGTCTTCCCGGATTATGTAAAACTTGGTCTCAGTGCAGACCGAACTTTCTATAACTTTGATATTGATGAAGCCATATGCATTCCTGGAAATTCCTTTATGATCTCTGATTGATGTGGGAGCGTGAGTAGCCTCTTGTCGAGTAATGCCGGCAGCCCTAAGGGTCTTCAAAGGAATGATGTTGACAGCAGTACCAATATAAACAAATGCCCTTTTAAATACGTTTCCTTTGATGTGCACTATGGTGAGCAGTCCCTAGTCATATTTCTTTGTCAGTGGCTGAAGGTTCAGGAGGTACATCTGAAATCAGCAGGCGTTTCCCAGAAACTATGTGATTCAAAGCCGTAAACATATCTCCCCTTTGCGCTTTCGATAGATAGAGCAATTCGCAGACATGCTCTATTAATGACTGAACTTCTTCCTTGATTGGTGCTTCGGAAATAGAGAAATTCCTGACAGGAAGGGGATCTCTGTGCACTCCTTCGGATCCAAGATTAAGTTCTCCTGACTCAACCTTTTCTTTAAATATGCGCTTCAAAGTCTTGTAATCGCTTGTGGGATGGCTGACAAACCTGTGGAAGCGACAATACCGAGGATTTTCCATGGCCTCTTCAGTTGGTTCCTTCCTGACATATGGAAATTTGATTGCACCGTCTTGAATCCAGGCTTCCAGCAATTCGATGACTTCTTCAATGGAGCAAAGAAAGTCAAGTGCTTCTGGATCCTATGTATGCTGAGGAAAAGTTTGCACATTATCCTTCTTCTGTGCCTTTGAATGGGTGGAAGAAGTATGCTTGCGTTGTGGTTCAGCTTTCCGTTTGCTCCCTTCTGTGATAGTATTTGTGGAAGGCTGCAGATTGTACTGATTGTTGACCATACGTCTGCTTCCTCGAGTGTCTCGTGCTTCCTCAGTCTTTGTGGATTTTGCTCTTTCTAACAGAGCAGGTGCAGTGGTTGCCGACTTCTTCGCTTCTTCGTGGAGCTCTGAGAAAGTCTGGAATCGGAGATTCTCCAGTAGAGCTTTGTAGACCGGGAGCATGCCGTTGATGCATAAGTCCACCGGCTGCTGTTTTGTGACGTTCGGATCATGATATCCCAAGGCTTGTACTCTGAATCTTTTCACAAAGTCATTAGGATTTTCACCGGCCCTCTGAAACATCCTTCCAAGGTAATAGAATGACTTGTTCTGACACAAAGAAGTACTTCCTATAGAAGGCATTAATTATTTCTCCCCAATTTTTGATGGTTCCATGTGAAATATTGTTGTACCAGGTGTACGCCTCGCCTTTTAAAGATTTTGAAAATTCCTTGAGGCGAACGACATGGTTATGTTCATGCTCTCCCAAGGCTTCAAGGAAACGAGAGACGTGTTCCCGAGCATTGCCGGTTCCATCATATAGAGTGAAAGTTGGGGATACATAACCTTTTGGAATGGGAATCTTCTTCATAGCATCATGATAAGGGGGTTGGTGATGATGGACATCTGATGTCTTGTCTTTTCCATGATTCTCCAGAAGGAGCTCCAAGTCTTCCCGAGTGATGAAGTTTGATGATTCTTTTGTTGATGAATTTCCTGTAGCTATTTTTATTTCGTCGTCATTCATTGTGTGAATTGGAATTACCTCAGGATCAGCAACGTCTGAGGAATTTTCCTTCTCTTTCCATTTCTCTTGAGTTTTCTTTGACAATTTGTCAGTAAGAGTTTTCAGATGATCAAATAGATTTTGCTGTGCTGCGGCCATATCAGTCTGATTATTTGCAAGAGTTTCTTGCGCTTTGATGATATCGGCAATGGTAGGTGGTGGATTTCCTATGACTTCTTCGGGATGTCGGCCGAACAGAGGATGAATTTCCGCATTAGTCTGAGAAAGAGTGTCGTCAGCGCCTTCGATGTTAATGGCCGGAACAGTTTCTGGGATATCTTTATTATTGCTGGTGCTAGCAATGTTTACGTTAGGATTTGTAAATGATCCTGACCTGACCGACCATCTTGATGAATTTGAAATTGCAACCGAGAGATTAATATCCTACTGTGGTCGCCAATTTGTAGATGGGGGAAAACGATTTGCTGGTTTTTAAGGAATTGAGGAGACGACCGTACGGATGAGACTCCTTGAACCGAGCGAAATGTTCAACCTCACACAGATGCACTGCAAGAAGGGAGTGCTTTGAATTCGAGAGATCAATCTGTAGTACTCCATCCTAAACCAAGACAATGGCCGTTGCAGAGTAAATTCGGTCACAAGAGAGGATGGGTTGATCTGTAGGAGGGAATCTAAGAAATTTGTGGAATCAATGGTAATCAAAGATTGTAGGTGTGTTGTGAATTCTGAATATGATAAGTTCTGAATGATTGAAATTGCTCAATTGATGAGTTGATGATCCCATGATGTCAATGAGACGTGAGATTCTAGTCGTTGTTGACGTTGTTATTTCAATCATGATTCAGAGACTTATTTATATTGCTGTAATTGTAGACACCATGATACTATGAAGTGTGACAGTTGATGGAATCAAAGAGTTGAGAGATGGAAATAATGTTTGAAACCAGTTGCTCATCATGCGGAAACTTGGTTGATTTTCCACCCACTACTTTGTTAACTCCTTCATTTGATTGCACGACTTGCTCACATTCCATCGTGTGTTTGAACACACGTGCCGTAGACCTCCATACCAAAACCCTAGTTGATATCCCCCCAAGTGACACGATTGACGTCTCGTGGTTAGTTTAGTTAGTTGCTGATTTCGTGATATCATGGGACGATGAGTCCATGTATTTACTAAGTTGAACATGATTTTGTAAAAATGTCCTGAAACTCATGGATTGAACGTGGGCATGATCCTCACATTGATAGTTGAGGCGAGCAAGTACTGCTCATTTAATGATTTGCTGAATATTGATAGTTGAACCAATATTCTCTGATTTGAGCAAGTATTGCTTATCTGAGAAAGTGTTGCTCATCTGATGAATTATCGGCAACGTGACCAAAATAAAATATTAATTAAAATACTGGTAGTTGAACCGAGTATAATTAATAAGAATATTTATCATGAGATTGTCATAAATTTATTAGTGATTGAATCTGGAATTATAATCCTTGGACTCAGAAACCCTAATTTGATCAATTGATGACCACTTCATGGTTTGTTAGGAATTGAACTATAGAACGAAGGAAGGATTGATTTCATGAGACCGTGGGTCAATCATGTAACACCCATTTTCTCACATGAGCAAACATCAAGACCTCTTGAAGAGTTGATGACTTGTTAATGAAAGAATGATTAAATGCTGGTTTAATCATTTATTCGAATTACTGCTGGGTTCAGTATTAGGTGATAAAACCTAATTAATTATGAAGAAGTGGAGGACCGACCAAGGGGTCATGAAACCGACCCTGGGTGGTCACGGGATCAAGTGTTTATCGTTCCATGAAGTTCCAAGTCGTTTGGAAGAGTTTTGGACCTAATACGTGCAATTGCGCAAATTAGGTCAAATTGTGAACATATGTAAGACCGGCTCATTGAGAGCCAAAGAGCCAACCTTGGTCGATCAAGGTAACATGCTCATATCCCCAAAGTGTTCGTATCTCAGTTCTGAGAATTTTGATATTTTTAGATGTGCGTTTGAGCAATCATTTTAGAAAATATGAAGAAACCAGGGTTTTTTGATAAAACCGTCAAAACTTCATGAGATGAAGGAAAAATAATGAAAAAGTGAAATAATTTTGAAGTGTGGGACCAGCCATGGACAAGGCATGGCCGGCCGTCCAAGGGTCCAATCCCACACGTTTTTCCAAAATTTTCATAATATTTTCATGATTTTAGGGAAATATGATAAAATCAAGGAGTTTTGCTAAAATTAATGTGTTTTGTTCAAATCAAGGAGTTTCCATGAGATGAAGGAAACATAAAAAATAATAATAATAAAATAAGGGACGTGTGGCCGTGTGGGACCGGCTTGGAGCATGGTTGGTCGGCCAGGGCCCGGTCCCGTGCGTTTTCCCTAATTTTATGTATTATTTCACAATTTAAAGGAAAATTCATAATTTGAAGGAAATATCATGAAATCAAGGAATTTCATGGGATTATGAAAACATGAAAAATATAATAATAATAATAAGGGACATGTGGAGCCATCTAGGGTTTGACCGACCGACTATATCCCGTGCACACGGGTTTTCCTAATTTTATATTATTTTTCATGGGACCAAGGAAATATCATGAGATTAAGGAGTTTTCATGAAATTAGGGAAATAATAATAAAATAATGAGGAACCATGAGGAACCATGAGGTGTGGGGCCGGCTGGGACAAAGGCATGGCCGGTTGGCCAATGATCACCCCCACAATATTCTTCCCTAATTTTATATTATTTCTTTGGTGTGAAAGAAACACCATGAAACTGAGGAGTTTCCTCAAAACGAAGGATATTTGTTCAAATGAAAGAATTTTCATGAACTCAAGGAAAATAACATAAAATATGATAAAAATATGAAACTGGCATGAAATTGACCACGGCACGGTCGGCCGGTCAGTGGGCCCATGCTCCCAGCGCCTTGGTCAATTTTTAATTATTAATTATTTTCTTTCCTATTTTGCATAGGTTCATCATCTCGTGGTATTTTGAAATACTTGTTCGTGCGGTGATTGTTAGTGCATCGTCGTTGAGTACACTTTCACCATTTAATTCGGGGCTTACTCGAAGGTAGCTCAGACGCCCGTGCGTTGAATATTTACTAACCCATGGATTTCTGCTGGGAAGAACCATGGTTTGCAGTAATGAAATATCTGCGAAAATATTTGAATACTTTCGGAAATTCTGTGGATGAATCCAAGAATTTGGGAATAATTAACTTATGGCTCTATACTAGCGAGCAAGCTGTCTAGGAGCGAGAATTATTCCGATATGAGCTTGCCTGGAGCTTCATATCCTTTATATAGTCAGGGTAAACTCGTTGTTTGTATCCTGAAGACTTTATCGCTCTATACTAGCAGAGCAAGCTGTCTAGGAGCCGTCCATCTCGTGATACTATATAGAAATAATTACTGAAGTGTTCAGTATTCATGAGATATGTTGTTGTCTAGCCGTGAGACCACATATCTACATGTACTCTGAGAGAAAGTATTCTCAGTCAGAGGATTCGATGAGAGACCCGTGTCCCAGTACTCACGTCTGATTGTTGGATCAGAGGTTCGTATAATTATGGGTTTACGATTTTAGCCTTTGTTGAAAATCCACCATCTACAAAAGTTAAACTCAAATGCATGTGTAACTTATAGATGAAATTTTTTGTTTTGAGTAATTATAAGATTACACATGCATATGGATGTGTAACTTATAGATACACAAGCTAAATATATGTGTAACTTCTAGTTACACATGCTAAATAGATGTGTAACTTTTACTTACACATACTGATTGAATATGTAAATTCTGGTTTTAGGGATTGAATTGAAATGATTTGTGGTCTGTTTTATTGTTTTTGTTTTCATTGGATTGTTGAGATTAGTTTTTGTAAAAGAGATTGGACAATTTTGATTATTGAATTGTGAATTTTCAATTGTGTTTCTCAATTACTGTTATGTTCAGGTTCTCTCATATTTTATTTTAATTTCAAACCAACCAATATATAGATACTTGGCTTATGCTGCGCTTCACGACAAGAAAGAATTACATGTCCATAACTGTTACTAGTTGAGGATCACAAATCAGTTTCCTGTGTACTTTCAAGAGAATTTAGAAGAGATGTATCATATTTTCCATCAAATTACAAGCACAGAAGAGATGATTCATCTTATTCATGTTACTCTTAAGTATGTGCTTCTTGTTTGAATAAGTACGGTTTCAATTTTGAATTGGATTAAAAAATAAAAAATAAAAGTTACAAGATTGTTTAGATTGCATTTGCAGGCACTTGAATTAATTTTGTTGTTGTGCGGGCACTAGTACTCGCAGTAGACAGAGAAAGATCTAGAGAAGTTAGGGAAAAGCTCGTAGGCAAGGTATTGCATCACAATACTGGTGAGTATGTTTAAGACAATATCATTTACATTTATTTTGGGATAGTATTCACATTTTCCGTAAGATCTTCCTTGCAACATCTATTTACCTTCTTAACACAGAAGCAAAATGCATGTGTACCTTTCGAGTACATAAGTCATGCAGAAGTGTAACTCCTAGTTACACATGCTATATACATGTGTAAATATTATTTACACGAGTCAGATACATGTGAAACTTGCAGTTACACTCATAATATTTTGTTTTGTCAAGGTTCTCATCTGCATCTTTATATTATTCTGCCAGTATGATTACTGTCTGAAGCTTTATTTTTTGTTGCTTAAAATGAGGCGTGTTTTTTTTCTTCCAAAGTATATTGTTTGAAGATGTTGATAATCTTGTGCCTTTCAAAGTATGTTGTTTGAAGATGTTGATAATCTTGTGCCTTCCAAAGTATGTTGTTTTGTATACTCCCTCCGTCCTATTTTAGATGCTAAAATTGGTTTTTGCACAAAGATTAAGAAACACAAAGAGAATAGTTTTTTTCCACAATTACCCTAGGTTAGTATTTAAGGTTCCTAGTTTTTTTTTTTTTATTAATTTTTTTATTAATAAATAATTGATATTATTTATAATAAAATAAATCATACATAGTTAATGGTTGGTGATAAGCACGTAAGTGCACCATTTTATACTCATATTTATATTAGCTAGGTCTCAATTTTATCACTAATAATCTTCTTTGTAGGTATTTTTAAGAAATAAATGTTTTTAGAAGAATCGACTCGAAAAACTGTTAAGGGGCACCTCAATTACTAAGGGGTGTACAATTGATAAGGGGCACCTTTTTTGTTATTTGGAACCTGTGGTTATTCACACCCCAAGAATTGCTATTTACACCCTATTTGCTATTCGCACTCCCGGATTGGATAAGGGGCAATCATCTTCTTCCTTTTGAATTTCAAATTTTGGCGGGAAAATAGTGGCAGAAATAGGGTTTAGCTTTTGGAGGTGTTCAAACGAGATTCAATGGCTGAAACTTTTGGGGAAGAATTGTTTTGACCTAACAGGGATGATATGGGCTTTGGAATCAATCAAAATTGGCTAGATAATCGATTTGAAGCAAAACATGAAAAATACTTTTGGCGGGAAAGTGGTGCAGCGGAAGAACAATATTAGGGTTTGTGATTTGATTTTGTTTCTGTGAGATTAAAGGGATGGGATTGACAGGACATGATCCTATGGATGAGACATGGATGGTAATGCCGTTAAAATCGATCCAGTTTGGATGGTTCGTCGGAGAGAAGAAAACAGGGAGAATAAAGTTGGTTCGAGATATTCACGGGATTTTCTGTGGATGGATTAAGTAGTTAGTGTGTTTTCCTCAGTAAACAATAGGTTTCCAACGTGTTTTGAGGGTGGTTGAGTGCTGCAGACGCGTGATCAAATAAAACATGGGAACAATTTTATGTGTCTCTCGTTGTTGCTGTTCGTACGTGCTGTTAAGGAAATATATTGATTGTGGATACTATCCTACTAATTCTGAAAGATTCTACCGCTCACTAACACGTAAACCAGAGAAGAAACAAGGAAGGAAAAATATTTTCCGTATATGGCAGCATTGAAGAAGAGAAGATTTCCTTGAGGTTTTGTCGTCCAGATGAGTATAAGAGCTTCTCCAATGGTCATTGTGTGTGCTTCCTATGTGGCATCACAAATAAGACATCCCCGATATGTTTTTCCTTAAAATTAGGGAGAAAAAAAAAATTCATCTCCAATGGTATTGCATGTAACCTCTTCATTTAATTAGTATAATTTTTATTTTCCATAATTAAGATTTTGCTAAAGCTAAAAATGGTTAGTTAATATATTAAAGTCAATTCAATTAATTAAAAGATGACTAGGATGGTAGACAATGTCAAGGGGAATGTCTAAAACTTGACATTCTCCTTGACATTGTCTACCCAAAGTCATATATACATTGGTTTAAGACATCATGGTTGGAGAATGATTTGAGAGAAAATGGATGTGTATTCTAGGTGGATTTTAACATTTATCTCCACACACATGCCATTGGAGAGACTCTAAAAGGGCCTTCTGAGGGTCAGAGAGGGATTATCGAGAATTGGGGTAGAAGAACTGAGGTTGCAGAGAAGATTTATCTGCTGCTGCAGAGAAGAAGGAGAAGAAGAACATTCAACGCCAACTGACTGTCGCAGAGAACTGTCGTTTATCAACAGTACTCGTAACAGTCAGTTTGGCACGCTTGTTTTGAATTTGCAACATATCTTGTAACGGTGAATTCTGTAACGCCACTGCAGCGTTGCAGTTTCATTATATTATTAGTTTTCTTTAATAAAAACACCATTTGATCCATAAATTATATTTTTGAGTGTGTATTTATCATGAGAAGCTAAACCCCTACACTGGGTTGACGGAGGAAGCCGAACTTTACGCATGGGTGAATTTTATTTAATTTTTCTATATGACTTTTGCATTAATTAAAATAGAATTATGATTTGATTAAATTGGTTGTCATTCATTAGATAGGTTATGCTTTGTTTAGATAATCTATGCTTAGGGATACAATCAATCTTTTGAGAATCTACCTTGGCAAAAAAATAAGAGTCCTTGTTTATATTGAGCTATAATTGTTGAAAAATAAATAATTGAACCTATTGATATGAATTCGGTGGAATCCTAGGCCCGGTGAATCTCTCTTCTTTTTATTATTTTTATTTAAACCTTTGAATTTAATCTTAACAACTTCCGAGAGAACGAATCTTTAATTACTACTTCGAAAACTAAGAAAAATCTTAAATCAGTTGGTAACCTAGCTACAACCTGGGTTTTTGTTTTTACTGGGAAAAATTCAAATTAAAGAAAGTATATGGAGAAAAGTATTTAAGAGTGTCTCTAGAAAATTGAAGTACACAATTCTCCATGTTATGACCTGATTCCAAGTTAAGGGAAAATCAGGATAAAAGGTGGAAAAATATGAAGTATATCAAGAATTTTAGGACAAAAAAATCCCCTATTTTAGCATCTAAACTTGGACGGAGGGAGTATAAGATAAGATTAGCAGGGAGCGCATTGGCGAAGAAGTATGTTAATTATTTGGTTATTTTTGAAACAAATGTGGTATGCTTCAAGGTATTTGTTGTTGCCTGCTAAACCTTTGTGCAAATTGATCTAACTAATAAACAGACGAATTATTGTAAATACAAAATTAAAGTAATACATGTATTTTCTATATATGTAGTTTTGATGTATAACTGATGCATATGCATATGGATGTGTAACTTGTAGATACACATACATATAGCATGTGTTATAAAAAGTTACACATGCATATGGATGAGTAACTTTTAGATACACATGCCATACACATGTGTAACCGCTTCTTGCCATATGCATATGTGAGTCCATATATATATATACTGGGGAATGACCCATGCCGTAACGGCATGGGATATTTCGCGTTGTCCTAAACTGGGGGCATCAGCAATTTCTAAACACCAATTAATGCCTGAATGCTTGTAATAATGATCTAGTCTGTTGAAAATTTTCAAAAAGCATTTTCTTAGCATTTTATCTTCATTGGGTTATTAACTTAGTCTGTTGAAAATTTTGTTATAGCGTTTCTTATTCGAAGATTTGCGAGTAATTTGGATATCCACGGATTGGTGTTGAATCTGTCGGAAGCCAAAAAAGCATGCATTTGGTCGCAACCAATTTTCTCTATCTTCTGTTTAATATTATAAGGAAAATCATATTGAGAATAGTAAAAGTGCATAAAATAAAGCTCATATGAGCTTTGATATCATTACAAATTCAAATTAGGAACTAATACGATTTAGTAGTTAAATCACTTTACTAATTGCCCTTCAACCAACCATGAACCGTGCTTAGCTAGTTTAGACAATATGATTTCCTTTTATTTTGGTATTCGTTGTGATGATATGTTAAAGCTTTTTTGATCCAAGTCTAGCCTCTCCTGAGATGAGCTAAAAAAATTTATCGTTCGATTCCAATACCACCCTTTCTCTTCCAATTCCAAGCATACAAACCTGATTAAGAAATAGATGAATTCATGGATTTTTTTTCTTCTTCTCTGAACTGGTTTCAGAAGAATCAGTTATTTACTCAGGGAAATAAATCTAAGTAGCATTGTATCTGATGAAAATATTACTACTTGGATATAAAGGACTATTGCTATCATCTCCAGAGATTTAAAGCATATGTTCTAGCGATTGAAGCATGGGTATATCTTCTGATTCCACCAGATATATCGACTTTCTGGAGAATTTTTGGTATTCCGAAGGAACAATTAGCTGTGAAGTTTCTCAGCTGGGGGTAAAAATCTGAATTTTTCCAAATAGCCAATGATTTGAAATGTGGTTCTGGCTATCTGCCGTTTTAACTCCTGCATTGACTGATTCAGAAATGGAATAACAATAGTTTGATCCATGAGACTGAGAAACTTGGTGATCAATACCTGCCATTCAAAAGAAGTATACTTTTTTGTAAGCTTCCACTTAATTTGGTGATCCATTGCAGCACAACTGTAAGTTTCCACTTAAAATTAAGCATATCACACACACTCCAGTAAGTAATTCAAGGCATATAAAAAATGCTTCACAACTAAACACCATGATAGACATAAGTTTAAAAGAAAATCAGTAAAATCAGTAAAATTAATAAATTACCCCAACCAAAGTGTAACCTGAAGTTGGTGGAATCTTTAAACAAACTAAACAATGGGTCCATACTACAATGATAAAAGATGACAAAAAAGAAAAACTGATAATCCATAGATGTCTAGAGGAAATGAAACATGAACGGTAGAGGTAGTGCTGGTATTATAAGTCCTTAGTATATTATGATCAACATTAATAGCTGGTGATAATTGTTCGAACTGCATGTAAGTAGAAAATGAATTACCAGTGATATAAGGATGAGGAGGAACCATTATGGTATTTTTTTTGCTAGTTCTACTGGTGTTACAGTAGGAGCGCTGACCATACTATGTTACTTCAAATTTTTTAGGGTGTCACAGAGTCTTTATGCTTGATCTTTGTTAAGCAGTCATAAAATCTCTTGCCATTTCATCTGTAATAACCCCTGTTGCATGAGATAGTACATAATCAAATTATATGAAACCTTGACGGTCATAAGAGTCTTGGAAGTACGTACTACGGCATCATTGCGCGCTTTGTTGATAACAACGTATGGTAATTACCTTGGGAGCGATGATCCAAGAATATATCACTACTGTATGCTTTTCCGCTCCATTTTTTCTAAACTTGTAAAAAAAAAAAATGTTATCAAATATGAAGTGGAGGTGGATATTTCTTGATAAATAAATTGCTATACACATCAGAAGACTCATAATAATTGCAGAAAAATAAAAGTAAAAGAAATATTGCTATATGGAAACATATAAGAACGACTAAATAGTGAAGCATAAATAAGAAATAACTCAAAATATAATAGACGCGAGATTACTTTAAGCACGTATATGTACACCAGAGGGAAAAACTTCATCCACTTTGGTATTGCACAAACTAAAAACTGTTTACATGACCAACAAAAAGACGGAAATATTAATGGCAAACTGCCACTTTCAGATGCTATGTGATAGCTCTATATCGTGTTAATACTTCTAAGAGTCCATTGCATGGCCAATTATCTTCACGCAAGTTGAAGACATCTTGTGTATGTAGATGCTAGATAAAATAAATCAAAAAATCCTTAATATTCAAAAGCATTTTAAAGTATTCAACAAAAGACTAAATTTTAATATCACACAGAATTTAGCATATCCAAATCCAAAGCAGTGAATTACCTAAAAGGGTTGTAAAGTAATTTTTTTCAGAAGAATGAAGCAGCAGGCATACAATCCATTGGTGCACATTCATACCACAAAAACTAATACCTATCAATGATCAAGTTAATTAAACAATGTTTCAAGCATCAAGGTAACACAATTTTTTCAGTAATTTCAAAAGCTCAAAGACACAATCAAAGACTGAATAGATCAATTACATATATACCTGACCAGCTGTACCGATTTCTGATAAAGAATCCGGTAATTTGGGTAATGCACTTACTTTTTTTTTTTTTGTAAAAAATCCAGTGAGGATAGCTGATATGTTTTCAAGGATTTTAAGCATTTCAAGATTACACTTGAGTGGTATGGTTCAAGATTTAGAAATGTGACTAATTAAGACATTCCAGTATCATACAAATGGGTTTTAATTTCAGGGCTTTAGGGAAAATGCTTGAGAAACCATGTGATAATGCCCAATAGAGCATTCAGGTTAAAATGAGTGTTAAAAAAAAAAAATTTAAAGTGAAGGCTACCCAACAAAGGCAATTCAAGAATGAAAATCGTCTTTTTAATCAATCAGCTAGAGGGTTTATGAGGGTTTTAGGGTAAATGGTTAAAAAACTAAGTAACCGACGTTAGTTGCACCCAAGTTATCTATGACAGAATCTTGTTTCCTGTTACGAAAAAAGAGGAAGAAGAAGAGATTTAAGTATCCCCTCGAGCTACTGAAAGGAATGGTAGCAAGGTAATAGGAATGAGAGAAGTAAAATTAGCGTTTACCTTGATAAATGAAGATGAGGGCTTTCATCGCGAATCAAATCTATTGTTATGATTTGAGAATTCTTATTAATCAAATAAAGATCAATTAGAGAACAAAATGGACTTAAGTAGAAATATGGCTCAAAAAAACAAACTCAAAAGAAGCTAGAATAATGATAGTTCCTGCAAAAACCAAGTCTAGGTATAGGCACACTTAAGCTTTCATCTACTAACCTTTTAATATAGAATTGAAAATTTTTATACACTAAAGGAGTATTCCAAATACTCCATGATCCCCTTAGTATGAAGATATCACATCATTAGGTTTGTTATCGATTACTCTCCCGCCACATGCGCTCAAATGTGATTCCACAAATAGGTGGTGGAAGACTTAGTGCTTTGGAATGTTACAAATGAGCCCAAGCCATTTTATCTATCCAACTTTTTCTTGAATGTTCTAGTTTATCCGCCAACAATTAGATCTAAAAAAACATTATAAATGAGCTCAAACAATGAAGGCATTCGCAGACCGAGGAGAACTATATGACCAAAAAAATAAATTGTTTTCTAACCAATAAAAACTCAAAAACTGGTGTCTCAAAAAACAATTGGGAAAATTAAAATTACCCTAAGCGCAATTCATGCAAAAACATACCACGAAAGTAAGAATTTCCAAGGATCCATTCATAAAACAAACTCCATGTTTTATTTAAAGTTTAATATATGAAACAATAAAAAAATATTACCTCATCAATTTCATTAGGCAGTTTCTGAAACCAATCAATTCTCAGCGCCTACAACAAAAAACCCAAGTTAAAATGTAGGATTATCAGGAATGCGAATTTTGGAAATGAAACGATTCAAACAAAAACCCATAGTTGCCTTACCTTAAATTCTAGGGCTCGAGAGGAACTTTCTTGTTGTGAAGAGGAAATGGAAGCGTCGATCATTTATAGGATTTGTCCGACGTAACGGAAGAGAGAGTTAAAAAAAGGATTGCAATGAATGACGAAGGGGAGGAATTCAATGCGACAGATGCATGGTCTAGATGATACGCAGTCGTTGGATACGTGGATATCAAGATTACTCTGGGAAGATCCAAACCGTCAGTTAGAAAAATGGATATATCTTAGCCGTCCCGTGACACAACAAACCCTCATGTTGTATAAGCATTGATATATATATACAAGTGTAACTTTGCATTACACATGTCATATGGATGTGTAACTTCTGGATACACATGTCATATGCATGTGTAACTTGTGTTTACACATTCACAATATACTTTAATAATTTTAGGCCTAGATTTAATAGTTTTGGGACTAGATTTAAATTTTATTTAATTTGGGGCCTGACAATATATAAAAGGGCATGGATGTCTTTTAATAACTCCGGGCCTAGATTTAAATTTCTTTTAATTAAGGGTCTCATATTATGGGTTATTCATGGGTCGGGACTTATCCTAAAAACCCCGAGTGTAAATTGGGTCTGGCTGGGAAATTTGACCCGTTTTTTAATCCAGGCCATGCCAGACGGGCTTCATATCTAGTTACACAAAATGCCCGTTAGATTGGGCAGGCTAGGTAAAAACTTAATTTGAAGCGCGAAGACCACCCAAAGCCATTTTATCAATCACGACAGGCCAAACAGGCAATATCGGCAACTTGGTTTGTGTACTGTTAAAGATTGTAATAACTAATTTAATTCTTGTTTGGAATTTGTAGACTGAATAAACTATAGTTTGAAAATAAATCTCATACAATTAATCTTCTAGATGTAGAATCGAAATAAAAGTAAGAATTTTAAACCACAATAATACAAAAACACTTAATAATCTACTTACTTAAAAGTAATATTCTTATGATAATTCAAACGGGTACCAGGCCGGGTTAATGGGAAGGTATCAAGTCAAGATATTAAATTTTAGGGAAAGATCAAGCTCGCCTATTTAAGCTAATCAAATCAGGCTATTAAATTTAGGGAAAGATCTAGCCCGCCTATTTAAGCTAATCAGGCCAAGCAACCCATATAGAGGGTTGTAACAGGTTTTTGGCTTCTCCGAACACATGCAAGTTGATTATTTTCGGGTTATTATCTATATCCCTATCAATATCCCCCCACACACACACAATTTCTAAAAAAGAATTTACTTTTCAATTTTGATTTTTCCTATTTACCACCATGAAAGCCAAGTTAACTGTGACTGTAACTATTAGCACTTTTATCTAACACCAGTATACAGCTGGGAAAACATGACCACCCAGCCAAAAACGAAAGTCTATGACCGGGTAGTCTTGAATAACTCCTAGCCGTAAGTATGACATATGACTCAAAAATGAAACACTACCACCCGTAAATGTGAGGTACATTTGGAAAATGGAGGGTTTTTTTTTTTTTTTTTTGAACTAGTGGATTGCCCGTGCCATAATGGCACGGGGTGAAAGAGGTGCCGTTGTCATGGCTAATGCTTTCGTCAGTGTATCAGGTCAATATTCACCATAATGGCACAGTATAGTTATAGGGTAAAAATAGAATGCCTAGTATGAGAAAAACAAAATTATCATGATAGGTTATTTTAACTAATTTCTATCAATTTGGACCCACATTCCCTAATTGTATGGACGATCTTGACTCGTGAACTCAGTGAGAAGACCAAGGTGGCAAAGTCGTATAATGACGACTGTTTTCAATTTTAAATGGTTGGTGGCAGATTTCATAATAATAAACTCATTATGCTGCGATTTTGTAAACGCGTCAATGAAGCATTAATTTGTGTTGTAATTTTGCCAAGTGTTGCGAGTATGGAGGGGGATGTATCTTTTTTTGATGAGGAGAATAGAGGTGGTGGAAGTATCTAGCTATGCCGTATACGCATACTTTCCTCTATCCCCATTTTTCTATCACTGTCGCCTGTACTCTTAGTTAGTAAGATGATCCAATTCATCAGACTTTCTCACCCTCGACTTCTTTGGATAGAATAACTCCTTCGAATAAAAATACTTTTAGCATAAACTCTTTTTCTTCGTTGAATACTAATTCGAAACCAGTTTCTTTAGAGGTTCAATCAATTGTTAGTGAAGAACAGTTTGATAGGAGTATCGATGAAGCTCAACAATATGATCAATCAATGATTATTGTATGGTCAGGGGATCTTTCTTATTAGTTATATGATTTGTGATTTGGTGGTGGTGCTGGTTTCGGCGAAGGTGGTGGTGAAGGAAGAGAATATTTTGATTTTGATTAATGGTTGGTTCAAAATTTTGCAGGAAAAATTGAATGTCGAATTGAAAAAGAAATCGGTATGGATTGAAATCGAAATTGGCACGAATTGATTTCAAGAAAAAATTTCCCAATTCCAATTTTTATTCCAACCAATTAAGAAAAATTTCCGGTAATGGTGTTGGTGGTTAGTGGTGGTTGAGGAGGATGGTAATAGTTTGTTTGTTATGGTAGTGGAGGAGGAGGGTGGTTCGTCGGAGCAGATGAAACTGAAGAATTTCTGAGATGGTGGTGATGGTGTTCGCTGGTACGGCAGAGCAGGAATAAACGATGATTTGTTTTGACAAAACAGAGCGTACTTATTTGCCCTTCAATTTTTGAAAATCTACGAAAATCCGACAGATAGGCAGGCAAAGGAAGAAGAAAAACGGAGGGGTATTTTCGGCAGAAAAAAGACTAACCATAGACACCAAACAAATCATTTTGTGTTATATTATAGATTATTTCTTAAAATGAAAAAACTTATGCTCAATATAGTCATACACATCTCTAACTTAACTACCACTGTAAAAAGATCCTAGGCATAACACCAGTATACATCTGGGAAATCTTGAAATCCCAGTCGTTACCAACCGTCCACGGCTCAAAGATGAAAAATTCCTACCAATCTACAAGAATTTAGGACTTGAACATTGTATATGATCCAACAGTAAACCAATTTATGAATGGGAATTTCGATTTCTTAAATCCATATTTACGGCTCAGACATGAAACTTTTTTTATCACTGTTGGAAACTACCTAGACAACCTATGTTATTATTATTTTTGGTTGTCAGAACTACCTATGGCTAAGGCTGCACATGTGATACGTATGATCTCTGTACCTATCTATATGGGTTAGTAGAGGGATAATTTTTGGGGCTAAATTAGTCGTTTTGTTAAATTTGATACCGTAGCTTTTTCTGAAAGAGGAATTTGATAGGCCCCAAATAACTGGATCCGACCCAAACTAGCCTGGTTTAACATGCGGTGGATAACGTTACTTGACAACTGAAAAAGTAGTCGTATTTTATGGTATGGAAGAGGGGACCCTGACCATACATATGATATGATGTTCTTCATTTTCGTTCACCCGTTTCTGACGAGACAATGTTCGTCTCATTCATGTATATATTATATCATACAGGGTTTTATTCTCACGGTTAGTTCTCGGTTGTTGAGTAATGGTGACATACAAGCAATCGGAAGGGAAGCTATTAGAAAGCTGCAATTTCAAATGTTCAAACCTGTACACTGCCGACATTATTATTGAATCCTATAATTTGCTTGGCACATTTAGGGGCGACCCCGACACAATTTGGGGCGACATAAAAGACAAAATAGATTAAAAATACTTATATACCCCTTTATAATCGGGAGGCTAATCCATAATCGTTAGTTTGGGGCAACTCTATATTCGGTAGTTGTATGAACTATTTTGACTACCGATTATGGTAGATTTCGCCAAAGATTATACTGTATAATCGGAAGTCATGGTAACTTCATTTACTACCGATTATAGGCTCAACAAAATTTGAAAAATAGAGGATTTTGGCATAATCTGATTTTGGGGCAACTCTATATTCGGTAGTCATATGAACTATCTTGACTACCGAATATGGTAGGATATTTGCAAAGAGATCCACTGTATAATCGGAAGTCATGATAACAATTCATTTACTACCGATTATAGGCTCAACCAAAATTCAGAAAAAGAGAAATTTTGCAAAATCTGATTTTGGGACTACTCTATATTCGGTAGCTATATGTGTTGGATATTTTCAATAATGTTTGCCGCTACTAAGGGGGGTCCTGGGGGGCGTAGCCCCCCAGGCTATGGTCGAATAAAATGTTTTGGTTAATGAATTTGAAAACCTATTCGGTTTTCCAGAAAATTTCACAAAACGTGTTTGTTCCCATAGGGTTTCTTCATTATCGGAAGTCATGATAACTCTGATTTTGGGGCTACTCTATATTCGGTAGTTATACGAAGTATATTGACTACCGATTATGGTAGGATATTTTCAAAGAGAGCCACTGTATAATCGGAAGTCATGATAACTCTTCCTTTCTTACCGATTATAGGATCAACCCAAATTTTTTTAAAAAAGAGGATTTTTGCAAAATCTGATTTTGGGGCTACTCTATATTCGGTAGTTATACGAAGTATATTGACTACCGATTATGGTAGGATATTTGCAAAGAGAGCCACTTTATAATCGGAAGTCATGATAACTCTTCCTTTCTTACTGATTATAGGCTCAACCCAAATTCCAAAATAAAGAGGATTTTTGCAAAATCTGATTTTGGGGCTACTCTATATTCGGAAGTTAAATAACCTAAATTCCCTACCGATTATGGTAGCATTTTTTCCAAAGGTTTACTGTATAATCGGGAGTCAATATAACTTTATTTACTACCGATTATAGGATATTCAAAAGATTTAGGATTTTATTTTGGGGATACTGTATAATCGGAAGTCATGCAAACTAAATTTACTCCATATTATTCATTACCTACCAATTGTATAGTTATCTACCGATTGTAAAGGGTAGTTTGGCCATTAAAAAAAACGCCCCTGAAATAACCTTCCGATTGTGAAATAACCTACCGATTATTTTCTATTTTGTCGTTTTGTGTCGCCCCTAATTCGGTTTTGGTCGCCCCTAAATGTGGGAGGATAATTTGGGCTCTCCACGGATGGGTTTTTAGGGGCTATTTTACTAAGTGGAGACTTAATGTTATAGGGGGAAACCAAATCAATAGAAAAGGTCAAATATACCATTTCCTATAATCTATTATAAAAAAAAAAACATTAATCTTCTCTTCTTCTTCTTCTTCTCCTTCTCTTCTCCTTCATTTCATCATGATAAAATCACGATGAAAATGATGATCATAATTTTATCATGATGAAATCGTGATCATTAAAAAACTTAAATCTTCTTCTTTCTCTCTTTTATTTCTTCTCCATCACATCGTGATTCTTCATTGCATCGTGACGAAGATGATGATCCTACAATAAAATAAAAATCTATTTTTTTTTGTCTCTCTTCTTCTTCATCTTCTCCATTGCGTATATAGAGATGATAGAAAAAAATAAAATAAGAAAACCCACCATTTATTTTTACTTTTGATCGACTTAAAAATTGAATTCGATTAAGTTGAGAAAAATAATAATTCTGAAACTATATAACGGCTGGGAGTTCACGCTTTCCCAACCGTGAATCCTGTATTACGGTTGGGAAAATACATGTTTCCCAACCGTGAAACCTGAACCTACCTGTACGGTTGGGAAAGTAAGAGCTCCCAACCGTAAAAGAGTTTACGCGGCTAGATTTTCCTAGTCGTAAGCTATTCTGATAATCACATTGTAGATGCATTTTACTACTACCTACATCCAAAGGATAGAAATCTTCTACTCATGCAAATGAAAGTATAGACATGATGATAGACACAAAGATATACGTGATTCGGTATGATTACCTACGTCCACGGGGGTGAAAGGATGAATCTTATTACTTCAAGGTGTTACAATGGTGTTGCTCTCTCTCAAGTGAACTCACTTACAAAGTGAACTAGCTCTCAACTTTACTCCCTCCTTTTCTGATTACAAGTCTCTCTCCTCCCAATATATCCTACCTTTCTTTTGGATACAAGTTCTTCTATTTATAGGGGAGGCTTCATACAACCAAACTAGGGTGTTGGTCACAACATATATATCTTGAAGTCCTGTCATCGGGCTCGCCTACGTCGTCCCTTCTTCCGTTACTATGGCCGATGTGCTTTGATCCCTTTGTAGTTCCTTGTCCGAGGCGATCCGTTCGGGTGTTATCTTGGTGCGATGTTGCCCTTCCAACCTGTCGCCCTTGCATCTGGACGATATGACGCGTATCTTCTTATCCATTTGACTACCACTCCTCGGTTGACCCAATACGTCTCGTCTTCCAGCTTTGTCAGAGGCCTGTGGTCGAGTCTTGTCCGACAGCTGTAGAGTGATCAAGGCCGATCCACGTGGCTCCTTAAATTTCGCTCCTTCCAGCCTCTATCCCGTGCTTCTCGTCTCTTCATGTTTGGGTATCTCATAGCTTGAAATGTTGCCACCTAGCCCTGGGGATAATTTACACCTACATTTATGCCCCTTCTTTCGCTCGTGTGGCAGACACGAGTGGAAGAAAGTCGTCCCCGCTTCTCACGTCCTCGTTCATGCCGAGATTTCCGCCATGCAGTCCCCCATTAACTCCACTTTATTACCTGTAACCGTCGGTGCCGGTTACAACTTCTCTTCTTTAAATAGTCCAACTCATATTCTATTTCTTCTTCTTCACCATTTCTTTTTTAGCTTCCAGACGCTGCAACTTTTTCTTTGAGATTCTTCTCATCTTCTACCTCAGTAAATCCTTGCCTTCTTGATTTTCTTCCTTCATCTCTTCATCTCCGAGTGCTACAGTGGCTGCAGTTACATTTTCGTCGTCCCAACCTCCTTTATCGATTTCCGAGTTCTGTACTATTCCCGTTCATGGCTTCTTCTCCCTCGATGACTGAGAAAAGGTGCGTGGATGATGTTTTTTATGAGAATGATGCTTTTCCCTTGCTTCCCTGTTTTCGTTTGATAGTCCCCCTAAGTACGATGATCGCGCCATGAAATCTATCTTTCCTGATGATTCTCCTTCTATTTCGTGCAGGTCCGAGAAAAGGGTGAAATATCTCTCTGATGAAGAGTTCATTGAGCAGTTGAAATAGAAGTACGATCTTCAAAGTTACGAAGTTACCCTGATCTTGGGCCAAAACAGCCTCTTGAAGAAATCCTACATGGATAAGTATGAGCAGTCGGCTGATTGCGTGGTCATTACTCAGGGTCAGCTAGAGCTAGGACTTTGTCTCCCTTTGTACAACCCTGATAGCCCTTTTTATTATGAGGTTATATCCCAGCTCAAGCCTTATCGCGCCCTGGCTCAATGGACTGGCAACACTTTTCGCATTATGGATGAATGGAGAGCTCGCCGAGATGGTCACGGTTCTACCGCCGAGTGGTCGACCTACAAGTCCGAGCACGCTCTAGAGTATATTGTTGCTAATTTCCTTGTCAACTATCGAGCCGGTACCTCGACCAACGGTAATCTTGCCGGTTTTGCTTCCGGTCCCCATCGTCATAGAACCATGCCCAAGGGTGTTGAGAGGATGATGCTGGATGCTGATCACATGGGCCAAGGTTCTAACAGGCGACCCCGTCACACCAATGATCCAATATATCCCCGAGTTCCGCTCCTTGTCCGAGGTCCTATTTTACATGGTAGCTTTCCGTCGCCTTCATTTCCGGACGAGCCCTATCCTTTCTGGGTAGTTAACGATGATATGGCCGATAAGGTATGTGTCTCCTTCTACTTTCCTTAGTTTCTAACTTGTTGGTTCTTACTCGGGTTGGATATTTGTTGTCGGTAAATCCTCAGGGCGACTCTACCAAGGCTGCCGCATCGTCGAGGAATAGAGGTACTAGCACAAGGGTTGAGGAAGACCAGGGGAAGGTAACAAACACAGTGTTTTTATTATAAGTACATGTACTTTCCCCTGTTTTTTGCCTTCACATGTTCTGACGAGAAGCCTTGTGCATAAATTCCCTAGGCATGATGATGATAAAGCCGATGTGGAGGAGATTGACCCTCAACCTCTTAGACGCAATCCTCATAGGGGCAAGCATGTTGTTGCTAAGCCACATCAAAGGCAAAAACCAATCTTTAATATCCCCGATGAAGATGACATATTTGGCGAGGACTTCTCGGATGACAAGGGCGATGGGAAGGAGACGGGAGAGAATGTTGGTCCTGAGGTGGTCGTTGATCCTGAATTGGCCGACAAACAAGAACCCATGAAGGCGTCCGAGCTAGGAAATACTGTTAATGCTGAATCGGAAGTACTTCATCGTTTTCCCCAGATTACTGGTGGGTCCTCATCCGGTGTTGAAACCTCTTTTACTATCTCTGGCCCTATCATGAATTATCTTGGAGTGCTGACTTCCCCCGACTTCGGTGCGTATACTGATGAGCAAATGCTTGCTGCCGTGCCCGTGTATGGAGATATGGCTCAGACTCTTGATACAGTGGTGAGTGACTCAGCCTGTTTGGGTGACGTCATGCCCTTGGTTTATTCCTTGTCGTCGCATACCATTCTAATTTGTTTACCTGTATCATATTCTTAATCGGGTACGGTTGGATGCCTCCAATCGTCGTAGGGAAAGGAAGCTGGTGGAATCTCTCCATCTTCAATTGCAGAACAAAAAAAGTCGCGCGCGCGAGCTGGAAATCAAACTCGTCGATGGCCAAGGTATGTTATAATTCCATAATCTTAGCTTAAGTTGATTGAGTTTATCGTGCCAGTATCCTGAGTCGGGTATCCTTCTTCTAGCCGAGATAGCTAGTATAGGTTTAGATGCTTCTTCGGAGTTTAGGATTATGAAGAAGAAGTGGGATATCGAAAAGGATTTAGTGGAGAATCTTTATCGGCAAATTGCGAATAAGGATGGTAAGATAGGTCGCCAGGCTGATGAGATCGAAGAGCTTCAAGATGAATTAGAACGCTATCGTCAGTTTGAGTATGCCCCTGAAGAAATAGACAATTTACGGGCTCACTTGGGTTCTTCCCAACGCCTAGCTGCTGAGAAGACCGCTTTGGTTACGAACTTAGAGCAACGGGTAAATGCTTTGCAATTGCATAACCGAGACCTTCATGAAGATCGCCGACGAATACTGAGGGATAAAGATGTAGTGGAGCGAGCTAACCATGATCTGATGGGCAAAGTGGGCGAGCTCAACAAAGTAGTGGGTGAACTAGAATGGATTAAATCGCAACTTTCAGTGCTCCAAGTATCACGTAATCGGCTAATGGATGAGTGGAGCGAACATAAGAAGTACTACCCCAACAACGAGTTCAACGAGCAGCACTATAACGAACTAACCATGAAATTGTCTAAGGTCGAGGATGAATTGTCCAAGTCGGTAAAATCGATTCAGTCAGTGTTACCCGCCCTTTCAGGTCTTGTAGATGATGTGTTGAGGCCGTTCCTTAAGATTAGATTATGCTATGTACTTGTGAAATTGCTAATCCCTTTCCGATGAATAATCCCGTGTTGTTGTGATTTTGTAGCCGAGCAAAAACGTTCCCGGGAACTGGATCTGGAGGTCCGACGATTGAAGCAGGTCGAGGCCGATTTGGGCACCAAGTTAACCGATGCATAGGCTGCCATTTTGCAACTTACTCAACATCTTGAGGATGAACGTGTCGCCCATGCAGATGAGATAGACGAGAAGGTTCAGTCGGGTATCGAGGAGTGGGTGGAGAATAAGAGGCACGAGGTCGCGCAAAAGAGGGCCGGCACTGTTCCCCCCAAGGCTTGAATTCCCCTTTTGTAGTGCTGCGTCACCAAATCTCCCCTTGCCATGGGTTTCAAATCGCTTTGAACACTTCTTCCCCGTTTTATTTCTGATACACTTCTTGTTTGTTTTATACGGGGGTGCTGCGTCGCCGATGTTGTTCTCTTTATTTCCGTTATACTTTGTGTTTCTTGTGGTTTCATGACATTTTCCGCGCTTTCTTAATTGACGCATGTTGCTTTTCGTTCTAGCCCTTGTTCCTTATGTTATTCCTGCAATTTTTTGATTATGTGTGTTAGTATTTTAACCATTTCTGTCGAACACACCCAACAAGGAGGGTCATCGGGCCCAATGCCATGTCCTTATTAGGGCATCTCATCACTATCTCTTGGATTCAGTGGAAGGGTACTAGCCAACCTAATTCTAGGATCGATTATCCCGAGCGGTTATCGATCAACCAATCTCGGTCAAGTGGTCACAGCCACCTGCGATGGGGGTGACTTTTCAAATGTAAGTAGGCCACCTAGCTGAGAAGACCTCGTGTCTTAACAACCTGCGGAACTGGTTTCCAACCACCAGAACCCTTAGGCTACCTCGGCACTTGCGCACTGCCACTGCCCCGAGTACGAATAGCCAGACGACTGTAAGGCACCTCGGAACCTCCACACTGGCTTTGCCCAGAGTATGAATGCCCATTCGAGTGTAAGTCACCTCGGCACTTCCACATTGGCTTTGCCTCGAGTACGAATGACTATTAGTCGCTCATGCCCTATCTCATACCCCTTGCAGTTTTACAGAAATAGAATACAAGAATGCTCACCTTTTCACCGCGTCTCCGTTCATGGGTGGTAGAATTTCAAATACTTGATGTTCCAGGGTTTGTGCTCTTCTGTTCCATTGATCCTTAGTAGCCGATACGATCCCTCGCCTGCCTTAGACGCAATTATGTACGGCCCACCCCACTTTGGTGCTAGTTTTCCGCCCTTTTTGTCTCGCTCCCATTCAGCCAGAAATTTGAGTACTTGCTGCCCTGGTTGGAACTCTCTTGGTCGAACGCATTTGTTATACTCTCGCTGTAACCTTCTTTGATAGTTTTCCATTTTTTGTAACGCTATCTCTCTTGTTTCTTCCAGATCGTCGAGTTTTGCCAAAATTAGATCGGACGAGAGGTTTCGTCTCCAAGCTTCTGTTCTAGTAGTAGGGATCATCCCTTCTGTTAGTAGAATCGCCTCGGTTCCGTAAGTAAGCATGAACGGCGAGAACCCTGTAGCTTCCATCCGTGTGGTTCTGTATGCTCACAAAACATTGTATAGCTCCTCACACCAGTCACCATATACATCATCTAATTTATTCTTCATGTTGTCGGCGATCGTTTTATTAGTGATCTCAGCCTGCCCATTACTAAGAGGGTAAATGGGGGTTGCTTTACTCTTCCTGATGTTGTACGTGTTGGACAATATATCAATATTTTCCCCTTGGAGTTGTTTACCGTTATCGGAGACGATGGCTGCTGGGATCCCAAAGCGGCAAATGATATGGTCCCAGATGAATTTGAAGACATCTTTGTCTCGGATATGCCTTAGTGGTGCTGTTTCTACCCATTTGGTAAAGTAATCCGTGGCCACGATCAAGTATTTCCTCTGCCCCGTTCCTACGTGTAATGGTCCGACAATGTCTATGCCCCATTTGGCAAAGGGCCATGGGCTTATAACAGAGTTTAAGGGTACTCCTGGCGCCTGTATTTTCTTGCCGAACCGCTGACATTCTTCACAAGCTTTCGCCATTTCCTTTGCATCTTCATTCATATACATCCAGAAGTAGCCCATCGTCTTTGCTTTGGCCGATAAGCTTCTCCCGAGCTGTGATTTCCAGCGGCTCCATAGTGTAACTCGTGCAAGATCGTGTGGCCTTCCTCTTTACTTAGGCATCGTAAAAGGGGCCCTAAGTAGGATTTCCTATATAAGATCCCTTCCTTTAGCTCGTGGGCGCCCGCCTTACTCTTGATTTTATTTATCTCGGGCCGACCTTTGGGTAGCTCGCCCATTTCTAGGTATCGGTGTATCGGCTTTCTCCAATCGCCCTCCTTATATCGCTCGGATGTGTTAATAGCCACATCGATCCGTACTTCTAGTGTTTCTGGGATTGAGGGAGTAAGGAGCCTCATAACGCGAATGTCCTCTATGCTCGGGTCTACCAGCTGTGAGACGATGTATGATAGAGCATCCGAGTGTCTGTTATCTTTTCGACAAATGTGGCGGAACTTAATACTCGGTATTTGGTTGATGTAAGACTGGGCGATCTCCCAATACTTTTGCAATACGGGGTCATGTGTAGCGTATTTGCCCGTAATCTTCCGGATCACCAACTGTGAGTCACTAGTTAAGCAAACTTCTTGCAGCCCAATTTCTACAATTATCCGTAAGGCATGGATCACCGCTTCATACTCGGTGACATTGTTTGTTGCCTTGAATTCTAGTCTGAATGAATGCACTATCTTCCTTCCTTTCGGCGTGGTGAACACTAACCCAAGGCCTGATCCCTCTTTGTTTGACGCCCCATCGACGAAAACTTCTCATCTTGTAGGAATATTGGCTGCTAATAGGTCAGCAGGTTCTTCTTGTTCTTCCATCATCCCCGGTATATCTTCCACCTCGTCTTCATCACTAAGTGGGAAGTCACCTAAGAAGTCGGCCACTACCTGCCCCTTGATCGTCGTCCTTGTTTCGTATACCACATCATACTGTTTGATTAAGGCTCCCCATTTAGAGATTCTTCCCGATCGCCCTGCATTATCCAGGACTGCTTCAATAGGCGATTTGGTGAGCACCCGTATGCGATCGTCTTGAAAATACGTTCGGAGTTTAGAAGCGGCAAAAGCTAGTGCCAGAACCATCTGCTCCATTCTGGTATATTTTTTCTCGGCCGAGCTTAGTGTTTTGCTAGTGAAATATACCGGTTTTTCTACGTTCTCCTCCGTCTTGACCAATACTGCACTAATGGCGTATGGTGTCGCTCCCAAGTATAGGGTGAGGATCTCTGACGGCTCGGGCCTTTTCAAAACCGGGAGGCTGGCTAAGTGTAACTTGATGTTTTGAAAGGCCTCTTAACTTACATCCGTCCATTGAAACTGTTTTCCTTTCTTCAGGATGTCGTAAAAGGTTTTACATTTGTCCGACGACCGTGACACGAATCGCCCCAACGCTGCTATGCAGCCATTTATATTTTGCACATCCTTTACCGTCGCGAGAGAAAGTATTTCTAAGACAGCCCTGACCTTCTCTGGGTCTGCCTCTATCCCTCTAGGGGTGATGATATATCCCAGAAATTTTCCTGATGTAACCCATAAGTCGCACTTAGCGGGGTTAATCTTCATCTTGTGTTTCCTCATCATCTGAAAAATCTCTCGAAGGTCTCGGACGTGATCCTTAGATCAGCGACTCTTGACTAACATATCGTCTACGTAAACTTCTATGGTGTCGTGAATCTTGTTTTCGAACATGTCTCCCACTAATCTCTGGTAAGTATCACCAGCGTTTTTAATTCCAAATGGCATCTTGGTATAACAATACAACCCTCTTGGTGTGAAAAAGGAGGTATGATCCTGATCCTCGGGCACTAACGGTATTTGGTTGTATCCCATGTATCCATCCATCAATGTCATCGCCTCGTACCCGACTATGGATTTTACTATTTGGTCTATGCTTAGAAGAGGAAAGATGTCCTTCGGACAAGCCTTGTTCAAGTCACTAAAATCAATACATATCCTAACTCCTCCTTTTTTTCTTTGGTACCACGACCATATTAGATATCCACTGAGGGTAATAGGATTTCCTGATTATCCCGGATTCCCACAACTTTTTCAGCTCGACCTCGACCGCTGCCTGTAACTCAGGTGCGATTCGTCTCATTTTTTGTCTAACGGGTCTGAACCTCGGATCAATCTTCAAATGTTGGCAACAGACCTCCGGGTCGATCCCCTCTAAATCGTATACTTCCCAAGCGAACGCGTCTAAGTTTTCCTTTAACACCGTCATGAGTTGACTTGCTTGTTCTTCTGAGAGTAACGTCCTTATCCTCACTATCTTTGTCTCCTCCATCGTCCCCAAATTCACCTCCCGAGTCGGCTCAACTGTCGAGAAATTAGATTTAGTCCCCTTGAATGGATCCGTCTCCTTTAATTGCTATAAAGGGTCTTGCTCTTGGGTCTCGCATGCCATGATCGCTTGTGAAATAGTTTCCTCCAACTCTTATGCAGCTTTAACCTCTCTGGATTTATTCTTCTCTCGTCTTTGTCGAGCTCGCCGATCTTCATTAATTTCGGCATCAACCTGCATGCATTGTCGCGCCGCTTGGGAGTCGCCCACAACTTCAGCTATTCCCTTGTAGGTAGGGAACCTTAATCTCTGATGATAGGCCGATGCCACTCCTTTAATCCCAGCGATCCAAGGACGTCCGATAATTGCTTCATAAGGCGAGGCGACATCGACCACACAAAAGGTGGTCAGAGTGTCAAGGTAACCCCCACCATCCGAAACCCTTAGTGTTACCTCGCCCTTAGGGATGGTAATTGTGCCGTTAAAACCGTAGATGCGATATGTTGAGGGGACGAGGATGTCGTCCGATAGTTCCATTCTCTTAAACGTGTCGTAGAACAACACTTCGACTGAACTTCCACTATCTATGAGAATTCTTCTTACTCCCCATCTCTCAATTAATAATGCGATGACCAAGGGATCACTGTGTGCATGCCCATTTGCTGGGACATCCTTGGCCGAGAATGAAATAGTTTGCATCATCCAAGGTTCCATCGGTAAGGTCTTAGCTACACTGAATATTTCCTTGACATTGCGGTCTCTCTTGTGAATCCTTGAAGTGATAACTGGTCCGAAAGTGTAGTCTTGCATAGTGGAGTGTGAAATGGTATTCACAAATTGAGTTGACCTATCAATGCGGACTTGATGGACCGACGCATCGGGTGTTGCTGTCGACTGGGATGGATGTCGGACAAACTGTCTCAAGTACCCGTCTCGGATGAGGTGTTGGACGATATCTTTCACTTCTCGACAATTGTTAGTGGAGTGGCCCCTATACTGATGGTACTGGCAGTAGTCGGGGTGGCCTTTGGTTTCTTGAAACTGGACTCCCCTCGATGCTGGATAATTGATATCGTTCCTCTTCTCGACTTCCTTGAATACTTCTTCCAAAGGAGCGTTTAAAGGGGTGTACGATCGGGATTCCTGCCTTGGCCTCTTCCCTTTGGCCACCCATTCTTTCTTCTCATTACCTCTTGGTGGAGGGTCCGATCTCTTCTCGGGTCGCCTAGACGGGTTGTCCATAACCGCCTTAGTCTCGGCATCCGCTTCAGTACTAGCTTCTTGTATTCCCCTATCTCTCGATTCGGCTTGGATTTCTTCTAAGGCGATGAAATGTTCTTGCATTCTTCGCATCTCCTTTAGGGTTTTTGGATTTTCAGAGAACATAGCTACCCAGATGGGGTCCGATCTTCCCAGTGCATTTTCAAATCCAAAGATAGCTTGGTCCACGGGTACCTTTACAATTTCAGTACACAACTTCCTCCACCTATCGGTCAAGGTTCTCAAGGGCTCCCTGAACATCCGGGCGAGGGTGAATAGTTTGTTCATTCTTGGCCGAGGTCGGCTGTTGTACATATAGGTTTCAAGAAAGGCCTCGACAAGTGTATCATCACCATCGATCGATCCTGGTGGGAGTGAATAAAACCAATCTCTCGCCTCGCCCTCCAAACTGGCCGGAAAGAATTTACACATGACTACCGTGTTACTTTTCCATTGAATCAATGACATAGTATACATTTTGAGATGTTCGACCGCATCTCCTGTTCCGTCGAATCTAGAAGGGAATGTTGGCAAAGTACATTTTGGTGGGAACGGCATTTGTTCGAGTTCTTGGGAGAAAGGCGTCTTCTCGGCCTCACTCATGATTTCCGCCAATTTGTTCTCTTCGCTATTCCCTGACAGTTCCTTGATCTTTGCCTCCAACTCTTTGAGCTTGGCTTTTGTTGCTTGATCCTGTCGCCCGTCCCTTCCTCGCCTTTCCTCATCAGTGGTCGAGTCCTAGGGTGGTCCATATCTTTGTGTGTGTGTGTGGGGGGGGGTGGGGGGAGGTGGTGGTGGTTGACCTGATCGTCCGGACTGATTAGGGTTGCTCGACCCCATCATAGGTGGTGATTGACCTGATCGGCCATGAAGACTCGACGTTCCTCGGCTGGACGAACCTCTTGATCTGGTTCGCTGATTCCTCAACTGATAATTTTCGAACTCTAGGGCGAGATTCCGCTGCTAGAGCTCCCTTAATGCCGCTTCTTGCCTTCTTTGACTTTCTAAAATGGCTAAGAGTGTCGGGTCTATGCTTTCATGGCTAGAGTGTCCATTAGGATGGTGTGGCCGAGTCTGTAATGGCATCGTCATTGGCGGTGGGGGTAGTATCGGACCAGTCGCATGGATGGGGGTAGGACCGACGTTGCTCGTTGCTGCTCGCCCCAGCTGAATCTGCCTGAGACGCTCCTCCTCTCTTCCTAAGGCTTTCTAGTACTCAGCTTGTTGCCTTGTTCTTTGTCTCTGTGCCTGGGCTTCAAGTGCTTCCTCATCGTCCTCTGTATCGGAAGCTGTGATCCCATCAATTTGTTCAACTCTCCTCTAGGTCAAGATGACCTGGTCCAAAGGTAGGGTGTCATCATCTCGCCCGAGATCCACTCCCTCATTAACAGTTGGCATGCCTCGTGCTGCTGCCCTAGATTCCTCGAGCGGTGGTTGTCGACTGCCTTCTTGCATCGACCTTGTTACCCCTGTCTGCATGTTGATGCTAGTCACTGTACGATTCCTTAACGTCCTTCTTGTCCCTGATGTGCTAGCCATCGGGTGTGGAGCGCGGTGAGCCGAGTGTCGTCCCTACCTACGTCAGCAAATACAAAGAACACCTTACTTTGACCTAATATTTGGGAAATAAACATTCAAAAAGGTGAAACAAATTCGACTGTCACAAAAACTGTCATTACGCCACAACTCGCAGATATAAAGCCTACTCCGGTTATCAAATGGGCTCTGCCTATCTACCCTATTTTGACTTTGTGCTGACTTCAGTACGCTACGTCGTTGTCACTCCGTACGATGTCGCCTTCAGTACTTGACCTTCGTATTTAAGATAGTTTGTCTGTCCTTCTATAGGCTCCAAATTGTTAAACTCATGCACATGATGATTGAACAGTACGACGCGTGAATCCAAAACTTAAGTTAAGTACCTATTGTTGTTATTCTCTTAAGATCTTATTATGGCCGTCTTTCCTAGATCTTCTCCAAGAACTTTCCGATGACTAGTTAACATCGTCGGGCAAGACACCTCAAGATCGGCAGCTTGTTATGCAAAAAGACACCCTAGCTTTGACCTTTTGTTACTCCAAACACTCAAGCTCTATAGCATCGCAAGAAAACAGCTTATCTACCGCTAAAACTCGATCAATCATCAAAAACAAGTATTCATCATATCAGCAGACTTTCAACCTAGCTCCGAACTTGTGTTGTTAGTTGTCGGTGAGCTTATGAAGACTTTCTGCTGATCAAACTATTGGTAGTTGAAGAAATGAGAACTTTACCACGCCTTGTGAGGAAGCTGATACTGCTGTAACTATGCATGTAAACTAAATGACTCGACATAACAACTATTTCGGCCATCAGAGTTCATCCTAGCTTCAACTACAACACTTTAACGTGTATACAAGAGCTTTGGATCATCTCTGAAGGTCTCCAAGGAAAGGTATTCGGAGATCTTAGTCGGATCCCCTTAGTCGGCGCCAGAATGTAGATGCATTTTACTACCACCTACATCCAAAGGATAGAAATCTTCTACTCATGCAAATGAAAGTATATACATGATGATAGACACAAAGATATACGTGGTTCGGTATGATTACCTACGTCCACGGGGGTGAAAGGATGAATCTTATTACTTCAAGGTGTTACAATGGTGTTGCTCTCTCAAGTGAACTCACTTACAAAGTGAACTAGCTCTCAACTTTACTCCCTCCTTTTATGATTACAAGTCTCTCTCCTCCCAATATATCTTACCTTTCTTTTGGATACAAGTTCTTCTATTTATAGGGGATGCTTCATACAACCAAACCAGGGTGTTGGTCACAACATATCTATCTTGAAGTCCTGTCATCGGGCCCACCTGCGTCGTCCCTTCTTCCGTCACTATGGACGATGTGCTTTGATCCCTTTGTAGTTCCTTGTCCGAGGCGATCCGTTCGGGTGTTCTCTTGGTGCGATGTCGCCCTTCCAACATGTCGCCCTTGTATCTGGCCGATATGACACTTATCTTATTATCCCTTTGACTACCACTCCTCGGTTGACCCAATACGTCTCGTCTGCCAGCTTTGTCATAGGCCTGTGGTCGAGTCTTGTCCGACAGCTGTAGAGTGATCACGCCCGATCCACGTGGCTCCTTAAATTTCGTGCCTTCCAGCCTCTATCCCGTGCTTCTCGTATCTTCATGTTTGGGTATCTCATAGCTTGAGATGTTGCCACCTATCCCTGGGGATAATTTACACCTACACACATAAAAAATATATATATAAACATAGGTCTAATTTTGGTTAGGTTTTCCCGCCGAAAATGCTTACTTTCGACTAGGTTCCCCAGCCGTAACTTGAATTTTCAGCTTGGAAAACCTAGCCGTAACTGTTTCTGATACTTACAAAAAATAGTAGGAAAAAAATCTGTTGGGAGTTCTTGTCGACCCAGCCGCGAAAGTAATTTACGGCTGGGAAATCTTCAATTCCGAGCCGTAAATTACTAATTTCGTTCGGGTTGACAAATTTACCCAGCCGTAATAGCAGAAAATTCTAGAATTTTTTTTCCAGATTTTTGACGGATTTGAATTGATGAAATTGATGTTGGGGGTTGATTATAAGGTTATCTTGAGTTTTGTGATGAAGGGTTTCATCATTTTTCTTCAAAAAAAATCAAAAACATTTCACCAAAATCATCATTTTTCCTTCTTCAAAACTTAAAAAGATTAATTTTTGATTTGCAAAAAATTAATATTTTGATTAGTCTAATCATTCACTAAGACTGATTAGTTAGCTTAATCGAGTTAATTAGCACTAATCAAATTAAGGATAGATTAGACATTACAAAAAATGATGGATAAGGGGGCTATGGGTTGTTATTTCATGACCCCAAATAGCCCCCAAAAACCCGTCCGTGGAGAGCCCTAAAAATAGGATTCTTAATATTTCTTTATCATGTTGACAGTTGACACTGAAAAAGATAGGATATTAATTAATTATAATTTAGATACTAATCAACTACTTATATCTATCATTAGTATAAAACAGGGTTTGGATAAGTTTGCCTTTGTTAGTGGTGGTCAGGATTTATCTGGACAAAGATAAATCAAGGGTTGTGGTTCCTCTGACCACCCCTTATATCTCGCACGTGTGGCGTTCATTCCAATATAATGAATACTCTAATCAAGATATGGAATTTCAAAAATTATAACGGGGAGGTTCGAACTCATGACCTATTGAGTCATAAGAGTGGCCTCTAACCAGTGGTCCACCTTGGGTGGAATTGATAGAAAAGATAAATCAAGAATGGTGGTTTGTTCAACTTAAATACCATAATTGATTTATTAATTATTAATGTTTCATTAATTGCACAAAATAAATAATCTATTCATTATAAAGTGTTTTATTAATTAGTTTTTCACTAATTTCTCATAATAAATGACTAATCAATTTTTAATTATAAATATTTTCTTAATTAATTATAATATTTATTTCTATTAATAAGTAATTTTGATTAATAATATCAATAGATATTTTCTGCGACAATGAGTTGTATAAGAGGTGGGGGGCGAAAGATTAGTGGTGGTTAAGGGCGGAGCCAAGCACAATTATATATTTTTTTTATCGTCAAATGGGATACAAAGTCCATTTTCACATGTATCCAACTTGCCAAGAATTTTTTCTCCCTTTCTCCTCAAAATCCTGGCTCCGCCCCTGGTTTGTGGTGGAAGAAGTAGTGACGGTGAATGCTGGTGAGTAGTGATGGACAATATTAATTTTATGTTGTCGTTCCAACATCGATAACATCGTAGGGTGAAAGATGTGGTTGGTTATTTTTAACACTTTTGATAAATGAAGGTACCATATATTTCAGGGATGGTATCATACAAGACAATATTTTCATGATCTTAGTTGGATCACCCAAATGGTACCACTATTATCTTTGATACTATATCGTATAAATCATGATTTTTTAATATTAAAATAAAATTGATTGCAATACAAAAAAGAATATATATACATGGAAAAAAATAATGAAACTAATCAATTGATGAAATTTTGTTCAATCTAAACCTCATACATGGCATTTGTGATTGAAAATTAGAATTGCATCCAACAACCTACATGGGATGGGCGGCAGTGGTGGAGTCAAAAATTGACATTGAGGAGGCCTATTTTTAAAAATAAAATAAAAATAAACATGTAAACTTTGGTGGACAAAAACATAAATATATATGGACAAAGTACTATTTATAAAATAAACTAAAAAAATTATGTAGTTATTAAAAATTTAAGGGGTTAGAGTCAGGTTAGTCAACCCTTCCATTAGCTAATTTCGTATTATGCTAATTTCGTAACGCCACAAAATGTATAACGTTATATTATAAAGTATAAAACGTGGTTGATCATTCTAATGTTAAAATAAACTCGATAAAACACATGTCCATTTTAAAAATTGGTGCAATCAATTGCCATGTTATGTAATAACTAAACGAACGGCAAGAATCAAGATCAGAACATATGAAATTATTTATTATCGATTTGTTTATGTAAAGAGTGGTCAGGATTTGTCCTTGGTAAAGATAAATTTAGCGTTGGGATTTGTTCAACTTAACCATTTTCAAATGTTTTATTAATTAGTGTCTCATTGATTGTTCATAATGATTAATTAAATTTCTATTATAAATATCCCTTTAATTATTATTTTTTGAAGCAAAATGTCCATTTAATAATCTAACATAAATACATAAGTTTATTAATAAATAATTTTACTAAATACTATATTAATTCTAATGGTGATAGTGGAAGTAGGGTTAGTATAAGCGGTGGCGGGTGTTTGTGAATGGTGGAGGTGGTAACATTACTATTGGTGGAAGAAATAGTGGCGGTGGATGGTTTTTATGGTGGTGGTGTTGGTAATAGTAGTGTATAATAATAGTTTTTACTTTTTAATGAGTTTTATTGACTAAGTAATAAAATAATCTTCACAAAACATGCAACATTGTATTGTGAAAGATGTAATTGGTTGTTTTTAGCACGATTGATAAGGACAAAAACCAAATATTTCGATGATGATACCGGAACGTATCAAACAATATGATCATGATTGTTCGATCACCCGTATTATATAAAGAAAATTGGTGTACCCGCGTAAGAGAACATTATCGCTCTCTCAAGTACTATTACATTCTTTTTCCTGAAAGACCATCAATGTCGAGTTGTTTCGCGACAACTACCTACAAAGACAACAACTTTCACTCAATTCCCGATATAAAACCTTATTGACCGGGAAAATGTATTTGCATTCTAAAATATTTGTTTGAAAATTATGTTTGTTCATCAAAATCATCATAAAAAACTCTAAATCATAAATCTAAATTTCTCCTCCGATGTTTACAGAATATTTTTTATATTTTACATTCTCAAATCATGCGACCTCTTAATGACAAATCAACAATATCAAATTACGGATCAATATGTATAGGTTTCATTCACTGGGTTAGAAGGTAGAGTAGACACATATGAGTAAATCACACAAAGAAGAACATGACTGAGAATACTACAATAATTTGGTCAAGAGATAAGGTCAAAATTTTAAGATTAACTTTCTATAGGACTAATTAGATCGGCTTCGATAGGAGGTGACTAAAATATGGATTAATAATAATTTTCACGTAAGACAATTGCAAAACATAGTTTGGCTAACTCTGCCTATATAAAGAGTGGTCAAGATTTGTCCTTCCTCAATTTCTATGTTATGTGAGAAGAAGGTGATATCTAAGATTGAGGTATAATTCAAATATATTATATTCATACCATTTACAACTGGATGCCTTGAAAAAATTTGACGTGTTATTATTATTATTATAGGCAAAGGATATATTTACATTGACCACACTTGCGCAAATAGCTCACTTCGCAAATGATTGGTGTTGCATGTACTTTCTAGAATGCACCGAGGAATTTGAGGAAACAAGGCACCAGAAGCAGTGTCCGAAGTATTTTGGATATAGTATCTTAGACCCGATGTAATACTTATGTGTTTTTTTTTTTTTTTGGTTTTTCCGCAATCTATTTATTATAGAAAATGAACATTGCAAATACATAACATCAACAAAAATTAGACAGACTGCGTTTGACAATAACGACTATTGATGGTCTGGAAACGGCAAAAGAAAGGAATTGTTGTAGAATAATTTTTGGGATATACAACGGATTACTTGATACGAATGAAAGAGGTATAACTATTTCGATTCTGAAATCACATAAAGTTCACTGTAGAAGATGACATCAAGTTTAAAGTTAGTGACAAACATAATATGGATAACTAAAATGTTAAAAGCAAACAAGATATATAAACTTAGAAAGCCGTGGGACTTGAAGAGGCAAATTTTGGAAACTACAATCTTAGAAAGCAACGATCTACAATACCATTTTATTTTTTTTATAAATATTAAACGTAGAATATGTCAACCTTTGGTAAAGGATCTATTGACAACATATTAATTTTAAATAGGATCAGGGAGTACAATATGTGTTCAAGGTTCTTTATGAGGTAATGTGTCGCCAGATTTTATTCCAAGTGAAGGTAGGAACATACGGAAGTGACAAAATGTCCAAGATTTTTGAAGTTACCAAAGCCTTCGTTAAGACGAATTGCTGGGCACAATACTTTGTTGAAGATTTAATGGCAGATGTTCACATATATACAATCCCTTCGAAAGGTAATGGGTACACATTTTAAACATTGTCATCTAATGGGTGTTGAAAAATTACAGAAAAATCATGTCACATTGAATAGTTTGTATCATTCGTTCGATGCAAAAAATACTATTCTCTGCTTATTTGGAAGATCGACAACATGATCATGATAGGTGAGTCAGCTGGAGCGAAATAGGAGCATGTGGAGATTTTTATGGACGATATTTATTAGTTGATTTCACTGAGATGAGCGTTGCTGACGACATGTTTCCAAAAAATATTTAAACTTCCATGTTCATGTAGAGCATTATCTTATTATAAGCAATGAACCTAAATAAAAAAGTGTCTGGAAGTTAAGATTATATTTCTTTCGTTTGAGCAAATCTCCAACAGTAAAATATTAAAAGAAAAAATAAAGAAAAAAAGAGAGAAAAATCCCAACTATTTTTATGACAAACACATATTAAATCATAAGGAGTTGATAAGTATTAGGGACACAAATTATACGATATATTAAAAATGAACCAACATCATGGCCCATGCCATTACGGCACGGGTTAAGGGCTAGTTATTCTCATAACGTACGCATTATATTCAAAAATAAAATCCAGCTTTCAAGATTTAATCAAGCCAACAAACCGTCCCACCTGACCTGACCATTTTATTACGATTATTAATGATAATAATCTTATTCCTAATCATCATATTAATGTGATCCCAACTGATGCAATCAGCATAATAAGGCCGACCGTGCGAAGTGAGGGAGGACTCTATATACGGTGACTTTGTGTCTATACGAGACATGACTTTTTTTTCTCCAATTTGACAAAAAAGATTGGATTTGGTGTCATACCCTGGAAATTTCCAAATTGTTCCCTTTTAGTCCAATTATTATAACTCCTTATGTATCCTATTTTTTGAAGGGTATAATTGACAACCAAACTTCCAAATAGATTAGCTCATCTCTGCACCAATTTTTTGGGTTTTGTCTTTGTTCCTAGATTAGGAAACCAAGTGGCGGATATTTTATCTAAGTTTATTAGAAATGTGAATTCACATGTTGAATGGGGAACTTATCCTCCAGGTTGTAGTATTCGACAACTCTTAGTAGATAAATCTAATATTGGGAATCATTTAAATCCCAGATTAGATGGCTCTACTTCTTTTGTAACCTCGACTCTTTCTGAATCTTAGCCTTTTAATGCAATATCTCATTGACAAAAAAAAAAAAAAAAAAAAAACTCTAATATATCTAAAAATCCGTGCCTTGGAATTTTACAAATTTTATCTCGTTAGAATGGATTTAAAAAAATCTCCGCAATGAGTATAAACAACAATATCAAATTTAGAGTTTTACGAAAAATTAGTAGGTGTTTATCATTTTAGGCACAATTTTAGAAAATTAAATGTATATCTATTATGCAAACCACCACAAAGGATACATGATACTTTATGTAGTCATATTTTGGTTCATGGATCAACTTATTTTTCGTTGCAACTAATAAAACGATGTACTCCCCCTGATTCAAGAAAATTAATACTTTCACTTTAGGCACAATTTTCGAAAATTAAATGCATAGCCATTATGCAAACCATCACAAAGGATGAATAACACATTATGCAACATATTGGTGTCAGGAAAAATAATACTTTTGCGCCGTGTGAGGAAAAATGATATTTTTGCGTTGATTTCTTCGGTCGGCCGTCCCACCGTGGCAGCGGTCATCTAGTTGTAAGTTTTAACCTAACAAACACGAAAGTGATTTGGACGGATACCATGCTCTAGGTGTAGCCTGTAGAAATAAAAAAAAAACATAAACATAAAAACTAAACCAAAAAGGTATAATACCACTCTAACCCATTTTACTTGATAATTTAGGGGTTTTTCCTTTTCTCTTTTTTGGTACCAAAATTAAGTTCACAATAATTTTATTCCCTTTTCCGAAAGATTCCCAAAAATAATTTTATTCCCAACCAAGCTTTTTTTTTTGCAGTCAAGGCAGATAACAAATTACTATTCCCATGAATTAGTTGACAGTATGAAAGTACATTGATCCGAGCAATGTTTAATGGAAATAAAATTAAATATGTCTAAGGCTTTCGATAGAGTCGAAGGGACTTTTGTAATTTACTCTCGCAAAAAACTTGACTTCAGAAGGATTTTAGCAGGCTTGTAGAACAATGTATATCGACAATACTTATTTCTATTGCGTTCAATGGTTCCCCCAGTGATATTTTCTACCTACAACAGGTCTCGGGCATGGATATCCCTTAAGTCCCTATTGGTTTATTTTGTGTATGGATTTTTTCAAAAGCTTGTTATCTGTTGAAAAAGCAAAGGCTTGAAACATGACATAAAAGTGACTAGTGATTGTCCTTCCACAAGTCATCGATTTTTTATAGATGACTTGCCTAATTTTTCTTAAGGCTAAAAAAATTAAATCTAGATCTCCTCAAGACACTATTGGTAGGTTTGGTTCCATATCAGGTCACTCAGTTAATTTTGATAAATCAGACATAACCCTTAGCCCAAAGAATGACAATGGAATCAAGAATGATATTGTCATCATTTTTAGGAATTAAGAAGATAAGACTTCAAGACAAATAACTAGGTGTTCTACTCTTATATAAAAGAAGAAACATGGAATCCTTTGAACCCATTCTAGGGAAGTGTAGAAACACCTTGGAATATGGAAGACCAAGTATTTGAATTGTGCTGGTAAAACTGTTCTTACATAAACTGTCCTAGGTTCTATTGCCTCCCATCATATGACTATGTTTTTCATGCAAAAAAAAAAAAAAAAAACTCACTATCAAAACTCACTCTATCCAGATGCTTTTATGATGGAACTAGGAACGTGACACTAAAGGTTTAATCCTAAGAAAGTGGGATTATGTGTTATCCCCAAAAATATTGGTTATCTTAACTTTAAAAGGTTTGACATTTTTAATGAAACTTTACGGATCAGTTTAGCTTGGAGGATGTTGCATCAGCCAAATGCATTATGGAAAACTGTCTTTAAGCATAAATACTTCCAAAAGCTTGACCCGTTTAGGTATGAGCTCCCAACTCATAGTTGTTGGATTTGGATAGGGATCAAAGATGATATTTCTATACAAGTTAAAGATAAATGAGCTATCCTCAGACAAATCCAAACATATCAGTCAAATTTTATACCTGTAGATGGTGGATTTTCGACAAAGGGTAAAATTTTAAAACTATACTCCAGATTCGGCAACCAGATGAGTATTGAGGCCCATGTCTCTCATTAAAGCATGAAAGCTCATTCCATAAATCTCTAAATGAGAAGGATGTCTCTCAGAGTACATGTAGATGTGTAGTCTCTCAGCTGAGGCCACGGCACATCTCATGAATACTGAGCAATTTCAGTAATTACTCCGGATCTGACAATCAGATGGGTATTGAGACTCATGTCTCTACAGCATGAAAGCTCGTGCCATAAACCTATGATGGAGAAAGTCTCTCAGAGAAGATGCATATGTGTAGTCTCCCAGCTGAGACCACAACACATCTCATACTGTATAGAACAAAAGATTGGACGGCTCCTAGGCAGCATGCCTTCTAGTATAGAGTGATAATGTCTTCGGGATGCAACCAGGTTTTCCCTGACTATACAAGAGGAATATGACACTCCAGCAAGTTCATATTGCTCAACCCTCAGATGATTAATGCTCCTAGACAGGAAGCCCTTCTAGTATAGAGCCATCAATTAATTATCTTAAATCGTCTGAATATCCAGAAATATTTTAGGAATCATCAATTAATCGCCTGAATATCCAGCAATATTCTGCGATTCTCTGTTATATTTCGTCACTTCAATTCGTGGTTCTTCCCAGCAGAATTCCACAGGTTAGTGATAAATATTCAACGAAAGCAGGCATATGAGCATCGAATAAGCCCTGACAAAAATGGTGCAAGTGTAATTAGCAAATAATGCACATACCAGCATTATGAATGCACGAACGAGCATTTCAAAAAATATGAATGAACGAGGAACCTATGCAAAATAGAAAGGAAAATAATAGTAATAAAATGTTAGCAAAAGCGCTAGGGGACTGGGCTCACCATCCGTCCAGTCATGTCGTGACCAGTCCCGCACCCAATTTTGTGTTTTATCATATTTTACTATTTTTCCCTGATCTCACGAAAATTCTCCCGTTCAAGCAAATCTCATATTTTTCAAAGAAATTATTTAAATCACATGATTTTATCAAAAGATAATAAAATTAGGGAAAGGTGTCATGGGACCGCCAGCCGACCGATCATGCCTTGGCCATGGCCGGTCCCACACCTCACGTCCCCATTATTTTATTATTCCTCTCAAATTATGAAAATTCCTTGATTTTATGAATTTTCTCTAAAATCATGAAAATTACCTAATTTCATGTATTTTTATCTAAATCACATGATTTTATCAAAAAATAATAAAATTAGGGAAAGGTCATGGGACCGCCGGCCGGCCAGTCATGCCTTGGCCGTGGCCGATCCACACCTCGTGTCCCCATTATTTTATTATTTCTCTTAAATTATGAAAATTCCTTGATTTCATGAATTTTCCCTAAAATTACCTAATTTCATGTATTTTCTCTACAATCATAGGAAATATTAAAAAATTAGGAAAAACTTGTGGGATCGGGCTCTAGCCGGCCAGTCATGCCATAGCCGGTCCCACACGCCCATTGTTTTATTATTATTTGGTGTTTTGTTTCATGATTTCATGAAAACTCTCTGATTTCAACAAAATACCTTGATTTTAGCAAATCTCTTTGATTTTATGAAAATTCCATAAAATCATGAAAATTATATAAAATTGGGAAGAGTGTCTTGGGACCCGCGCCCATGGCCGGCCGGCCATGCCTTGGCCTTTGCTGGTCCCACACTCCTATTCCTTATTTTATTTTATTTTATTTTATCTCTCATCTTATGGAAGTTCCCTAATTTCATCAAAACTCTTCAGTTTCATGGAATTTCCCTCAAATCAGAGAAAATACATAAAATTACATAAAACTTGGAAAGCATGTGGGGCCGTGCTTGTCAACCGGCCGGCCATACCCTAGCCGTGACCGGTCCCACACCTTGTAATTCCCTGTTTTATTTAATATTCTCATCATTTCATGTATTTTTCCCAGTTTCCGCAAAACCATGGATTTTGCATATTTTCTCCAAATGTTGCTCAAACGGGCACCAGAAAATATTAAAATTCTCAGGACTGAAACGCGGACGTTATGGTGACGTGGGCACATCCCCTTGACCGACCAAGGGTGACCCTGAGGCTTGCAAGCAACTGGTCCCGCATGTTTTAATGATTTTAACCTAATTTGTTCAATTGCTCATATTAGGTTCAAACTCTTTTCAAACATTTGGAAGTTTTCTCAAACGACCATCCGTTGGTCCCACACCCACCAAGAGCCGGTCTCATGACCTCTTGGCCGGTCCTTCATATTTCCTTAATACCAGGTTTTATTATTTGTCGCTCACACGAGCATTATTTCAGTGATTAAACCAGCATTTAATCATTATTTCACCAACTGGTCTCAGGAGACTTTGGTATTTTTGCTCATTCGAGCATTTGGGTGATATATGGTGAACCCGTCATCCCATGTAGCCTGTCCCGTGAAATATTTCGAGTTAATATTTGGAATTATGAGAAGATTTGAGCATTGAATCGAGAGATACTTGCCTGTGTTGTATAAATAGAGTTGGTTGGATGCCAGAAGGGGCCACATAGAGTTTGGGGGTAGAAGAACGGAGCGAAATTGAGATCTGGTTAGAATATTTTTTCTGCTGCTGTGATCGTCAAGAACACGAAGAACAGACAGCTCAAGACAGTCGTTAAAAACTTTCATATATTCTCAGCCTTAGAAACAGTTTCACAACGACATTTGAACAGTAACCGCGACAGTTTCTTTATATTGTTCTGTAACAGTGTCATTTGCAACAATTATAATCGTTACAAATTGCTGTTTTCATATATTTTCATCCTTGTAAGCACCTTTTGAGAAATGAAAAATTCTTTTGAGCGTGTTTCCATGATGAGAAGCTAAACCCATCCTCTGGGGCGACGGAGGAAGCCAAGTTTCACAAATGTGGTAATTATATAAATTCTTTTTACGACTATTTGCACTGTTATTCAATAGATTTATGAGTTTCATTAAATGGTTGTGATTACAATTGATGGGTCATGCTTAGCTTAGATGTTTTGATGTCCCATGCTTTAGTTTTACACCCATTACTTTCGAAATCTACCTTAGGCAATGAATTAGAGTCAATAAAACTTTATCATTTGAGGTTTTATTGTTTAGAATTGATATATGAACCATATGAGTGTGAAAATTGGTGGAATCCTAGCCCCAGCCTCTCCATAATTTTTACAAAACTTTATTTTGAGTTTGTTATATTTTTTCTTTAAAAATTAAAGTCTAAAAAATCTTCCTTCACAAGTCTCAAAGAACCTTTTTACTACAACATCATTGATAAATATCATCAATCATCAATCAGAAAAGGGTCCAATGAAGAGGTTTAAAGAATCAAGAAATACTGAAATTGGCAGAGGAAGTTGTAGTCGAGATCTCAAATATGATCCGTCTTATTAAATTGTACTATATGGGCAGTTAATAGAAGAGGCTTCATATCTTGTTTTGGGTCTTCTTCTATAACTGAATTACCCAAAATTGATGTTGAAAACCCGATTGACTATTCTGATCATGAAAATGGGAAGGATATCTTTGACATAACATAAGATATTGTAAAGTCTAGTGGAAGTGCAAGTGCCAAAGTAATCAATTCTTGTGGTTGCATGGATAGTGAGAGTATTTGCGGAGGTAGAACTAGCAGTGACTTGGTTTAGCTAAGTCATTCTGCATACAAAAGTCATATGAGGTTTTCCTTTACCCAATTAATCATATACAACAATAGGAAAATTATTGTGTTTTTATTTATAAGGAAACTTGGTTTTTCTACCCAGATAATTTTATACTACACCGTGCTTATAAACTTACAATGTGTTTCAGCTGATTCCAAGTGTGAGTGTATCTATATGAACAAGTACTTAGTGTAAGAAAGTAAGAACAAAGCATATGTTCTGCATTTTGACCTGGTGGTAATTTTGATTGGGGTTATTTGTCTTTATTTTTGCAGTTTCCTCAATACAACCAATTTCCTAGAGAGATTGAGAGGAAAAAAAAATGGTTTTTGCAGGGAACTCCTCGAATAGGAACATGTACAAGTATATGGTATGCATACTTTGGAATGCAATTGCAGATAAGAGCAGAATAGTTAGCAGCAGAGGAGATTCCACCGTACATACATGGCAAGTCTTGTTTAGTGTAACTTCTTAATTTTTGATGATTTATCTGAATGTTGAATGGAATCCCTCCTCCTTTTATAATAGTGGAAGAATGCTTTTACACGCATCCATGTATTTGGAGCCTTTCTCTGGTGCTGAGGTATTTATCCAATCTTATTTTTTCATCCAAGATTACAATTGTAACATAGCGTTTGCCTGGAATGCTCTTTTGGTTAGTGCTCTAATATATCTTCCCATTTAAAATTAATTTGAAAATAATACAACTGAATTATGACCTAAGTTTGGATCTTCATCAAATCATCTGAAATCTGGACAATCTAGAAAATAACCTTAGTCAAAGGTTTTTACTTTTAGTGTTTCATATCATGTCAATTGGTAACTTCTGGTTTCTTTTATTTACTACTTGTGGTCATTTTGCGTACTAAAGTTCTCATGCTCACCTTAAATCCAATTGACGATCACATTCTTTTGTGTACCAGTAGTTGATTCATTTTATATATTCATCATTTTTTAGCCGAATAACATCAATAATTGGTTTGATTGGGATGAAGTCAGGTTGCCTATTGAGAATGATCAAATAGATTTAGAACTTTCATTAACTATATGCATACATGATTTTATGTACGAATCAAGCAAGAGAACAAAGCCATGGAAATGAGACTAATTTTCTGCTGATGTTTGTTTTGTCCATTTTTCTTTGTGCCCTTTCTTCATTTTCCCTTTAATTATATCTTAGAATAAATTTAGATGTGAGTATAATTGCTCAAAGTAGGAAGCCCATGGTTCAGTTCTTGATAAGGATACTCTTCTCTGCAATGGGGTCTTAGTCACGGACTCTAGAGCAAGTATTGGTTCCATACTACTTTGCCATGCAAATGTTTGGTCTGCTCTTACTTCCTATTTGTTAGAGCATTGCTCGGTCGAACTCGCAAGTGTTGCTATCTCAAGCTTGTTTGTCAATGTTAGTGATCAAAACTATAAGCCTTGATTTATAGTCTACTTATAGTGATGTCTCGCACTAGGATAGATTGTGTACTTGAGCATTAGACTTCACGGCGTTCATCAATTGAAGACGAAGAACTACTAAGGCGATCTTGTGGAACTTCATCAACAAAAGGTATGTGGAGACTAAAACTCATCTATCACTTGGAAATTTTATTTCTACTTTATCTCCTATATTGAGACAAAAATCGTATTACGGTAGTTTTCGATTATACACATTTGAGATTTCGAGCCGAGATTAACTCGCTTACATATTCTCGGAATATATGTTGGTAAGCTTTCACTTCAACCAAGTTCATCTTAAATTCTTGACTAAAGTCAAAAGATGATCATGTGAAAATCACCGAGTAACATCTTACATGGTTTGTGTGATACAATCATTTGGTATAGACTTGGAATATTTCGTTATGATTATTTCAATATCTTAAAAATTGCTTTGATACTAATAATGTGTGAAAACGTCTATTGTCATCCTCTAAGAAAGTTTCAATGATTAAAATAGAGTTTAGAATACTTAACCATCATTGGATTATAAACATAATGTGCATTCTTGCATGTATGTAATCCATGACCAGAACTAAAGTATGCATACCTGTATGTGTACTTGTAGTTTTCAAATTCCGTGTACCAAGTACACATACCGGTACGCATACTTGCGTAAGGTATAGGTCGGGGAATTTCTGCTGGGTTTTGGAAGTATACTTAGGTATGCGTACGTGTTCGCATACTGGCGAACCCAAACTCAGGCCGACTACTTAAGTATGCGTACCCATTTGCATACTTGAGTGGTTAAAGTTCTAGAATTGGTTTGTTCATGAACTAATACATTTATATATTAAGGAATGCATTTTTTTCAAACCGTGGCTATAATGTTCATGAGTTGATTCGTGAGAATCAAACCAATTTTGCTTCAATTGTGTTCTTGTATACTCCTATGAGAATATAGCAATTGAACAACTCTTTAACTAGTTTCATTTGAGTCATTTGAACTAGTTGTGGTTAGGATGAATAAGGTTGACATGAGAGTGTTCATATAGATAACCTGGGTTAACTACGGTTGAGCCAACATGGTGTACACGTTTAGGTACGGTTACATAAACCTAAATGAGGGTACATTTCATTTGTGTATAACAATCTAAGTTCGATGTAACGGTTGAAAGATATTAGCTTGTATCTAATCATGTTTTCATATAAATATTGAATGCTTTGTTACCAAGGTAACTTAGATTGCAAACCCTGATATGAAAACTATATAAAGGAGAACTATAACAACTAGGAAACCTAATACCCACACCTCCTGTGTGATACTAGTTGTATAAGATAGAGTTGATTCTCCTTTAACCTTAGGTTTTTCACGAAACCCTGTAGGTTAACTACTTAAAGACTTCATTGGGATTGTGAAGCGAGACCCAACTATTTTCTCTGTAGTTGCGTGATCTAATCTTGTTGTTTCTATCGTATTTGAGTACTATATTCTTTAAGATTGGCTCGAGATTTATTCTCCGATAGGCAAGATAAAAAGTAGTCACAAACATCTTCGTCTCATCGTTTGTGATCCCACAATATCTTGTTTCGCTACCATACGATTAAGATTATTGTGAGGTGACTGATAATACTAGGCTATTCTTCGGGAATATAAGTCCGATTTATCAATTGGTTCATGTGTACCTTGATTTATCAAAAGACGGAACAAAACTCGTAGGTATTTCTGTGGGAGACAGATTTATTTATTCCAATAGACTTTTCTGTGTGAGATAGATTTGTTTATCAAGTCTTCGACTTTGGGTCGTAGCAACTCTTAGTTGTGGGTGAGATCATCTAAGGGAATCAAGTGCGTAGTATCCTGCTGGTATCAGAGACGTAAGGAGCGCAACTGTACCTTGAATCAGTGTGATATTGATTAGGGTTCAACTACAGTCCAGTCTGAAGTTCATTGGTAGTAGGCTAGTGTCTGTAGAGGCTTAATACAGTATGGTGTTCAAATCTGGACTAGGTACCGGGGTTGTTCTGTATTTGCGGTTTTCTTCGTTAAAAAAATTCTGGTGTCTGTGTTATTTCTTTTTCACATGATATTTTGTTATATAAGTGAAATATCACAGGTTGTGCGTTGAATCGATCAATTGGGAAATCCAACCTTTGGTTGTTGCTTGAAATTGATTGATCCTTGAACATTGGTCTTTGGCACCGTACAAGTTATTCCTCTTATATTCAATCGGGCTCGCAAATTCCTATTTGCTGATTGCGGATTGAATTAAGAGATAGAGATATAAAAATCTTTGATATACTTTTCTCTAGATTGAGTCTGACTGTCTAGTTGATTCTCTTGAAAGTATATTGGAGTTTGTATATTTAGGTTGCCAAAAGAATTATTGGGTGTGGTTATGGTACCCTCGCTTTTTCACCATTAAAACAAGTGTGTTGTATGGTTCTAACTTGGGATGCTCTCTCTTGTTAGCGTGATATCTGCATATGTAAGTACCAATAGAGCCCTTGAATAAAAGTTGTTTGACCATCCATACGTTTTGTTTAAGATATGTGATATGAATCAATAATGTTGTAGAAAGTGGTAAGAAAAGGTTGTCGTTCACTCGGACTTATTGAATTGATTTTAGGCAAGATGGAAAAAGATCCATTTGTAAATAAAGAATCCTATTTTTATCATGAATCTAACGTTTCCTAAATCAATTATAATAGTGACCCACATGGGTGCAAACAGTCCAGGTGATGGGTTCTAGCTCATCATCACTCAAAATATGATTTTGTTTAAGATATAATGTAAACCGGGTGTCTCTAAAAAATACGATATTTCAAAAGTGCTGCTGTTACGGTTCCGACCCACAATTAAAACACTGATTGAAAAGCAGAAAAATATTTTCTCTGCAGCTCTTGATTCCGCCTCTAAACTATCCCCTAACTCTCCATCCCCTTGCCTTGTACAGCCTTTATATACTTGACCTCCATGAATCTTCCTTTTAGTTCTTAACATGTATCTCCCATGTTCCTAACTTACCACCTCTGTTAACCTTAGACGGATTATGGAAGAACTATTTTTCCCAAAATATATTTGAATGTAAGATGGAGTGCATCCAAAACACGACCTTTATCACTTGGGTCTTAGTAGCATATAATAACATACTAATGTATTCCTCATAAACACCTACACATGTACAAAAATCGAGACAACAAAAGACACTCGAGAAATTCAAAGGGCTAATCTAGAGTTGTTTGACCATCCATATAAAATATACTCGCCTCTAAACCATCATTGACAATCGTAAGGAAATATTACATCGTCTAAAACAAGCTGGTATCTCTAGTCAAATCCTCGTCCTTTTGAATAGGTGAATAATTATTAAAATTATTTGGATTTGAACTAGAAAAACATTATCATTATTAAGATCTTTGACTCATCCGGAATATTTAAGGTTTCCTTCACAAATAAAGAATGACTCTTTAAAGCATCTTCTAGATCAAAAAGATCCATTTGTAAATCCTATTTTTATCATGAAGTTTCCTAGTGACCAAAAATAAAAAATATTACAAAAATATAACCCTAATTACGCAAAAAAAAATAATTTACAAAATCTTCTTCTTCACTCCTTTTCGATTTCTCTTTCTTCCTTTTGGGCTTTCCTTTCTTTTTTTCACTTTCTCTTTTTCTTTAGCTTTAGCTCCAAATGCTCTCACGTTTTGTTTAAGATATGTTGTCTCTAAGAGGTGACCCAGATTAAAATGATTGAAAATACAGGACCTCCATGAACATCGTGTTCCTTAGGGATCTGTGTAACAAAGACCTTATCTTAGTAGCATATAATAACATACTAATGTGATGGCACAAAAGAAGAAAGGGCTGAGGGAACAATAAATTTCACCACATGGCCCACGGTTTCAATATGAAATGTTATATGGCCTACATGGCTGCCAGCTTCCCAGGATCAGCAACAACTCTATTAGCAGACATAAGATGGCCCAAGTAATTCAATTGAGGTTGAGCAAAATAATATATCTTGAAATTAGCAAAAAGACTGTGTTGTCTTAATAAGTCCAACACTTGAGAGAGATGTAACAAGTGTTCTTCAAGGGACTTGTTGTAGATAAGAATGTCATCAAAAAATACTAACACAAACTTTCTGAGGAAGGGCTGAAACACCTTATTTATGAGAGACTGAAATGTAGCAGGTGCATTTGTAAGGCCAAATGGCATCACTTTGAACTCATAGTGTCCATGATGAGTTCTAAAAGCAGTTTTGTAGATATCTTCAATGTGTATTCTAATTTGATGATAGCCAGCTTTAAGATCCAATTTGGTGAATATGATAGCTCCATTTAATTTATCAAGTAGTTCTCCAATGAGAGGAATGGGGAACTTATCCTTCACTGTCATGTCATTCATTTTTCTGTAATCTACACAAAATATCCATGAGCCATCTTTTGTCTTGACCAATAAAATGGGTGCAACAAATGGACTGGTGTTGTCTTGAATAAGACCATCATCTAACATCTCTTTAACTAATTATTCCACCACTTCCTTCTGAATGTAAGGACATCTATAAGGCCTTTGAGATATAGGTGTTGAATTAGGTTTTAAAGGTATTTTGTGGTCAATAACTCTTGAAGGAGGAAGTGTGGAACGTGAGTTAAAGACATCATCATAGTTATGTAGAAGAGATGTAATATCAGGAGGTGTAAGAGCAATGGGTGTAGCTTAAATGGAGAAAAATTGGCCAATAATGGCAGGTGTGTGGTTTTTAACAAATTTGAGAAAAGATACACCACTGAGTAAGTTGCAAGAGGGCTTATCAGTGTGTCCTTGCAATGTAATCTGTGCACCTTGATGCTGAAAAGAGACTTTAAGGTCAGTTAAATTGAAAACCACATCACCCTATCTCTTGAGCTAGTCAGCCCTCAATACCATGTCACATCCCCCCTAGAGGAAGTACTCTCAAGTCACTAGCAAATTTGTAGCCCTGCATAGACCATTGTAGATCCTGACAAACACCATGGATGACAGTGGTGTCACCATTTGAAAAAATAACCAATATTTGGCCAGTATGAGCTATGTGTAAATGTAATTTCTCAGCCAAGGAGGCATCTACAAAGTTATGAGTACTTCCAGTATCAATCAAGATAAATATATCTTGATTAAGAAGTTTACCTGGCACTCTAATAGTGCTTTGGGGTAACAAGACCAGTCAAATCAAGAAGAGATATCTCCATCGTTGTATCTCCAGAAATTGATGGAGAAGATGTCTCTTCTTCAGAGTCGTCAATAGGTGAAGAATCAGTTTCTTCATTAGAAGCCACTAACATGAATAATTGTTGCGTTTTACAGCAATGGCATGGCTTGTAGAAGACATCACAATTATAACACAAACCTTTGTCCCTTTTGGCTTACATCTGAGCAGGAGTGAGTCTTTTAATAGGTGACAAGGGTGGCTCGGGATTAGTTGATATAAGAGGGGGAGTGATTATAGGTTTATCAGAAGAAAAAGATGGTTTGGTTAAATTTGTAAGTGGTGGTAGTGAAGGTTTATAGCTTGAAGGTGGAGAGAATGAGATAGTAGATGGTTGAAATTGTCTGGGAAAAGTTTTGTAGCGCTTGGATTGAGAAACAACCGAAGCTTGTTGTAATCGAGCTAAGTAAAAAAGCCTCAGAATCCGAATTGGGTTTAAACATTTGAACAGGGTTACGGATTCTTCCTTCAATCCACTGATAAAACTCACGGTGAAATAATCATCAGACAGATTTCGATTGGTAACTTTCATTATAGCTTTTAAAGATTCATATCTTTCATAGTACTCTTCCACAATATGTAATCTGAGACAACTTATTAAAACTGCCAACATAATTATCATAGGCCACATCTTCAAATCGACAGCAAACATCATAAGTAAAGGTAGACCAATCAATAAAATATTTACCCTCTTGATAATCTAAAAACCAAGCATTAGCCTTATCATCTAGTGAATTGAAGCTATATATACCTTCTTAAAGTTTTCAATGGAACTTAAGTAGAAATATCTGTCACATTTATGAATCCAAGCTCTTGGATTACATCCATCGAAACGAGGAAAATCAATCTTAGGTTGGCGATAAAAATTACCTGAAGTAAAAAGTAAACTAGTACGATGACCATAATCACTACCTGAAGGAATGTTCTCAGTTTCACCATTTGGATTTGGATGAATTGGAACGCCTAGATGTTTACAGATGGTAGCAAATTTAAAACTCAAACTTTCTTCAATCGAAGTCATCTTGAGTTTGATGTCGGAGATATCTTTTTCTAATGCTGATAAATGTTCTCCATCAAGATTTTTCTGAAGAGCAACGTCCTTTACTGTAGGTGCTTTCTCACCTCCTGTCATGAATCAAAACACAGGATCGAACTAATCTGATACCAAATGTTATGAATCAACAAGTTGGATTGAATTCACACACACACACACACACACACAGTAACTTACTCTTTCCAAAGGAATGAGCCTAAATTTTATTAATCTCTTTCTTCTTCCCAAATTCAACAAAAACAAAGGTATAAACACATCAATTATTCCTCACACTCTAAGATTTCTACAACAGCCGTTAAATCTCTCTACCTAATAATCTTGTGGCTAAGAAGGATATATAAGATAACCATGGAACTAAGGACACATACACACCTATCTTGACCAATCAGTTAACTACAGAAGTGACTATTCGGCTCACTCAGAAGTTAGCCAAAGGTCATATGGCTGATTCACTAATAGGCATATGACATAACCATTTTAATTATACAGCTATAAAACATGATACCTAATTTATATTTTATAGTACCATCTTAGTATGGTACCTGAAAAAGCGGGGGTCTAACAACCTCGCCCAATATTTCGCTTAGAAATCTGTATGGACTAACTCTAGTATACTTTCAAGAGAATCAACTAGACAGTCAGACTCAATCTTAAGAAAAGTATATCCAAGAGTTATATCTCTATTTCTCAATTCAACAGGCAATCAAATAAATAGGAATTTGCGATCCCGAATGAATATAAAAAATAACTTGGACGGTATCAAAAACCAATATCCAAGTGTCAATCAATTTAATCAACAACCTAAAGGTCGGATTCACAATTGATTGAACTTACGCACAACCTGTGATATTTCAATTATATAAAAATCTAATGCAAAAAAGAAATAACATAGACACCAGAATTTTTGTTAACGAGGTATCCGCAAATGCAGAAAACCCGAGACCTGGTCCGGATTTGAACACCACACTGTATTAAGCCTCTACATACACTAAACTACCCCAAGTTAACTTCGGACTGGTGTTAAGTGCATATTTTTCATATATTTAGTGTCAAATCCTTGCTAGTAATTGCTTTTATTCTTGCAAATTATTGTATATTACGTTTGTTTTTCTCTATTTATATTTTGCTAGGTGAATCATCCAAAAGAAGTGAATTTGCACTTTATTGTGCAATAAAATAAGCTAGCTACAAATGTAGAAGGGCCAAAGACCAAGTGGAACTCATTTAAACCTAAAATTCCTTACTATCACATTGACAAGGATGAAAATACGAAGCCAACGGCGAAATAATGGAGTCATTCCGAAGTCGTACGAAGAACTTATGGGCGAAACAAGAAGTTAACCTTTTCGGTTCTCCAAAACTGACAGTTACACTGGAGGTGCTAAAGGAAATTGCTGGAACTACTAGGGGGCAGCTGAAATTCATTTATGAAGGCGTTTTCAGTTATGCTCAGGGCATCCACGAGTTAAGGGCAACTATCATTTTCTCCATCACATTTACGTGACTATCAGGGATAACATGGAGTTATTGATGCTGGTGATTTTCACGGGACAATAGGGAATGAAAGGAGCAATAGTGTGATGAATAAGTCACGGAAATATGGAATGTAATGGTGGTAGTTGGCTGTGGTGGATTGATTGGTAGTGGTTAGAAGGACTCAAGTGAGTCTAAACAGGGAATGAAAGTTGGAGCTCAGGTTTGGAGTTGTGCTGATGGGTTCAAGTGTCGATGGAGTTGCTGCTGTTAGCTTGTTATTATGTTCGAAAAGGAAGATGTTGTAATGACGAGAAGCAATGGTTTGATGAAGGTCTTGAGATATCAAAGTTCGAGCATAACACGTATGGAAGAGTCCCTCCTGCCATTTATGAATGCGCAAAGAGTCTGGATCATTAGGATCTTGTAATGGAGGTGATGCCGTTATCTGGTGGGAACTCGAGCATAGCATAGGTGATGAATATCGGCAATGGTATTGGCTGACATCAGCGACATTGTAAGGGAAGAAGTACCGGTAGTATGTTTCCGATAATGGTGTTCAGCGGAACTGAATGCTACTAGATATGGCCATTGGAAGTTGACTGAGGTAATGGATACGATGTTTATCAGTGACGCTGGCTCGGTGATTAATTTTGAGAACTCGAGCTCAACTGATGAAGACACAAGTTTGAATGTCGATGCCATTATGAAGTTGTGAAGAGAGAGATGATGGAAAAGGTTGATGCTGGTAAACGGTGATTCAGTCAGAGGTGCATGGTAATGGTGGAAGGATCTGTGGACTAAGACTGCTGCATGCTGCTGCCGAAGGTAATGAACGATGGTAGGTGATAATGAACTCGGTGATAAAAAGGCAGTGGTGGTGTTGAGCTTTGGACGCTGCTGCTGGCAGGTATGCTGTCTTGGTGATTGATGACGAGAAGCTGTTATGAAGTTGTATAAGAACTCGAGTTATATTACAGGGAGGCGAGAATGAAAAGGAATGAAGCTAAGTTCGATAAGAAGGCAACAGGGAAAATAATTCAGGGAGGTTTGACAGTGAAGGCTGCATAATGGGATATGATGGATAAGAGAAGACGATGTAAGTATGTTGCTGCCATTTTAAGTTTCCAGAGATGGAGATACATAAGGACAGAGATTAGCAGTGATAAAAATATCACGAGTGATGCTGGCATGATGCATACTCGAGTTTGAATGGCTTGATGCCATCGTGGAGATAGGTGGACTGTGGAATATCAACGATTGAGTTGTTGCCATTAAATCAGGGAAAGACATAAAACAATGTCAGTTGCCGATGGTGGTTGGATGCAGGAGAAGAGAAATTTTGAGGTCGAAACTAAGATGGAGTTAGTGATAAAACAGCAGGTGATCGAGTTAAGAAGTTATCGGAGAACCTAGAAATAGAGAAAAGTTATCGGCTAGAAAGTTCCAGCCATAAAACTATATAGAAAGTAAGAGAAAAACATCCAGGAGGACATTCTCACAGGAAATCCCACCTGTAGTAAGAGGAGAAGAAAATAGGCTGTCAGTTCCATGGAACTGACAAGCTAAATATTATATGGGATGTACTTCTCAGCTTTGCATGCGTCCCATTTGGCTATTTAACAGTTTATTCACACGCCAGACTTTGGACGTGACTCCTTTTTGGTATATTTTGCCGAGTTTTGGCAACTACTTTGCACGGAGATCGAGCATGGATACATCTATAATTTGAATACTATAAAATAAACACTTCTTAACCTCATAAAATAACACACATCTCATAATACACTTTTTTTCTTCATAAAATATTTTAGGGTTTACCCCTTTAGGGGGAAACCGGGTAATTGTGTAATGATGAGAAGCTAAACTATTGTTGGTTAAGGATGAATTCAATGTTCTAGCATGAAGCTCTATTATTATACAAGTTTGTTCGGAGTTTTAATCATCTTATCGTTTGTTTTCACTACATCTAAAGTTTATGAGTGATTCTTAGATTGATTTGGGACGCATACTAGATTAGTCTATTCTATTGCTAGTATTGGGTTAGGATATCCGTGTAGTTTTTGAATAATCCTTACACAAGTAGAGAACGCGAGACCTTGCAGATGGATTCTGTGGAGCAATCGTGTGCGAAGACAACACTAGTAAGTGGACCTTGCGCTAAGAGTCTAACTGCTGGGATCAACCTAAGTTCACATAACTTAAAGCTTCTGCTGGGTTACACCTTGAGTGCGCTACTACTTGGTGGTTCGGTTGGATAGAATTTCATATGCGAGCGTTACGGTATGAAGTTACAGAAGGAAATTTGGGGATAGCACTGCGCCAGCTACTTTCATACGGTTGGTGATGAATGATTATAACGAAGATAGATAAGTATACTATTAAGTCAACGTTTGGTAAAGCGAAGGACTCCTTGATCATCCCTTTTATCTTATTCTCTTTCTATTATCTTTTTATTTAACTCATAAACCATTCCCCCCTTTGTTTTATCTTATTTTGCTGAACTAAATAACCTATCAATTACACATCTCTCTGTGGGAACGATATCTTACTACCGCTATATTACCAGTTAATTAGTGGGAAATATCTTGATTAATTTGTTGTGGTTACGACACGCATCAACTGGAATGTAGTTGAGCCCTAACCAATCTTACAGTGATCAAGGTACAATCGCGTTCCTTATGCCTCTGAATCTCAGCAAGATTCTACACACTTGATTACCTTAGCTGATCTCACCCAAAATTAAGAGTTGCTACCAACCCAAAGTCGTAGACTTGATAAACTAATCCGCCTCACACATAAAAGTCTATTGAATAGATAAATCTGTCTCCCACAGATAAACCTATGAGTTTTTATTCCGTCTTTTGATAAATCAAGGTGAACAGGAACCAATTGATATACCAGACTTATATTCCCGAAGAACAACCTAGAAATGTTAATCACCTCACGATAATCTTAATCGTATGGTAGCGAAACAAGATATTATGGAATCACAAACGATGAGACGAAGATGTCTGTGACTACTTTTTATCTTGCCTATCGAAGAATAAATCTCGAGCAAATCTTAGATAATATATTACTCAATACGATAGAAAACGGCAAGATCAGAACCCGCAAATACAGAGAAAATAGTTAGGTCTGGATTCACAATCCCAATAAATTCTTATAGTCGTTAACCTGTAGGGTTTTGTGAAAACCTATGGTTAAAGGAGAATCGACTATATTCGTAACTAGTATCACACAAGAGATGTGGGGATTAGGTTTCTCAGTTGCTAGAGTTCTCCTTTATATAGTCTTCAAATCAGGGTTTGCAATCTAAGTTACCTTGGCAACAAAGCATTCAATATTCACTGTTATATTAAAACCTTATTAAACTTAAGCTAATATCTTTCAACCGTTAGATCGAACTTAGCTTGTTACACAAAAATGAAAATTGACTTCATTTAGATATAGGTAACTGTACCTAAACGTGTACACCTTGTTGGCTCAACAATAGTTAACCTAAGTTAGCCATATGAACACTTTCATATCAACCATATTCATCTTAACCATAACTAGTTCAAATGACTCAAATGAAACTAGTTCTAGAGTTGTTCAATTGTTTATATTCTCATAGAATTATACAAGACACAATTGAAGCAAAATCGATTTTGATTCACTCGAATCAATTCATGAACATTATAGCCACAGTTTGCAAAAGATTGCATTCTTTATTATATAAATGTATTAGTTCATGAACAAACCGATTTTAGAACATAACCCACTCAAGTATGCAAACGGGTACGCATACCTAAGTAGTCGGACTTAGAATTTGTTCGCCAATATGCAAACGGGTACGCATACTGTCGTACACTTCCAAACTTTAGTTGAACACAGTACGTGTACATGTACGCATACTTTAGTACCCTGACTTCAACTGACTTCGCCAGTACGCGTACAAGTATGCATACTCCAGCTCCCGGACTTTACCTGACCATCCAGTTCGCATACGGGTGTGCATACTAAGTTCCGGTCTTGGACCAATACATATGGAAGTACACATACTGTGCTTATAATACAATCATGTTTAAGTGTTTTTAAACTCCTATTTCAATCATTGAAACATTCTCAGAAGATGACAATAACTGTCTCACACAAACTATTAGCTTCAAAGCAGTTTTCAATTGATTGAATGATCAATACGAAACATTCCGAGTCTACATCAAATGACTGTCTCACACAAATCATGTAAGATGTTACAACGCGATTTTCATATGATCATCTTTTGACTTTCATCAAGAATATAAGATGAACTTGGTTAAAGCGAAAGCTTACCAACACATATTTTGAGTAATATGTAAGCGAGTTAAACTCATCTCAAAATATCAAATGTGTATAATTGAAGTCTATATAGATATACGAATTTTATCTCAAATAGGAGATAGAGTATATATACTTTTGAGTGATAGATGAGTTCAAGTCTCCATGTACCTTTTGTTGATGAAGTTCCATAAGATCCCCTTAGTAGTTCTTCGTCTTCAATCGATGACCGCCGTGAAGTATAATGCTCAACTACACTTTCTATCCTAATCCGAGACTTAGCTATAAGTAGACTAGAAATCAAGACTTATAGTTTTGGCAAATAAACTTGACAACAAGCTTAAGATAGCAACGCTTGCGAGTTCGACCGATCAGTGCTCTAATAGTACCCAATTTATTTCATAAGATCGTCTGAAACATATTAACTATTTATTTTTGTCGAGCTATTTGTTGTTTGGACATAATATTTTATGAAGAAATGTTATGATATCACTAATTCCTCATCATGTCTGGATGTACATCCAACACGAGCGGCCAATACGTAGACCAAAGGTATGTTTATATGTTATTTTTTGTTCATCTTTATGTTACTATTATCATTTTTTACTATGGTTAATACATGGAACTTGGTAATTATTTACTGGATCAAATCTTGTTTGCAACTGGGGGGAGAAAGTATCACCTGCTGACATTGAAGAAGGAATGTGTGTGGGTAAGTTTCTGTTTTAGTTTCTTATGGATCATGTTTTAGGATGCCAATATTGTAGTATATTCTTTAGGGACTCCAAATTATTAAAAATAAATTATTTTCTAGACTGTTTTCCCTTTTGGAAATTGTATATGAACATTTAAAGTCAATTTTCACTTCCTCTACTGATTACTTCTACATCTACCTATTGCTGCAGTGTTGACAAATATAAATATCATATTCAGACCCCCTACCACCCAAAGATTGATCCAAGTGTTACTATGATGACTGTCGAAGAAAAACCTGATGTAACCAATGCTGATGTTGGTGGATATAAAGAGCAAATTGAGAAGATGCGAGAAGTATATTTATGACCGTCTATTTCTTTTAACTTTCAAGTGCTTGTGATCTCTTTGTCCTAGCAAAGAAATGTAATGATCAAGAAGACTTGTAGTATTTGTGAATGTCGGAGACAATTTGATGCTTGTATATCATGAGGTGTTCATTTTGTTTGTAAAATTTTCTTCGGGTTGTTGAACTTCCTATGCTTCATCCTGAGAAAATTTTCAAGATGGGAACTGATTATCCTAAGGGTGTTCTCTGCTATGGACTACTTGGTACTGGCAAAACACTACTAGCTAGAGTTGTAGCTAACAGAACCGAAGCATGTTTCATCGAGTTATTGGAAAGCTTGTTGAAAAATATGTTGGAGAGGGAGTTGTTAGAGTATTGCTCGGTCGAACTCGCATGCGTTGCTATATCAAGCATGTTTTTCAATGTTAGTAATCAAAACTATAAGTCTTGATTTCTAGTCTACTATAGCTAAGTCTCGGACTATGATAGAAAGTGTAGTTGAGCTCAAGAACTCCATGGCGATCATCATACAAGACGAAGGACTACTCAAGGAACTGGTGGAACTTCATCGACTAAAAGGTATGTGGATACTTGAACTTATCTATCACTCAAAAGTCTATCTACTCTATCTCTTATCTTGAGACAAAAGCCGTTTTGTTATATAGACTTTGATTATAAACATTTGCTATTTCGAGCCGAGTTTATCTCGCTTATCTATTTCTTGAAATATGTGTTGGTAAGCTTTCGCTTTGGCCAAGTTCATCTTTACCTAGTGACGAAAGTCATGTTATGTTTCAATTACTTGAAAATGGCTTTGACAAAAAATGGTTTGTGAATAGCAACTATATAACGTCCTCTAAGAATGTTTTAATGATTGAAATGAGAGTTTAGAGTATATAACCAATGTTGGGATATAAGCATTGTGTGGAAACATATACATGTATAAGTCTTTATTCCTTGAACCAAAGTATGCGTACTTTGCTGCTCAAGAAAACCAGAACAGAGCCCGCGAACCCAGTCTGCGTACCCAGTCCATGTATGTGTACTGTCGGAGGTTCTTTTTCCGAGAAAATCTGTTGGAGTTTGTAAACTTTTACAAACTTATTCCGGGTACTTAAGTCCGCGTACCTTGTCCGCGTGCTTAGGTTTGTTATGTTCTAAAAAAGATTATTCGTGAACTTATACTTATATTAACTAAGGAATGCAAGTTTGCAAAACGTGGCTATAAAGTTCATGGATCGATTCGAGTGAATCAAATCATTTTTGCTTTAATTGTTTCTTGTATACTTCTATAAGATCTAAGCAATTGAACAACTCTCTAACTAGTTCATTTGAACTAGTTATCGTAAAAAAGAATATGGTTAATATGAAAGTGATCATATGGCTAACCATTTGGTTAACTACTGTTGAACCAACAAATGTACATGTTTGGGTACGGTTACACAAACCTAAAACGTGCATTTTATTTGTGTATAACAATCTAAGTTTTTGATCTAACGGTTGAAAGTTATTAGCTTGAATCTAATCAGGTTTTCATCTAAAGGTGAATATTGAATTCTTTGTTACGAAGCTAACACTGATTGCAAACCATGATTTGTAAGACTATATAAGGGAGAACTCTAGCAACTAGGAAACCTAATCCCCACACCTCCTGTGTGATACTAGTTGTATTAGCTAGAGTTGATTCTCCTTTAACCTTAGGTTTCTACCGAGACCTTGTAGGTTAATGACTTAAAGACTTCATTGGGATTGTGAAGTCAGACCGATACTACTTTCTTGCAGTTGTGTGATCTGATCTTGCTGTTTCTATTGTATTGAGTACAATCGTAATGATTGGATTGAGATTGATATCTCCGATAGGCAAGATATAAAAGTAATCACAAACATCTTCGTCTCATCGTTTGTGATTCCACGATATCTTCTTTCGCCGCGTCGATTAAGATTATTGTGAGGTGATTGATAATACTAAGTTGTTCTTCAAGAATATAAGTTCGAGTTATTAATTGGTTCCTGTTCACCTTGATTTATCAAAAGACGGAACAAAAACTCATAGGTATTTCTGTGGGAGACAAATTTATCTATTATCATAGACTTTTCTGTGTGATACAGATTTGTTTATTAAAGTCTTCGATTTTGGGTCGTAGAAACTCTTAGTTGTGGGTGAGATCATCTAAGGGAATCAAGTGGGTAGTATCCTGCTGGGATCAGAGATGTAAGGAGAGAAACTGTACCTTGAATCAGGGTGAGATTGATTGGGGTTCAACTACAATCCAGATCGAAGTTAGTTTGTAGTAGTCTAGTATCTGTAGCGGATTAATACAGTATGTGTTCAATATGGACTAGGTCCCGGTGTTTTTCTGCATTTGCGGTTTCCTCGTTAACGAAAATTCTGGTGTCTGTGTTATTTATTTTCCGCATTATATTTTGTTATATAATTGAAATATCACAGTTTGTGCGTAGTATTGATCAATTATGAAATCCAACCTTTGGTTGTTGATTGGAAATCGATTGATCCTTGAACATTGGTCTTTGGTACCATTCAAGTGTTTTCTCTTGTATTAAATTAGACTCGCAGATTTTTATTTGCTTGAGTAAGAATTGAATCGAGAAAGAGAGATATAACTCTTTGATATACTTTATTAAGATTGAGTCTAGTTGATTCTCTTGAAAGTATATTGGAGTTAGTCCATACATATTGCTAATCGAAATATTGGGTGTGGTTGTTAGACCCCCATTTTTTCAGGAGTAATAAAACTTTACTATATGATCTAGGTCTGAAATTGAATAAACTACAGGAATTTGTAAAGGTACTATGGATAAGTGGTTTGGGTATCTTACACCAGAGGTTTGGAATGATGAAGTAAAAACTATCTCTGGTGTGCGTCTGTCCAATATTATCCACCGATATCCATATACAATCCGAGTCCTCAAAAAGAAACAATTTCAAAACCCATATGAGAACTAACTACGATTGGATTATTAACTATGATTGAGGGGTATAGAAGGAAGAAAAAACAAAACAAAACTTAACAAACACAGACGACAAAATTGGTTTGTCCGTCGATAAAGGATGACTCATAATTTGGCTGTTTGTGAGGGTTGACTGAAACGTTAGGATTTTACTAACGATTGCCCAAGATAAATACTATTGGGAAATGGCTGCCCCCTGATGATATTAGTATAGGTATGTGAAAAAATAAGTGGGTTCCCAAACTAAACGCATTTGTTGATTCTGAAATGAGTTATATGAATAAGCCAACTTAAATACAAAGATACTAATTCTTGAAAAATCGATACTTTGAAATCCATATTTGATGATCAAACGATGGTTCAAATATAACAGATTAGAATCTCAATTCAGGGAACTGAAAAAATTAGATGGATTCAAACTGATAATGGTTTTTTTTAATGTAAAATACGCATACATAACTATGTTGTATAATAGGATTGATTTGAATGTTGTGCCTAATAATATGATAACTTGGATTATGTTTTGGCAGATTAATCTAGCTCATGTAATTCTTATTTTTCTTTGGAAATGCATTTAGGAGTGTCTCCCTGTTAGAGTAAACATTTATTCGATTTGTGTGTAGTGATGTTATCTTCCCATTTTACAGGAATTATGATGATAGAATGCAACATTTATTTCTAGATTGTAACTATGTTAAAAAAAATTGGACCCTTATTGAACCCGATTTCTTTAACAATATCCAGAGTAATGATAATTATGTTTTACTAAGTGAATGATTTCCTATTATGCCAAGACGTAGATTTCAAAGGAAAAAATTAGTACAGTTCGCAACGATAGGTATGTGGTACATCTAGAAGAGTAGATGCACGATGATTTTTGAGAAAACTCTTATACAAGTAGATACTTTAGTTAACCAGGTCAAGCAATTTAGCTAAGGTTCGGAGAAATGTCATTCTTGTTTTGTTGCTAATAGGCTTTTCGGAAATGCTAGAGTCAATAAAATCATAAATGATGTACACCTCCATTTCCTTTTGTTGAAGCTAACTTTGATGCTAGTTTTCATGATGTTGTTGATAAATGTGGAATTGGATTATAATATTCATATATTCTATAAGTGATTGTGAAGGCACATCAAGTATCTCATTGGTGGTATCAAATGAGGAACAAGCCGAAGTGTCAGGAGGGTTGCAGGCTATTGTTTGGGAAAAAGTGAAGAACAATCGACATCTGCAGTTGAATGGTGATAACATCAATAAATATGGTGGTTGATCTACATGAGAAAGTTTCTGCTACAAAATGGGCAACGATTCTTATCATTAGTGATTATCTAGTTTCGTTATCTTCTTTTGAGCCCTGGAATTATAGCCATGTTCTAAGGTAGGAAAACAATACGGCACATTTGATAGCCAAAGAAACATATAACACTATCTCCAGTGTAATTGTATATTCGAGGTTTTAAGTGTGGTTATAATCCCCGACGAAGGATAACTCGGGAACTTAAATTCTTTCTTAATATCAGTGACTAAACTAGTTGGGGACTACGAAGGACAACTAGAATATTAAAACTACTTGTTTAGCCGTGGTATTATTATGTATTTGTCCACCCTTAAATTTTATAGAATTGCTATAATAGGTCTAGATTATAACAAATATTATAGAGGCTTTTATAATTCGTCTAAAAATGTAATGACAATAAGTTTGAACGAGATATTTTTTTTTTACAAGTATCAAATATTTGTGGAAATAAATTAAAAAATAATAATAAAATTAAAAAGAAAATCAAAATATTTCGAGCTTCTTGCGGTCGTCAAATTTTGTTATTCTCATTTGTCCCCTTAGCCAAAATGTTTTGGCTCCATCACGGATTAATATAATCTCTTTCCTTAGTGAAAAACTAAATAAATAAAATCTCTGTTTTCTCAACGCCAATAAAACTATTTTGCTATATTCAAACAACACTAGTGCATTTGCTTCACTATAAAACGGAAAGATGAATTTAATCAGTTCCCTTCGTTTGGCTCCCATTTATTATCTATTAATTATATAAGGCTTGGTGTTATAGTGATCAACATTCAAAATTTACACCGAAAAGTATGGCTAAAACTCACTCTTTCATATTGCATATTATAATATAGAATCAAATTTATAATATGATTTGACGCCAAATGATTTGGTACCGAAAAATTTACCGTATGTACCAAACCATTTGGAGCTTTAAATTCAGCCATCAAATTTATGTTACAAACTAAAATCTAATGGTTCAAATTCTTGTGTCAAACCATTTAGAGCTTTAAATCTCAACTTTCATATTTTCTTTAAATTTTAAAGTCTAATAGCTCTGCGCTAAATTGTTCGGCGTGTTACAGGGCCTATGGACCGTTGGATGTGCGGTCCAACTAGATTCCTAGGATTGTATATAAAGGAAACGATGTAATACTTGTACCCTAATCTTCTAATAAGATATTGTTCTTCTTGCCTCTACATATTCTTCATCCATCTATGATTCTCCTTAAACACATTATCAGCACGATCTCTAATCCTGCCAGAATGGATTTTTTTTTCTAGGTTGCTATCAAATTCCAAATCTCAAAATCCCTAACCATTGCGTGTCTTCTTCCGATTGAAATCAGATCAAATCTCAAAATCTCGAACACTAACAACAACAATTCCCAACCATCACAAACCGAAACACCAGCTTTCCGTGCATTCATATGACGTCTCTCAGATTCAGTCCGTCGTCCATGGATAGAACTTGTTGACAAATATGCTTTAAACCGTCCTGATTCCGTTTATGAAGCTGCATCTCTGTTGGATCTCTACTTATATTTGCACTTATGGTTGGATTAACAATCGACGCAACAATCAACGTCAAGCTAAGTTGGATCCATTTTCTTTTTTACTTTGATTTTAAATTTTGATTTTGATTTTAACAAATCTATAGTCAATTGAGAAATTACATTTTGTAATTTATTTATTTTGATTTTGTGTATGTGCTGTGTTGTGATTGATTATGGGTTATGGGTTATGTCATAATAATCATAATCTAATCGCTTGGTTATCTTCTGAAAAGTGGTGGAATAAGAAGTAAAAATAATCATAATCTCTGTGAGTCTTTGGAAGAAGAAGACGAACAGGAAGTAAATCTGAGAGTTCCGTGGAGTGGAGATTTTTATGTCTGGGTCCACCTAACCCAAATTTGGTTCGGTTCGGCTAAACCAATCAGGTCCAATCAGGACGGCCCACCCAACCTGGTCTGGTCCACTCAACTAACCCGGTCCAGGCGAACCGGTCCAGCCCGATTCTGTTCCTGGTTTCCTATTTTTGGGATATATGCGGCTAAATGCGTTCCGGTTCTGTCTATGTACAGGGGGAGCCGAAGTTTGAGGTATGTAACTATAACATTAATGTGAACCTTTATAGTTTACATTGAATACTTCCTAGGCTAATTTATTTGTTTTTAGAACATGCCTAGCTTTATTTAGTTTTTGTCTTAAGATAAGTCCATATCATATAAACTGTCTTAAATTATGATTATTGATCTCGACCATCAAGAATTTTGGTCTTAATATTATTTTGTTCTCTTGAATATGATATTGGCTATAGTGGAATGGTGTCTTTTGTTTAATTGGTTGTACCAACTCAATTTCAATATATTCATTTGGGGCTTAGAAGTACTTGAGCACCATTATTGGATACTTGATATTTTCCCAAAAATTTGAATGTTCCGTGGAATTTTCAAAACATATGTTCAAATAAAATCACATTTATTCTAATTATTATTTTGTGTGGAAGAACTCCCAAATTGTTTTTATTTGAGTCGGAAAATTTTCATTTCTCTACTTCATCCATAATACTAACGAACCGGTATATGTTGAAGTATGACAACAAGAGAATTAATTTTTCTTTTAGTAATATATTCAACCTAAAGTAATTGGTTGACATGTGTAGTGAGATTCTCTTTGCCTAATGAGATAAAGAAATTTCTCAAATTAAGCTGAATATAGAAAAAAAAAATGAAAATGGAAAGAACCCCAAAGTAATGACGGTTAGACGCACCGACTCATATGAAGCATGTGAAAAGGGACATATATATCATGAGAAATATATATATATATATATATGTATTTTTTTTCCCAACAGTAATGACACCAAAGTATAGGTATCAATTGAACATGGGATCAGCTAAAAATGTAATTCTAGCTCTCATCATAAATAAAAGAGTTGGAAATGCACCTGGTCATAGGTATTGGTATATACAATGTAATGTGTGTATCATATTAGCAACAAATTTTCACATCAACTTTAAGGGAAATAAGAAATTTGCCTAGCCAATTACTATCTTATTCATTTGAACTGGATCCTACGTCTGTACTTATGGAATGAAAACAAGAGACATAAATTCTCTAAAGAACTTGAGATATATTGGAAGACACGTAATATATATTCACTCTAAAGTACTTGAATTGAATCCCACTTTTATTACGTAATAAGGCCACACCACCTGTTAAAACTCTCAAGACCCAAGTGTCTAACTCATAATTGTTTTCCTTTCATTATCTTAAGGAATTTAAACTAGTTGTTGAACTACTTCCTTATAATATGACTACGATGATTGGATCATTGAGCGACGCTTTGTTCAAATTTTTTTTTCCAAGATGAAACAAAGTCACAAAAGCTCTATATGTACTGAGAGCTAATCACCTTGTTAAATTCCAAAGAAACCCATGAGAGTGGATATCATAAGGAAACTCACAGTGATGAGAATATAATTGATTGCATCTTTTATAGTCACTAAAGTATTTGGAAGGAAAGATACTTTAGAGAGACTAATGAGTCAATCTAGTGAAATGTAAATCACTATAGTATTAATTTGGATTATTGAATCCATATTGATTCCAATGATGAAATGTTGGAAATTGACTCACACAGGCTTTGGGCATAACCATAAAGCAACTTTGGTTGTGACATGATGAACGTTTTGAAAGGACTCATGCGAACATCACTTTATTTGAGTGAACAAAAATGGGAACAATATTGACAGAATGCGAAGTAATTACATATCTCTCAATAAGTGTTTTCTAAAGTACTAGATGCACAACCCCCTCCTCCCTCCCATTATGCTTTTAAGTGAGCACATCACTCATTGTTTTTACAAAGTCTTCAATAAAACAGGATCGAGACCATCCTAAGATACAAATGGTAAATAATCCATATTACAAAGAAAACAAGGTGAACTTTAGAAAAATATTCGTGCAGAATGCAGACCATTAAAGTGAATGATGGATCTGGTTAATGTTTTGACTTTTTGGACTAGTTATAGTTCCTAAAAAAAAAATTGTGTTTCAAAACTACTAGCACATACCACACAATGCAAAGTGCAAAGACTAACCACCCTTGTTAATGCTAGAGAATTTACATCAAAAGGACTTGATGAATATTGCATGTTTAATAAGATCAATATAGAACATCTTATACCCAATGGTCTCGCACAGGCTACCATCAAAGGTTACATATGGTGCCTAAGGAATAAGTTATGCATACCAACCTATCCTCTATTGCTTTGGGGATATGCAACATTACACGCATCTTACTTAATTCGTTTTTAGAACCCAATATTAGTCAACCTTTTTTGCGTACCAGTTGGTAACTGGATTTAAGCCTGACATTCATGTTTTTACACATTTTTGGTTATACTGTATATATATGTGCCTTTACGATTCCACATCGTACTATGATAGGTCTTCAAAACTGTTAAGTAGTTATGTTGGAAATGAGTTCCCAACAATTATCCGCATTTTAAAACTTTTGGCAGGAGATCTCTTACCGCTAGATTTGCGGGTTTTCATTTTAATGAGACATTCTTCCCGTCGTTAGGGGGAGATAAGAAAAAGTATTTTCTAAGGGAATGACAGGAATTGTCGTGGTGTGTTCCCACTATGTCTCATGTTGATTCTTGTACTCCGCAAATGTAAATGTGAAGTGATAAAGAATAATCGATTTTCAGAACGTACACTGATGTCGCTAAAGTGACAAGATCACACATACCAGTTGCAAATATTCCTGCAAGGTTAAAAATCCTCAGTATGGGGTACACCATATACTAAGGTGTTAAAAATACACTTGGTGGAAGTGTAGTTAAGGCCATGGATCCATAAAGAAAGATGGAGACGCCACTAGGTTCGATCAATGCTCACCTAGAAAGGAAGTAGATGAGTAAGGCACAACCTAATTTATATCATCAGAAATCATCTCATAAGATTGTCTCTGAATATGTCCATGAATCAAATTGGAGGACGCTCCAAAGTTTTAAATGATTCTACAGAACAATGAAATCCTGAAGGATTATAAGAATGCACATGAGTCAATGGAAGGATCATGCGTGAACAGTGATGATATAATCCATAATTAGTTGCTCCAGAAGTAGAGCACAATGAGATCGAACCATGCTTTATTTTGATTAATTTCAAATAAATAGCATATTTGGCCTACACAATCCAGGTAGAACTTAGTTCTTTGACAAATACGGGTATTTGGTGTGGTAGTGCTAACCAACCAAGTGTAAAGCCTATTGGACATACATAATTAATTTGTCATAAAGCATAATGTGAAGAAAGTAGTCTTAAAGTACGAAGACTCGCCTTGTGGCTCGAGGTTTATCACAAAGCCCTGGAATTGTTCTCTTGTAATCAACGTTATATAGTTCCGCTACTTAGTTATCTTGGTAATTTCAAAAGGACTTGAAATGCAGCATATGTATGTGGTTGTTACGTATCTCTAAAAGAATCAAGAGATAGAAGATATTTACAAAAGTACTTGATAGACTTTTTTTCCCCCAAATCAAATGACTCTAAACCACAGACTGCGATTACAGTTAGATGGAACGCTCACTTATAGATTCAAGCAATCAGGTGGATGTGGTATACCCGTCTAAGTGGCTATTTGATTTGGAGGGGATAGACAAGTAAGTTATTTTTCCTTGCGTGTTCATAAGAAAGTTCCTGATTTGGAATTGTAGCTATTTATGTTAATGTTACAGACATGATGTGTACTCTTGATGTAACAAGAGACCTTTAAAGCTATTTAAAATCCGAAATTGAGATGAAAAATCTTGGGAAAGCTCGATCGAATACTGAGCTTGTGGTATATTATTCAACCAGTTTGCATATGTCTAAAGTTGTCAGGAAATTTAAGAAAGACATGCATCCTGATAGCACTCCCATGATTAGTCGAGGTTCAAATATAAGTTAGTAACCATTTCGTCCAAAGGAATATGACGAAGATGTGTTGGGAGATAAAATTCCCATATCTAAATACAATAGATGCATTATTGTACTTAGTGTAATAATGTACTCGATTAAATTTTACATCCTCAGGGAACTTGTTAGCTAGATATAGCTACGCGCCAACACAACGTCATTGAAATGGTATAGTGAATGTAATCATGTACCTAAAAGTAACCATTGATGTAAAATTTATTTATCCCTAAAAAGACATTAAAAGGAATGCTAATGAAAAAGCAATCCAAAAGTTGTTGATTATGAAGGAACAATAATCTCTTCTCCAACGAATATAATCCGAAGGAGATATGGTAGATTATTTTCTAGGTTATTACCGATATTCAGTTTCGAAAAGTACATGACTAAAGGAACTGTCTGGAACAACTCTGGAAGTAATCAGGGGGAGATGCCGACATCAGGGGGAGGATCCAAGGATATGATGTCGACATAATTTACTTCGAAATTGAAGTTGTGTTGTACTCTTTTTCCCTTCGATCGAGAATAGTTTTTCCCAAAGGGTTTTGTTACTCGATAAGGTTTTTAGCGAGACAATACTAAAAACATCAAGTATGTTGAACGTTGTTGACATAAAGATCGCGTTGATATTACTGAAAATATCTGAATCAAAGAAATAAAACGCGATAGTCTGTTAAGCAACGTAACTTCCAGAATCAACAACATGGTCTTATAAACATTCAAGTCACCAAAGTAATGTGTGATAAACTCCTATTGACTGAATTAGACTAATGACAATTGTCTGACTTCAGGGGGGATCATCTAATGGTTTGTTGAACTATTTTCCTTCACTGAGGTTGCTTTTTCCCACAGAGTTTTGTTACTCGGCAAGGTTTTTAATGAGACAACAACAAATACCAGGAATGTAATTTCCCAACTAAGGCTATTGCCTTTCCCACAAGGATTTTCTGCCTTAAGAGTTGTTAAACAACTAGTTAACTTCAATGGAACAAAGTGATCATCTGCAACGGATCACCTTTACTTGCATCTGTCACGTTGTACTCTTTTCCCTTCGTCAAGGTTTTATCCAACTGGGTTTTCCTTGTCAAGGTTCTAATGAGGCAACATATTCGAGCCTAACTATGTTCTACGTTTGCGTAATATTGTAGTCTTTTTCTTTAGTTCAGGTTTTGTCCCTTTGGGTTTCCCTGACGAAGTTTTAACGAGGCAATTAACTTAGACTCATCGACCTTTAAAGATCTTATTGCATGTGATGAACTATATGTGAAATACGAGACAACATGTGAAGAGTTTTACCAAGGTTTTATCCCACTGGGTTTTTCCTTGTCCAAGTTTTAATGAGGCAATTGATTTTGGCACAAGTCATCAAGGAGACCGAAATTTGAAGAGCTACATGTGAAGTACTATGTATAAAGTTTTGTTATTGAACCGCACAAGGGGGAGTGTTACAGGGCCTATGGACCGTTGGATGTGCGGTCCAACTAGATTCCTAGGATTGTATATAAAGGAAACGATGTAATACTTGTACCCTAATCTTTTGATAAGATATTGTTCTTCTTGCCTCTACATATTCTTCATCCATCTATGATTCTCCTTAAACACGGCGCTATATTAATTTAATTTTGAATGAATTATAGTAAGACTTGACCGTTGATTCAAGATACCATTTCAAGCCTTGAATCGTGACCAACGATAATCGAAAATGCTCGACGTCCCTTGGATCCCACCCCCAGTTTTCTCCCACACTCACATCACTTAAAAAAGGGTCCCTATTTTCCCGGAGTGAGCTAGGTTACTAATCTAACGATGGATCATGATGCCACCTACAGGGGGCTTTGTACATGGGAAAGATGGGGGCATCTAGCATTTCCGATATAATTTTGCTACACCCACCGAAAAGCAGTACCGATAGGGGATCGGACAGTCCTGGTATGACTCTTAACATTGTGATAGGGAGTGGGGTGTGAGTGAGCGCCACCTCTCTCTCACACGGTGCCCAGGTTGATTCTTTTAGGGAAAAAGCTAATGGTGGACCAAATTTCATAGTCCAATTATGGATCAATGAAATTCAACCATCCAACAAAATTTTGCAAGCCCCACTAACACCTTAAAGCCCATCCCTATCAGATCCTGTGGTGGAGGAGAAGATGAACGAGAAGATGAACTAATGGTCCGCGCCAAGGAAGGTCGTACCTTTAGGCGCATCCATCGTTTTTGTTTCCGATAACACTAAGCCGAAAAGCATCCATGAGTCATCCAAATTGTTACGCAGTTGTTACATCATCCATGTGAAGTTTTTACAGAACATAAAGAAAACAAAGATAATACTACCATATTTGTAAATTATACTCTAAATTAGTCATTTAGTGAATAAGCTGGCAGTACTGCCCTGGCAACGATATCTATATACAAATATGATAAAATATTTGATGGGGGCATTTTTTGAAGGGGGCATGAGGGACAAATGACTTATTGACAAGTGCATATGATATTAATAAATTTTATTTCCAAAAATATCAACACCATTTAAGAAAACAAATTATCTCTCCAAAATTATATTTCTTTTATATTTTTGGAAACATAATTCATTAATATCAAATGCACGTGTCAACGTATCATTTATCCCCCATCCCCCTTCAAAAAAACGCCCCCATCAAATATTTTCTCGTACAAATATAACTACTCAACTCATATCATTAGTACTCAGTGCCTTTATTCTTTCCTTCACACAAAAACCCAATCTCCAAAAGAACTACTCTCCAATTCCCAACACACCAACAACAGCAGAAAAAAGAAAAGAAAAAAAAACGATGAAACAGATAAACAATACTCCCCTGATATTCATCTTCTCCATCTTTTATTTCTCTGATCTTATTTCTAGATCTGTGCTAGTAGTTGAAGCTGCTACTAACCACACAGTTGGAGGACAATTGGGTTGGTATGATAATCTTATGAAACCTGATGCCAATTATCAAAAATGGGTATCTGGTAAAGAATTTAGCTTGGGAGATTACCTCAGTAAGTTTCACTATCATCACCCCATCTATACGCATGCTTTTTATGGTATCCTGTTTCTATTTTTGGAGTTTTTCATAATATGTTACTTTCTATTTTGTATCTCTTTTTTTGGTCATGATTGTTGTTAATTGGCAAGTTTCAAGTTATAGATAAAGAAGTTCTGATTACTCATTTAAGGAAATTTGAGATTCTGCCTGAATTGCTTTTCCTTGGTTATTATTTTCCTCAATGAGAGAATTATTTGAATGTTCTTATGAAATTCCTTAGAAAATTATTTGATTGATTGTTCTTAATTTTATTAAAGAAAAATGCATAGACTCTAAGTCCAAGTATAAAGTGGTTTTTAGCACTTCCTAGGTGAGGTGAACAAGGAAAGGGTGGTAAGTGAGAACTCTGAATTTTTAATCACAAGTCAATGATTAAGCACTACCAAAAATGCTAAACGCACCTAGCTGGTGTCCCGCGGAAAGAGAGAGTGACACAATTTTTTAGGTGGACCCCACATAATGGCCCACTCCCTGTTAGCTCCCCACAGGGTGCCCTTAGCAGCCGTTCGATCCTTTCGTTGTACAGATCGCGGTGCAAAACGTTGTGAGTGTAGAATCACTCAAGCACTACAGCTAGAATAGTGGCCACTGGAATGTAAGGTTCCCTTTAACCGACAAGTGGTTGGAAAACGAATTGTCCAGGGGCGGACTAGAAAGGTGGACCAATGGTGTACTAATTCCCTGGACGGCTGAGATTTAAAGGGGTGGGGGTTTTAGATGTAAGTAGGGCCTGTTTAATTGAATTAAAGGCCACCTTTCATTGGTACACCACTGGTCCGCCAAAAATAGTACACCTTTAGACTTTTCGGTTGGAAAATGGAAGCTACTATATGCCAGATATAAGTGGCAGCTCGTGTAAACACGTGATTTGCATATGCGAGAAAGCAAAGGAAAACGAAAGCAAAATATTATGAACTCTTTGAAGTACGAGCAAAGAAATGATACCTGTCTTAAAGGTGGCAGTTGACCCACTTCCGTGGTAATGATGCTGAAAATAAACCCTACAAATATTTAGAGAGTTGGCTGAATCATACTTTAGCAGATAAAAGGTGTGGTGATCTCTGTATTCTTTGACTAGTACACTTTTTTTCTTTCAACTCGGGTGGAAATATGGTCACATTCTAAGCATTTCATCTTTCAACTAACATACCAGCTAAACAGGGCAATGTGAATGGACAGACATTTTACAAGAATAAATAAAGAAGGGGTGACATGTGAATAGATAGATATTTTCATTGTAGGGCCTAAGATGATGGAAAATCAATGGAGAACAATTTTTATGTTGACCACTAGCTAGGCACTAACATGACGATATTAAGAGAGAATTATTGGAGTAATCATGCAGGAGCTAATTATCGAAAACTAAAGGCTGGCATTACAATTCTTTCTCTGATGTTCATAGAGAATCTATCCTTTTTAAGTTTTGATTAGTACATGGAAATGTTTTACTTCTATCGGTATTCTGATATTTACTTGATTACATTAGACTAAACAACTTTTGTTTCATTGTGAATGCAGTATTCAACACCGACAGTAATCATTCAGTTGTACAAACCTACAATGTAACAACATACAAACGTTGCAATTCCGACGATGCTGAAGTAGATGATACAACAGAATGGTCATCTGCAGATCCTTCTGCGACTGCACCGTTACCCGTCACTGTAGCGATTCCATTAACGAAAGAAGGCATGACATATTTCTTTTCCAGTGATTACGATGGTGAACAATGTAAACATGGACAACATTTCAAGATTAATGTATTACACGGATCTGGATTACCGCCAAGTATGAAAACACCATCAGCTTCGGAACCATCACCTTCTCCTACAAAAAGTGTGTCTGGAGATGACGATGATGCTGATGATTCAACGCCTAATCCAGACACAGTTGTTTCATCAAATTTTAATGACCCTAAACAAAGCACGGGTAACAGTACTGATGATGCCGATATTAAAGAGAGTTCCAGCTCGGTTTCTATAACAAAGAGAGGGATTTTCTTAGACATGAAAATGGTCACAGGAATTTTTCTGGTGGTAATATTTGGTGGGTTTTCGGTGGATATATAGTTTGTTTGTTTATTTGAATCGATCTTATAGGGGTTCCACATTCAATTTATGCTAATTAGTTTGATTTTTTCTATGGTGTTTAATCATTTGAATGTAATAAGTTTTTAATAAGAAATGATGAGTACTTCATGAGTTAGTTTAAATTAAGGCCTTGTTTGATTCCAGAGAATGGAAACATTTCCCCGGAAAGTGTACTCTATGAAATCAGTATCCTAAGAAGATTTGATGAGTACTTCATGAGTTAGTTTAGACATATCCCCGGAAAGATTTGGGAATTGATCGAGCTCCGGGTCCGGATGGGTTTCCTATGAAGTTTTTTATTGTTTGTTGGGATTTCCTAAAAGAAAATTTGACGAAGGTTTTCGAAGAATTTCAAGACCACAATGTTCTTCATTCGTCATTGAAAAGCAATTTTATTGCGCTTATCCCTAAGAAGATTTTCGACCTATTAGTCTTATTGGGAATGTGTACAAAATCATTTCAAAGGTTTTGACGGAGTATTTAAAGGTATACCTTCTTACTCTAATCTCAACAACTCAATCTAGTTTTATTAAAGGAATGCAAATTCTTGATGGAGTATTGATAGCAAACGAATGTGTGGATTCTAGACTTCGTCAAAAATTACCGGGGTTGGTTTGCAAGGTTGATTTTGAAAAGGCGTTTGATAATGTGAACTGGAATTTTTTAAATGAAGTTTTGTTCAAAATTGGGTTTGGTGGTGTTTGGAGGGCTTGGATTAGAAATTGTTTAACATTCTCAAAGTTCTCGGTTCTTGTTAATGGATCGTCTTGCGGTTACTTTGGTAGTAAAAAGGGACTTCGTCAAGGAGATCCTCTCTCTCCTTTTCTTTTTACTATTGTAGGTTAAGTCTTAAGTTGTACCTTGAGCAAAACACAAGAACTTGATCAAATCTCGGGGTTTTTCGGTCAAGGAGGGGGGAATAAAAATAAATCACTTGCAATTTGCCGATGATACCATCATATTTCTTGATGCTAAGAGAGAACAAGTCGATGCCCTTCGTTACTTCTTCTCTTTTTCGAGTTAACTTCGGGTTTGAAGATAAATTTCTCGAAAAGTAGCTTATTTGGGGTCGCGGTCGAGGAGGAAGTTGAAAATTATGCTAACATGTTAGGATGCAAGTTTTCCAAGCGTGTATCTTGGCCTTCCATTGGGAGATAAGGTAGAGGACACTCAAAAATGGGAAAAAAACATTTGAAATTTGTGGAAAAAGAGTTACTTCTTGGAATGGAAAAACAATAGCAAGAGGAGGTAAGTTAACTCTCATCAAAAGCATTTTAGCTAGTCTTCCCATTTATTATCTCTCTATTTTTCTTACTCCTTGCTCCATAACTGAGAAAATCGATAGAGTTGTGAGAAATTTCTTATGAGATGATGAAAATAAGAAAAGAATTCATAACATTGGTTGGAAATTGTATTCAAAACCAAAAGAAAAAGGTGGTCTTGGTATAAGAAGAACTAAGCAAGTGAACTCGGCTTTGCTAAAAAAATTGTGGTGGCGTTTTGGTATAGAGAAAAATGCGTTGTGGAGGAAAATCATAGTTGAAAAATTTGGCGTAACATTTAACGGTTGGGAAACTCTCCAACCCAAAGGATTGAAAGGTGGTAGCTTGTGGTTTAATATCTATAAAGAGCTTGAAGACTTCAACAAGAATATTAGATTCAAAATTGGAGAGGGTAAGGAAACTAGATTTTGGGAAGATTCTTGGCTTGGTGAAGGAAGACTATGTGATATGTTTCCTTTGGCTTATGAAGCTTCAAGGACCAAGGAATTTGTGGTGGCTAGTATGTATGAAGTTAGGGAAGGTGGTGTAAGGTGGGCGTTTATGTCTAGGCAAAGATACTCTCAAACCATTACAAGTGAAGTGTTATCTATATCAAATCTTCTTTCCTCAATCACTATTCAAGAAGGGGTTATGGATACCCGAGTTTGGGTTGGTAGTGATCATTGTCAATACACATTTAAGGATGGAATCAAAGACAACCGTGATCAAGGTGAGACGGATTATCCATTCAATATTGTTTGGAGTAATGAGTACCCTCACAAAATCAATTTCTTTCTTTGGCTCCTTTCTCATGATCGGATAATGACGGCGGATAAACTTTTAAGAAGAGGTATGGATATTTCTAGTGTATGTCATTTTTGTGAGGAAGACGATGAATCGAGTTCGCACTTGTTTTATGGTTGTTGGAGAATCCGGAGAATATGGGATTACTTTGTAGAAGGGTGCCGCTTTGGATGGTCATACGACCCTAATATCATTACATCTATTAAGGATTGGAAGTTTAATTGGGGAGATGAAAGACTTAGTCGAATATGGAATAACATCCCGGTTGCTATATGGTGGTGTATATGGAAAGAGAGAAATGCGAGAACCTTCGATAACAAAAAGAAAACTTTGGAAAGCCTCATTAGAGATATCAAATTACAAGCGTTATTTTGGGCGGAATCGAATACAAGAATGTTAGGGCTTACGGCAAATATGGTGATTTCTCAATGGGATTCATTATACTGACCTCCATATTTTTTTGTATTTTTTTACTTGGGTAGCCGAATCCCCTTTCGGTTCCCGTTTTTTTGTTCGGTCGTATTCTTTGGGTTAAGATACCCCTCTTAAGTCCTTTTCTTCAATGAAATTTCTATCAAAAAATAAATAAATCAGTATCCTGTGGAGGCAAGTAAAGATTTTCCATGGAATTAAGTTAAATACATATTTTACATCACGTTTTTTCATAAAATGGACCCAAAATTTTCCTTCCACTTTTAGGGGCGACTCAATCGCAATTAGGGGCGACTTTTTTTATTCCCAACCCAGAGGCCACGTTAAGGGGTGTCAAAAAATGTGGAGATTACATTAATGCCCTTATATAATCGGAAGCAATTTTGTGTCTGATTGTGTAACACTAAATCAGAAGGTTAGTAATCATATTTGAGTACCGATTAATATATATTTCGTGCCAAACGTGAATCTTGGTCCTATAACAATCGGTAGTAATAATAACCTCACTATACTACCGATTATAGTATCTCCCAAAGAAGAGATTTGGGGCAACTTATAATCGGTAGTCATATAAACTACCGATTATTATAGTTCTCAAATGCGTAAAATTTGAGATTTCTCCCAAAACAAAATTTGGGGAAACTTTATAGTCGGTAGCTAAATACCTTATTTGGCTACCGATTATACAGTTGCCCCAACAAAAAATGAGCCGTTGGAATTCTAAACCCTATATAAGGATTGTATCCTTGTACCCTCTATGGAACACAAATACCTTTTAACTCTCTCAAACTTCATCTTCAACATAATGGCCCAACCATTCATTAATCCAACGGAGTTCACGATTGAAGAAGATTTATCTTTATGTAGGCGCTACATTCAATTCTATCCGAGACGGGGAGCAGAACGGAGGCAAGGAGGCATAATGTGTATGAGTTATTTGGGGAGAATTCACGAAAAATTCTGTGCTGACACCGGTAACCCAAACAACCGTCACTCTGCTGATCTTTTCTGCCGAATTGGTTCAATAAATGGACGTGTCGGAGAATTCGTCGATTTAACTTATCTTGTGAATCAATATCGATTGAGGGGTGCAACCAATGATGAGGTTATAGAACAATCTCTCGGGGAATGGCGGAGATGGAAAAGATCAAGCTTCCGGTATGAAGCTCATTTTAGAATCCTTATGACGATGAAAAGATTTAATCCGTTTAGGACTCGTCCAACACGTCCACGATGCTAATCAAAATACATTGTAATAGAATTTGTGGAAGTTCAACGTAAAATTATGATGATGTTGAGATGATATCGTAATGAATTTCAAAAAAATTATGAAAATCGGAAGTTTTTGTTATTTATTTAACTACCGATTATACTCCAACTACTATTTTTGAATCCAAGCCTCGAAAACCACACAAAATCGGTAGCGAAAACATATTGATAAACCTCCGATTATACCTCTCTAATGAAACTTTCTACCTACCCTGTTAACAAAACAGGCTATAATCGTAAGTTTCACAAGTATCCTAAGGTTCCGAGTATACATAGTCGGTTACTTATGTTAAAGAATTTCCTACCGATTAGGTGTAATAATTGTACGCAACTTCAGTACAGTCTTGTAAAGTACGCATCAACGGCCATATTTTCCAAAAAAAAAGAGACGTTGGGAGTGTTATCTATATAAGGAGGGTAAACTCTTCTTATTTATGCAGAAAACACCACATATATAACATTGTGTATTCTACAAATATCTTTCCATCTTCTACTCTAGTTCACTCATTATATATCTCAACTTACTAGCATGGCAACGTTTGACGCAGCTGAAGATTTGGTCATTGTGAAAACCTGGTATCATGAAACAAGACGTGAAGATGTCATAGCGGGAACGCTGACACTCGAAGTCTTTTGGTTGAGGGTATATAGCCAATTTGTGCGAGAGTATGAAAATCCAAAGAAAAGATTACTCCAACAAGTTCATGATCGTTTCCGACTTGTCCAAAAAGGGGTAAATGATTATATAACGATACAAAAGAGGATGTTTAATACTAGCCACTTAAGCTTGTCAATCCAACAATTTTTAAGTATGGTTTAAATTCTTTATTTTCAACACCGGGTGTATAATCTTTCTTACTAAAACCAACTTGGCATTATTTTTTGTTTGTTTATGTAGGAGGCACTCGCAAAAAGACAGTACTTGGTGGAAAAGGGTGAAGAATTCACTTATGATGGGAGTTATGAATTTCTGAAGTCCGTGACCACAGTATAAATATTGATTGATTGTTACAATCGAAAGTTATTGTTATCTCTTATCTACCGATCCTGGGGATATTTTCATCTTTTTATGTCAGAGTTTGGTAATAATCATACGTATATGTTCTGTTTTGTCTACCGATTCTTGGAAACTTTTTCAATTTTTTTTCAGAGTTTGGTGACAATCGGATGTTTATGTAAGATGTTATTTACCGATTCTGGGGAATAAATTTCAGTAATTTTGTTAGACTTGCAATCCGAGGGTAACTTAGAAGTCTTAATGACCGATTATAATATTGATCGAGTCTGTTTACAAAAGCATTTATAATCGGTTGCCATATTTATAATTTAACTACCGATTATAGGTTTATACTTCACAGAGCATTCCAAAAAATTCAAAAAAATACAAATTTCGCAAGTAACGATCATTCATCTTCATCATCCGAGGGAACCAATTCGGGTATGCCTGCCGAAAAGTTGATTTTCATGACGCGATCCCAATCGAACATGTTGGTCTCATATTGTTTCAACCAATCCTTACAATGATTCTTTGGGAAGTAATCCGTCGCACCATCCAACGAAGGTAATGGGAAATCCCTCTTTACTCTTAAACCGATAAAATGCATCTCATTCACAAATGCCATCACAATTCTTCTATCTTTAACCGAATCATCGCAAACCGTCCTTGTAGGTGAAAATGTAAAGGAATGTCCATACTTAGGTGGAACAAAGAAATGTACCACACAAATCAAAACGTCCGCTAAGAGATATTCACATGAAGGCATTCTCATCCAATACTTGGATCCGATAGTCTTCAATCCCTTTCGGCACTTTACACGTGCAACTAAGTTTTTGAACTTTAGCTCTTTGTCGTGTCTATTTCCTTGCTTCATTATCCCCATATAGAAATCCTTGTCCTTTATTAGTTGTACCTCCATATTAGTTCTTAAATATTGGCATTTGGTGACATCTTTGTCCACGACCTCTCCAAAGTAACCAATTTGTTCCGTAGCGACGTGAAACCCACAATTACCATCCACATCCACCTCGTCGGTGGATAAAACAAATGGAACAATGAGGGGAGGGAGTTGTTTCATATACTCTTCTATAATGGTATACCTTGATCGCGTGGGTTTTCCATGAAAATCCCTAGGACAACGAAGAGTACCATACTTCTCTCTTATAGTCACCATTTCTGTTGATGGTGTTTCTTGGGAGTTGCTCATTTGATCTATAATTACAGAGGTAGTTTGGGTCTCCACTAACATAACTCCTTCCACCGACAAGGCTTCGTAGAGACCTTTGGCCCCACTTGTCGGCCGGTTGGTCCACTTTGATCTTTTCTTGTACGACCTCTTTTCTTGGGTTACGGGTCATCCTCAAATTCGGCTTCCGAATGCTCATGCCTACATAATATTCTTTTATTAGACAAATACTCTTTCAATTCTTTTCTTCCCATGGACCAAGACACTTCGGTGGGCCTACCCGACCCCTTTTTCTTAATAGGTTCATCAACCTCCCTTAGACTAGGGTGAAGAGCTTTCTCCAAATCATGCATCAATACTTGCTTCTTGGCGCCATTTTTTGTAGCATAACGCTCGGTTATTCTTGCACACAATTCTGACTCCAAGAACGATGGACCATCAACTACGGGGGTGCTTGGAGTGAAATTTAATTTCTTCCAAAATTGATGAATATCATTGATGTCAATCACATCAACGTACATACCCATTTTATGACGACATGGGAGACCAATACCTATCATATCTTTGCAAACACACACGGTACTATCGTCATCGTAATCTTTATATAGCTTCAATTGTTTCATCATGTGATTTATTTCCCATCTTGAAACTTTATGAACAATGCCCCTTAGAAGCAATCTTTCCTTTTCATGTTCCGTCGGGAATTTATGTCCAATAAATTGCATAGAACCCTTAATCTTAACGAGGTCTTGATTCGTGAATTCATGAATTGCTTCTTGGATCGATACAACTCCATTTTGACTACCTAGAAGTATTTTCTTTAACCGTCCATGAGACCCCTCCGCTATGCTTGTCGCCTCGTTCTTGAATTGCGACATTCATATGTCCATGCAAACACAACCCTCTCCTTGATCTTTAACCATTGTGTTTTACAATATTCAACCGGTTTTGGGTAGTCCTTGCCATATTCATCCTCCAATTTTTTCAAGTTTCATTCGTAAATTTCCTCGGTCTTCGACCAAACGATTTTGTCCCATGCTTTCATGGACATTTTCCAAATCATTCCATCCTCCTTCTATTTTTCATCAAATAACCTCTTCTCTTCCTCTTGTTCTTCCACGGTTAATTCACTAATGCGCTCATCCTCTTCTTTCGACTTATTGGTACCCTTATTTGGTTTTTTAGCTTGGAAATGGATATGGCAATTGTGTTTGATGTTGCATTGAATGTTCCACGTACATTGCAAGTTTCGAGCTTCAGGAAACACAACCATTATTGCATGCATTAATGCTTGATAATTATCCGTTACAATAACCCTCGGATAATCATCCCCATTATAAATGGACCTCAACGTCTCCATCATCCAAATGAAACTCACGTTGTTCTCATGATCCATTAAACCCCATGCAATTGTAAACGTGTTTTTGTCCGACGTGTGACAAGAAATGTTCAACAACGGCATGTTATATTTGTTTGTCTTGTAAGTGGCATCTATCAACAAAATTTGATGAAAACACTGAGCCAATTTTATAATTTCGGTATGTGCCAAGAAAATACGTACCACGTTACCATCCTTTTCTTCCGTTCTCAACGTGTAGTCGTGTAACGCAGCTAACCACTGCGATTGTTGCATGACCATTCTACCATCCCATTCTGTCCTTTTGATCGTAGCTAGGGCCGTCTGAATAGTAGACAAAGAAGACAAGTTGTCGGGGTCGTCCGCCTTAATTTTACTTAAGATCGCACTAGCCTTTTGGATCCGCATTGTCCGCACCATCTCCATTTCATGTGGTTTTAACTTTGCAACCATTACATGTACAATAAGAGTATCCGGATCATCATGGTTATGACAACCATTAGCAACTTTAGACATTTTCCACTCTATAATATCCTTACCATTGGGCTTATAAAAGACAATCTTAAATGGGCATCCAATTTTCTTTGTATGAGTTCGGTATTTCTTTCTCTCCGTCTTTCTTACATATTTACTATTCTTTCCCTCGTGACTCTTCTTCACCCCACCTCGCTCACAAGTCATTTAAAACCGAATATTCTTTACACAATGGTTTTGAACTACGACGCACATGTTCTCTTTTGCCTTGTTCATAGGCCACGCATTGGCCTCCTCCTTACTTTGAAATATCTAAATGCGCATAAAACAAAACAAACAAAATAAGCATAACCATGTAACATACATGATTCGAAAAAGAAAAGATAATTCATGAACATACCAAATCGTTTTCATAGTGTACGGCAGTATCAAGCCTTAAATAATAATCGTCATCAACAGCCTACGCACCACAACAAAAAGTTACGCATTAATAATCGGATTAAAGTTTAAAGATTGTACAACCGATTGTTATACAATCGGTAATCAAAGACTAAAACACATCACCGATTATTGATAATCGAAGGTTTAGTCCTGAGATATTCCACCGATTAATAGATGGGATGACTTTTTTAATCGTAAGTTTTGTTAGGTATAAAACTTCCGATTAATGCAAATTGAACCTCTCAATTTGGGATTTTTATTGTATTCGGTAACTTAATACATAAAATACTCCCGATTGTTAATAATCGGTAGATAATTATACTCAGTTGACTACCGATTAATAGTCGTTAATGGCATTCAATGCATAACAAGTGACGAATTTTCACGTTCAATATCACACACAAGCACACATAACATTGCTATTAGAGTTTGTTAACAACATACCTGATTGTTTGACGCATTGTTACCTTTGATTTCGGGTGATTGTCCATTTTCTTCCATGAAAGCGTCATCTAGGGTTTCATCTCCATGAAAGTGTGGATCTTGAACTTCAACAACTTCAAGATCGTCATATTTAAACGGTAATGAATCTTGAACTTCAAAAACTTCACGTACTTCTTCGTACCCATCCATGTTTATGGAAGTGGCTACCTATAATCGGAAGTAGTGGCAAAATATACCAACTTCTCCTTTTTTTTTTATTCTTCTCTCACTCAATCGGGAGTCATTGGGACTATGACTCCAAAACAAATTCCCAACACCATAATATAGTACCTTTCCTACCGATTGCAGGTGAAAGACTCTGATTATCACAATCGGTGGTTAATGTAGTATAATAAGCTTCCGATTATGCTATGTCGCAAACACGCACCAAGTGGTTAGGGCAGTCTCATTAACCTAAAACCTGTGCAATTTTGGAAAAGGTTCGTTTAGTGGAAACCTACAATCGGTAGACAAATTGTCTACCGATTATATTTAATTTCAAAATTTTGGAATTGAAGGGTTTTAGGAAAAACTCATTTTTGGGGCAACCTATAATCGGAAGTTAATGTAGTATAATAAGCTTCCGATTATGCTACGTCGCAAACACGCACCAAGTGGTTAGGGCAGGCTCATTAACCTAAAACCTGTGCAATTTTGGCAAAGGTTCGTTTAGGGGAAACCTACAATCGGTAGAAAAATTGTCTACCGATTATATTTAATTTCAAAATTTTGGAATTGAAGGGTTTTAGGAAAAACTCAATTTTTGGGCAACCTATAATCGAAAGTTAATGTAGTATAATAAGCTTCCGATTATGCTACGTCGAAAACACGCACCAAGTGGTTAGGGCAGACTCATTAACCTAAAAACTGTGCAATTTTGGCAAAGGTTCGTTTAGGGGAAACCTACAATCGGCAGATAAAATGTCTACCGATTATATTTAATTTCAAAATTTTGGAATTGAAGGGTTTTAGGAAAAACTCATTTTTGGGGCAACCTATAATCGGAAGTTAATGTAGTATAATAAGCTTCCGATTATGCTATGTCGCAAAGACGCACTAAGTGGTTAGGGCAGGCTCATTAACCTAAAACCTGTGCAATTTTGGCAAAGGTTCGTTTAGGGGAAACCTATAATCGGTAGAAAAATTGTCTACCGATTATATTTAATTTCAAAATTTTGGAATTGAAGGGTTTTAGGAAAAACTATTTTTGGGGCAACCTATAATCGGAAGTTAATGTAGTATGATAAGATTCCGATTATGCTACGTCGAAAACACGCACCAAGTGGTTAGGGCAGGCTCATTAACCTAAAACCTATGAAATTTTGGCAAAGGTTCGTTTAGGGGAAACCTATAATCGGTAGACAAATTGTCTACCGATTATATTTAATTTCAAAATTTTGGAATTGAAGGGTTTTAGGAAAAACTCTTTTTGGGGAAACCTATAATCGGAAGTTAATGTAGTATAATAAGATTCCGATTATGCTATGTCGAAAACACGCACCAAGTGGTTAGGGCTGGCTCATTAACCTAAAACCTGTGCAATTTTATGCAAAGGTTCGTTTAGGGGAAACCTATAATCGGTAGCTATATTAACTCATTTAACCTCCGATTATGTAGTTAGAAAGATAAAACCGATGTCAACCTAAATTATTTTTTCATTTCGTTTCTTTTCAACTTCAACTCTCCCATCATCTTCTTGCTCTCCGAATACAGAGAGAAAAACTCCCCCCCTCGTTAACTCCACTCCAATACATCGTTATCGTTAATCGTCGAATATTCTCTAAAAAGATGAAAGATAAGGTACGTAAATCGGGTCGAAACCAAAATGTTGTTCGTGGGGGTGATTCAAACATTGGAGTGCCTGCCCGTAATAAAGAGGTTCTCACCAAAGAACACGAAAAATGCGAATAAGGTGATGAAGAACAAGTCCCTGATGTAGATGATTCCGATAGCCAAACTCTCAAGCAAATTCAAATGGCCCCAATTAGGTAACATTCTACTGTTAGATTTGGGTTTGTATTACTTTAATTCGACGAAACCACGATTTTTTTCTCTTAGGGTTTTCGGTTATTACACAGATTCGGGAGGTAGATATTTTTGTAAACTTCCGATTATTACTCCAATTATCACTGTTAAAGAACATTTATCATATTCGGTTGCTAAAATCTTAGGTTTCCTTCCGATTATAATAGGCTTTTGTATCTCCTGGACACAAACTGATGCATATTCGGCAAGTATAAATTTTTTTTTGCAACCGATTTTGTGTATTCGTTAGAGTATGTTGAAATTAGGATTCCGATTATTTATCATCGGATGCTTATGATTAACTGATACTTCCGATTATGAACCTATTTTACGTTTTGATGCTATTTAGGGATAGGCGAGGAAAAAAACTCGAAGACGCAATTTTCTCGAAGAGTGCAAGGCTGGAAAGGCGTAAGAACTTGACGACTAGTGCAAGGAGAGCTAGAGTCACTAAATCCACTTAAAGTGATAAAGATGGAACTCAACAAGCTTCCCCACAAGTAGAGCCACTTGAAGAAGGTGTTCAACCAAGTGCCCGACAATCAGAGCCAGTTCAAGAAGGTGTACAACCACCTGCTCCACAATCACATCCTGAAATTCAACCTGCTATTGAACCAGAAGCACCAGAAGAAAGAGTTATGGAAGCTGGACAACCCAGTGGTGCGCAAGAAGAAGGAGAAGCCGAAAATAAAATTCCTCCTCGAAAGAAGGCGAAATACCTTATCCCAAAAGAACTCAAGGTGATGGATATTCCAGAAGGAACAATCCTTGGGATGCCGGATGATGAAGGAGAATTGTTATTTGGATACAAAGATTCATGGGCAAGAGAAATATATGAAACTGAGGTAATAATCATATCCGTTTTATGTACGTATTTTTTTGTGTATTCGTAATAGTTTTAAGGGTTATAAGTTTAGGTAATTATAATTGGTTTTTAACTTGTCATGTGTATAATAGTACCATTCCGATGCGGTTCATTTACTCAAACCCACCGCCGCACCACCTAAAATGCTGGAATGGCCTTTATCCGGTGAATGTGAAAGGTTCAACACAATTATTGCAAATTCGGGGTTGGCTAATGCTGCTGAAAACTCTATGCTGGAACATGACCGGGTGGCTATATCGGCGTTTGTGGAGAGACTTTATCCTGAGACCGACACCTTCCATATGTCATTTGGAGAGATGACGATTACCCAAGATGATGTTCTGTAGATACTTAGACTCCCTGACCATGGAAACGGTGTCAGGGATGAGTTCACAAAGCAGTTGGAATGGGCCAAACTTTATGCTCTAACTAATAAGTGTTTTGGTTGGGATGAAGAAACATCAAAAACTGAGTTCAAGAGATGCATGGGGTATAGAATCAGACAATTCAACATTGGTACTCTGATGGATATGTTCAGGGGCACCAAGGCAAAAGAATAGAACGGAACTTTAACTGATGAGCAAGTGAACCATGCGGCCACCGCATATCTCCTATGTGTATTGGGATGTGTAATTTTCCTCAATACTAGTGGCAATCGGGTCGACGCCAACCTTTTACAACTTCTGGATCCCCTCAATAAAGTGCATGAGTACTCTTGGGGCACGGCATGCCATGCGTGGTTGATGGAAGAGTTGAGAAAGGCGTCGAGGCTTGGAATTAGCCAAGTGGCCGGGAACGTGAGTGTACTACAGGTATTTTTATTATTCCTACATACTTGGTTGTTTTTTTATTTTTGTACCATTGAAGAATCAATTTCCTAAAACTTGCAAAAATGTCAATATAGACATGGATCTACGACCACTTCCATATCTTGGGATTGGCCATTGAAAACCCTGCGTGGGCGTCAGGTCAGCCTAGAGGAAATAAGTACGTCTTCGATGAAAACTATTATAGGACAAAGGAGAAGCAGCTGATTCGTTTGAGGGAGGTTTTGGTCTCACTGAAAGCCCAAGACGTATGCTTTGATCCATACAAGAAATACCGGGCTAATGGACATATCGCAGGTCGGTCCGATTTGGCCCTTTATTTTGGGCCATTGTGGCACCCAACAAGATACGTGATGTACAATGCCTCGAGGGTGATGCGACAAAACGGTTATGTACAAGCTTTACCAAAGTGGCAAATCAATGGGAATTTTGTTTTGGTTCTAGATAAATGTAATTCAGATAAAGCTTCTATCACAGTGGTTTACAAGGGTAACCCATCCTGCAAACACCATTGGATAGAAGGATGGATTACTTGATCAACGGTGGAAGGCAAGCCAACAACGGTTTTGAAAATGCTCTCAACTATATGGATTGGTACCGGGATGTTTCTCATTTCCGCGTAATCCGTGATCTTAAAGCAAAGCCCGCACTGTATAAGAGTATCCTCAAAGAGAAACCTCCGAGTTTTGATAGATTGGTACGTATTGGTTTCTTAATTTCGTTTTATTTTATGGGTCAAAATCAGACTAGAACCGTCCTTGATGGTATGCTATGTTTTAAAACAGATGAACAGGTTAAGAGGTTTGTCCAAATGGTGCACTAATTGCATAAAAGCCGGAGAGCCTGTGCCACTTGAGAATATAAAAAAGCGCGCAAGAGATGATTGATAACATTGACAATGAAGATTATGCATCTCGGTTTGGGGATAAAGGCAAGCAACCTAAAAAGGTTGTGAAAAAAAGAACTCGGCCATCATTGAGCACTCAAGTTGACGAAACCGTTGATGATGTTGGTCCAAGTGGTAGAGGCAGTAAAGGTCGGAAAGTCATGGGAAAAAAGAAGAAATAAACTTTCGATGTTGTAAACTCTCGCTGTTTTTAGTTAACTTTATGATTTTCAAGGTTTATGTTGGATTATGTCGTTTTAAAAGTTTGTGTCGGATTATTAGTTGGTACGTTATGTTTATGGATTGTGAATTCTTCCTTTTATGGATTATGAATGGTTATATTGATATGTTTATGCATTTAACGATGACTCGCAAGAGAATCACATGATAAGACATGTAACTGTTGAATTCTGGAACACAATCGGAGGGTTAATTTTATATAAGAACCTACCGATTCTGGGGTTTTTGAAATTTTTGTCAGAATGGGGAGCTTTATATATTTTTAACCTACCGATTCTGGAGATTTTGCAAAACATTTAGTCAGAATCGGAAGGTTAATAATTTAATATACCTTTCGATTATTATGTGTAAAGAAAACTTGTCTTTTGTATCCAAACAACACCACAATCAGAGGGTTATTTTTCACCATTCCTTCCGAATAACAATATTCAATAGGTTTTTTTAATGGTTCATTTCCGATTATTATGTGTGAAAACAATTTGTTTCCTGGAACCAAATAACACCCTAATCGAGAATCTATATTCCTTCACTGGTTAACGATTATATTAAATGGTAGTTATTTTTTTATGAATTCCTTACGATTATTCTGTGCCCAAAACTTTCTTTTCTGTAGCCAAACAACCCAACAATCGGAAGGTAATTGTTCACCCTTACATCCGAATAATTATATTCGGTAGGATATTTTATTTTAATATCCGATTATTCGGTGTGAAAAAACTTGGTTTCCTGGAACCAAATAACAACATAATCGGAAAGTATGTGGACTCACAAAGTTACCGAATATGTTAATCCGGAACTTAGTTGCCGATATATTCTACCGAATTTTAACAATCAGAATTTTTTTTATATTAATATTCATCCGATTAAGTGCATTACATAAACCTCAAAAGACCACAACCTTACAATTTTGTCAAAAGCACCTAAATCCATACTCCTTATTGACCATAAAAGTATTAAAAAGGATCATAACGTCCAGACACCGCAGAAATTGTCCCTCTTGATTTTGTAACATCCTTCATGTTAAAATCGTTTCCCGTAGAGGTCCATATACCGATAATCAGCAAGATTTCTCTGAAATTACGAATGACCAAGTTAGTATTAACGAATGAGTAACAAGTGAGCCGGAGTTATGAAAGATACTTACTCGTTTTTGATCCGTCCATTGAGGAAAAGCATCCCTAACAAATCGTTCTTCATCTTCAAGCTTGTCAATCTCCTTATCGATCGCCTTCATTCTCATATTAATGTCATTGGATGATTTTCGAATTCGATTACCATCTAACGCCTCAAATACCATTAAAATACGGTTCTATAACTGCTATTCGGATTCCCGTTTGTGGAGTTTGTGAACAAGATCATGAAAAGTTACCACAACCCACACTCTATAAATAGCACAATCTTCTTCTTCTGCAAAAGCAATATCCATATTTTAGGTTTTCTAAATTAGAACTGAAGAGAGAAAAGAGTTTGGTGCAATTGGGGTGATAGATATTAGTTTCTGTATATAGACTTAGGGTCCAACGGCTCTTTTTCCTTTTCCCAAAAACTCCAACGGATATTTCTGAAATTTGGTTCAACATGCAACGGCTAATTTGACGAAGGTTGAAAGTGGAGAAACCAATAATCGGTAGTAATTTGATTAATAATACCTACCGAATATGGTAGCTTACAAAATTTGAATTTAGGGCAACCAATAATCGGTAGGTTGTGGAACCAATTTTCCTTACGAATATGTCTACATTCAAAACACGAACCAAGTGGTTATCCCTGGCTCTAAACACTCAAAACCTATGGAATTTGGCAATGGTTCGATATGGGATCCTTATAATCGGTAAGTTGTTTAAGGTGGATAACCTACCGATTATAGCAGATTTAAAAATTCAATGCATGAAGGATTTTCGAAAAAAATCATTTTGGGGGTACTTATGATCGGATGGTTTTGTAATATATAAAACTTCTGATTACTGCTGCACCCAAAACATACACCAACTGGTTATGGCTGGCTGTGTACACTCAAAACCTATGAAACATGGAAAAGGTTCAATCTGGGGCTCGATATATTCGGTAGGTTTTATAGTTGTATAACTTACCGATTATCGAAGATTTCTAAATTCTCTACGTGAAGGATTTTAGAAATAATATTATTTTGGGGCAACTTATAATCGGTAGGGTTGTAACATATTATCCGTCCGATTACCGCTAAATCCACAGCTCAAGCCAAGTGGTTATGGTTGGCTCTGCACCCCTCATAACCTCCGGAATTTGGCCAAGGTTATATAAGGGGCTCCTTATAATCGGTAACCTTAAAATTTGGATAAGCTACCTAATAAACAAAGGATTATTTTCCGAAGTATCTACACAATATTCGGTAGGTATAGTTTCAATTAAACCTACCGATTGTTGTTTTGGCTACTGAATATTAAAGGGCATAGTTGCCATTTTGAAAAATCGCGGATAAGGGGTAGCTCAGTTTTACGTTTGGGTGACCTTTTTGTCTTTTAGTGTCGCCCGTAATTGCGATTGAGTCGCCCCTAAAAGTGGAAGCAAAATTTTATGATTTTTCTTTTTAATCAAACAAGGAAAAACACGTCATTTGCATAGAAAGAAGGCTAATTCTATAGAATTGACTCATATCAAACACAGTCTAAAAAGTTCGTTCTCCCAATCCACAAATCTAAAGGTACAGCCCTCTGTATTCACCCCACATTTTATTTACAAATCTGAATTGACATCCTATAGATAAACCACACGATACAACCCGTAGTGGATTAAATAGTTAATGTCTTTTTTTTAAAGAAAAAGTAAGAAACACCTCATTACATCCCCTCCACCTATCTTGATAGACTATGGTCGGCACTTAGGGATGGCCGAAGCCAAAATGGGGGTGAAGACCAAGCCATACAGGTTATACTTGTTTTTTTCCCATTGGGCTACATTACGGGCGACCCCATTGTTGGTGCGATTAACAAAATTAAAAACGATTCTCTTAAACCTAGAAGTCAGGTATTATGTATCATACAACCATGCTTGAGTTCTATGGTTCCCACGAAAGCCTATTTATTTGATTCTCTATATGATTCCTTCAGCATCACTTTTAATCAGTTCTATGGTTCCCACGAAAGTCTCTTTCTTTGAATTTCCTCTCCCAAGCAGTTCTCATAGCCTCTCTTATTGCTCGTATTTTCGCTTCATCCACGGATCCACAAGAGATGTAGCTTTCTTCCGCAATTAGGAATTGGTGATCAGAATTTCGGAAAGAAAATCCAATCCAATCCCACCGTCTATTGAAGATAGATTCCAAGCCCCATCACAGTTAATTTTAATCCAACTGAATATTGGGGAAGTCCAAGAGAAAATATCAGATACATGAGTCATAGAAGCAATACTTTGAAGAAATGGTTGAGATGTTTGCACCGGTAGAATCACTTTTGCTCTAGCCAAGATTGAGGAAGGTTCTTCAATTTTCCTTGTATGAACAATTGTGTTTCTGCTGGTCCAGATTGACCAAATCATGCAAGCGGTTATTGTAATTGACTCTTCTCTAATAGAGTCATCCTTATATGGAATCAACTGCTGCCAGTATCTTATCCAATCAACAAATGTTTGGCCTTGAAATTTTTGATTTTGGATATTCACTTGTGCCCACACTGTATTAAGATGTGAGAACAAAACTAATGAGTGCATAATGGTTTCTTCTTTGATTTTGCATCTAGGGCAGGTGGAGTTTGAGATATGCATTTTCTGATGCAAAACTAGATTCATAGGTAGAGCTGCTTTTAAAGCCTTCCCCATGAATAATTTAATTCTCTGCATCAATTTTCTCTACTCTGTAGCCTCCCCAATCATTCGATAACCTTCTCTGATACACCATCATCATATTTATACTCAACAGGGCCACGAATAACTCATTAGTACTCCAAATAATCTCTCCATAACTCGGTAGTAAAAGAAAATAATCTCGGGATATTTTCTTTCCTATTTTATCTTCTCACGCGTATAACTGTTGATGATAAACTCCAATCATGCTCTAGGATTGAGTCAAACTCGTGGAGAGCAAATATATCCATGTAACTTCCGTAAGAAAAATCCAAAGAATCCCGTGACTTCCTCATGACTCTGTTTTCCTCAGTTCTACGTATTCATCCCTTTTCATTCGAAACTAAACCCATCACCAAGCCTGTCTTGGTCAAACCGGTGAGTACCAACTAATTCCCATGAAAATATCTAACTGAATCTCGTGAAAAAGTTACCCAGAAATATACGCAGGTGCTGAAATTTTAAATAAGATTTCTCGCCAATTTATGTTCTTTTTGTTTTCATCAATCAGTGATTATCCAGCCCAATTTAACTGAATCAGAGCACATTACCATCTCTGTTTAGGCTCTAGGAACAAACCCATTTGATTTCAGCCATTTAGTCTCACTCAAACACCTCCAAAATCGAAACCCTAATTCTGCTGTCATTTTTCCAGCCAAAACTGGAAATTCAAACGAAGAAGATGAAGGTGCCCCTTAACCATCTGCTTGGGTGCGAAAATCAGGTGGCTGCCCCTTATCCACGGTAGGGGACCATTTAGCAAATGTCCTCCGGGGTACAAAAACCACTTTTTTCCGAGCCAATTCTCCACAAGAGTTTATTCTTCCAAAACATCTAAAACAAGTTTATTAGAGAAATAATGAGTCCTAGTTATTGTAATTATGGGTGAAAAATCATCGCACTTTCGTGCTTATCAGTAGGGCAACTTGGTTCTTTGTAATTAGGAGTTGTTATATTCTTGATAATCGAACTTACATGACTAGATAGAAAGGATTTCTTATGTACACTAAGCTTTCGTTTTCGCGTACACATATCCTTAAAGAACTTGATATAAGTAGGAATCTGCCTAATTTCATATAATAAAGGAAGGTTTATGGTAACTTGCTTAAAAACCTCCAACTCATTATAAGCGGACTCCTTCTGTCTTTGTGCTAGTAGTTGTAGGAATGAGGCTCTGGGCACAAAGTCAGGCTCTACAACATGTGCATTATCATGCATGGTTACCTTATTATCTAGCACTCGACCAATCCTAAGGGTTGTAACAGAGTTCGCATGATTGAACGGTTTCTCTTCAGAAGATACTTCATGAATTCCTATAGGATTGGGTTCTGTCTGACTAGGAAACTTACCTTTTTCTCTCAAAGATTTATTTATCTGACTAACCTGGATTTGTAAATCGGAAATAGACTGAGAGTTAGCCTGAACCATCTTATTATTGGACCTTAAACTTTGTTGAACCGATTGTCAAAACTTTTCAATGTTCAGAGATAACATGGCGAGGGACTCTTCTAAACTCATGATTTTTTTATCAGAAGTGTTCTGTAACTGGGTTGGAACTGAAGGAATCTTAGTATAACCAAAACATGGGGGAGCCTGAGAATTACTAGACTAACCTTGATTATGGCCTTTATACTAGGAATAATTAGGATGGTATCTCCAGCCGGGGTTATAGGTTTTTGAATATTGATAAAATTTGGGCCTACCTTCATATCTAGAATTTAAACCACCACGTAAAACACTAACCTGGTCATGCGTTGTACTCTCTAGGTAAAAAGGACACTGAGGTCCAATATGATTTTGGTCACCGCATATGATACATGAAGATATTAAGTTCATCGTTATAGCTCATAGCATGGTTTGACCCTTAATTCATCTTTAAGGCCTCTGGACGCCTAAGGACATCTGAACCATTTTCGTGCCTGATCTATTAGGTTCTACTACTTCTAGCAACTTAAATTAAGTCCTATATTGAGGGCGCGGAGCAGATTTGAGAAAATTGCGCTTTGGGGCTGGAAATGCTATAGAAGAATGTAATACCTATATCCTTTGTGTTTTTGGCTATATCTTAGAAATGTGCGCTTCGGGGCTGAAAATGCTATAGAAGCATGTGAAACCTATATCCTTTGTGTTTTGGAATATATCCTAGAAAATACACGACAAAGATTAATTATGACTCGACTCATCCCTTTTCTAAGGTGCAAGGTTTGGACTTTGAATAACAAAGCCCTTCCAAAATATTTAAGAAAATAAATGTGTTTTTTATTTTTTGAAACGAGATATCGACAGGGGTTTAAAAACCAAGAATCTTAAATGGAAGCATATTGATAAAATGCGAAGCAGTAAAAAGAATCGATCCGAAATTCTTTAGCCATTGGAGCTTGATAAGCAATAGTAATTACCTAACTCTATGATATTCCTATATCTTCTTATCACCGCTTAATTGGGGGCCTCTCACTACAGAACAAAATAGGACATCAAAACCTAATTTTGGTTAACCCTTATCCCAATATTTTTTAATGTCTAAACTACTCCTAAATGATTATTCTAATAATTAGTTAAGTTAATTAGTATGTTTAAGTTAAAATCTTATTTAAGAGTTAAAATTTGGGGAAAAAAAGGGGTTGTGTTTTTGTGTGTTGAGAAGAAAAAGAGGAGTTTTGGGGGGAAAACTTAGGGTTTTTAGAAATGAGTGATTCAAGTGGATGAAATGATATTGGTGAAGCTTCAAATAACAAACATGATTGTGTTGATGTAAGATTATCTTAAATTATATTATGGATTGGATATATGTCACAACACAGAGCAAGAGTCGTCAATGTCGAGGGGTGTATACCCTAACGACTCTACAAAGTCGCCAATGTATTGACACCAAAAATGACGACTCAAACCTGCAACTTTTCCAGGTTATGAAAAATCGTCAGGGTAGGAAGAGTCGTTATTTTGTGTGTTTATTCCAAGACGACTCTGATTTTTTTTGGGACAGAGAGGCTATTTGTTTTTCACCTAGGGTCGTTGACGTTTAAAAGAGGTCGTTCATAGAGAATCGTCATAAGTTTCTATATTATGTTAACGACTCTAATCTAGGTCAAAAAATATGAAAAACCAGAAATATGGTCGTTATCTTCCACATCATATACCCTAACGATTTTTTATGGTCTTTACATGCATATAAAAAATCGTTAGGATTTAGGCTTGTCCGGTTGACGACCCTCTTACTGTAACTGAATTTTTTCGGGAGAAGAATTTTTTTTCCTTCTTGGAGTCGTTAATGGAGGAGAAGATAAGAGACGAGAGAGTTAGAGGGGAGGTAGTATGATTTTTTTTTTTTTAGAAATAGAAATGAATTGCGGGCTTAGGATTAAGGGTTAATAGGATTTTAAAATTTACTAATTGTGAAAAGTAAAATAGTATTTTCACTACGTTTTGGTACGTCCCTAAAATATTTGGGGTGGAAATAAAATGGCTGAAGCCCCTAATTATTTTTTGGGGCCCCCAGTTAATCCATCCTTCTTATTTGCTTCCGTCAAGGGTATGTTTTAAACACAAGCTTGGTAAAGGGGCGTCATGAATTGGTAGAGGGGCGTCAAGTGTGATAGTAATGTCCCTTTTATTGGTTAGGGGGTGTCCTATAGGGGTGTAGAATGACTAGATTACCCCTTTCACCTTAAATTAACCAAAATCAAATCAATTTTTTTTAATTAACCAAAATCAAATCAGTTTTTTTTTTTCATCTTCTCTTCTCCTCCATCAACCCTAACCTCCATTAAAACCGAAAATGTCATCGTCTTTGATTAATCGGCGATTTGAAAAATGTTTGGAAAAACTCAGTTAGGGTTTAGTTTATTGTGTTGGATTTAAGTTAATTTTGTATCAAAAATTAGGGTTTTGAATGAAAATTGAAATTGAAATTTCTGGGTTTATGCTAGTTACGGTTGGTAATAACTCAAATACGAACCGTAACTGTAGATTGGGTTGATGTTACGGTTGGTTTAAACTCAAATACCAACCGTAAGTTCTTAGTTTTGGGAATTTGTTCAGTTAAGGTTTTTATTTGCATCATATTTATCAACCGTAATTGAGTTACGGTTTGAAACTCAATTAAACTTACCAACCGTAAATCATCCTGAATGTTAACAACTTATCAAATAGTTATGTACGGTTCAAAAGTTAAGATGACTTACCAACCGTAGGTTAGTTACGGTTGGTAACTAAATTAAATTACCAACCGTAACTGGGTTTACGATTGGATCTTCCCCAAATTTAACCAGTTACGGTTGGTCACGAGCAAAATTGCAACCGTAAGTTCTTCTGAAAATTCAAAATTTTGATTTTGTTATGTATTTTAGATAATTTTGAGCGAGAAAAAGCTAATTGGAACTAATTTAGAAGTATATCGGGTCACTGGAATCACTCATTTTGGTGGAGTGAATCAAAATCTAGGGTTTCACAAATATCACATAAGTTTTCTTCTCCTCAATTTTTTTTATAACTCTAAAAATCTGATTTTAGAGTTATAATACACTAATCTTGATAATCAACACTAATCTTAATTATCATTACTAATCTTGATTATTAACAATAAAGGCTAATTAGTCATTTACAGATTTTTATTGATAAGGGGCACTTGAATTTACTTCTAATGACCTTTTTTGTCTTATTAGTTTGACGCCCCTCTACCAATTCATGACGCCCCTTTACCAAGCTTGTTTAAACAAGTACACGCTGAAATACTGCAGAACAGCAGAAATTGATTCTCATTCATATTCTTAACTCTTCAGATTGATAAAGCACCCCAAACCATCATTCCTTAAATTCATAGGATAAACCCAAGTGAAAAATAATACATGCAACTACTGATTGAAAAAATAAATAAAATGCAACTCCACTAATAATGCATTTGCAGATTTGGTTGGCGGACATGTGGATGGTAACTATTTTTTTTAAGCATAGATGGTGAGGAAACATCATCAAATACTCTTCATATACATTCTTTGGACTTACTGATTTTTTTTTTTTTTTTTGTTTTGTTTTTTGATGGACACTAAATAAACTTTTGTATATCTAGAAAACATACAAACAAACTGTATATTGTTGTTGATAGGTAGTCATCCAACTAGACATTCTTGAACTTCTTCATTGCTATCAGAGGTTAGTATTAATCAAAATCCCTTGATCATGGCATTGAAGCTCTTCTTTTTTGGAATTGGCTAGTCATCTTTATCATCTTCATCCTCATCATAATTGAAAGGAAGAGGCACTTTTGTGAATGCACGAAACTTCCCGACATTGTTTACGTGTTCATTCTCTATCCTAATGATCATTAAAAAACCATATCATTAGTAAAATTAGAATCAGTAAACATAGTTAAAAATTTGAACCTATTGGCAATATAAACTGCACTGCAGAACATAAAAGCTAGCAAAAAGAAAACATAGTTGTCATCGGCAACATAATAAGTGGCATGACTTATGGAAACACCAAAATAATACCTGAAGAAATTCCATACACCGCGACGAATGATCTCTAGGCATGCAACAACAGTAACCATAGCTTCCTTATGTAAAAAAGGTAATTGAATGTTCAACACTGTCTGTAGCCATGCAAATCTCAAAAACACATCTGATACCTGCAACCAAATAAAAGAACTTATGTTTATCTCAAATCAAGTGCTAGAATTAATCGTACACATCCATTATGTTGAAGTTTTTATTCTTATCACCAAAGAATCTATATTACCATGGCTGCAAAGTAGACACTCTTGTATGATACTAGAAGTTTGTCTCTCAACCAAGGGTTTTTCGAGTTTTTCCGTAGTAGTCCCCAGTCCAAGACAAGATCCCAATATATTGCCACAATAGTTGCAACAGTTGAGCAGATCCAAGCCAGTATATACAATGCTGTCGTATTGTGCTTGCTGTAAGCTGTAGTCATAAGAATGGCCAGAACAATACTCAAGTATTTGAACCCGTTATATCCTTGTGTCTGGTCTTTCTCTTCAAAGTATCGTCGAAAACACTGCACCAAAAAATCCAAGTTATCATAAGGGTATGCATGTGGTCTCATAAACTCATGCGACCAACTGAGCAGATAAGGATAACGACAATAATAAGTCTACTTGTCGCATCATTTAAATTTTAGTTTCGCTGAAAGTGAAAAAAAGGTACAAACCTGTAATGCACGTAACCAAAACGGAAAAGCACCTAACATGATATAGAATGAATTGTAAACGTTGTTAGTTTTGCAGCTCGTTTCCCTCGTTTTGTAGTCACCCGAAGCATAGTAACAGATGTAGAACGCAACGTTTCTAAGAGCTTGACCCTGAAACAATAAACAAAAGACAATCCTGGTTAACTAGTTGTTTTAACTAAAAGACAGACATGTAATGCACACATGCTAGAAAAAGTTGTGTGAGAGATAGCGAACCTGGCTACTCATCTGATCTGCTAACATAAAATCTGATAGACTGACCTATTCGATCGGTGGGGAAAAAAAAGAAGAGTAAACCATTAATTAAACTTAATTATTAATGCTCCTTTTCTCCAATGCTGATGTTTTACAAATTAATAGAAATTTCCTTCCTTCTTTACCTTGTAGAGGGGAGCACTAAGACAATGGAGCGTGGTTCTTAAGAGAAAGATACGACTAGAGCGAAATACAATGTCGAATGGACAAAATGTTATCAGTAATACAGCCTGCAATCAGTCAAGAAATTAATACTAGGTATCGGTAAACAAATGGAACCAAATCAATATATAAAGTGATGGTCAGGTAATATAATATCTTACAGAAACTAATGCTAGAGGAAGTAGCTCCTTAAGCGGTTTGTACTTTGTTGCCGTGTGATCTATTTCCAGGTTTAGGTTGGCAAGTACACTGGCAAGCGAAACAGTTGCAAGAATTGTACTTAGTAGAAAGACTTCCCTGTATCCCAACTCCGTTCCTTGTTTGAATTCAAATATAAATGGATAATTGACTCGGTAACGCCTCCAAAAGTAAATATTTGCTGAATACAAGAGCATATGTAGGACTAGAAATCCGAATAAACTGCAGGTAGAATTCAAACAAAATGAGTTTTTAAATGCAAACATATATTCTTTTCCAGTACTTCTTTAATACTAAGTAGATGTCCACTTTGACGATTTACCTATAGAGAGGAAACATGGTATCCATGTACTGAGTAAAGCTCTGCTTCTGAAAGATTTTGCCGACATTTATTACCAAAATAAGGCATATTAGAAGTGATATTGTACAACCGAAAAAGAAACCTGAAATAAAAGTTATTAAACGAGGCTAAGATTAGAAATTCACACTTAAACTATAAGCGACCTCCGTGCCTTTACTAGCAAAAATGTGTACATGTGCCTAGAAGCAAATGCGTAATTTGATTTAAACCATTTTTACCTGAGGAAAATGTTGTCGAGTGTCTTTCTTTCTTCTTTTTGGATCTCAATATGTGCATTCCCTTACCGCGGTTTGACTTGGAGAAGTGTTTGATGAATGAAGACTCTACTCTGTCCATGAGCCTAGAAACCTATGATTTGTGTTCAACAAACAGAATCCCTCGATGAGTCTTATATAATTCTAGTGCTAGTGTTAAGAGATTTTTATGGATATATACGAGAGAAAGCGTACATCGTCAGAGCTGCCGATGTAGGAATTATCCACCATGTTCAAGTATATCTTCGATGCGTGTCGTGAAGTTATCTGCAACAGAATCATATTATTCAATTTCAGATATTCAAACCTATCGAGAATTTCTCTGGTTTGCTTGAACAATTAGGGAAACAAAACATACCTTGTCATATCTCTTCATGGTCTTGGAAAATGCTAAGAGGTTCAGATAACTATAGTTTTTCAGAAGTTGAAGCTTGTGATAGAAATTAACAAATGCAGACTTAAGTTGTTCTTCAACTTTCTTTAGATTTCGTCTATTGAAACGCAATCCTTCATTATTATTTTTGTTCTTATTGATTATTGCTTTGATAGTTGAAACCGGAGTTTCGATTTTATTGATCGTAACATTATTCAGGATTTCGTTTATAGACGCGTCAGGTTCTTCATTTGCACCCCTTTCTTGTTTATTAGATTGATCACCATCCACACAATCTCCGTTTTCGCTTAGCTCACTTTCTTCTGAGTGGTTTCCGCGGTTGCTTCGTTCATTGCTTTCTTCAATTGCATCCATATGCACCAGTTCTGCATGTTTGTTATAAAAAGATGAAAAACAGTTTGTATTATAAGAGGTTTCATTACTTTCTTAAATAGCTAGACCATGGGTTTTTAAGTTTAACCTCCAGAAACATGAAGTTGGGGATTTCGAGTCCCCAACCGCACTGAATTTTGTTGGTTGGTGGTGAACGCCCCTTCCCCTAATACACGGGGGAGGTGCTATAGTTTATATAAAGAAAAAGAAAAAAGAGCTAGACCATCAAAGAAGTCATTTTCAAAAGAGCTCAGCTCTTATATTACCAGACACCGTTATTTTAAATACCAGGGTAATCTTAACTGTTAGCCCATAACCAAATGGGTGAACAAACTTACGGAATCAAGAAAGAAAGAAAAAAACGTGTACACCAGATACATACTGTGGTCAAATGAAAAAGAGCTTCCGTACCGAGCAAAGACTAATTCGGATGGAGTCAATCGTTGCACGTCGCAACACCCCAACGGAAAATTCAGATTGTTGGGAACTGGCAGCCTTGAGGTGTTGGTCGGATTGTTCAATCTAGGTTGATTTGCATCAAAGCCGCTCAATTTTTTTAGTGCAGGCTCTGAAAAGAGAAGCATAGACGCGTAGTATGGAAAACTAGGGGTCGGGTTTGTTTATGGAACTAGGCTTTTTGGGGTGATTTTTAAAATGCCGGAGCCGCATACTAACAGGTGAGCAGCGAGCACGTATGCACATTATAGAAGGCAATGAATAAGAAGTAGTAATCAGGTATAGGAGGATTCAATACCAGTTTTACTGGAGATTGGTGAAAGAAAAGAGAACGCAGAAGCAGATTTAGCAATCTCCCTGCAGAGCTGCTCAAACTTTCCTTGATCAGATTCAGGATGCTCAACTTTAACCCTAAAAGCAACTAAAGCATCCATTTGTTTAGTCAACACAGCAGCTTCATTCATAACCTGATCAACTTTGTCTCTATAAAAGTTATTAACTTTGTTGAATTCGTCATCAAGTCTTCTGAAGAATGCTAATTCAAATTCTCCTCCTAATTCATCTGGCTTCAACAACTTCGTCTCAAAATTTTCATGATGAACATCAGGTCCCCCATGTTCTAAGTCATGATCAGTTTGCCGGTGCGCCACACGGTGCACTAAAATGGCTGGCTCTTCATGGTGAAATATTCCATGATGATGGTGATGGCGGTTCGTCGTAGTCGTTGTAGTAGCAGGAGATGATAAGTTAGAAGTAGAAGTGGTGACTTTAGAGGAGTTGGTGACGCTGGGGATACTACGAGCAATTAACAGACCACTGAATGTTCTATACACTCCAGCAACTCCACCGTTATGATGATGATCCTCCTGATGTTGCTGTGGGTTCCTGAGTTTAAAAAGTTTGAAATCTTCAAGTATGGCTTTGAGAGATGTGTAGTCCATGTACGCTGCTTGCCATTCTGGCACCATAAGCGACCATAACTCTTTCTCAAACTTCATATCTCTCGCTAGATCTCTTCCTCTTCCTCCTCCTCTCTCTCTCAGTCTCTCTCTAATATATATATATCTTGCTCCAGATTATTATAAGCTGATAATGGTTTGTGACCAACTTGAGAGTGACTATATTAATTTTCTTCAAGTACTGCTACATAATGCAGAATAATTAACCGTACGGTTCGATAAGGAAAGCCCCAGATCAACGTAGAGAAGAGGTTAAGAAAGTTGATAAATAAGAGTACATCTCTTTTGATTCTTCCAATATAAGCAATGAGTTGTTTGCTTTGAGGTGAGATAAGCATACGAGACAAAGGGACAAATTAACCCAAAACCGGCGTAAAACTAAGCGAAGTTGACTTTTAATGCGCATTTCACATGGGATTTATATATTTTAACAACTAAAGTGCATTTTCCAACTTAAAATCAGATAGATGGTTTAAAACATGCCGAGTGATCTTGCAAACAAATACTCCCTCCGTCCCTATTATATAGGCGGAATATAGAATTTTTCTAGTCCCACTATATAGGCGGATTTCCAATTCCAATAAGACTTTTGATATAAATACCCTTATTTATGATGTATGGGAAATTGTAATGAAAATAAGACCCCTAGCTATCTTCGGTGAGATTAATAACGATTCATGAGTTATTACATAGAAGATTTCAAACCCTAAAACACAAACTTCCAATAAGATTTTTGATATAAATACCCTTATTTATGATGTATGGGAAATTGTAATGAAAATAAGACAAAGGGTAAAAACGGAAAAAAAAAATGAAAATTTATGAAAACCAAATTTTTTCTTAATTGAAGAGATTTCATCTTCTCCGCCTATATATTAGGAACGGAGGGAGTACAAGTGGTGGGGGACATGACAAAACTAACACGAAAAAAGTTTTACATACCAATTAAAAAGTAAACTGTATTCAAAGTTCAAAGTTCAAACGGCATATTCTAGAGCTCCAATAAGGGTTTACCGAATAAAGAAAAAACAAACTATAATTAGGAAGTTGTACCAAGTCGTGCTTACATGCTTTGAAAAATGAGAGTAAAACTAATCATCTGGCGAGAGAGTGACAGTGTCAATGATTTACTACTATGCCATCACCCACCACTGTCAAACTATGGTAGTACATTGTCAAGACATATGAATTTTTCTAATTAGTTTGAATAATTAAAGTCTAATGCTTCTGCAAATTGCAAAGTCTTGGTGGTTGGGATTTTTGAACTTAGATGATGGTAGATTCGATACGCATCTTCACCAAATGCTTTTCAATAGTACAAAGGAGAGTTTAACTAATTTTGACTATCTGAATGGTGGTCATGATTTATCTTTATAAATCAAAGGTTGTGGTTCTCCGTGTCACACCCTACAAGTCGCACACGTGGTGTTCATTCCAATATTATGAATTAAAAATGAATACTCAAGTCAAGATATGGAATTACAAAAATTATAACGGGGAGGTTCGAACTCATGACCTATTGTGTCATAAGAGTGGCCTCTAACCATTGTTCTACCTTGGTTGGAATTGATAAAAAAGATAAATCAACAGTGGTTGTTTGGTACCACTGCTATCTTTGGTAACCGTTCGTACGCATGATTTTCAGTATTAACAAAAAACATATAGTTGAATAAATTAACCGACGACCTAAGTTTGTTAAATCTAAACTTTATACATGACGTGTGGGATTAAAAGTTATAAGTGTGACCAATATTCTACGAGGGATGGAAAATGGTGGCGGTGGAGAAAGAAGTGATATCTGGTAGTTTGTGGTACTGGCCGGTTTTGATGAGTAGTAATTGACTATGTTAATTATGTGCTTTTACAAAAGGATAACACTATAAATTAGAAATGTGGTTGATCGTCTTAATGCTAATATAAACTCGGTTAAAATACGTGAAAATTAAGAAGAAGAAAAAAACATTTGGATGTCACGTTATATAATAAATAACACTAAAAACTACATATTTAGTATCAAGGTTTCTCTGTCCAATAGATAAATATAAGGTTGTATTGAGATCCCATAAGCAGAGGGCGAGTTGGTCTTGGATTTCTGGATGATAATGAATATAATGAAACGCTCCCTCTCGGTTTCTCCAATGAAAACCGAAACCTTCTAAAAAAAATAATCAATCGAACAACACTTAGATGGAACACATCACCACCAGTGTAAACTTCTCTGAATTTCTACATATCCAGTGAAATTTCTACAGATTAATCTGGTGATTTCGTCCTACCGTAGTTTTTAACGAGGCATGCAATTAAATCTCTAATAGTGATTTTAAAGGTATTTAATAATTACAAAATTCTCTTATAAGTTTTGTTTATGCAATTATTGATTTAACTTGGGTTCTTTTACATTTTTGTGTTAAGTTGATGACTTTTTAATTTGAAAACATGTTTGGTTAACAAACTTTGATACATATAGTGGTATTTTCTTTGTAGAACTGATGTTAGTCTCTCATTTTTCCCGTTAGCACTTTGTTTCGATCCCGTATTTATAGACATTATTTGACTAATGTTGGGGTATTTGTTTAATCTCAAGGCCGATTAAACCCAATGTGTGTTGTATACATTGAAGGCGACAAAAGTTTGTGTCGGCTCTACCTTGAAACTAATAATTTTTCTTCGGAAGGTTAGTTGAATTTATGTAGATACAAATATCCATATGACTATGCTCTTTAAAACTCCAAATTACTTGAGTAACACTAGATGTGAGAACGTCATTCATGCACTACTTAGCATAGTTGGTGTGAAATCTTTTTATCCACGAATTTCTTCAATTTTATGTTATCAATATGATTGAGAAAGAATCTTACACATGTTTTGATTTACTATTGTAAGTTTATTTTTTCAACTTGCATGTGTATATCCCAGCCTTCCAATAGCCAAGGGTTCTTCATTTTTATAACTCTCACATTTGCAAAAAATAAATTCAAACTTTTTATCAAATTGAACATTTTTGTTAGGTTTCAATTTACAAAAAAGTGGCCATAAAAAGGACTTCCTCCATTCGGGCCCTCCGGTCTGTCGGCCCAATAAAAAGCATATGTCTTGACAATGTATGTTATAAGTGAAAACTACAGCCACACCCATTTTCTAGAGTTTGGACACTGTGAAACCCACGCTCAAAAAAACATAGGCGCGGACCCATTCTGGGCGATAAAATTATGTACAGACCCATAGTTTTGAGAAATTGTGTTTTGGTTTTTCTTCTTTCCAAACCAACTTACAAGCTCTAAAAACACTAGATTCATCTCAAATCTCATCTTCTCTGTTCTTCTCTTAATCTCGAAAGTTTCATCGCCATCTTAATCTTCGATTTCCATTAAATCAACGAAGAAGAATCAATAAAAATATTTATCAAAGTTGAATATGAAGATTCAATCAATTATCAAATTAAGAATGGGTATGAGTAGAATCAGGGTTGATTGAGATTCACAAGTGGGATGAGTTTATGAATCTGTAGATTGAATTTGGGATTAGATGGCAATTGAGAAACACAGATGAAAAGGGGATCTGGTGAGTGATTTTGGTTGCTGCCGGAGCAATAAGAAATGGGTTTGTTTTGGTTCAAGACATGGAAGTGGAAGATCGAAGCAAATCATGGAAGAACAACAATAGCTGCTGCTGATCGAAGCTACGAAGAAATTAAGGATGGGTTTTCGAATTAAGACACTGATTCTGTCTTGAATTCAAGTATGGAGGAATCATTTGGTGGTACTGAGAAGGAGCTTCTGAAGTTGAGGATGTAATGGATGAATTCTCCTATAAAATTATATATATGCGCAAGTCTGAAAGAGGAGACTGCTTTGAATCATAAGGTACGTGATTCCATTTTATCTTTCCCAACCCACTTCTTTTCTGTAAAAATTAAGATTAGGGATATACTAATCAAAGTTTAGATAAAATAACAGAAGATATGAATAGATTTCATATATGTTTGGACGTAGCGAATGAGCATATTTGCAGGTCATAGGAGACATGCAATCAACTTGATAACGACACTTGAATGACTCGAAACTAGAATCGAGAGCTTATCAATGGATAACTTTTGAGGAATTCACGTGGAATGGTCGGGGTAAAGAAAACACATTAAAGTTGCGAGTTATAACGATGAATCTGGCACTAATCGATAACAATATATTATTATTCAACTAAGGAAAGAGAATCCTTTTTCATTTAGTGTTTTTTATCTCTAAACAACTAGCCTCACATTTTATCCTTGAACATATCTACCTCGGAACACTAGAAATCTACTCTTTTTTCTTTCGAATTATTTGTTGTCATTGTTTTATGATGGAAGGAATGGAGATGATGACATTCATGGTAGTGTTGGTGATTGTGGAGGTTTGCATAGATAGTGATGTGATGAGTGGTAGCCGAGTGTATTAGAATGGGTTGCTGTTGCAGAAAAGGTGGGAGTTAAAATGAGTATTATAGCTACAGATGGTACTAAAGTTAAGTCATTGGAGCTGCTGTCATATGCAATTGCAGGTAAGATGAGGTGCAATAATGGTTGTGTTTTGATGGAGTTGGTGGAATATGTGAAGCAATAGAAGATTGCAGAACTGGTGCAGTTTAGTGGTGTTGTTGTTGTAGCTGGGAAAGTGGTGACAGAGATGGTTGATGTTAAGTCTTGCAGTCTAATGTAAGATTTGTTGTCTACAAAATTTGTTGCATAACTTGTTATGCTGTCCGGAAAATGGTTGCATAACACGTTATGCAGCTATTATTGTAGGTGCATGAAAAGTTATGCAACCTTTTTTTTTTTGCATAACTTGTTATGCAGTACAGAGAATGGTTGCATAACACGTTATGCAGCTACTTTTTGTTAGTATTGAAACCAACAACAAAAAAAGGCTGCATAACACGTTATGCACTTATAATAATATCTGCATAACATGTTATGCAGTCAAGAAAATGGATGCATAACCTGTTATGCATCCGAAAATATGACTGTATAATGCGTTATGCATCGAGAAAATTGCTGCACAATCTTTTATGCATCGAGAAAATAGATGCATAACCTGATATGCATCCGTAAATATGGATGCATACTGCATTATGCATCAATTTTTTTTATGTACGCACTAAAATCAACCAAAACAATGGTTACATAACTTGTTATAGATGCATAACTTTGTTATCCAAATGCATAATTTGTTATGCAGTGGAAAAAATGGTTGCATAATTCGTTATGCGTCTGCAGAATGTGTTATGCATAGTTTTTGGTGACTGCATAATGGTTATGTATGAAGTTTTCGAAAAATTTCCCTAAAATGAGGATCACCTCCGATTTTTTCGTGAAAAACAAAAATTTGATATTCTTGTTTGTACTCGTTGCGTAGCTCTTTTAAAAATATTTCCAACGATATAAAATTTGTAAAATTCTAAGGCGCGGATTTTTAGATATGTTATGTCCAAGTTGCGCTTCCAATTATACCCCTGAAAAATTAGGATGCATAACGAGTTATGCCTGAAAAGATAGTATGCATAACGAGTTATGTATTGATTCATTAATAATTTCATATAATTATGGGTGTCACGGTACCAAAAATTAATTGTGGGCTTGACAATGAGAATATTATTTTTTTTGGGTCTCCCTCTAAGTTTCCCATGTTATATGCCTGATAAGGAACCATCTTTTGGGCACCACCCAAAAACAGTGGGGGACTACCCATCAGTTTTTGGTGTGGATATTAGAAGTAATATTTGGTCACCCCTTATAATTATTTTTTTTATACCCATTCTACCCTTAACCAAAAACTTAGTTAATGATTAGTGATTAGTTAAAAATATTAGTGATTAGTTAAAAACTGATTAGTGATTAGTGTTTTATAAGTTGGATTTTTTGTTTTAAACATTTGTTTTGGAAGGATAAGAAGAAGAAGGAAATAGGAAGAAGAATATGGGTGAACCCAAAAAAACTTTTTTTGATTTTAGTAATTATGAATTGAGTGATTCATGTGATGAAACCTCAGAATCAGAATCAGAACCCCCTTCACCTCCTTGTGTATATGTCAATACTTCAAATGATCCAAATATGAGTTATTTGTTAGAAGGAGAAAACTTTTTGCCCCAAAGTGAATCCAACCCATCAAATGATGGATTTTATCAGCCACAACCTGAAGATGAAGATATGGGTACTCAGGTATGTCTCATTTTTAGTTAATGTAGGTTGAATTGTGGGAAAAATTGGACAAACTCAAAATTTCATGGTAAAAGTTCGGCTAGGTAATCCTAGTTCGGTTACCAGATTTAAAACATAGGTAATCGAACGTTTCTGAAGATGTAGTTCGGTTATTAGATCTTGTAGAAGCAGGTAACCTAACTACACGTTAATGGTAGTTTTCGATAGTTCGGTTAGGAAATTCCAGAAGACATAACCGAACTGTTTTTATAGACTTTACAGTTCATAGTTCGGTTTAGTAGATTTTTATAAATTGGTAACCGAACTTTAAGTTCAGAAACATCGCAAAATAAATGTATACCACATTGCTAACCGAACCATTATGTTCGGTTTGGTCTTATTTTTCATTCTCATTACCGAACCTTTGCGGATAAAATGTAAACATAGAGTTCGGTAAGATCGCAATGGTTTTACTAAAACATACATAACCGAACTTTATGTTCGGTAGGGTCGATGAAATTTTTGACATTTCCGAACTTGTACGTGTTTTTTGTTTATGGTATTGACATTGTGCTATTACTTGTAGGTTCCATGTGATCCAATTGAACCAATGGAAAACCAACCTCCCCCGATTGGTATGTTGTACGATGACACATCCCATCACTACATGAATGACTTGGTATTCGATAATACGAAAGATGCAAAGACTTGGGCTAGACAACATGCACAAAAAGACATGTGCGTATTAGTATTAAATGGGAGAGAAAAGAATAGTCGCTTTGAAATGGTTTGTGAGAGAAGCGGTGATCCCGATAGAAGCCACAAGAGGAAGGGTTATGTTTATGAAGGAAAGACAAATAGGAAAAACAAAACTTTCTCAAAGAAGATTAAATTCCCATTCAAGCTTTCCTTTAATTACAACAAAAAATTGAAGGGATGGGTTCTCTACCGGGTTATGGAAGGTCGTCATAACCACCCTCGTCCGGAGCATCTTGAAGGACATTTCATGGCGGCCAAGCTAACTCCTCAAGATATGGAGAAGGTAGCTAATATGAGTAAAATGGGTCTTACACCGGTTCAAATGCTCTAAATGCTAAAGGAGGATAACAAGGATAACCACTCATCTGTGTCCACCATTAACAATGCAATTGAGACAATTAGAAAGAAGGAATGGAGAGATAGACAAGTGATGCAACAATTGTTTTTTTTTTTGGCCAAAGAGAAAGACTACGCGGTTCAAAAGGATGTGGATTCGGAAGGAGAGATAACACAACTATTTATTGCGCATCCAACAAGTGTTAAATTGGATCAATGCTTTCATGAAGTTCTAATAATGGATTGCAACTTAATTTCTTGAGATGATTGGCTTAATTTCTTAAGTTCTAATAAGAAATTGGCTTAATTTCTTGAGATGATTTCGGTTAGCAGAGAAAACCTTGCGACATAACCGAACTTTAAGTTCGGATGCAACTTAATTTCTTGAGATAACCGAACTTTGTTGGGAAGGCTCAAAGACAAACTGAACATATATGTGATACAAAACACACTTCAAAACAAACCTTAGAGTTGGTTTATGTGATTTGTTCATCAAGAGAATGAGTTGTCCAACATGTGCAATGACAAAATTTTGAAAATTCAGGGATGATTTCGGTTAGCAGAGAAAACCTTGCGACATCACCGAACTTCAAGTTCGGATGCAACTTAATTTCTTGAGATAACCGAACTTTGTTGGGAAGGCTCAAAGACAAACTGAACATATATGTGATACAAAACACACTTCAAAACAAACCTTAGAGTTGGTTTATGTGATTTTTTCATCAAGAGAATGAGTTGTCCAACATGTGCAATGACAAAATTTTGAAAATCCAGGGACGAGTTCGGTTAGCAGATAAAACCTTGCGACATCACCGAACTTTAAGTTCGGTGACCTGGGACTGTGGCACTCTTAACCGAACTTTAGGTTCGGTGACCTCTTATTTTTTTCAAGGTAACCGAATTATATGTTCGGTGACCTGAAATTATTAACATGTTACCGAACTTATAAGTTCGGTTAACTAGTTTTAAATATTAGGTTGCCGAAAACCATAATGTATTCAACATTTCAGCCTTCTAAAATTGAAAACACAAACCATATTAAATCCTTAAGTAATTGTTTAAAACACAGAAACATACCAAATCCATAACCAACTTGTTTTTTGAAACTGAAATAATACGAAATCACTAATGACCACTCTTACGACCCCTCTTTCTACCTCCTTGTTTTCCACGAGTTTTTGGTGGAACTTCCTCATCACTTGGGGTTTCATCTCCTGCACCGGTTTCCTCCACAATGCGACTCGAACCTTCACCTTGTTGTCGACCCCTCTTGAGGTGCTTAGTCCTACTTGGCTGCACCATTCTTTTAGTTATAAGACCCTCCCACTCCTTGTAGTAGGCAGTTTGTTCCTCAGTCAACATCGGCTCTCCGGTTTTGATTTTAGCCATCCATTTCTTTAACAATTTCGATCCCTTCAAAACCTAATTCCAATTTTAAGCATAAGCAAATATATTTTCAAAACCTTTAAACAACCCAAATGATAAGACAAAGACATTTTCTTACCACATTATCCCATAACCTTTTTGCTTCATCTCCACAAATAGGTATCTCCTTAGCTCGCTTAGCCTCCCTCTCATTTGCCTTCGCTTTCGCCGCATCCGCCTTAGCTTGTTGTTCTTTATTTATCACAAAGGGATGACTGATTTCTTCATAATACTCCTTGTAATCTTCGTCACATGCATTTACATCTTCCTCACAAGGTACACAATCACCTCTTGGTAAGTGGTATTCTCCAAGTGCATTCCAATGTGCTACCGCAGGAGTTGGTTCATGTTTTGGAACAAAATATTTCTCACTGTTCTTTGTTCCTTGAACCTGCAAAGTGAAATTTTCATTCTCCACATCGGGATCCATTTGGACGCAACAAAGTTGTCTTAGTATTCTCCTCGGATTATATATTGCGTAGCCGTTAGGATGCCAAATAGGTCCATAGTATGGCGTGACGGTAGAAAAACCATTAAGATCGTCTTCATCTACTGATACATCATCGGGTACGGCGTATGGGTGAAATACCACATCGTTCACCGTCAGGTTATCCAATTTCTTCCTCAACAAAGTCAACTCCTCCTCTTTAGACTTCTTTTGTGCGTCAAAAAACACCCATTTTCCTGCTGTAGGTGCGTCATAGGGATAAGGTTTCTTTTCCTTGCCTAATCCCAATAAAGGGAAGTGGTCGTAAATCCAAACCTGTGAGAAAATAGGAAAATATTAACCATATTCATGAAAATATAATTGGAAGGACATCAATTTAGTGGATAATTTGCTCATTAAAAATGTAAAAGGTCACCTGAACAATAGTTAAATAGCCTCCAATTTGATTCGTCTTAATCCTCGACCCTTTTCTCATTTCTTCCATAACAAAAGCAAGCACCCCAGTGGCCCAAGAGTAATTGTTGATGTCATCGAGATCCTCCAAAAGCTGTAGATATTGTGCATCCACCCTATTCCCCGAAGTGTCGGGGAAAATAACAGATTCTAGGCTGATATAACCAATAAGCTGTGACATGATACCTAAGGGAGTCCTGGTCCATCACCAACTTTCCTCGCTGCACCTTCTTTTTGGTCCCTCCAAATGCTTCCTTCAACTTAACCAACTTGAATTTCTTCACCTTTTTCTTCAATCCTCCATTTGCCTCATGTGTATTATACTCATCACCACGTTTAGGGGACCTTACAGAATGTCTAAACTCACATTGAGACTTTCTTGCATCCCATCCAAGAAATTTAAGAGCCAATTCTTCAAGAGCTTCATAACTCATCGAGGGGTTGTAGCCTTCTCGAAGGAATTTACCTTCCACTGGTAAGCCAGTGATATGGTGGCAATCATCGGGAGTTATTCCCATCTCGCCAAATGGAAGATGCATAGTATATGTCTCGAGATAATACCTCTCGAGAAATGCGGATACGGAAACAGCGTCAAAATCTACATGTGCATGCTCAATAGCTCTCCATAACACACATTCTTTAACCTTTGCTACAAACTCGTCACACTCCAAAGAAAGATCCCATTTGGACGCCTTTTGACGTTTAATAAGACGAACTGCATCATTATGATCTTACGAAAACAAACATAACACTATTAATACTTAACGAAACATGTCCCAAAAAATAAATAAAAAGTTTTGTTAGTTAAGGGTTAACTTAAATAATACCTTTGTCGCATAGATCTTCGCAGCCCATGAGTGTTTGTAGCCAAACAATGTTGCCCCTCCATCATTTGGAGTACCATAAGTTGGGTTCCGAGGTGACAAACATAAATTATCAGGGGGAATGTGTGAGTATCTAGCACTAGGCGGCTTCGGGTTCTTTTTCTCTTTAACGGGAACAATTTCTTGTTGTCCCTCCTCTTCCTCCTCTTCCTCCTCTCCCTCCTCTTCCTCCTCTCCCTCCTCTTCACCCTCTCCCTCCTCTTCCTCCTCATCAAACTCTTCCTCTTCTTCTTGACCCTGTCCTACTTCTTCCCCTACATTTTCAACGTGTTCTCTTTGTTGTTCAGCCTCTACATTTCCTTGGTCTTCATTTCCTTGCTCTTCTTCATAATCATTCTCTTGGTTCACTTCCGGTAACGATCCCCCTCCATGTTTGGCATATGTGGCACCACGTTTTCGAAAATCTAAATGTTTTGCTCCCCTAGGGGTTGGAGTTTTGAAATCCTCATCTAGTTGTTGTCTCAATCTTTCTCCTTTGTTCCTAATGAACAAAAACCAAACTATTAACTAAACATAAGAGAATATTGTGTTACCAAATCAAATTGAACTAAAGAATGAAGTAAACACAACATGTAGTTACCAAATTAAAGTTCGGTTACCAAATAAGTTTTTTCGATCAAACCGAACTCATTCTTTCAAAGTAAAAGACTGAGTTCGGTTACAAAAATGTTTTTTTTGCGATATCACCGAACTATGTAGTTCGGTTACCTGACAAAAAAAAGAATAACCGAACGAAATATATGAAGAGTTCGGCTATTAAAAAAAATTTCGACCTAACCGAACCCTTTCTTTCCAAGTAAAAGACTGAGTTCGGTTAGGTACATGTTTTTTGCGATCTCACCGAACTATGTAGTTCGGTGACCCGGAAGGTGTTGACTTAACCGAACTGTTCTAATTTATGGTAAGTTCGGTAAGCAATTTTTAGGGTTTTACAAAAATCTCCGAACCGAAATCTCCCATGTAACTACCATTTTTAATGAGTTTTCATGATTTTCAATCGATTTCTTCTACAAATAACGAATTAAAAGGAATGGGCATGAAGGAAATTACCCGCGGATTTGCATTTCACTTGAATCGGACTTCTGTTTTGCGGTTGGATGATTGATTTTTCCTCGAAACGGTGCTTCAAGTTCTTTAAACTTTAGCAATTGTTTTGGGAGATTCACTATATGTGGGAGTCCCGGACTCAATCCTGGAAGTCTGGGTGTTTGCTTGGTACGCATTGCTTATAAAGATTGATTAATCGACGATGAATTTTTTTCGAATCGGCGATAAACGACGATGTCTACGAAGAAGAAGAAGAGGAGGAAAAGAAGAGAAGAAGAAGAAGATGAAGAAGATGAAAAGATAAAACTGATTTTTATTTTTTATTTAGGTTTTAATTAGTGGGTAGTGGGTTAGTTTAGTGGGTTGGATTAGGATTAGTTATAAGCTTAATTAGAGTAAGGGTAATTTAGTCTTTCACAATTTTTTGGGACACCCCTTATAATGTAGGGTGGTCATCTATATCAATGGGTAGTCCCCCACTGTTTTTGGGTAGTGCCCAAAAGATGGTTCCTGATAAGTGATAACATACATGCTTGCGATATGTCAAACCAAACGAAGTGCGTCTGTGGGCCTGACGGCCCAAACCTCCACCTACTTTTGTTTTGTGACTGATTCCCGGTTGAGGAGCCTCTGCAACAGCTGTGATCCTACGAAAATAGTCGCTCGCGTGTAGAGGTGTGTGTATGATGCCAGTAAGGAAGGGAAGCTCTGATGTCTTTCTACAAATATAAAGCTTACATCATGATTTTCGTTTCACACTTGAAATTAGTCATTAACTATTCTTTTCTGATAGATATTGAAACTATACTAGCAAAAAAAAAGTCAGAGGTTTAAAAAAATAATATATGTTGAGCAAGTTTATTGTACATTGTCGACATTCACTGCGATAAACAAACGCACCTTGCTTTGAGATGATCTGCTGATAAAGGAAAAAGTCCATAGCATTACCAAAGTAAAGAAATTGGAAATATGTAGTCTTTCAGCGGCGATAGCCACCGCCACTGAATCCGCTAGTTATTTGTTTTCGCAAATAAAATAGGAACGCTTGTTTGTTGACTGGAATAACTTTTGGCATAAGAAGAGAATATGTTCTTCAAACCAAGGTATCTCCGCCTTTGCGTCGGTGACAGGCTAGCTCGATCATTTCTTCAACGTGAATAGAAAAATGGTTCCACGCAGAAAAATATGTTAAAAAAAAATGCTTAGATATTACTCAAACGTAATTAGCAATCAAATTTTATGACTAGATGGTATAGTCGAGTAAAACCAAAGAATCCTATTAATCTATTATTGGGCTTGAAACCCAAAGAATTTTGGGGGCTTTATTGGGTCATGAATTAACAAATCCAATAACCCCTATCCAATTATTTTGTTAATGTCTAATATACCCTTAATTGAATTAGTGTTAATTAGGGAGATCAACTAAACTAATTATGATTAGTGTATGAATTAAGATTAATCATTTTGCTAATTTTATGAAAATCAAAAACCTTTTTTTCATCAAATTTTTTTCTATCTTTTTTTTGTTTGATTTAAGTAGAGGATTATGAGGATTTTTTTTAACTTCTTTGAAAATCAACCACCTAATATGGTAAAACATATCATTCAATTACTCAGGATACGCTAGTGGATAATGGGTTTTAAACAACTTCCTGGGATTTAATAAAACGACTTCCTTGGGCTGGTGGTAACTATACGTGCTGTCAAAAAAAGTAGTACTTTAAAAAAAAATTAAACCTATTTCAGCCACAGTCGTTATACAAGGGGGCATTTTTGTTATGAACTAGTGCTCTCTAATAGAGTAAAAGAACTACTGTTGGAGCAACTAGTTTCTATAGGCCCGATTTTAGGCTATAATATCTCTCTTCAGTTCTTATCTCGTTCACCTACCTTTCTCTCTTTAGTTCTTATCTCGTTCACAGACCAAGATCCCCTTTATCTTCCATAGATAATATCTTTTTTTTTTCGTTTTTTTTTATCATCACAAATCAATGAAATCATGTCCCTAAATCATAAACTCTTTTATTTTATCAACATTTCAAATTTATCAAAGTCTATTATTATTTTGTTCTCGTCCTCAAATTCAACAAAGCCTCGAAGAACCCTAGAAAACAAATCCAGTTTTCTCAATAATTAAGTTCAAAATCGAAGACAAATCTCTACTCTAGAAGTTCACTGTCACAAATCATAACTTCATTAAAACCCCTATCTCAAAATCAGAACGCATGTATCAACAGAAATCAAATGTTGTAGCCCTGGATCTAGTCTTTTTGCTCATGAAATCATCAGAGTAATATGAATCTCGTTCTAGTTTGGTAAATTCGATATAATTTTTATATTATTAACGATTTAATTTCACTTTATCTCTCGTTTTTGTTTTTGCAGCAAGGTGTTTCTTTTTCTATTTTTACCTATAATTTCTCAGAATGAAGATAATGGTTTTTATGGATTCAAAATCTTAAAATCTGTTAAGGGTTTTCGTCGCTTCGTTGATGAAGCTATCAAAGGTATGCCTTCTATTTGACATAAAAAATGCAGTATTTTATTTTTGTTATGTCAAAGGTATGCCTTCTATTTGACATAAAAAATGCAGTATTTTATTTTTGTTATGTAAATTTATCTGAATTTGAATATTAGGTCAGGAGAATTGGTTTCTAATATATCAAAATCGCCTTCTAATGTCGATATTATTCCAGCCATGGATGAGATATCAGATATGGTAAGGGCTTGCTCATGTAATTGATAGATTTTTGGACTTAAATTGTATTGGTATTATTGATTGAGTACTGATACTCTGGTACATATTAGGTATGTTCTGTAGTGGATTCAGCAGAACTTTTGGTAAGCTGATTTTTTGAGTAACTGCTGTTTTGGTGTTGATCAGTTGTTGGTTTATTGAAAGCTCTTATTTCTTTTATTTTTTGGTAGAGAATATGTGGAGGAGGCTAATAAGGCGACTATGAGAATTCATGAATATCTACATGTGAGGTGACTGTTGTCTATTCAGTTATGCTGTTTTGAGTTTTTGTTTGTTCTGCATTCGATTCATTGTTGTTTATGGGTCTATGTTAGGTAAGTATACAATTTTCATGTGTATTATCAATTTTTAAGGAGGATCCTATAAGTAAACAATGTCAGATTTTTTTTCTTATTTTTATACGTGTTCCGTTGTGCCCAAAGTTATGTAGCTTATGTTTCTTAGAGTTTAATCATTCAAAGTAAATATATACTTGGTCGTTGATGATGTAAGATGTGCAAGTAAAATAACAATCAACCTTTTTATGTTGGATTTTCCTTACAGTTTCTAAATACAAATCATTGCCTATACAATGTGCGCGGTATTAAAGGCCGAGCAAGGTAATTTGGGTACAAAAGAATCTCAGAGGACAGCCCATTCATTACATGTTGATTTTGAGAAGGGAGGAATCCATCTTCCTACTGGTAATTTTTTGTTTGTGTCATGCGTTATTATTTCCTTCACTTTACAGACAATCCATTTATCCTCTTTTTTTTTTTTTTTTTTTTTTTTTTTGTAACTTCCCCTTTCATTTCATTGCTTACTAGACGTGCTAAACCAGATGACTAGAGTTGCTATCACTTGATTTTTAATATTAAATTACGGGTAGTCTATATTTGTCTCAATCTGTAAAGACAAATATGATTGATGTCTTGCTATTAGATAGTCCATTTGATTTGTCAGTGATTAAGAAACTGAGTTCGATTATATGGGGTCATCAATTAGTGGTGCTTTTTCTGCACAATTTATGTGGCATCTAAATTAATGTATCAGGTCCATCAATTAGTGGATAATATCACCCTGAGTGAATGTTATTAGCCATGTTCACGTGATAAAGTATATTGTTATTTTCTCAATATGAGTTAGGAATATTGAGATTATTTTGCTTATGCAGATTGGCAGCCAAAGGCTATCCATTGAACTATGTTATTTGAAAGTGCAGACTCCTGAACAAAGGGAAGCCAGTTATTTGAACACTCACTATATGGTGAGTGAACATGGTTCTTAAGTTCATACTTTTAATAAGATAAATTTGTTGCAGAATTTCCAAACAAAGTCCAACATGTTTTATACTTCAAAACGTAGGAAGATTTTTATATGGGCTAAGCATATAAGGGGAAGTGGATTGGTTATGTGGTATTTTGTTTGTATGATTCTGTTCTCTATACTAGTTTCAATGGTAAGGATTATGTTTCAAAATATGAATTGTGAATATATTTGTAAATGCCTGTATGGAATTGTAACTGAAATCTTATGTGGGTTTGATTCACTATTTTATTTAACTATTTTATAAAAGGATTATGTTCTCTTGATTCAATATTTTATTTAACTTCAGAAAGCTATTTAATTTATATATGTTTCTCAATTTTGTTAAAGAACATTATGTTCTTACCTATTTAATTTCACATTTCTAGGGTCCCAAAGAAGGGTGGTATGATGGGAGAGCATTGTGTTTGCAGTTATGCTAGTTATAGTTCTGACAGGTACATAGATTTATTTTCTACAACCAATTAATTGGTGCTATACTTTTCCTTAAGTGTTGGGTTTGATTTTCACTTTGTGAAGTATCTAGTATTTGGATTTCATAATTTCAGGTGGTAGAAAATCCAAGAGGGAGCAAGGAAAAACATTAACTCGACAAAAGATCTGAGCTCATCAAGGTAAATCAATGTATTTTTGTGTTAAGTGAGCTTATATATTTGAGTCTTGCTGTGATATAAAAATCATTTGGAAGATTGAAATTTTCTGTCCACGGCGTCCATAATTGAGGCTTATTTTGATGAGTGCAACCTTTGAATGCAGAGATCTTTTTGACCTACTTTGGTGGGGCACCAATGATTTATATTCCGGTATGTTCGACCTCTTACTATTCCCGGGTTCAGTATTGTTTGTATATAAATGTTACAATCTGGCTAGTTCATCATGATTTTGTTTGTATGTGATGCAGATCTTTCATTTCACTATTTCCCGTGGTTCTAGCATGTTTGTTATTTATTTATAAATTAAACTCTATAATTTATGTTTGATTGGCAGGTTGGTAACGTGTACATTCAGTTTAGACTTTATGCATCTGAAAAAGATAAGAAAGTGAATCTTTCTGCAATTGTACGGTACTGATTTTTTATTATTGTATTTCTCAAGAACCTTAGTTGTAAATTGATGCATTTCCTTTCATAAATTCCAGAGAATCGGAAGGTACATAAGAAGGATGAAAAGAAGTCCTCATAATCGTAAAGCGTGATATAGAACTTCTATGACATACAACTAATGACAGGTTTCAGATGGCAGTTGGAAGGTGCATTATTTTGGAAGGTCGGTAATGCCTTAGACTTCTTGTGTTTGACGAGTATTTAAATTTTTTAGTTATATATTGATAAAACAAGTGTGAATATGGTTTTTGTTTTTCTTTGTTTGGAACTAAGAATGATCCTTATACCTATAATATTTTCAGTCACTTGTTGGAATCATGGTTTGTAATTCTTGTGCAGTCTTATCTCTTTTGTTCGTGGTTTTGTATGCGAAGTAGATGCAATTTATTTATTTCCTGTAATTTCAATTTCAGTGGATATTTGTATATGTAGGTGGTGAAGGTGTCAAGTTTTTCTTAATTGATATAGTCTTGGTTTTTAATTGCAACTTAAGACTGGAGTGATGCACCTGAATTATGCTAGTTTGCTAGTAAATGAAGGTATAAGTAGAGAAGTGTTGTCTGTAGTAAGATGCTAACTCGCATGGAAGATTTTGAAGGTTTTTGATTTGTTAAAGGATTGTAGGTTGAGATTTTTTTTTTTTTTTTACTTATGGTTGAACTTTTCAGATTTAGAACTTAAAAGGTATGATAATAGAAGTTGTAAACAAACTCATTTTAATATAGATCAAGTTTTTGAAGTCTGTTATCAATTTAATTTTGTAAATTTCAGTTATGAAGTCATTACTAATCTAAGAATGGTTTGATTCTAAATTCAAATTCAGTTGACTCAGCTTCAGATTCAGATTCAGATTAAGTTGACTCAGCTTCAGATTCAGCTGCATCAAATCCTTTTATTTTATAAAATAAAATCCACATAAACCACTGTTTCTATCAGTGGTTTTTTTAAAGATTTCAACTTCTGTGAGACACAGTCGTTTTGGAAAAAACCACTTATATATGAAGGATTTTGTTGACTCAAATCGGAAAGCATCCATTAAAATTCTGGGTTTTTTGTAGTTTCGGCTGGGAAAACATCAAATCCTAGCCGCAAACGACACTTATTCGGCTGGGAAATGATGAACTTCCAGCCGAAAATACTATATACGGCTGGAATAACATTGCATCACAGCAGCAACTCGACACTTTACGGTTGGGAAAACCCATCCGTAAGAAATCTCGGCTAGGAAAACCTTGTCGACCTATAAGTTATATATTTTAATTATCAGAGCCATTTACGGCTGGGAAAATCCAGCCGCAAGTCTTAGTTACGACTGGGACGTACAAGTCGTAAGTTCAATTGCGGTTGGGAAAACCAAGCTATTTTTCATCCTCTGTTTTTATTTTTATTTTATGATTATTAGAACAGATTATGGCTGGGAAATCTCAGCCGTGGCTGTACTTACGGCTGGGAAACAGTAGCCGTTATTTGTTTCGGCTGGGAAAAATAATCCGTAATATAATTCACGGTAGGGAATTTAAGAACTCCCGACCATAAACACATTCAGAATTTTAATTTTTTTTACCTGAAATTCCAAAAGCAAATATAAATGATGGGTTTCATTAGTTTTTTCTTTTTATGATGATCATTTTCATCGTGATAAAATTATGATAATTATCTTTATCATGATCAAAGGAGAATAAGAAGATAATAGATTTGGGTTTTCTTTATGATCATCATCCTCATGATGATGAAATTATGATCATCATCTTCATCATGATTTATAAATGAGAAGAGAAGGATGAGGAGAAGATACTATATTTAGTTGTCTTTTTATGATCTTCATCTTCATCATGATGAAATCGTGATCATCATCCTTATCATGATTTTTTAATGAGAAGAAAAGGGGAAGGAGAAGAGAAGATTATAGATTTTGGTATTTTTTTTTTGTTTGATAAATAGTAAAATTTAGATAGGGTATTTTTGAACTTTTACACAAATCAAGTCTCCCCCTATAATTTTTTGGTTCCAATTAGTAATTTAAGCCCCCAAAACCAAGCACCATACATCCCTAGTAATAGGATTCAAACCAAAACCTATGTAACAAACTAATTAAAAAAACGTGATAAAGAAGAATATATGCTCCTCAATTGATGTTAAGGTTGCTTCTCAATTATAATGAAGCTTGTGAACCGTACAAGTATCATATAATATGAGATTAGGTAGGAGGTACCGTCGAATTTATCGCACCTAGGAATAGTATGGAAAAGTATATTGTACTGAAATCGAGAGGAATCAAGCAACAAGATTGTGCATAGTTTCCCCAAAAGTTCGGAGATTGCTCTTTTCATAACCTTGTCTTTAATAGGAGAAAAAGCTCAATACCATTATGATAAAATTCTTATGGGGAGAGGATGAAGATAATAAAAAAATGAGTTGGGTGGCGTGGAGGTCTATTGCTAAATCTAGGAGAAAAGGAGGTTTGGGAATTAGGTGTTTACGTCGTATAAATATATCATTGTTAGCTAAGTGGCATGGTCGATATGTAAGTGAGAAAAATGCTTGGTAGAGGAAGATAGTTTGTGAGAAGACATATTCTAGTGAAGCTGGCTTAGTTCCTTTGCAAAGTAATGAACCATTTGGGAGAAGCATGTGGTTTGAAATTCAACAAGCTAACAAATATTTTTTTGATTGTGTTAATATTCAGGTGAAGAATGGAAGAAGTTTATGCTTCTGACACGACTGGTGGGTTGAGAAAAGATCTTTTAAAAACAAGTATCCAAGATTATATAAGCTTAGTCGTCAGAAGTTTGAAACTGCTTCAAATACGAAAAACGTTCATTGGGATTTCATTTTTTCAAGGTAGCTGAACCCGGCAGAGAGGATTGACTTACTTGAAATTAAGCATGATTTGATGAATGTAATACTGGTGTAGGGCGAAGAAGATGTAGTGGATGGAGATGCCTCGGCAAAGGCTATTTTTAACAAGTTAGAAGAAACTGATGATGACTGGGAGTTTCATGGCATCGTGCATAGCAAGCTAGTACCTCCAAAAGTAGCTTTTATCATCTGGGAGAGTATGCATAACTCAGTCCCTATAAGGTTAATGTTGCAGAGAAGAGGAATGAAGATTAATTCAAACGTATGTTTGTTCTATAACTCAGAAGTTGAATCTCAAGAGCATCTTTTTCTATATTGTAAATGGGCTAGGGATATTTGGTTAAAATTTATAGATTCTTTGAAGATTAAGTGGGTGATGCCGACAAGTTTACAAAGTTTGTTTCCCAGCTAGAGAATTTAAACGGTTTCGAAGAGAGTTAGATTGATTTGGCAGGTCCTTCCTTTTGCGATTTGCTGGGAGTTGTGGTTAGAGCGTAACAGAAGGGTTCATGGAGGAAGGAATAAAGAGTTGTGGTTAGAGCGTAGCAGAAGGGTTCATGGAGGAAGGAATAAAGATAGGGAGGAAGTGATTCATGCAGTTAAGCTAGATGTTTGCCTTTGGTGTTCTGAAACGGATATTTTTAACAACTTCAAAATGAACCAAATTACACATCACTGGGAAGACGTAATCTACATGTAATTGAGGGTTTTTTTTTAGTGCACTGGGAGGTCTTTAATCTGACCTATTGTAACCACTGTAAATACCCTTGTAATTACCACTTTTTTTTCAATATATAACCTTTTTTCCTCAAAAAAAAAACCTTGTCCTTAATATGTGCGTTGTGAATCTCGTGATGGCTGGTTTTCATTTCGTATATCAAAATCCCCAAAACCTTCGTGACGAAATCATATGTGGACTCTGTGATTTCTATTCATCAAATTACTGATTAAGCATGTGATGATAGGAAAGGTACACTTGCATTTTTGTCCTGTTGAAACCCGCTACTCTCATCCATATGTGGAGTCATATTTCAGTAAACTTGATGAATATGACAAATCTTAAGTTCATATATGATTTCGCATAACGTGATTTCCCTTTGGAAGTGTCATGTACCCTAGCACACAAAGGTGTTAATAAGGGTTTTAGATAATTAATTACTTCCTCTGTCCCATTATTAGATGACCTAGTTAGTTCAAAATTTTGTCCCACTATCGGTTGACCTATCTCATTAAACAAGGGGATATTTCTAAAATTATCATTTTGATTGATTATCGTTAGCGTAAGAAATATGTATAATTTGATATTCATGTTTATATTCATTACATAGGTGTTTTAAAATGCTTTTCAATGATACAAAATTTACTAAAATCCATGCTATAGTTTGAGAGATAAATCATTTCTAAATTTTATAAGTTATTATACATAAGGGCATAATTATAAAAGATATTTAAAAGTACTCCATTCCCTGCCTTAAGAATTGTGAAAACTTGAACTAGGTCATCTAATAGTGGGACGGAGGGAGTATGATTTAGTTTAATTAAATGCTGAAGTAGTCGTTAGAAATAGAGAGTAGTGATAATCCCACGTGTAGGTCAGATGATTTTGTAAGCCTTTAGGGTTTCTTTCTCTAGTATTTATAGTAAGGGTTTCAATCTATCAATGAATTAATAGAAGAAAAGAAGTTGGCTCTGAAGAGTTCAGTAGTTATCATAAATCTCAAGCTTTAGTCTCAGCCAATTATTGTTCTTAGTATTTCAATCTATTACAATTGGTATCATCCAGTAATCCTTCATCATGATTGGAGGTCCTTCAATTAAAGATGTAAACGCAACAACTAAAGATCTAAGTAATTTATTGAAAGCTCTCTCTATAAATCACACCCGTGAAGCTGCTACTCATACTGCTGAGGCTACATCACATTGAAAGATGCGAAATGATACATGTACTAACCTAAAACAACTTACTTCTGCAACTACATCCACAAACATAAAGATGGATAAACTCATTGAAATCTTATCTTTACAACACGACTATTGTCCATCTATTTCTCACAACACACCCCACCTTCTTCTGGACACACTTTTCAACCTCACTTTTCTTTCAACTCTAGTAGTACTTCAACTTCTCAGTTTAAACCACCAAAATAGATCTACCAAAGTTTACTGGTGAAAATCCTAGGACCTGGATCTGTAAACGTGAAAGATACTTCCAGATCCATATTGTTGAAGAACCACAAAAGGTGGGTTTTCCTTCTATGTCTTTGGAAGGAAAAGAAAGTTCATGGTTCTTTGATTTTTTCCGCTGGTAAACCTTTTATATCTTGGACTGACTTTGTAGAGAGTATTTGTTATCGTTTTGAGGATTTTGCTAACGATAACTATGTGGGTTGTTTTAATAAGCTCTAACAACTAACCATAGTAGAGGAATACTTTGAGCAGTTTGAATTATTAAAGAGCTTGATGAATAGAAAAAACCCATCCCTATCAGAAGAATGTTTTGTTATGAGTTTCATCAGTGGCCTCAAAGAGGAGATTAAGAGCTCTGTTCAGATGCATAAACCATCTACTCTGTCTCCAACCTTTTATATGGCCAGATTATAAGAAAATGCTCTTTCATCTCAACAAACTACATCAAAAACCCATGCGTTTAAAACCCCAACATCTTTTTATTTCACTAAATCCTCTAACCCTCCGACCAAAATTCCTCCAAACCTACCATCTACAACTCCCACCCACCCCCTTTAGGGACACATCATCAACAACCATTTCAACTCCACCAACTAGATATGTATATGTACTACCTATTCGGAGACTTACTCAAGAACAAATAAATCAGAGAAGAGAAAAACAACTTTACTATAACTACGATGAGAAATATGTTTCTGGTCACAGGTGCAAGTCACAACAAATTTTTATGGTTGTTGTTGACCCGCTCCATCTGAAGAACCAATCACTCAAGAGTCACCTGAAGAACCAGTGGTGGAGTCTTCTATGGAGATCTCACTATATGTCATCATTTTCCATGTGAGTGGTGATGTTATACGAATCCCAGGTTACTTAAGAAAAACATATAAATATTTTTATGGATACTGGTAGCACACACAACTTTTTTGATACTGAAATAACTAGCAGACTGAAGTGTTATGTTCATATCATAGCTCAAATGATCGTCACTGTGGCCAATAGAGATAGAAACACTAGTATAGTATGTGTAAACAACTCAAATGGCAAATGCAGAGTCACCAATTTGAAGGAGACTAACATTTACCTCCTCTTGGCGGTTGTACATAGTTCTTGGAGATGATTGGTTACTTTTACGTACTCTAGGTGATGTGATATTCAATTTGGATGTATTGTGTATTTTATTCCTTTACTAAGGTACTCACATTACATTGCAAGGTATATCATCTAAACCAATTCTTAAAATGATAAGTCGGAAGGATGTCAAAATTATTTTTAGAAAAAAACACTCATGGGTTATTAGGAAAACTTTTTTCTATCTCTGTTCAACTAGCACCCACTTGCATACCATCACCTATTCAAGACTTATTGAATGACTGAGGATATCTTTTCGGAACCTTCTGATTTACTACCACAAAGAGTCTTGGACCATCAAGTCCCAGTTAAACCTAATGCTCATCCAGTCAACTTGAGACCTTACAAATATCCATTTATTCACAATTCTGTTGTTGAGTCATTAGTTAAGGAGATGCTTCATTTTGGAATCATTCAAAACAGACATAGCCAATTTGCTTCTCCGAATCTTCTTATTAAAAATAAGGACAACTCTTGGCGTTTTTGTGTTGATTATAGGAAATTAAATGAGCTAACTATCAAGGACAAATTTCCCATTCATGTAACTGAGGAATTGTTGAATGAATTTCATGGTTCAAGGTTTTTTACCAAGATTAATCTAAGGTCAGGATATCATCAAATCAGGTTATATGCTCCTGACATTCTAAAAATTGCCTTTAGAACACACCATAGGCACTATGAATTTAAAGTCATGCCATTTGGCTTAACTAATGCCCCTGCAACATTTTAGGCACTCATGAACTCTGTCTTTGGTGAATATATTAGAAAATTTTTGCTTGCGTTTTGCTGTAACATTTTAGTGTATAGTGCTATACTTACAGATCATGTACAAAACTTATTTCTGGTTCAAGCACTCCTTAGACCGTATAAATTATATGTTATGTACTCCAATGTTGTTTTGCTCAATCCTCTATGGAGTTTTTTGGTCACATTATCACAACTGAGGGAGTTGCAGCTGATCCTAACAAAATTACAACAATGAAGAACTGGCCAGTTCCCACCAATATCAAGAAACTTATAGGATTCTTGGGGCTCACTGGTTATTATAGAAAATTTATCGGAGGTTATGGTGACATTAGTAAGCCACTCACTGATTTACTAAAGAAAAATGATTTCCAATGGTCTCTTACAACCCTCAAATCCTTTGAACAACTCAAGAATGCAATGTGCTCCACTCCTGTATTGGCCTTACCGGACTTTTCAAAGGCATTTGTATTAGAATATGATGCTTGTTCTATTGGTATTGATCAGGAATGCATAAATTTTTTCCCTAGCAAACCTTTGGGTCAACAAGCTATGTATTTATCTACTTATGAGAAGGAACTATTAGTTGTTGTAAGGGTAGTTACTAAATGGAGACATTAGTTGTTGGGGCACAAATTCATAATCAACACAGGACAGCAAAGCATTAAATATTCCATGGATCATAATATTACAAATGTATGTAGTGAATTGACTAGAGATTTGATGCTACAAGGACAATAACCTTCTCTTCCACAGGGGAAAGAGCCTCAATGAATATTTTTCTTCTTAGTCTCAGACGGATACAATCATTCACCATAAATATCTTCTCTACTCTCTATTGGTGATCCAACGACTAATGCTCGTTGATCCCCAAACCTAATCCTTCTATTCCCTCTAAGTACAATACAGCCCCTTACAATTTAATAAACAGCCCACAAAAGGTAATGCAGTAATAACTAGAGAAGAGTTTAAGCCCAAATATTACAAGCCCATAGGTACATAACAATGCCCACCCCTTTTAAGTGTCCTTGTCCTCAAGGACAAAGTGTGGAAATTGAGCTTTAATGTGACTAGTATCTTCCCACGTCGCGTCCTATGGAGGTGCACTCACCCATTGGATTAACACCTGAGGCATAGAGTGTCCATCTCGGAGTGTAAAGAGAGTATCTAGAACTACTGTAGGTTCCACCAAGAGAGCTCCATTCTGATCCATTATTGGCAGTGCTGGAGAAGGAGTGTAGTGCTGACCAATTTTCTGTTTGAGCTGAGACACGTGAAACACTAGGTGTATGCGCGACCCAATTGGCAGCTTCAGCTTGTAGGAAACAACACCGATCTTCTGCAGAATCTCAAATGGTTGAAAATATTTAGAAGAGAGTTTGAAATTCTTACGGATAGCTACAGACGTTTGCCGATAAGGTTGTAATTTGAGGAAGACCATATCACCCACAACAAAGGTTCTGTCAGTTCGGTGCTTGTCAGCGAATAACTTCATTCGTGTTTGTGCCTTCAATAAATCCTCGCGGAGTAGTTGTAACATGTGATCTCTATCTTGTAAGTAGTCTTGAACCGCTTTCACAGAAGTGGTGGACTGTAGGGGGAATGCTAAATGTGGTGGTTGATAGCCATACAAGGCTTGAAACGGTGTCATTCGCAAACTTGTGTGGTAATTAGTATTAAACCACCATTCGGCTAAGGACAACCAATTGGACCAGAGCCTAGGAGTCGTACCTGTCATACACCTGAGATATTTCTCCAAACAAGCATTAGTACGTTCCGTCTGTCCGTCGGTCTGTGGATGGTACGCGTTGCTGAGATGCAAGGAAGTACCCAAGGCTTTGAACAACTCTTGCCAAAACTGGATGATAAATATCTTGTCGCGATCCGAGACGATAGACGATGGTAAGCCATGAAGCTTAAATATGTGATGGAGAAATTCTTTCACCACAGAGATAGCAGTGAATGGGTGAGCTAAAGCTATAAAATGACTGTATTTTGTTAGTCGATACACCACGACTAATATCACTGATTTCTTGTTGGACAAGGGCAGGACTTCTATGAAGTCCATGGCTATGTTTTTCCAAGCGGACTCTGGAATTGGAAGAGGCTGAAGAAGACCCGCAGGGGAAGTATTTTCTCCTTTGTTGCATTGACAAATGGGGCAATGAGCTACAAACCGGAGTATATCAGCTTTCATCTTAGGCCAATAGAAATAGGCCTTAGATCTATTTTATGTGCCTAACATGCCGGAGTGACCACCAACCGCGGAGCAATGAACAGATTGAGTTATATGATACCTTACCAGATTACTAGACCCAATATACAGTCTGTTTTTGTACCTGAGTATTCCAGCAGTGTACGAGTAGGCCTTGTGAGAAGGTTGAATTAGCACCTGAGCAATCAGTTGCTATGCTAAGGGGTCTTCATTGTAGATATGAATGATGTCTTGGGCCCACTGAGGTTGTGACAATGATAAGGCCAGGCAGTCAGCAGTAGAGTGAGGAATTCTTGACAGTGCATCTGCAGCCTTATTATCAAGGCCTTTCTTGTAGGGAATGACGTAATCCAGTCCAAGCAGCTTCATCATCCACTTTTGCTGCAGAACTGAAGTAACTCGTTGTTCCATAAGAAATTTCAAGCTCTGGTGGTCCGTATTGATGATGAATCGGCTGTGGGAAAGATAGTGTTTCCACTTTTGAACCGCCATGACAATGGACAATAGTTCCTTTTCATAAGTGGACAAGGAAAGTGCTTTAGGACCTAACCCTTTACTGTAGAAGGAAATGGGTTTACCTTGTTGCATTAAGACAGCTCCGATTCCCTTAGAACATGCATCAGTTTCGAGGACAAAAGGCTGTGAAAAATCAGGTAACGCCAGCACAGGAGCAGAGAGCATAGCTTGTTTAAGTGAAGTAAATGCTTGAAATGCCTCACAAGACCAGTGAAAGGATTCTTTCTTCAACATATCAGTCAAGGGTTTGCTGATAGTTCCGTAAGCCCTGATGAACCGTCGGTAGTAACCCGTTAAACCAAGAAAGCCGCGTAATTTCTTCAATGTAGTGGGTTGTGGCCAGTTTGCCATTGCTGCAAGTTTGTCGGGGTCTGCCGCAACACCTTCCGAAGTAATAAGATGACCCAAGTAAGATAACTGCGTTTGAGCAAAGCAACATTTGTCCCAATTGGCAAAAAGAGAGTGTTGTCTTAACAAGGACAAGGTCTGAGATAAATGCAAGACATGCTCTTCTAATGAATCACTATAAATAAGTATGTCATCAAAGAAAACGATGATAAACTTTCGAAGAAAAGGTTGAAAAATCTGATTCATTAGGGCCTGGAATGTCGCTGGGGAATTGGTTAAGCCGAAGGGCATGACCCTAAATTCATAATGGCCGTGATGTGTACAAAAGGCTGTCTTAAAAATATCAGATAAATGCATGCGTATTTGATGGTAGCCTGACTTAAGATCAATTTTAGAAAAAAAATTCTTCCCATTTAGCTCATCAAGTAGTTCATCAATTAAGGGAATGGGAAACTTATCTTTGATAGTAGCGTCATTCAGCCGTCGGTAGTCGACACAAAATCGCCAGGAGCCATCCTTCTTTTTGACCAATAAAATGGGGGCAACGAACGGACTATTGCTGTGCTGAATAATACCAGTGTCTAACATTTCCTGCACAAGCTTTTCCACCACCGCTTTCTGTACATAGGGGCATCTATAAGGCCGTTGAGAAGCAGGTGTTGTGTTTGTCTTAAGAGGAATACGATGATCCAATGCTCTGGCAGGTGGTAAAGATTTTGGCTCCGTGAACACATCTTGATAATCTTCTAGTACTGAAGTAATAGCAGAAGGAGTGGGAGCAACAGGAATTGCTGTGAGATAAAAAAAACTGCCCAATTAGTGTTGGTGTCTTGCTTTTAAGAAACTTGAGAAACGAAGACCCACTGATCATGCTGCAAGAAGGTGTAGACGAACACCCTTGTAATGTAATCTGCTGTCCTTGATGGAAGAATGACAGACGAAGGTCAGCTAGATTAAAAATCACGTCACCCAACTGTTTTAACCAATCAACTCCGAGAACCATGTCGCACCCTCCTAAGGGAAGAAGTCTGATGTCAGCACAAAAATTATAATTCTGCATTGAACACGACAATTGGGGACAAACACCTGATCTTGTTGTAGTGTCACCATTCTCCACAGTGACGAGCATATGACCTGTAGGTTGAATGTGGATATGCAACTGCTCAGCTAGTCTAGCATCTACAAAGATGTGTGTGCTGCCGGTGTCCACCAGTACAAAAATATCTTTGTGATTTAGCCTGCCTGGAACTCGGATAGTGTTTTGCGTCACTAAGCCAGTTAGGGCGTGAAGGGAGATCTCCATGGGAGACTCTGTGGAGGGAGTATGTGAGCTAGTATCCTCTTCAGTCTCCTCTACCGAGAGGGAAGATTCTTCAGCAGATGCAACTAGCATGAACAATTGTTGAGTCTTGCACATGTGTCCCTGTTTATACATTTCATCTCAATTATAACATAATCCTTTGTCCCTTCTTACCTTCATCTGAGCTGGTGTCAATCTTCGTATAGGTGGAATAGGAGGGCGGCTCTAGTAGGTGTTGGGGGGGGGGGGGGGTGTTACAAAGGGTTTAGAGGGAGGAAATGAGGCAGCAGGGGTGGTTGTTAATGGTGATAAGGGTGGTCTAGAAGTAGAGGGGAGGGAGTAAAAGGTATTGGAAGGAGTAAATGGTTTAGGGTATCGATAGCGTTTACTCTGAAATTCGACAGAAGCCTGCTGCATTCTAGCAAGGTAAAAGGCATCAGTGTCACTGGTAGGTTTGAACATTTGTACCGGATTACGGATCTCCTCCTTAAGGCCACTGATGAAACTCAATGTATAATAATCCTCAGAGAGGTGTTTATGCTTAGCTTTCATAACAGCTTTGAGAGATTCATAACGTTCAAAATATTCTTCAACCGTGGAGGTTTGAGCTAGTTTATTAAAGCTACCCACATAATTATCATAAGTAACATCTTCAAATCTAATACAAACATCATGAACAAAGGTATCCCAATCAATAATTGTGTGACCCTCTTGGTAATCTAAGAACCATGAATCAACTTTACCGTCAAAGTGAATGGAAGCTAAATCAACACGTTGCAATTTATCCACATAGTTGAGATGAAAGAATAGTTCACATTTCCTAATCCATCCTCGAGGATTGGTACCATCAAAATGGGGAAAATCGATTTTAGGATGACGAAGAAGGTTACCTGAAGTGATACGAATAATTGGTTGCTGAGGTTCTTCTACGTTCGACTCTGGTGAATCTGTAGTAGGAGGAATATCCAAGTGCTTACATAGAACTACAAATTGAACCCCCATAGTGTCTTTAAGAGAACTAATTTCAGAATTTAAACTCTGAAGTTTATTTTCCACAATTGATAATCGATCGGCGTGTTTTTGTTGAACAACAACTACCTGTTTTACTGTCGATGGGTGATCGCCTCCCCCTGTCATAATTCAGGTACACAGGATCAAGAGTCTGATACCAAATGTAGTGAATCGACTAGAGATTTGATGCTACAAGGACAATAACCTTCTCTTACACAGGGGATAGAGCCTCAATGAATATTTTTCTTCTTAGTCTCAGACGGATACAATCATTCACCATAAATATCTTCTCTACTCTCTATTGGTGATCCAACGACTAATGCTCGTTGATCCCCAAACCTAATCCTTCTATTCCCTCTAAGGACAATACAGCCCCTTATAATTTAATAAACATCCCACAAAAGGTAAAGCAGTAATAACTAGAGAAGAGTTTAAGCCCAAATATTACAAGCCCATTGGTACATAACAATGTACTTCAAAAAAATGGTTAATGAAGCTATTAGGCTGTGATTACACAATTCATTACAAAGATGATAAGGACAACACAGCTGCTGATGCTCTTTCTAGATTACCTTCAAAACCTTCAAGCAGTTTCAATGTTATGTCTCTCTTAACCCCAACTTGTTCTACTGATGTCATCCACATCTATGATAACAATTCTTGTGTTCGTATTTAGAGATTTCGTCTCTGTCCATACAGTCAGAATGCTTCAAACACAGACTTGTTAAGTCTTAATGTGTTTGCCTTCTGTGATATCAATTGAAAACACGGGCAGGGGTGCCAAAATACACCACCATTTTTTTCTTAGGAAATCTGCATGGACAAATTTAATACAACTCTGAGAGTTTAACTCAATCAAAAAATAGTATTTAGAGTTTTTTTTTTCTCTTTCTCTCTTGTAATTAGAACGTTCACATAATCAAATCCGTGAACCTAATTACAAAGAGATAACTTGGATGGTACCAAAGACCATATCCAAGAATCAATTAAGTCATATCTAACAAACTAGGTCGGATGTATCTACTATGATTGATGTACGCAAAACCTGTGATGTTTCAATTATAAAGATAAACAATATAGTGCGTGTTGATGGTGGATTTTAGTTCAGAGCTGAAGTTGTAAAACCAATTTTTGTGCCAACACCCTGCAAAGGTCAAGGCCATTTGACAAACGATGAGCGCAGAGATCCTCTCATTTTATTTATTCGAGGCAATTCGATAAATACACAAAACTCATCCAAAATGATGCATGTAGCAACAATCCCCAAGTGTTCTGTGAATTTTGTCATTATTAATTAATGCATAAAACGCCTTGTATTTCCTGTGTTGTTCTCAGCAGAACTCTCATTGTTTGTGCGGCATGATGACTGATTATTACTCTCAGCAGAGTAACATGAATATCCAAGTATCAATAGTGAGGCACGCACGAAATACCCATACATGCTACACCATTCTATGACAAAGAGAATCATCTCTCGGTGTGTTATACTAGCCCGATCGAGCATATTTGAATATGGACTGTCCATATCAGTCTTAGAAATAATCATAACCACGCAAGTTGGCCGCATGAATTAACCGGCCTAGACGAACCCTAGCAGGAGAAGGTTATCACCGTAATGACCACCAGCGGGCCCGTTTTTGTTATAGCCGGTCGAATGCAAATCATGCATCTCCAAAAGATACCAAATGCCAGCCTAAAAAGATGGTCGTGAAGTAGCTTGGAGGATCTCGTATGAGCAAAGGATGCATACGGCAGTCTCAAATCCATCACCGTCGTCCAACTTAGCGGGGGTGATTGGACGGCGTAGATCATCCCATGACCGGTCAGACAGGCTTGTCCTGCATACCGGTGGGCCCCCTTTCTACCTGCATAGCCGAACATCTCACGACCTAGCCAGGGAAGAGCAAACGTTCTCCCAAAATCCGGCCGACATGATTCTTTAAAGGTCGATAAGGGTCTTAAACTGATCACGACCATCCAACTTCACCGGCATCTTTGGATAGCTTAGATCAAACCCATAACTGTCAGTCAGGTATCACCGCGTTCACCACCAACCCAACGTGGGTCCCACATGGTCGGCCTTCCCAAAGGAGGAATATAACCTGCCAAACCGTTAGGTTGAAGTCGTGTACACACGACCGATCCAAAACCCTAATTAGGGTTTGCGGCATATTACATGTGTCGCTAATCGATCACGAGCGTCCATCTTCGCAAGCATAGATGGAGGGTGTAGATGTAGATTCAAAGGGTCCCAAGAGTGGCAATACAATCACCGTGGTCCCGTCTATATGTGTGACCAATCGGCCAAGACCGACCGTTGTTAGGCGCCTCAATTCGTGCGCCCAAACTAGGCATGGACGTGTGGTCCCCGATTCCGTTGCGGCAACAGATTTCTTCCACAAACCGATCTCAACCACTCAACTTCTCCAGACAAATTGAGTGGCCTAGATTATATCTTCATGGGGTAATTAGGTATGGACATATAGACCGGTAAGCTGTTTACACGCATGCCCGATCGGTCCTGCCCAATACATCTCCCATGCTCGGTTTCGACCAAGCTGAAGAGTGATGCTTGCGCACCTCTTCAAGACCCTAATCAACGGTCGCAGATGCATCATCTCATCCGTCCAACTCTACCATCTTGGTTGGTCATCTAAGGCTAAGAGTTAAACAGCCAATAAGGTGGCATGGTGATTACCATCCGTAACTCTACCACATAGAATGATCGGCCAAGGGAGAGCTTGCTTGCGCAGCCTCCAAACGATCATTCAAAGATGGCTAGGCATGCATCTGTTTTAAGATGCTTAATTCGCGACCTACTTCGTTAATCCTTAAAACATCGATGCTTCATACATGCTAAATATATTCAATGCATTACATGCATTGAATACACACGATATTTTATAAATATCGACTTCCCAAAAAACTTAGTTATTCAACCTAGCACCGTATCTACCTTATGTGAGTCCCACGATCCACACAATCGAGACATCAAACATGTCACAAACTGGGGGATACTTACTGGGGTATTGGTCTGACGGTTTACAGCGTGTAGCGCACAACGCTCCATCACAAGAACATGTCAGGAAGACATGGACGGTTAGTGATGATGGGAGAAGTGGGCAGGACTGATCGTGTGACACTAACACACAACTCCACTACTCCATCAATCCACTTCCTCCACTTCCCACGAGAGACGTGAATAACGCTCAAATGACTTGTATAAATAGGTTCTCCTCCCTATTTCTAAGATAAGACAACACAGAAATCAAGTGTTAATACAATTGTATACAAAACACCCCGAGCCTGCTTGCATTATTCGTAATCATGCTCGCCTTTCTGTTACAAGTTATAAAATAGCCTACTCCTTCACAATCTCAACACCTTCTTCGCTTCCCTCCCTAAGATCAACCCCATCTCCTTCACTTTGTGACCGAAACAAATCTGGAATGACCATTTCTTGGTTTAGGCCAGAATTGTATAGATTGATCTCTCGAATCAAAAGCACTCTCGTGCAATGCATTTGTTTAAGGTTTAAAGTCATTTCTCATCCACACCCCAAAATTAAAAAAACCGACAGAGATAGTTTTCACTCATAAATAATTGGCGACCACAGTGGGAAATTAATCTCTCGGTTGTGCAGTCATTTCCATCAATACCCAATCTCATTGGTCGATTTCAAAATGGTTGGTCATAGAACTCACCAAATAATTTCAAATTCCGGTCGAATTTCCTCCAACGAAGATACTCCTCTCCCAGACGGTATATCCAATAGTGTAACTGGAAGAATCCAAACATTGATCGAGTTAGCATGGGTGTAGGAGATTCACACGAAGAATATGGACATGATCAAAGAAACGATAACGGCATACTCGATCTCTTCATCAAAATGACATCGGAAATGAGCGGCTCCCATGTCACAGAGATTTCTGTACTGGGGACTGATACTTACAATGATCTTCCTCAAGTCAACAGTTTCACTATGAATCAAAGGCCGGTGGACCAGGAAGCGGCTTCTCTAGTGGAAATTTTGTGCGAACTTTTACACCTCTCGAAGAATCAGCGAGTGGAGACATTTTATGCAATCAATCAAATAGCCTTGGATGTACAATTAACTCCTTTGTGTCCAGAAGCCTCCAAAGCACCGGATATGTCTGTGAATAACGTTATATTTACATAAGAAGACATGATGTCGGAGGTGTTTATGGGTGAAAACTATTCCTGCCGATTTTGGTAATTTGGGGTGTGTGGATGAGGAATGAATCTAAACTTTAAACAAATGCACTGCGCGGTGAGTGCTTGTAGATTCGAGAGATCAATCAGTGCAAGTCCGGTCTAAATAAAAAAATGGCCGTTCTAGACTTGTTTCGGTCACAAAGTGAAGGAGATGGGGTTGATCTTAGGGAGGTAAGCGAAGAAGGTGTTGAGATTGTGAAGGTGTTGGATATGTATGACTTGTATCAGAAATCTGAACTGGCTTGCAGGATGTAAGCTATCAGTTCCAGTATTTGAATACGATTGTATCAACACTTGCTTCTGTTATCTCGTCTTGTTCTGTCCTTCTCTGAAAAATAGGGCGGAGAACCTATTTATACAAGTATTTTAGCCTAACCTTCGTATCTCGTGGGAAGTGGAGAAAGTGGAGTGATGGAGTAGTGGAGTAGTGTGTTGGTGTCACATGACCAGGCTTGCCCACTTCTCCCATCATCACTAACCGTCCATGACTTCCTGACACGTTCTTGTGATGGCGCGTTGTGCGCTGCATGCTGTAAACCGCCAGACCAACACCCCAGTATGTATCCCCCAACTTGTGACATGATTGATGTCTTGAACGTGTGGATCGTGGGACCCACAAAAAATAGCATGTAGTGCTAGATTGAATAACTGCGTTATTCAGGAAGTTGATACTTGTGAAGTATCGTGTGTATACTATGCAGGTACATCATCGAGTATATTCAGCATGTATGAAGCATCATTGTTTGAGCGTCTCAAAACCTCATATCCAGCCTACTTCATGCGATGGTTTGGAAGTTGCGCATGCAAACCCTCCCTTGACCGACCACATGGTGTGGTAGAGTGACGGATGGTGATCACCATGACTCCGCACTGACCAATTAACTCCTGACCAGGGCTGTACAGCCAAGCCGGTGAAGTTGGACGGACGAGATGTTCTTTGAGACACTCATCTGCGACCGTTGATGGAATTAGGGTTTATGAAAAGGTACGCAAGCATCATTTTTCAGCTTGGTCGAATCCAAACTTGGGACACAATTTTGGCTAGGCCGGTCGTGCATGCGTGTAGACGACATGACGGTGTAGGCGCCCATACCTCATTGTCTCACGAAAGTGTAATCTGGTCCACTCAATTCGTCCTGCGAAGTTGTGTGGTTGAGATCAATTTGCGATAGAAAACTGGTGCCGCAAAAGCTGCTCCTCATGCCATCTTCATGCGCGTTCCAAGACAACCTGGCTTGGTCGGTCCTGGACGATTGTCCCAGCGTGTAGGTGGTAGGCTGGAGTTCACGTCCATACCCTGACATCCCTCATAAACATGATCAAAGCCACTCAATTTGTCCGGTGAAATCGAGTGGTCAAGATTAGTTTGCATCTTGGGAGGTACGACCACACTTGTTTTGGGCGCGCGAATCGAGACATATAGCCAAGTTTGGTCTTGGACGGTTAGATGTGGAGATAGGTGGGCCCGCAGTGATCATGTTGATACTTACCGGACCTGCTTAGCCTATTCCGGGACCTTCCATCCTCTCCGAAGAAGATGTACGTTCGTGATCGCAAGACAAACCCTAGTTAGGGTATTGCTGACCATGTGTCACACCCAATTTTGGGAATTCAAATCGAGGTGACCAACTATAGTTGGTCTTGACCGATCAGTTAGGTATGAAAGTGGACCCACAGTGGTTGTTTTGACATGCTCTGGGCCCTCTGAATCTACATCTACACCCTCCATCTATACCTGCGAAGATGGATGGTTGAGACTGTTTTGCGACACATGTAATGTGCTGCAAACCCTAATTTAGGGTTTTCCGTCCATACTGCTATGGTTTGGACGTTTTGGAAAGCTAGGCCAATATTTTGGGGAGGCCGACCATGCAGGGCCCGCATTGGTTCGGCAGCGGATATTCCATACGTGCTTGGGGGTTATGGAATCGATCTGGGCCATCCAATCATTCTGGTGGAGTTGGATGGTCGTGATCATATCCAGACTGATACGGTCAGTCCGGACGCTCAATCGGGCTAGTATAACACACTGAGTGTGGCTCAATCGGGCTAGTATAACACACCGAGAGTTGCAGACTTTACGGGTATTTCGTACATGTTTCATTATAATGCTTGGAGATTCGTGTTGCTCTGCTGAGACCAACACTCAGTCGTCATGCCGCACTGATAATGAGTACAGGAAATACAAGGCTGGTTGCGCATTAATTAATAATGCTGTAAATTCACAGGGTATATGGGATTGTTGCTACATGCTCCAACCTGGATGAATTTCGTGTATTTTATTCACAGAATGTGATTGTTGCCACATGCTCCATTCTAGGTGAATTAATAAAGTGAAGGAGTATCCATCACTTATTAATGGCCTTATCTTTTACAAGATGTTAGCGCATAATTTTTAGGTTTTACAATTTTACCCTTAAATGAAAATCCGCCATCAACAGGAGGAAGGTCACAACCGGGCCCTATATGTTACTGCATGCATCAAGGATTCATATTTCAAGAGGGCTCTCATCGACACATGAGCGTCTTCGAATATGATTACCCTTAAGACACTCAGGACGGCCAAGGTTTGCCCGAACAAGATCGTGTGGAAGCCTACCACGATGACAAACTTTGAAGGAAACCAAACCAACACGTACGGGTATGTCAATATGAATTTTTCTGTAGGACCCATCCAGTCTAAAGTAAAATTCAAAGTCATAGAAAAGGAGACGGACTACCACGTGATATTGGGGAGACCGTGGCTTCATGATAATAGAAACGTTCCTTAAACATATCACCAATGCTTGAAGACTATGCTGAATGAGGAAGTCATTCGTATTCCTGTATCGTTCTCTCCTTATGCGCCAATCTGTGGCGTATAGTTGTTTGAGCTGAAAGAAACTCCGTGGTAAGAATCATGGAAAGTTCATTGCATCCCACTCCCCACGTAGGCATCAATCCAGGAGGAGGACCGACTTGCATCATTGAAGGCTAAGCCCCACAATATGTTGGAACATCCTTCTTCGTCTGGTGAAGCCGCAACTCATGTTCACACTAAAAGAGAACGAACTTTTGTGGCGAGCCGTGATCAGAAGGGAAAGACCGTATACCAATGCCGCTATTAGAAATTAGCAGGGGAGACGACTACCCAATCTCTCCTCCCAATGGAATGCTACAACAATAAAGAGCCACATGAAGAGGTATTGGATGCTCCATGATAGCTGCAGGACGACACCAACTCCACGACGGATGAAATCGAGATCATTAATATCGGGAATGTAGAATCTCCCAGACCTATCTCCATCAGCCCAACCTTATCCACCGATGAACGCACGAAGCTCGTGAAACTTCTCAAAGAATACCAGGACATATTTGCTTGGACGTATGAAGAAATGCCTGGTTTAGATGAAAAACTGGTCACCCATCATCTGCATGTCATACCGGGATCTAAGCCAATCAAGCAGTCCCCGAGGAAATTCAGGCACGATGTGGAAGAGCAGATCAAGACTGAGATACATAAGTTGCTAGCTGCCGTCTTCATTAAACCTATTCATCACCCGACCTGGTTGGCTAATGTGGTTCCAATAAAAAAGAAAAATGGGCAGATCAGATGTTGCGTGGACTTCAGAGACTTGAACAAATGCTTCCCCAAAGACGATTTTCCTCTACCTAACATCGACATGTTAGTATATGCAACCAGCGGGAACGACATGTTATCCTTCATGGATGGATACAGAGGGTACAATCAGATAAGAATGTACGAGCATGACGCAAGTAAGACAGCTTTTCGAACTCCTCTTGGGAATTTTTACTATACTGTAATGCCATTTGATTTGAAGAATTCCTGTGTGACCTATCAACGCGCTATGACGACAATCTTCCACGACATGATGCATAATAAAGTTGAAGACTACGTGGATGACATAATAGTCAAATCGAAAGCTCGAGCGGATCACACAGGAGTCCTACGATAAGTGTTCGAAAGGTGCCGTGAGTACAAATTGAAGATGAACCCATTGAAATACGCTTTCGGTGTTTCTTCAGGCAAATTTCTGGGATTCCAGGTAATTGCTAAGGGAATCGAGGTAGACCCATCCAAGACTCAGGCTATCTTCACGATGCCACCGCCACGGACTGTGAAGGAGCCCCAAAGCTTCATGGGCAATATAAACTACATTCGGCGTTTTATACCTGGTTTGGCCCAGCTCGTCGCTTCATTCACCCCTTACTGAAGAAGGGAGAAAGTTTTGTCTGGACCGCACTACAACATGAAGCGTTTCATAAGATTCAACGGATATTTTTGTCTCCAGCAGTCATGAAGTCCCCTGTCCAAGGAAGACCGTTGTGTCTCTACACTGCCTTCAGCGATACTTCCGTAGGGGCTTTGCTTGCTCAGGAGGATGACGAGGGAGTCGAACATCCCATATACTATTTTAGTCGGGTATTAAGAGATGATGAACTCAGATATCCCAAAGCAGGGAAAGCGTTCCTAACCCTGATTCATTCTATTCAGAAGTTCAGACATTACCTGTTGTCCAATATGGTGGTGCTTATATCTAAATCTGATCCTGCGAAGTTTTTACTCTCAAAGCCGGTCTTGATGGGAAGGTCGGCCAAGTGGCTTCTCCAAATATCAGAGCTAGACATAACATGCGCATCACCCAGGGCTATCAAAGGACAATCCATTGCTGATTTACTAGCGTTGTTCCCTAGTGAAGGCACTACTGCATTACATGAAGACCTTCCCTAAGAATTTCCATAAATCTCTGTTGTTGAAGAAAAGGCGTGGGTGCTATATTTCGATGGCTCCGCCACTCCCTGCAATAACACTGGAGGGGCAGGCGTGGTCCTAGTGTCTCCAACTGGCGAAGTTTTCTCACATTCCTTCAAGTTGTACTTTCATTGCACCAACAACTGAGCAGAGTATGAAGCCTTTCTCATAGGACTGTCAATAGCCAAATAAGCGGGGGCCACTCTCCTAGAGATAAGAGGTGACTCTAAGCTACTGGTTAAACAGATGAAAGGAGTGTACGTGTTGAAGGAGGCAACATTGGCCCCGTATCGGTCAGAGGCGCAAAGATTACTAAACTACTTTGCTGACACAACTGTAACCCATGTTGGTCGAAACAATAACAGACATGCTGATTGTTTAGCCACACTGGCATTATTTAAATGCTGATTGTGAAATCAAGTTTCTCTATAATTGATAATTTAAATTGGGGAACATTATTTAAATACCCCTCAAAATCTGCCCCTTAAAATATACCCTTATTCAATTTTTAAAAATACCCATATTTTCTGAAAAGTGGAAACAACTAGTACAAGTTGTTTTCAGAAGTGGACGCAACTAGCACAAGTTGTTCCAGAAGTGGACGCAACTAACACAAGTTGCTTCCAAAAAGTGGAAGCAACTTTATCAAGTTGACTCCAAAAAAAATTATTTTTTACCCCTCGGGGGTATTTGTGTAAGGTCAACAAAAACGGAGGGTATTTATAACATTCCCACTTTAAATTGTTGATGACTGCGTTAAATCCTTTTTTATAGTGAACCATGATTTTTCATATGTTGGTCTTTGTGTCTTGCTCTTATATATATGAAGATGGAATAAATTCTCAATTGAAACTTCTAAATTTTCCATGTAGATAACATGTTTGCTAGAATGTCCCAATGAACATTTATAATGACTGCGCAAACAGCCTTTTTGGAGGCTACTTTCGATGCGCACTGGTTGGGTTTTAGTTAATGGTTTCTTCACGAGAATTGTTCGTCTTAGTGTCATCTGTATCGTGTCAAAAGGGAATGGTGTTTGGATTTGTAATTTAGAAGTTACAGGTCGAAATGTACAGGCAGTTGCGACTGATTTTCCTCAAAGACAGCACATGTCGTAGTTTTATGTGTTGGTTTTGGAGTAGTTAGACTCTGAATTAGTCCTGGGAGTCTTCTAAGGAGTTGTAGAGGGACATCTCTAGTTTAATGAAAGCTGTCATGTTGATTATCATCCGTCACTCTATCACATAGAATGATCGTCCAAGGTAAAGCTTGCTTGCGCAGCCTCCAAACGATCATTCGAAGATGGCTAGGCATGCATCTGTTTTAAGATGCTTAATCTGCGACCTACTCCGTTAAGCCTTAAAACAGCGATGCTTCATACATGCTTAATGTATTCATTGCATTACATGCATAGAATACACACAATATTTTATAAATATCGACTTCCCAAAAAACTTAGTTATTCAACCTAGCAACGTATGCTACCTTCTGTGGGTCCCACGATCCACACAATCGAGACATCAAACATGTCACAAACTGGGGGATACTTACTGGGGTATTGGTCTGGCAGTTTACAGCATGCAGCGCACAACGCGTCATCACAAGAACGTGTCAGGAAGACATGGACGGTTAGTGATGATGGGAGAAGTGGGCAAGACTGATCGTGTGACACTAACTCACAACTCCACTACTCCATCACCCCACTTCCTCCACTTCCCACGAGAGACGTGAATAAGGCTCAAATGACTAGTATAAATAGGTTCTCCTCCCTATTTCCAAGACAAGACAACACATAAATCAAGTGTTAATACAATTGTATTCAAAACACCCCGAGCTTGCTTGCATTATTCATAAGCCTGCTCACCTTTCTGTTATAACTCATAAAAAAGACTACTCCTTCACAATATCAACACCTTCTTCGCTTCCCTCCCTAAGATCAACCCCATCTCCTTCACTTTGTGACCGAAACAAGTCCGGAATGGCCATTTCATGGTTTAGGACAGAATTGTATAGATTGATCTCTCGAATCAAAAGCACTCCCGTGCAGTGCATTTGTTTAAGGTTTAAACTCATTTCTCATCCACACACCCCAAAATTACCAAAACCGGCAGAGATAGTTTTCACCCATAAACAATGTGGAAAAGGAAATAACATAGGCACCAAAAGTTTTGTTAACGAGGAAACCGCAAATATAGGAAAACCCCGGGACCTAGTCCAGATTGAACACCAAATTGTATTAAGTCGTTACAGACACTAGCCTACTACCAATTAACTTCGGACTAGAATTTAGTTGAGCCCTAATAGGTATCCCACCGATTAAGGTACAGTCGCACTCCTTACACCTCTTGAATCACAACATGACTCAATGTAATTGATTCCCTTAACTGACGTCACACCAACTAAGAGTTGCTTCAACTCAATTGAAGAGTTAGTTTGGAATTCCAAACATTTGTTCCTCCATGGTAAAAGATGCTCGTTGGAGTCGTGGAGGAAAACGACTCCAACGAGCATCTTCTACTAGTGTAAGTTTCTTCGCGTAACTCATGGGAGACGTGTATATGTATTAAAGCATCAAAATACCAATTAATTTTATTTTCATCAACTATGTGTTTACCAAATTTCTTGATCACATCTTACCAAAACAACAACTACTACCAAAATCAAAACAATCCCAAAAATAAAATCGAATTGAACCGAAAGCTTAACCGAAAAAACCTAAAAAATTGACCAGGCCATCGTATAAATGTAGCTCAAGAAGATTTCTGTAAAAATGTCAACCGCAAAAATTAATACTAATAATAGGATGAAATAGTTAAGAAGAGAAACTGAAAAAATTTAAGCAGTTGACCACGATATTGTGACATAAAACAATAGAAATAATATTTCACTGAATTTATACTTACCATAACTTAGGTTGAAATTGATAATACAAAATACTCCCTCTATTTCTGAAAAAGAATTACAGTATTTTTCAATTTGACTTATTTTTAGACTTCAACCCTAGCATTTTATCAAAATCCTCATCGCTCTCTGCAAACAGGAGAGCAAGAATTATGTTTTCTCGCGCAACCAAAATCTTGTTATGATCATCCATGATATTTTTTTTCATTGTTAACGCGACGAACTTCATCTCGAGCCTCCTCAAGAGCCTTATTCTTCTTATCAATGACTTTAAAATTCTCAACTCTTAAAGCCTTTTTTTCCTCATTCGAACCTTTAACTGTATTCTTTTGATCACTGAGTTGGTTTATAAGACTCTCATTAACTGAGAGTAATTTCTTACACTCAAATTTAAGATATTCATATTTACATCTAAGCTCATCTGTGTCAATCACATCAGAATCAAAAGGGTCCATCTGATTACTTAAAGAGTTAAAATGATCCAATAAAAATGCATCGTCAATAGGAAGGTTGACTGCTTGGTTAGATAGATTAAAGACCTCTGCATTAAAAGCGATCATTTAATCCTTCAGGTCGGTATTTTCGGCTGATGAACCCCAAAATGAGAATGATTATGGTGAATCATCAACAACGCAAGAAGCATTTTATGAAGCAATATTCTATTTGCGCATGTATGTCACTCTGGTTTGGGATACTTTCTTTGTTTCACATCATCATAGAACATACACGTAGAACTCAAAATTCTAATAAAAATGTGGTTGAATGAGAAAATATGATTATGCCTCTCATCTTCCTGTAATAGATTGAAGTACTAAGAATAATAACTGATTGAGACTAAAGATTGAGATTTATGATAACTACTGAATCAAAATCACGATTCAAGTTTTATCATTCTAAAATAGCCTGGAATAGTGATACGTGTCATTGATATTATTCGGGAATGTTTCGAATCGGTTTAGAGAGAAACATAGAACTACTATATATTCAGATAAGACGGTGTTATCAATCTTACAAATTGGGAAAACTGTTATAAACCTGAACCCATATTACATGTACTCATACACGTAGTGGAGTGGCCATATATATAGACTTGAAGATTTGTGGTACGCATATTCATATGTATATCATATGAAAAATTTGTTCAACTCGTGAACCGGATCGGTACGCATACTCGTATGAAAACCATTTAGGAACCGTGGTCACGGAACTGGGTTAGTTTCCAAACCGGTATACGTAATAAAATAGTTATGTGTTCCCGAACTTGTTTTAGTACCCATACCGGTACGCAAAACAAAATAGTTATGTGAACCCCGAAACCGGTCATAGTCTTAAGGTTTCCAAACCAGTACGCATACCTAAATAGTTATGTTAACTTCGGAACTTGGTTTTGCTTGTTAGCTTACTAACTGGTACACGTGCTGTGACTGAACCTACTCACGAATGGCAATGGTATTTGTACCTTGTATACCTACTAACCATGTCGATTATTTTAAACTGCGATTGAATTATTTCTATGAGATAATTAGCATTTTATTAATTCTCTAAAAATACTAGACTTATTTGATCACATGATTGTGGCTCAGAGATAATGTCTTATGTGTTCATGAAAATGAATATTAAGCTTTTAAGTTCAAATCGGCTAGTTTCGGCTAACCACGTTGAACATAGTCTTTATACACGGTTCGGTTATGGTTTCAACTAACCAGAGTGTATATCTTGTTCATGTAAATCAGATTCAAAGATTCACCTAACGGTGAATATTGTTTGCTTGGTTCCAAAGTTATCTTAGCTTAAACCTAAAGAAACCTATGCTTTAAATGTTTATAAAAGGGGAACTTCAAGCAACTGGGAACTTTGAATCCCGACACTACTTTTTGGTATGTCCTAGTTGTATCTAGAGTCGTCATATTCCTAACCCTTTTAGGGTTTAGTGACTACAAAGAATTCATAGGGATTCGTGAAGCCAGGTCCATTTATCGTTCCTTGATAACTCGAGTATCCTAATCTTGATCGATTGTTGAGCTGCTCACTCGATCAATATAGATAGAAATCATCAAAGTTCTATTCATTTCAAACTTTGTTGATTCTACAAGTTTTATACTTATGAGGTGAATAATAATTTAGGCTACACTTCTGGTTGCATAAATCCGGATTTTGAGGTCAGCTAGACTTTGTCTATTGCTATCGATTTTCATCACCTTTGATCAAACTATTTAATTGAAAAAGGAAATCATATATAGGATTAATATGTGAGAGGAAGATTAGTTCAAAGTCTTCAATTAAACTGAAGCCACTCTTAGTTGGTGTGACATCATATAAGGGAATCAATTGCGCGGAGTCATGCTGGGATTTAAGAGGCGTAAGGAGCGCGACTGTACCTTAATCGGTGGGATACCTTTTAGGTATCAACTACATTCCATTCTGAAGTGAATTGGTAGTAGGCTAGTGTCTGTAGCAGCTTAATACAATTTGGTGTTCAATCTGGACTAGGTCCCTAGGGTTTTCTGCATTTGCGGTTCCTGGTTAACAAAACTTCAAGTGTATGTGTTTTTTTTCGCATTATATTGTTTATTGATTATAATTGAAATATCACAGGTTGTGCTTTGATCAATCATACTAGATACATCCGACCTAGTTTGTTGGATACGACTTGATTGATTCTTGGACATTGGTCTTTGGTAACGTCCAAGTTATCTATTTGTAATTAGGTTCATGGATTTGATTTTGTAAACGTTTTAATTACAAGAGAGAGAGATATATAACTCTAGATAATATTCCTTGATTGATCTTAATTCTCGGAGTTGTATTGAGTGTGTCCATATAGATTTCCTAAGAAAAAAGTGGTGGTGTATTTTGGTACCCCCCACATTTTCAAAGCTGAATATAACTTGAGAAATAGGTGGCTCAGTCTTCACTTACCTTTTGTTGAAGAAGTTATCCAAAAGCTTCGGTTGATCTTCGCCTTCAAACGGTAGAACGAAATGATGACTATCATGATGTCCGTTTCTCAACTACATTTATATCTTATCTGAGACTTGACTAATAGTAGACTAGAAATCAAGATACAGTTTTGACAACTAAATTTGACAACAAGCTTGAGATATCAACACATATGAGTTTGACCGAGTAATGCTCTAACATTTTGTGTGATTCTTGAGATTGAATTTGGCATTCGTTTTCCTTTACTTAGATTCTCCTTTATTTTTAATGGCCTTTCTTTTTTTATCGCGTGATCTATGATTGCTGCCTCAATATTTATCGTATTATCACATTTTTCCCATGCGTGATTTTTTTTGCATAACACATGGTAACCATATATTTGTGTTATATTATTAGTGCTGGCCTTTTTGGGTTTGTTCTGAGGTCTTATCGCGCCTCCTATGTAAGGTATTATGTCGCATCCCCTTGAATTTAGGTCTTATTGTTGCCGCAGGGGTTTCATGTTGGTCAGGCGATGAAATTGCAGGCGCCCATTACTCATGCGAGTAACAACCCATTAATCACGCCTTATCAGGATATCATTTCGCGATAATAGGACATGCCTAAATAATCCCGTAAGTAGTAGTTCCATGACATTATCGTTTTTTGTGGTCACTCATCTCCCTAGTGGAGGGTGACGTCCCTTTATATTCTCCTTGACTTCCCTTTCAAGGAAGTGTACCCCTAACTGATACAGTTGGGCTCCTCCCATCCATATTTGCCAATAATCAATTCTTTTTCGCAATCTTTTATCCCTCCGTCAATATGGCTTTTGGTTACGAGACCGTACCCTAGGGGGTTTCTTGGGGACCAGGTATATTGTAGCCAGGACTTTCCGACCAATAATGGCTGGTAACGCTCCAGACATCCCAAACACCCATAACCCAACCATGTACCTCAGCGCCCTGGTCTATTTCTACACCCCCTTGCCAGAAATATTTCACCAGGTTGTTTCCCTGGTGACTTCTGACGGACAGGTCATATGTTTTCCCCTGTTTATGTTATTAGGGTTTTCCGAATGCAACGCGCGAAAGGTCTTACGTGATTGTACCTCTTGCGTATTGTGCGAACTAGGGTGCACGCCATAATTGGGTATCCATCCTCCCTAAGTAGAGGTTTTAAATGTATTTGAGTCTTATGTAGCCTCCTAATGAGGTCTTACTATCCTGTTGAAGAGGTCTTATTTTTCCATTTTTTTACGTAAGGTATTATGCTTTCATTTTTATTCTACTTGTATTTATTGGGTTTTATCATCTTATTTAAGAGATCTTAGAGTTCCCCGATGCTTATTTATTTGGAGAAGAAATAATTCATTTTTCATTAATATATTCATTCAGTACACAGTTGAAACTTTTCGCTCCTTTCATAACATTACTATTGTTATTCCATTATCTAATGATAGTACTTTTCAAGATAAACTAGACTTTTGGTTATCTTTCGCCCTTGACTATCAATGAGTTCGCACGTCCTATTTTCTCCGATACTTTTTGAGATGAACGAACCTTCCCATATGGGATTCAACTTATCGCATGCTACTTCTTGATGCAATGACACCTTGTGCCATACCCAATCTCCTGATTTAAAATCTCTCCCTTCAGTTCGCTTGTTACTTCTTCCACCAACCCACTTTGTGAAATATTCAGTATCCACAATCTGACATTCTTTCTTTCCTGGTTTTGATTCGAGTAGTTTTTCAGCATATTTATTCCATTTCGCGTTAGGTATGGCACTCATTTTTGTTTTCATAGGTGTTATAGGATCATTACTTGAGATATTACTGTCATCCTTTTTCCTAAACGTGAGTACCGTAAATTCTTCCCTTCACTTTTCTTCTTTAATTGCTTTTCTCTGATTTTGCTTCTTCTGATATCGCCCATCATACTGGCTGACATCTAACTCATGGCAAACCTTTAATTTTTTGGTGTCTTTAACTTCTCATATACCTTGTGGCATAGGAAAGCGGATACACTGGTGAAAGGTCGAAGCTACGCCCTTGATTCCATGTATCCATGGTCTTCCAATTAACGCGTTGTAGGGTGATTCCTGAAAAAGCGGGGGTATAAAAACCACACCCAATAATTCGTTCGGAAATATGTATGAACTAAATTCCAATATAATTCCGAGAGCACCAACTTAAAAGCGAGCTCAATCAAGAAAGATATCAAAGAGCTTTATCTTTATCTCTCAATGCAATCAGCAAATCAAATAGATAGAAATCCATGAGCCTGATTGATATGAGAAATAACTTGGACGGTACCAAAGACCAATGCCCAAGTGTCAATCAAGTTATATTCAACAAACACGATCGGATTTATCAACTAATTGAAATACGCACAACCTGTGATATTTCAATTATATAAACAAATATTATGTGGAAAAGAAATAACACAGATGCCAGAAATTTTGTTAACGAGGAAACCACAAATGCATAAAATCCTCGGGACCTAGTCCAGATTTGAACACCACACTTTATTGAGACTCTACAGACACTAGCCTACTGCAAGTTAACTTCAGAATGGAATGAAGTTGAGCCCTAACCAAGTCTCACACCGATTAAGGTACAGTCGCGTTCCTTACGCCTCTAGAACCACTCTGGATTCTGCGCACTTGATTCCCTTAGCTGATCTCTCCCACAACTAAGAGTTGCTATAACCCAAAGTCGAAGACTTATAAATAAAATTATCTCCCATAGATATATTTATTCTTTATTCAGTTTTTTTTTTCCGTCTTTTGATAAATCAAGGTGAACAGGAACCAATTGATAATCCGGTCTTATACTCCCGAAGAGCAACCTAGAAATATCAATCACCCCGAAGAGCAGCCAACTGATTAACATAAAAAATTATTGCAGAATCAAAAGAATCTGGGACGAAGAACTATTATAATTACTATTTATATCTTTTCTATCGGAGATAAATCTCGAGTAAATCTTAAAGAAATAAAACTCAATATGATAGAAAAAGTAAGATCAGAATGTGCAACTACATAGAAAATAGTTGGATCTGGCTTTACGAATCCCAAATGAAGTCTACAAGTCATTAACCTATATGATTTTGGGAACACCTAGGTTAAAGGAGAATCGACTCTAGTTTGAAACTAGGACACGGGAAAGTGTCGGGATTAGGTATTACAGTTCCTAGAGCTCTCCCTTATATACTCTTTCAAATTAGGGTTGCTTACAATCAAAGCTAAGATAGCTTAGTAACAAAGCATTCAATATTCACCGTTAGAGGAAATCCTGATTTAAGATTCAAGCTAAGGCTGCTTAGAAATTAAGCAATTAATCTCCACCATTAGATGGTAATAGATTGTTACACACAAATGAAATATACCTTCATTTATATATGGGTAACAGTATCTAAATGTGTATATTGAGTTGGATCAATAACAGTTAACCGAAGTGAGCCATATGAACACTTTTGTCTTAATAGATAAAATATGATGATCAATCAATCATGAAGGATAATTAAATGAATATAATTATGCTTCATATAGAGTTGTTCAATTGTTCACTATCTCATAGAAATATATATGAACAAATTGAAACAAATCGGATTGATTCGTAATCATACAAAGTACTTATACATGAATCAATTCATGAACATTAAGCCACGGTTTGCAAAGATTGCATTCCTTAATTCATAAATTTTTAGTTCATGAGTATGTGAATCATACATAACCGATTTTAGAACTTAACCATTGTGTTCGCAAACCATGTATGCGAACAACAGCTCCGGACCTTGGCTTATCAAGCCGTTTGCAAGACCGGTTCAGAAACAGTCGTCCCATACTTAACTCAGGTGAAACCGTTCGCATACTAGGTACGCAAACAAGGTTCCCGGACCTGAATTATACCAATATAGTTTGCATACTAGGTATGCATACCATGTTGTATCCAGACATAGGTAATTGTTCTAAACTCTCATTTCAATCATTGAAACATCCTTAGAAGACGACAATAGTAATCTCATATACCATTAGATTCAAGTAATTTTCAAGTGATCGAATGATCAGTACGAAACTTCCCAAGTTAACATCAAATAACTGTGTCACACAAATCATATAAGATGTGCAAAATAATTTTCACATGATCATCTTTTGACTTAATATCTAGTTTCCAACAAATAGATTGTTTCCAACTAAACTCGTCAAGAATACGATGAACATAATTAAAGCAAAAAGCTTTCAACATATATTTCGAGAAATAGATAAGCGAGATAAACTCGGCTCGAAATATCAAATGTGTATAATATAAAAGTCTATATAGATATAGGACTTAGTCTCATTAGAAAATAGAATATAATAGAATAGACTTCTGAGTGATAGATAAGTTTTAGTCTCCACATACCTTTTGTTGATGAAGTTCCTCCAAGATCCCCAATAGATCTTATTTTTCAATTGGTGAACGTCGTGAGGTCTAAAGCTCAACTACACATTCTATCCTAATCCGAGACATAGCTATGAGCAGACTAGAAACCAAGTATATAGTTTTGATTAGATAAACTTGACAAACAAGCTTGAGATAGCAACTCTTGTGAGTTCGACCGAGCAGTGCTCTAATAATCTCCCTCTTTGTCAATTTTAGTGACAAAACTATCAATACATATGGATTACAAAATGAATAAACTTTGTAGCTTCTCATCCACCATGCTTGATTTCCTTGGCTCTTCAACATTCCTTGAATTCTTCGCTACTCCAAGTACTCCATCAATTCTGAACGTGTTCAACTCAGAATCATTGTTGTTAAAGATCCGTAGCCATAACAATAAGAAAATAGATGTTCTCAATCATTGTTATACAGTGTCATGGTATTATTATATCGAATCAAAGTCCAATTGCATCACAACTTTGAAATAATACTACGGTGATATGTATCACTCCCCCTTAGTAAATACTTCCATCTCACAATAAAAACCACTCCCCCTTACATAATGATTCATAAACCATATGTATGTAGTGTGAACTACCAAATAATTCTCCCCATTTTTGTCAATATAAATTGGCAAAGGTACAAAAATAACAGGATCATAATGAAATTCTCAAGGAGATAATTCATGACTAAAAGAGAACATATCAACTTTGTTTCGATGATTTCACATGCTCGAAACTTAGTGTATTCATCAAGGAGTTTATAAAGATACAAGATAACTCCTACAATATTCCACAGCCGCACTCCCCACAAAGATTTAGAAATTTAGCACAGGTTCATTTAAGAACTCTTTCCCATTATATGTCATTCCCGAAAGAACAACATGAGCGACCTTACTTTTACAAGAAAAAAAAGATTTCTTTAGACGTTAAAAAACCACATGGATTTGTATCCAGTAAACTCAAATAAATTAACCACAAGAGACCTTATTGATTAATTTAATTGGAAACATTCAACCTAAGAAAAACTTACGGAGACATACGGTACTTTCACATAATAGTGGATCAGGGAAAGATCAATACTGCGGAATTTTTCAAAAGTTCATTTTATCTTTTATCGATATTTGCATACAGACATCATAGACTTACCTTTTGAGAATATATGAGATAATCATAGTTCACAGACGTAAACACAACATATCTCATAAAATATTTTTGCAATATATAAAATTGAAAAAACGGGGGTCTAACAATGTTAAGTGCATATTTTGCATATATTTAGTGTCGAATCCATGCTAGTAATTATTATATATTCTTGCAAATTATTGTATATTACGTTTGTTTTCTCTATTTGTGTTTTTCTAGGTGAATCATCCAAAAGAAGTGAATTTTCATTTTAAAGTGCAATAAAAGAAGTCAGCTAAAATCGGAGAAAGGCCAAAGACCAAGTGGAACTCGTTCGAACTTAGGAGCGCATGCTATCATATCGAATAGGACGAAAATACGAAGCCAACGGCGAAAGAATGGAGTCAATCCGACGTCTTATGAAGAATCTAGATGCATTTGAAGCAAGCAAAGATGCGCGCACAAAATTGCTAAGGGGTGTCCACTTTACTAAGGGGAACACACATTTACAAAGGAGCTGCTAAAGTCAGTTAGGCCATTTACTGAGGGGAAGCTATAAATCAAATAGTGTTGAGAGCACCTGCTGGTTTTATTTGGGGCACTTTATCTTCTTTATTTTCATTTTATGCTTGAACAGAACTGAGCATGGAATAATGGCTGCTTTCACTCGTGATGATGGCAGAGACGTTACTGGAAGTGAAGGAGAAGATGGAGTTTGCTGTAATCATGCATGAGAATGGGCATAGTTTGCTGTGGAGATGTTGAGCTCGAGTGCATGGTTACAGCTTGTAGTGTTGTGACTAGTGATGGCCGTTGTTTACTCAAGATTTGCAAGATGAGTTTGGAAGATGGTTCGAGCTGTGATGGGATGATTAATGGCAGTGAAAGTCTGGTTGGATGAGCTCGAGTTTAATGGCTTTAGTGAAGTATATGATGAACATGGAGCGGAGTTGCTGCTATAATTCTCGGTGATGGTTTGCTTCTATCGGCAGTGATGAGACACGGATGGAGTTGTGTGATAGAAAAAGTGATAGGATATGTTGCTGCTTGAGTTGATGGTTATTGAGACGAGTATGGTAGCGATGAATATAATGAGTCTATGGAAATGTTCGAAGGAGTTCGATGGAAGCAATAGTGTTGTTGGTGATGGAGTTAATCGAGCAGCTAGTGAGGTGGAGTAGTTGATGGTCAAGAATGATGATGACATCAATGTCAGTAAAGTTACGGCCATGGAATCAGTGGTTAGCAATGAGTTAGTCTCGAGTGAAACCGAGAATAATGAATGACGATGGAGAAGATCGTGATAATGGAAGAGAGGAAGTAATGATGTTGCTTCCATTGAAGCATATGGCTGAGTATTTTTACGGAAGAGATGATAGTATGGATGTCTCAGGAGATATCAGAGCTCGGGATAACACAACTGGGAGTTTGAGTCTAGTTGTTGATCTTCTCGGCAATGAAGGTCTCAATCTCAGGAAATGAATGGAGTGATATAGGTGTTGTTTTCCAGTGACGAGGAGCTCGAGTTTGTGATACTTGAAGGAGAGATAAGACTGAACTGTGAAAAGCTAGAGTTAGGCAGCATTGGTGATGCTCGGTGTTTGAATGATGAGTTAGGGTTGTTAGCTCGTTGCGGTGGATACTGTGTGTGAGAGAACAGAGAAGATGGAGTTGTTGATAGGGGATTAAGCTTAACAAACTATGACAGAAAGAGAAGCTCGGCGGAGTATGAGAACATGAGTTCGAGTTCCCGGGAGAGCAAACCACGGTAGTGAGTTTGAATTCGAGTTAAAAGAGAAGAAAGTTTACGTACAGGAAACCAAGCCGTGATAGAAAGTAAGAAAATTATGAAAAGTTCCAGGAGAACTTACGTACGGGAAATCCCATATGTATATGAGAAGAAGAAATGCACTGTTAGTTTCAGCCAACTGACAGGCCAATTTCAGTTAAGAAAACAGTTAATGGGTTGGGCCTCTGCCACTTGCGCAAGCCTATTCACAATTCTCAAGCCACTTTGGCACGGCCAGACTTGGACGTATGTTGATTTTGGCTAGGTTTTAGCTAGTTTTGGCAACCATTCGACACGGGATTTGAGAACGGGCACAACTACACTTGGGACACCTATATAAGAGAACTTTTAATATTTTTGGGACATCAATTTTATAATCTTTTAATCAAGTTTTGGAGAGAAGAACTCAAGGGAGAAAAGCTAGGGTTTTGGAGCATTCTTCATCACCGTAACTATTTCTTTACCATTTTATTATATGAAACTCATGGGTTTTGTTAATCCCATGAGTATCTAAACTTCTCAATGATTGGGGATGAATTCTAAGTTATAGACATGATTTGAGTTATTATATAAATCTATTTTGAAGTTCTTCACATGATTATTGATTGTTTATACTAATTACAATATTTATGATTAATTGATAGATTGTTTAGGTGGCCAACTGAATTAATTTGTTGATTCAATCAAATGCTAGTATTAAGTTAGGAGATAAGTAATAGTCGAATAATTCATACTAAAGTAGAGAACACAAGACCTTGCAGAGGGATTCTGTGTAGCGATTATGTGTATAAACAACACTAAAAAGTGGACCTTGAGCTAAGAGTCTAACTACTAGGATCAATCTATAATTCACAAAAGATAAAGCATTCAGACAAATTACACCTTGAGTGAGCTACTACTAGGTGGTTTAGACGAATAGAATCTGGTATTGGAGAGCTTCCGTACTCAGTGATATAAGGAATTTAGGGATAACACTTGAGCTAGTTTGTTATTCCACTGTTGGTAATAATCTGTGATTAATTGTATTAATGGATGAATATAATAACTTGATGACGGTTTAGTAACAAATAAGGTTTCCCTGATCATATTTATCTCCATTGCTTGCAAACTTTATTACTTTCAATTGCTTTGTTATTTACTTTGTTCTACAATCTAAAACAAAACCCCCCATTATGACATTTTTGACAACTAAATCTCCCTGCTCTTCGTGGGAACGATCCTTACTTCCATTATATTACCAGTTAATTGTGTGGAAATAAGTAATTTAATTTGAGTGCACCTACGACATGCATCAAATTTTGGCGCCGTTTCCGGGGAGCAGTCAGTAGTTTTAGTTGTTATTTCTTTTTGTTTTATTTTGTTTTTAGTCTTATTTTTAGTTTTTGATTTAGCTTTTGAGAATTTTATTTCAGGTACTTAATCTCTGGCATCGAAGGATTGGAATTACCAAAGGTGTGGAATTCAAACTCACAAGGGAACGATATTACAAGCACGTCCAAAGTTGCAAGAAAAACCTCTACATCAATAATGGTAGGCGCGGTAACAATAATCCACCACCACCTCCACCTCCGGAGAGGAAGACGTTGATAGATCTAACATCACCATGTTTAGAATCTCAACCACTGTGTATTACTCTAACTGACAGAGTGGAACTTACGTCAAATATTCTTCATTGGGTTCCAAAGTTCAAGGGACTACCGGGTGAAGATCCTAATCGACACCTGCAGCAGTTTCAGAATACAGTAAGAAGCATGAAAAAGAGCGATGATAATGATGATACAGCTTTTCTACAATCTTTTCCCTTTTCATTAACGGACCAAGCAGAATCATGGTTATATTATCTCCCTTCCGGAAGTATTACCACATGGACCGGAATGAAAATTCTATTTTTAGAGAGGTATTTTCCTGCTTCTAAAGTTGCATCTATTCGTAAGGAAATCAGTGGAATTGTGCAGATTACTGGAGAATCTTTGTACGACTATTGGGAGAGGTACAAGAGATTGTTGGAGAGTTTCCCACACCATCAAAAATCACCACAACTTGTCATTACACACTTCCATAAGGGGTTACTACCGCATGAGAGACACTTGATTGATGCGGCTAGCAGTGGTGCACTGGCTAATAAAACTATCGAGGAGGATACTAGTTTGATTGAGAGAATGGCTGCAAATACGCAGCAATTTTATACTAGAGATTCATCGGTGGTTAGAAGAGTTAGTGAGATGGGAGATTCTTCACACATGGATCAACGAATGAGTAATGTGGAAAAAATGGTACAACATATAGCATCTGCAGTTGTTCCTTCATATGAAGAGGATGCCGAGGTAAATGCTATATTTCCTAATCCAAGGCCAAGGTATGATCCCTACTCTAATACTTATAATCATGGTTGGAAAGATCATCCAAATTTTAGTTAAGTGAATAAGCAAGATGCAGCTCCTAATCCATATGTGAGACAAGGTGGTTTCCAACAACAATTCCGACCACAACAAAAACCACCAACTGAAGTGTCTAAGATGGATATGCTCATCTCCATGTTTCAACAAAGTCAACAGAAGTCTGATCAAAATCAGTTAAAAACTGATAATGCTATTAAAGATTTACAAACTCAGATAGGGAAAATGGCGAAGAGATGGATCAGATAAAAGAACAAGCTTCAACAAAGTTGCCATCACAACCTTTTGTGAACCCAAGAGAGCACGTTAATGCAGTCACTTTAAGAAGTGGGAGACAAACTGAAGAGCCACAACAACAAAAAGAGGATAGTAATGACGTCGAAAAGGAAGTAGAGGAGGAAACCGTCCCAAAGGAAAATCCAACCTCAACCGGCCAACCTAAGGACACGGTTCCCACCTTTACCACACCACCTCCTTTACCTAGTCATTTTGCCAAATCAAAGAAGAAAGCTCAAGATAAGGAGATCATGGACATTTTCAGCAAGATACAAATCAACATCCCATTTATTGAGGCCATTAGAACCGTACCCAGGTATGCTAATATAATGATCCTCAAGATCGTCAACGCTATTAGACCGGTCAAGTGTCGAATTAGCCGATAATAACTCGATTAGTATAATCGAGCATTATTTAATAGGAATTAATCTAACAACGATCCATAGACGAAACTAGTACCACCGGATAGATCTCATAAAGTTATGCGAAATGGACTACTCGAATGTGTCAGTCAGATATCATACGAAGAAGTAATCATCAGATTGATTTGAAGGGCATAATAGTCTTTTCACAAATATACCGACCTGGGCTTCCCTTAGCGAAGCAAGTGGGTGAAATAGTGTTATCCTTGGCCTTATCTTCACCGACCGAGAAGATAAATTCATTCTCTTCTTCTTATTTTCTTCTTTCTTCTTCTTCTTCTTTTTCTTTTCTTTTCTTCTTCCGTTCTTCTTCTTCGTTTCTCCCTGTTGAATTCGACTCAAAAGAATCGAGTTATATTTTGTGAGAAATTATTAGGAAGCTAGTTAGATTGTTTGATTAGAGATGAAAGTGATGGTGTTATGGTTGATTGAGAACGGGAAGATGATGATGGGGTTGATGTTGTTAATCGAAGTTAGGGTTTGTGTAGAATTGAGAGATGATTTGGGTTGTTGTTAGAAGAAGAACAATTGGGTTGAGATTTAATTAAAGATCTGAAGCTGTTTGGAGGTGAAATTGAGAATTAGGGTTCGTCCTGTTTTTCCCTAAATTAGAATTAGGGTTTGTAAGAAGTTCAAAGAAGAATCAACAGATGAAGTTGTCGATTGAGGGGATTAAATTAAATGATGGGTTTTGAAGAACATGAAGTGAAGTTAAAAGTTACGAGTTTAATTTGAAGAATTGATTTCAAAGAAGAACATGAAATGAGAATAAGTATTTGAGATGAGAATTGTGAGATAAAGTCTAGGGCTCGATTCTGTTAACAAGAAGGTGGTGGACCTATTATTGGTGCTGATTCAAGACTCGGGAGAAAATTGTAAGTTGAATTTGAATTTCTGAGGTTAATTCTGAATTGTTTAGAAAACTGATTTGATTCGGTTATTTGTTGATGATTTGGTGTTTATGTTGAGACAAAAATGATGATATAAAGTTGGTTATATCTTCTTTGTGAATTTGAGTTGAACAATGATTAGAGTGAAATGGTGAATATGCTGTGAGCTGAATGAATGTAATTGTTTATACAGTGGTGAATTGGAAGTTCATTGGAGGATGAAGATTGATTGAATTGATGACATGTTGCTGAATTGAATCATGGTGAAGAGAAGTTTGATTTCAATTGCTTCAACAAGGTTAAATTGAGGTAATTGTTCTTCTTAAATTGAACTGGTAGAGTTTTGTCTTCTTTTGCTGGGTTTTATTGTTGACGAAGTTGGGAATTCAAAGGGTTATGAAATGGATATGTGGTTGTGATTTTGGTCTGTGTTATAGTGATGCAGGGGATGGTTGAAGACCTTTTGATGAACGTAATTTAGATTATAGTAGTGTTGAAGTTGTTACAGTTTCGATTTGAACTCCAACTGGTGGTTGTTAATGTAAGGTTTAGTGATAAATAGAGTTGAGTTTCAGGTGGTAATGAGTTTGAATCCCATTTAAGTTACAAGTTGTTCTTGTACTACTGAAGTTGCAGGGGATATTGAATTGATGATACATGTATTTGTGAGTGTTGAATTGAAGTTATTATGGTGGACTGAGATTGAACTGGATTGTTTGCTTGTTGCAGTTCATGAAATTGGGAGTGAAGTTACAGATGCGTAAGTGGTATTATTAGTGTAAGTGAATGGAGTGGGAGTTGTTCTGGTGTTGCATAGGAGAATTGATATGTGTGTATTGGAACTGTAATTGAACTAATTAAATGAATAAAGGGTGTATGAGTTGGACAAGGAGTTAGAGTTGGTAATGAAACTGAGGTTGAATCAGTTTGGTGATCTGGTGTGGTCATTACAGTCTAATGGGGTTTGTAGCACTGTCAATGGTTGTGTGGTTGAGTTGAGGTGTATTGTGATTAAACCAAGTTGAATCTGTTGTTGGTTTTAGCAGTAAAAGCTTAAAGCTGCAATTGCAGGTAGACACAGTTTATATTTGTAATTGGAATTCAAAGTTTGTTTAGTAATTGATTTGATAATTGTATTGATTGCGTCATTTTAGTCTTAACAGGTTATGTGTAACACCATGATTGTGCATTAGTGTTCTTTGGCCTGAGCAATGGCTCTGTCCTGTGCAGAAGCTTTAGGCTGCTAGTCATCCCAGTCAGTCTAGCTGACTTACCTGACTTGGTGTATCTGACTGAGTCAGATATCTTGACTCACAGATTCCTATTTGACTCAGTTGACTGAGTTAACTCATTGACCCTGGACTTTGACCTGACCTTTGACTCTGTTGACTAACGTTTACCGTTAGTTGACCCTTGACCGTCACTTTGACTGTTAGTTGACCCAGTTAGGTCAGCACTTGTGTAATGGGTCGAGTCTAGTGGACTTGGGCTTAGTGCCATGTATCCTTAGTTAGATATTTTGGATCTCTTATGGTCCGAATTAGACTTTGACTTCTTCTACAAAGTTGTAAATATTCATAAGACTTAGCTATTGGATTAGAGAATCAACCCAATGAATTGGTAAATCTTTAGATATGCAAGAGATGGATTATGAAAATGTGAAGAACCTTAGATGGGTTAAAGATATATAATAAAAGGGTATAGAAACGTAAATGGGCTTAGGACTATTAGTTAGATTTGTATAATTCTTGTGTGAGCCATTTTGGCTAGATTCTTAGAGTGCTTGTATGATTAACAGTTAGTTATTAACAACGACCGATTCAAAGGACGAACCAGTGGATCGTGGATCTCTAGGTAGGCTTGGTCTGTCTTCAAAAAGGTGTGGGAATGCATTTGACTCTTTTGTAATCATTATTGTTGCTTTTATGAAAGTTTATGCTTAACAACTCATGCATTGTCTGTTCTTGCATTCCATGCTTTGTTTAAAATGCATTATGTTAATCCAGTTGGTTTTGTGAATCTTTCCACGATTTGGAAAGGACCTGTATTGTTTTGTTGTCAATATGAATTTTTATGGGAAATGCGAATTTCCACTTGTGGTATATAGGATACGCTCCTTCACATTTATACCTACTTTAATTCAGCTTTTATTGTTTAGAGTACTGGTCACCATGGTCTTGGTGGCGTCCATATCTATTAGGTGTGAATTTCCGGGTAGGGATTGACAACCATATTATACATTGTTTGCAGAAGGAGTTTGTCCATATACATGTATGATTATTTCAGTGACTTAGTCACTATTTAATGTTTTCGGAAAAACATGTATTGTTTTCCAAATCTTTCCTATGATTACTTAGAAGGTTAAATGTTAATTATTCCCACTTCAGTTTCTGTGACAGATCAGGGTCTCGCAGCGAAAGCTTCACGGGTTGACTTCGCTAGTTGATTAACTTCTGTTATATTTATTATGTTGTATATTTTATTTAAAAAAAACTAAATGACTATTATATATGTATCATTTGAGAGAAGATCTTGTATATATATTTCTGAGCGGGGTTAGCTTTGGGTTAAGTTTTTGTAGCAGATTTCTTAATTGAATGCTTAAGTGCATGTTTTAGATTTTAGTGCCTCTTTATTTAGTTAATTTATTGGATTAGTCAGCTGTTAGCTTAGGGGGCACTACAAAAGTTGGTATCAGAGCTCATCATTAGATCTTATATGGGAAAAGATAGGAATAGCCAGTGCCAGTTAGTGAAATAGATTAGTTTAGAACTGGGTTGGGTTGTGAGATAAATCTTAATCACTAAAAGCTATCAATAATTAAAATATTTATTTGATTGATTGAATTGTTTGTTTGATTGTTTATATATGTAATGCAAAAAAAAAAAACTGTAGGGTACATCAATAACTTTAGCTATTAAAGATTAGAGAATAATTAATCCAAAAAGTATGAACACGTAAATAATTTAATATTGAAAATAGTAAGATCAATATTATTGATAGATCTTGTAAATCACATTGAAACTTACTAAACATATCGACTTATATGAAGAGTAAACAAATTATAATTACACAAACGTTAATAATATTTTTGGAACTTAATAATATTTGTAAGAGTAGTCAGAATAATATTTCAACCATCAATGTTATCAATAAAATATTATTATAACAGTAACTATAAATGATAATAAAAGTAAAGAAAATTTTAATAAAATTTTGTTAGCATTTATCAATTAATGTCATGTTGCACTTAAATTAATTAAAATTGTACCAAAGATATATAACGATAAAAATAATAATTATGGTTAAATAGTTAATGAAAATTAATAACGCTTGTGTATGGTTAAGTTTTGTAAATTAAAATAATTATAAATTAGAGATATATGTTTTGTGTATAAACTAGATAATTAATATAACACTTGTTAGGCGTTAGATGTTAAAACATAATGATATAATGTATAAAATAAAAGACTCAATTTGTTAGAAATGTTGTACGAAAATTATCTTTAGTTTAACAAATGATCCAATAAATCAGTAAAATGAAACAAACATACATGAAATAGTAATAATAGCAATCGGATATTTAGTGTAATATTATAATTAAAAGAAAATAAATTCTTATATTGTTAGGATCCTTCTTCGTAAACAGATTTAATCATCTTTGGAATGGAAATATTAGTATGAAGAACCTATACTGTTAGGATTTAAATTAGAATTATATTGAACATAACTTAAATTAAAATCTCATTAACAAATTGTTTGTGGGAGAAAACTACTTCTGCAGGTTTAGGTAATTTTGGGTGTGTTTGGATGAGAAGTGAATTTAAACCTTCAACAAATGTGCTGCACGATGAGCACTTTTGATTTGAGAGATAATCTATACAATTCTGGCCTAAACCGAAGACACAAATGTCCAGATTTGTTTCGGTCACAGGTGAAGGATGTGAGGTTGATCTTAGGAGAGGAAGCGAAGAAGGTGTTGAGAGTATGAAGGTGAAGGCTATTTGATGACTTGTTAACGTAAGGGTTGAGCAGTGCTAGCAAATGTTGCAAAATGCTCTGGGTGTTGAATATGATGGTATTAACACTTGGTTTTTCTGTGTTCTGTTGGAAAATAGGGAGGAGAACCTATTTATACAAGTCGATAAGCCTTTATCACTTCTTTCGTGGGAAAGTGGAGGAAGTGAAGTGATGGAGGAAGTGGAGTTGTGTGTTAGTGTCACACGGTTGCTTGCCCACATCTCCTACCATCATTAACCGCCCATGTTTCCCTGACACGATCTTGTGATGGCGTGTTGCACGCTGCACATTGTAAACCTCCAGACCAATACCCGAGTTTGTATCCCCCAGTTGTGACGTGATTAACGTCTCGGGTGAGTTGTGGGACCCACATATGATAGCAAACGGTGCTAGGTGAAATAACTGAATTATTTGCAAGTGTTCATTATATGCATGCGTTGCATTGAATGTGCTCAACATGCTGGAAGCATGGTTTCCTTAAAAATTTGATGAAAAAAGTTGTAAGTTGAAGTGCCTTAACTAGATATGTTCAGGCAGTGTTTTGGAGGTCGTATGAGTGGGACTTATGTTGGCCGATTATGCCATGGGGAAGTGTGGAGGATGGTGATCACGGTGATACCTTGTTTGCCACCTAACTCCCTCCCTAGGCTATTCATCCAAGCATGCGAACTTGAATGGACGAGATTGATGGAGAGATAACCATTGGATTAGGGTGTTGAAGGCTTGCGAGCTTCCTTTTTCACCCTAACGGTTTTATGCCTTGGGAGGAGTGCAAGGGAGGACCGATTGGTCCTGCAGGCAGGAAGGACGCCAATCTACACGCCCATGTAGAGTTGAATCTCATTGGAGCGATCTGGGTCGCCTGTTCTAACCTGCGATGACGGATGGTCGAGATTAGAAGTGGCCTTATATGCCACCTCTGGGCACGCAAATCAAAATGCATGGCAGTCAGGGGAGATGGACGATTGGTTCACCGTGGAGGTGGGCCCACGGTGAGCATATAGACACCGTCGGCCAGCAATTCCGCCTCCTGGTCGTTCGTACACACCCGCCCAAAGTTGTGTGGTCGCAACTTGTCGGCAAACCCTAATTTTAGGGTTTGCGGGCCAAACCTTCAAGCTAACGTTTCCCAACGTCCGTGAATCCCACAGGTAAGCCGATCATACCATCATGGAGGTGGATTGGCGTTAAGCATGTGCATGCTTGGTTTGCGACCATAGGCGCGATCTAAGCCATCCAAACACGCATGCGATGACGGATGGCCGAGATTAGAAGTGGCCTTGCATGCTACCTTTGGGAACGATTTTCGAGACGGACGGCTGCAACCAACCATGGCCGATTGGTTGGACATGTATCCGGGACCACGGTGAGCATGCAGGTGCTTCCGGCCAGTGGTCTTGTCTGTTGGTCATTTCCGTGCGTTGGCCGTAAGTAGGGAGGTTGCGCATGCGGAAACCCTAATTCCTTCAAGTTGCGGGCTCGCAACTTGGAGTTAGCGTATTTGCACCTTCCACGGATCCCATGGGGAAACCAATCAGTCCAGGAGGAAGGTAGGCTGGAGGTGAGCATGCGCGTGCGCGCTACTCGGTCCCGCGCGTGATCTAGGCCGTCCAACCATGCCTGCGAGGTTGGACAGTTGAGATCCATTTTTGAGTTTTTTTCCAGCAGGTGAGACTAACATGGGTAGTCTTGCATGCGTTCAACGGGGCTAATATAACCCGCCGTCAGGTAGCCTACGGGTGTTTGCATGTCGAACACAAGGCTCTGAGCAGGGCATTAATTGTAATGCTGCAAACCTACAGAAAATCGGGATGGTTGCTACATGCTCCGCTCTCGGTAGGTTATAATTCTCGTGGATGGTTTCACATGCTCCAATGAATTATCATGGTGAGAAATATTCATCACCTGAAGGCTTTATCCTTTGCAGGACGTCAGCTTACAAAAATTGGTTTTTTACAATTTTAGCCTTTAAATAGAAATCCACCATCAACATTAAGTCCCCTTCCTAGCATGCAATGGTTACACTATTGTAGGGTAGGCATGAGATGGTGACAGTTTGCACAAAAATAACTAAGGCTAGGGTAAATGTACTTTTACCACATGGGGAGGGCGCTCGTGCCGAATGCCCTGTAGCGTTGGTGGAGTTGTTCCCCCTCAATGAATTTTTCTCCGATTTCAGCTAGGTTTCTGAAGATAGCGCGACTTGGTTGGTGTTGACCCCTTGCCGACCGGACGTACACCGAGACAGCTGCTTATAGGGTTTCCCTTGGCGTGTATATATACGTATGCACATGAATCCTCTTCTACATCTTGGGATAGAATTTCTTCTCTGCAGAGTTCTATCATGTCAGGCAACAACAAGTCGTCTTCTTCATATCACCTAGGTTCGTCTGTCAAGCGTACCCGCTCTACATCTCAGTGCGCTTCTGAAACTCGTGACAATCCTCCAGCTCGTGTTCTTAGAGTTAAGAGGGTCATACCGGTTTGTTCTTTTCCCTTTTCTTTTCCGAGTAGTCACCCTTATTTCCTGATCAGGTGAATAATCTTCTCTTTTGCAGAGATGTCTACCTGGAACATGTGTAACAGTCATTGATGACGATGACTTGGATAGTCCACTTTCTTCAAATTCAGCTACACCTTCACCGGACGACCTAGAGAATGCTGATCTGGGCATTTCATCCTATGAATACCCCAATGCCGGCCTTTTGTTCGATATTGGTATAAAATGCTTGTCTTCTAGCTACAAGATTGTCGGTGATTTTTTAGTATGAAAGGAGTTCGTCTCCATGTACACAAAGATATGGAGAAAGTATGGCCATATCGCGACCAGGAACGTAATTCGGCATTGCTCGTCTGCTTTGGTTACTGTGGTAAACTGCTTGCTTCCCATGATTGCTGAGATGGAAGGTGTCTCTATCCGCAATGTAGCGGAATCAAATCTCGAGAAGTGGGAAAACATGCTCTCTACCTGCGAGTCCATGGAGTTCAATGTGAGTTGGCTGCGGCAGCGTCTTGACATCATCAAGGTCGATCGAGATGGTATCCTCGGTGAATGTAGTTCCCCTGCGAAGGCTATCTTGGAGGAAGAAAAGGCTCGCTGTCTGATTCGAAAAAGTGGAGCAGGGCGATCCAAAGCTTGAAGGCCCGAACAGAGAGGTACCAGCAAGGTTGAAGATGATGCTTTCCAGGGATTACAACCTGTTGGACGACCTTTTCTGAGCTGCGTTGAGAGATTTCCTTCCCTTTTTTTTTCTTCTTTTGCACACCATTGAGAGATGCGAGATTTTTTTTTGTAGATGGATGGAAAAAACTTTTCATTAATTTCTGAATAGATTAACAAGTTAGACATGAAACGAGAATGCATGTATTATCATGTTGTGGGACAGGTACGGGACAATGATCAGGCGTGATATGTCTTGAGCCATTTTCCATTGATGACCGCTTCTAACTTGCCTCCATCCGCCTTAATGATTTTGTAGTATCCAGTGTCGTACGCCTTGGAAATCACGTAAGGACCTTCCCATTTTGGAGAGAACTTTGGCGCAGACATGTCTTGTTGGATGTGTTTGGCTGTCTTCAAAACTAGGTCTCCTACCTTAAAACTTCGCGGCCTTACAGCTTTGTCGTAAGCCCTGGAGACTCTTTTTCTGTACACCTGAGTGTGTTCCTCTGCCTTGCTTCTTCTTTGGTATAGCATATCCATCTCAGTAATCCTGCAGTTAGACGCCTCAACTTCGTTCCAATAGACTCCACTTGCTGCTGCAATCCTGGCTGATGGGATTTTGATTTCTGCCGGGAGAACAACATCAGCCCCGTAAACAAGTGAGTATGGAGAAACTCCAATGGAGCTCCTAGGTTCCGTTCGGTATGCCCATAGCGCCATCGGTAGTCGTTCATGCCACTCTCTGGGATTGTCATGTATTGTCCGACTGAGAATCCAGATTAATGTTTTGTTGGTGCTCTCATCCTGCCCATTCCCTTGAGGGTAGTAGATGGTGGACAAGACTTGTTTAATTCCATATCCTTCAAGCAACTCTTGTACTTTCTTGTTGGCGAAGGGAGTGTCGTTATCGGTAATGATATGTTTAGGTACTCCAAAGCTGCAGATGATATGCTCTTTAATGAACGCTGCGATCGTTGCTCATGTGGTTCCACGCAGAGGAATAGCTTCGACCCATTTTGTGAAGTATTCAGTTGCGGTTATAATATATTCATGCTACTTTGATGATGGCGGGTTGATCTTTCCAACAATATCAAGTCCCCAGATAAAGAATGGCAGCGGGCTACTTATCGAATGTAGGGGAGTGGAAGGTGCATGGACGAGGTTCCCGTGAATCTGGCATTTGTGGCAGCTTTGAACGAAGGCATCTGCATCATCTTCCATGGACGGCCAGTAATATTTCTCGTGTATCTGGAGAAACAATTTCATCTTTCCTTGATGTTCTCCTTCATGCATTTCTTTCAAAATTGTTGAGATTTCTCCTCCAGCCAGGCACCGTAGAAGATCACCTCCAAAGCTTTTCCGGTACAAAATCCCTTCGTGGAACACGAAACGTTTCGCTCTCTGTTTCATTTTGACTGCCTCTTTTGGGTTAGCAGGAACTGTGCCATCACGAAGGTAGTTAACATATGGCTGCCTCCAATCCCCAGTGTGATTTATGTTGAGTACTTCTAGTTGATGAGGTGGTGCCTGGAAGTTTGAGCAAGACTGTTGGAGCGCTCGAGACTGTGTCTCCATTTCTGGCCAGTAATAGCCTAAATGTTGGAGGCGTCAATAGAGTGTCACCACCAATGTTTTTCCACAAATCTCGTTGTGAACACGGTCAAGCTGCAGCTGTGCTTCTTCCTCTCCGAGACATCTTGATAAGGAACTATCCGGGTTTCGGTGGTATAGCATGCCATGGAGCATAAAGAAGTTTTGTAAGGCTTTAAGGATGACCTTTTCTTGAGAAAGTGAACTGCTAAGCTCCTGAATGATCGTAGTCCTCCAGTCACAGGTTTCGGCATCCTTGCATTGTGAGAGCCATGTTGATTCCACTGTCCTTATTTTCACCGTCAGGGTTTCTTCTATGCCTTCGAACTGCAATTTAGAAGCTAACGTTGCCAGGAAATCAACATGCATGTTGTTGTTGCGGCTGACATGAGTTATAGTTGCGTCAGCGAAGTAGTTCAGCAGTTTCTGAGCTTCAGAACGGTACAGAGCTAGATTTATCTCTTTTAGTGCATACACCCCGTTCATCTGATTAACCACTAATTTGGAATCGTCTCTTATTTCCAAACGTGTGGCTCCCGCCTTCTTGGATAATAGCATCCCTATAAGGAAGGCTTCATACTCCACTTTTTAGTGCATTGAAAATATAACTTGAAGGAGTGTGAAAAGACTTCGCCAATTGGAGATACTAGGACTATGCCTGCTCCTCCAGTGTTGTTGCTGGGATTAGTGGATCCGTCAAAATATAACAGCCAAGCTTCATCTTCGATGACAGAAATTTCTGGAAACTATCTAGGAAGGTCTTCATGTAATGCTGTGGTACCTTCTCCAGGGAAAGCTGCTAGTAAATCCACGAAAGCCTGACCCTTAACATCTCTGGGCGGAGTACACGTTATGTCTAGCTCTGAAATTTGAAGGAGCCACTTGGCAGCCCTTCCTATTAGAACTGGTTTTGACAGTAAGAACTTCACAGGGTATGATTTAGATATGAGCGTTACCTTGTTGGATAGTAGGTAATGCCTGAACTTCTAGATGGAATGTATCAATGCTAGGCATGCTTTCTCTGCTCTCGGGTATCTGAGTTTAGCGTCCCTCAATATTCGACTGAAGTAGTATATAGGACGTTCGACTCCCTCATCATCCTCTTGATCCAGCAAGGCTCCAACGGCAATGTCACTGAAGGCGGTGTAGAGATATAATGGTCTTCCTTGAATAAGAGACTTCATGATGGCTGGAGACGATAGTATGTGTTGAATTTTCTGAAACGCTTCCTGTTGGACGTTGGTCCAGTTAAAATCCGCTCCTTTCTTTAGCAGGGGGGTGAATGAAGCAACGAGTTGAGCCAGACCAGGTATAAAACGTCGAATGTAATTCACCTTTCCCATAAAACTTTGCAGCTCCTTCACGGTTCGGGGTGGCGGCATAGTGAGGATGGCTTGAGTTTTAGATGGGTCCACCTTGATTCCCTCAGCAGTCACTTGGAATCCTAGAAACTTTCCAGAGGAGACACCAAAGGCACATTTCAAAGGATTCATCCTCAACTTGTACTCACGGCACCTCTCGAATACTTGTCGCAAGACTCCTGTGTGTTCCGTCCGGGCTTTCGATTTGACTAATATGTCATCTACGTAATCTTCAACTTGTTTATGCATCATGTCGTGAAAAATTGCTGTCATGGCGCGTTGATATGTCGCACCGGCATTCTTCAAACCGAAATGCATAATTGTATAGTAAAAAATTCCGAGAGGAGTTCTAAAAGAAGTCTTACTTGCATCACGCTCGTACATCCTTATCTGGTTGTAGCCGTTGTATCCATCCATGAAGGAGAACATTCCATGCCCGCCCGTGGCGTCTACTAACATGTCTATGTTAGGTAGAGGAAAGTCGTCCTTGGGGAAGCACTTGTTTAAATATCTGAAATCTACACAACATCGGATCATCCCATTCTTTTTCTTTACTGGAACCACGTTAGCCAAGTTGGATAGTGGATGGGCTTGATGAAGCCGACAGCTAGAAATTTCTGGATTTCAGATTTAATCTGATCTTCCACCTCATGTCTGAATTGTCTTGGAGACTGTTTGATAGGCTTGGATCCAGGCTTGATGTGCAGGTGATGAGTAACCAACTTTTCATCCAGACCAGGCATTTCATCGTACGTCCAGGTGAATATATCTTGGTATTATTTGAGGAGTTTCACAAGATTCGTCAGCTCCTCCGTGGACAGAGTGGAACTAATGGAAATGGGCCTGGGAGACTCTTCACTTCCGATGTTAATAGTTTCGAGTTCGTCAGTTGTAGATGTGGTACCGTCTTGCATCTGTCTGGGGGCGTCCAACACCTCTTCCTGTGGGTCTCTGTTTTGACAACATTCTATTGGGTGGAGAGACCGAGTATCAGTCTCTCCTGCTAATTGCTAACAACGGCGGTGGTAGACAGTCTTTCATTTCTAATCTTGAGTTGCCACAAAGGTTCGTCCTCTCTTGGTAACATGGTTTCCCGCCCTGCTGGGTGAGGGGGAGTTCCTTTTCAGCTGGGATGCATCATGTCTGAGTTTTAATAACGCAATACGATCCTCCTCCTGGATTGACGCCCACGTGGGAAGTGGGGTACAATGTACTTCGCCTGGATCTTCCTGCAGAGCTTCCTGCGGTTTGAACAATTCTACTCCGCATATGGGTGCGTATGGAGGTAACGATGCAGGTATACGAATGACTTCCTTGTTCAGCATAGTTTTCAGGCACTGTTGATAGGTTGAAGGAACAATCCTATTATCGTGGAGCCATGGCCTACCCAGTATCATGTGGTATCTGGTTCATTCTCTATGACTTCGAATTTCACTTTTGATTGAACAGGACCTACGGATAAATTCAGATTGACATACCCATATGTGTTGGTTTGGTTCCCTTCAAAGTCCGTCATTGTGGTAGACCACCACACAATCTTGTTTGGGTGAACCTTAGACTCCTTGAGTGTCTTGAGGGTAATCACATTTGAGGATGCTCCTGTGTCAATGAGGGCCCGCCTGAATTCTGAATCTTTGATGTGTGCGGTTACATGTAGGGCCCGATTGTGGCCCTCTTCTGCCATCATTTCTTCCTCTGTAAAAGTAACATTGTTTACAGATGCCTCCATCGCACTTGAAAATTCTGGGCGCAAGGGAGTTAACTGTACATCCAAGGCTATCTGGTTGACGGATGCAAACGTCTCTGTTCGCTGCTCTTTTGAGAGGTGTAGGAGTTCACATAAACTTTCCACTAAATAAGCGGCTTCCTGATCCACAGGTCTTTGGCCTGTAGTGAAACTGTTGATTTGGGGGCGTTCAGTCCCCAGTGTCGGGACCTCCATGACAGGGACGCCCATCTCTGACGTCATCTTGATGAGGAGGTCGAGTATGTTGTTGATCGCTTCTTTGATCAGGTCCATGTTTCTCGTGTGAACCTCCTGTACTTGTGCTAATGTAGGATCAGAATATTGTCACAACAATATTCCTGAGAAATAAACAACAGTACTGCGATACATCGATAGTAAACGACTGTTCTGCGATACATCAATGATATTCTGCGAAACATCCAAAGATGACTTAAACAATGACGTAATGACTGAAAACGACGGAAACATGAAGAAAGTGTGACATGTCTGCGATATATCAATAAACCTGCGAAAGATAAAGGCGGTGCTAAATGCGATTTATCGCAGTTACTCAGATCCGAAATTGAAGGGGATCTTAGCTGTAAATGAGCATGAGTAATCCACTATGTAAATACCTATATAAAGGAGATGAATAGTCCCAGAGTGGGAGATGAATTTTTGAGTGCTAGGTAAGTTTTTAGGAGAGAGAAAATCTTTTATCAAGTGTTCTCTGTTCTTGATTTCTGTAATTCCTTAAGATCAAATTAATGAAAAAGTGTCTTTAATCTTCAAATTATGTCGTAAATATTGATAAATTATTGAATAGGGTGTAGTGTGGGAATTCCTGCAACTACATTTTGGCGCCCAGAAACAGGGAGAATCAATTTGAGAAATTTCAAACTACATCTTGAAGATTTGAAGAGATTATTAGAATTGAAGAAATGGCTAGAAGGAGAAGAAATACATCAGAACCACCAACAACAGTGAGAAGAAGTAAAAGAATTGCAGGGGAAGGAACAGGTGAATTGGAGGGATCTTTAAGGATCAGATCAGGAAGGAGTAGAATGAGAAATAGAGCAGAAAATTCAATCCAACCACCAAATCAACAAACACGAGCACAAGATAGAAATGAGGATTACGATAGAGTGAGTGTGCATACTTGGAGGTCGGATTCGATAGAAGAGGCGGAAAATCAGGAAGAGGAAAGAAATCAAGAAATGGATGGAGGATTAATTCATGAAGGACATGAAGTAGTAGATGATTTGAGAAAAAGGATACAGGAAGAAAGAAGATTAGAGGCAGAAGAACATGCCAATCTTACAAGGAAAAATCATGAATTAAGAATGGAAAATTTGAGGCTGCAAAATAGAAGATCAAGGAGTAGCATGAGATCAATTTCAAGATCATATAGAGAAGAAACAAGACAAAATCTCCCTATACAAAATATTGGCGAGAATGTGATAAATGATCGTTACATTCCACGCGGTGAAACTTTAGACATTAGACATAATCAGGATGAGGGAGAAAATCAAGAAGAGAGAAGGAGAATGTTACGTGATGAAGAGATTCGAAGAAATCGCAGAATAATCGAAGATGATATTGAAAGGAATTATATTGAGAAAGTACATTTAGCAGGAGAAAGAGAGAGATTGCGAGCAGAAGTAGAAGAACAAGAAATTCAAACAGCGTTGCGTCAGAATAATCATGATAATCGAGAACGACGACGTACGCAAAATCGTAATAATGATAATCTCAATGAGGAATATGAGAGAATTCGTAGAGACATAGAAAGGAAACGAAGAGAAACAATAAGGGATGAGGAAATTCACGGAGAAGGGAATGAAAGGCAAATTAACTTGCAAGAAGAAGAAAATCGCAGAAGAAGGCAAAATCAAGATGTTGGAGAAGAAGCGCGAAACATCGCAAGACAAGAAAGACATGAACGCAGACGAAGAGAGGTTGCGTTGAAAAGGCCAATGGAGCACAATTCTGATAGAAATGAACAAATCTTGCGAGAATTAGCAGAAATGAGAGGAATGATAAATAACAGAAGAGAAGGAGGAAGAAGACAACTTGATGAGGATATCGAGGAAGCTGCGAAAACTCCATTTACTCAAGAGGTACAATTAGGAGGGATACCTCCAAAATGTAATTTACCGGTGTTGACCAGTATATTTGATGGGACAATGTGTGTTGTCCAACATCTAAAAGCTTATATTCGATATATGCTACAATGGGAGAACCATGACGTCGCTTTGTGCAAATATTTTGCGTCAAGTTTAACTGGCGAAGCATTGAAGTGGTTCGAAAGTCTTCCAAAGAATACAATAACTTCGTTCATGCATTTGCAAACTAATTTCTTAGGAGCATACATCAGCAATAACTTTACGCGACCTGGAATTGAAGATGTGTTTGGATTGAAACAGAGAGTTGGAGAGAGTTTAAAGCATTTAACGATAAGATGGAGGACAATGTGTATTGAAATGGCAGGAAGAGTGGATGAAATATATCTCATCTTATCCTTCATAAATGCTATGTTTGCAACGAATCTATTATATATCCAGGTCTTCAGAGTTAAAAACACAATTACCATGACAGAACTGCGAGAATTGCAGGAAGAATATATTGCTTTGGAGGAAAAACAAAATGAGATGGAGTCATATCCAATTCACACAGGCACAAATTTAGCCGCAGCAAATGGAAATTTATTACCAAGGATGATTAATACAGTAGCAAGTACTTCTTAAAACCCGCGAGAGAAAATGGAGACTGATAATCAACATAATATAGTAGCAATGGGGAGTAGAGATCAGGAGGAATTGGAAAAGGAGAGAAATTTTTATCGCAATAACAATAATAAGGTCCCAAGGTTTGATCAACCGCAGGAAACTTATGGTGGACAGAGGCATAATTATTCAAGAGAGCAAAGAGGTCATAGGAATATGTGGGAAGACATTAAATTTCCACCTTTAAACACCGGAATAGACAAGATTTGGGAAGCGATTATTCTGATGGAGAACATACCCTCACCCTGGAACATGGGGAAAGAACCACATCCTAACAACCAAAATCAAGAGTTCTGTCCTTATCATCATTTTCATGGCCACTATGTGCATAATTGTAGAAATGTAAAAAAGAATTATTTTGCGAATGATTGAACAGGGAAAATTAAATCATTTTCTAGCAAGATATTTACAACCGCAACAATTGCCGCAAGCACCAGAAATTCGCAGAGTTAATGTTGCAAAAGAAGCCGAAACATTTGTCATTGAAGTAGGAGCTATAGCAAAAAATCTATTTTGTAATTCCATTGTACATTCGCAGAAAACGATAGAGGATTTCCATGACAATGTGATAAGCAGAGTGTTTGCAAGGGATATAGAGGGAAGAGAGGTGATGAATATTGCAAAGATTTCTCCGTTAGAAGAATGGCAGAAACAAGTTATTTCTTTTACTGCGGAAGAGATACCAGAGCCTGGGAAGATGCATGACAACCCATTGGTGGTGAATCTAGAGATAAATCCAAAATACAGAGAAGAATGAGAAGAAGATGATGATGACGCAGCAAATGATTCTTAGGAAATAGATAAAGTTTTAATTGATACTGGTAGCTCAGTAGACATTTTATTTTATCATACATATCGCACAATGGGTGGAAGAGATGATGAGTTAATCCCTTCAACTTACAAGATCTATGGTTTTAATGGCACTGCAAATAAGCCAAAAGGAGAAATTACTATGGAAATTCCGTTGAACAAGATATCTTCAAAAATCAAGTTTTGTGTAGTAGATATAGAATCTCCTTACAATGCCTTAATTGGAAGACCATGGCTCCATGGGATCTTGGGTATAGCATCAACATACCACCAATGCATAAAGTTTCCACATCCTCATGGTATTGGGATAATTAAAGGTGATTGGTTTGAAGGCAAAAAGTGTTATGAAGTTGACATTAATACTTGCGAAGAAAGGAATGCCCGAAATCGTAATTGGAAACATAACAGGAGGCAAAATCAGAGAGATGAGAAATTGATGGTGGACAATATAGAGTTGCGGGGAAAGGATATACTTCAAGAATAGTTTTGTCCCAAAAGATTCAATGGCGATTAATCATACGAAGATGGGGAAAAGTAGAAACTTTCATTCTTCGCAGGAGAACAAACAAGTATAAGATAAATAAGTAAAAAGAAATTGTGAATAATCATTCGTCACAGAAGAAAAGAAGTGCAACAATATCATGTTGCGAACAAATGAAAAACTCTGTTGTGAGAATTTAAAGAAAAACTCTGCTCAAAAATGAGAATTTTTCTATTAAAAAGAAAAAAGATGATGATTTCTAATCATATAAGAATTTTTAATGCAAATGCATAAGAAGGGCGCAAATCGCCTAAAAATATATAAGAACGGAACGAACTTTTATGGCGTACACCTTAGTTCGCGGATTATATTCCGTAAGAGGCAATGTCCTTAAAGTGCGTCATAAGGGGGTATCTCTTTGCATGGCTATGGGAAAGGCTATACCGCTGCTGGAACCTAGTCATGGAGATTTGGGATTATAGAAAATCCATACGGGAGAGATAACTTGGATTCCCAATTATATAAGGTTATACCCTGGTTGGGCTCCCGAGAGTTTCTCCTAAGGAATGCAACGTATGATCAAGGCGCCGAGGTACACGGTTGAGCTGTGGGTGCCCGGGATGGATGAACCTACCCTGGCAATCCATGGAAAGTCTTGGCTTATGATGTGTTCGGCCCGAAGAAAACCCACTTAGGGTGCAGTCTTGTAACTATAAGCCATATAAGGCATAAAGGACAAGGCTGCGAAAACAACTGGTTGTTGGCAGAACCGGATGGGGAAGTGCTAGTCTTGTATGGACGATGTATAATCCTTGAATGGGCAACCGGGGGGAGAGATAAGGGCGATACCATCCATTAGGGAGCTGTGTATCAAAAAAGACGGCAATGTCATGGGGCTTTATATTCGCAAGAATATTTAGGCCCGTCATATTGTCGCGTGACAGAGACAGTAATGTCATGGGACTTTATATTCGCAAGAATGTTTAGACCCGTCATATTGCCGCGTGACTGGCCAAAAAGCCTAAATAGAAATGTTAAGATGAGATCAATGGGTTTTTGCGATAAGATCAAAAGATGAGATAAATTAAATCAATAATAAGAGGAAATAAATCGCAAAGACGTCCTGCGATTTCATCGCAAAGACGGCAATGTCATAAATCTTAAAAAGCAAAGAGAGATTAATCTCACAAGATGGCTTAGATTTATCATATTGTCGCAGGGATAAAAATAATTATAAGGCAAGATCAATGGATTATTACATGTAAAGTAAGAATGTCCTGCGATCTTGTCGCATAAAAGTGGCATAATAAGACCTTTAACTAGGAAGGCGAAATAAGACCACAAGAGAAGTTATGTCTGCGAAGAATATAATAAATTGTTCGCAGAAATATTTGCGATAATTCATTTATCATATTGCAGATTAATAACAAGAGGATAGTATGGGAACGATGTATAAGAACGATAAATATTGTTATTCATCATTATATGATAAATTCATACAAGTAACAGACAGATAGAGGCAAAAAAAAAAAAAAAATTACATATATTGAAGAACATCAAGAGTTACAAATATCTTACAGAAAGAATGATACAATTTGTCACAGATAATTATCGCAAGAAAGAAAGAGAAAAATACAGGAGAAGATCAAAAAGAAGAAGCAAAACTATTGAGATTTATCTTCACCATTATCTTCATCTTCGCCTTCATTATCTTCATCATCAGTTCCTTCTTTATCTTCGCTTTCATTCTCATCTATATCAGCCTCACTGTCAGAAATAACTGGTACTTCAGAACTGGCTGGGATATTTTCCAAAAGGCAAGGATATAGACTAAGAGGAAGATCATTATCTTTGCAGACTTTCTCAATAGCATTATTGCGAACGATGAGAAGGTTACTACGCAAATTGGAGTTGGATATCTTTATTTTCTTTCGCAGTCTAGTGATTTTATCATTGTGGGAAGCAAGATTATTCGCAAGACCACTTTTTTCTTCTTCAAGTTCTGCTATTCTTGTAGAATGTTTTTCTTCAGATTCTGCGATGATACAATAGCAAGTTAGAAATTTATCAAGAAACTACAAAAAAATATAAAGATGTTAGAGGAGCAATAAATAACCTTCTCTCTCATGAATCATTTATTGTATCAAGGTTGCTTGCTCGGTATGAAGACTGACATCTATTGCTAAGTTTTTCCTAGCGTTATCGAGAATTGCCCGACCCATGCGAATTCATCATCATTTTGAATGAGAAGATGGGAACGAATTTGTTTTTCTCTTTTAAGAAGTTTAAAATTTTCATCTTTAAGTTTATCTCTCTCAAGTTCAGTATCAATAAGGGTATTGCGAAATTTTGATAGAGCTTCAGCGCCTTGAAGAGTAATGCGTTCTTTATCCTTCTCAAGTTCACTCTTCTTGGCTTTTAAGACTTTGATTTTTTTTTCTCTAAATTCATCTCTGCAAGTCTTTAAACTATTGGACATACTCAAGGTAGATCTATAATCCATTCTCATAAGGGAAACCTGATATTTAAGCTCATCAAGGGACAGGGTATTAATTTTTTCGTCTGAATAATTATTTAAAGCATCATTAAGACGCTTAAGAAGAGTGGTTTCATCTATGGGTTCATCAAAAGAATTGAGAATAAGAGCTTCATCAGTAAGATTATAGGCATCTGCAAAATGGTTGCTCGAATAAGCTATAAAACAGCAAGAATGAAGAAAAGTAAAAAAAAAAAAAAAATGTTAAAGAGAGAAAAGATTTATACCAATAATTTGTTTGCAGAACTTCTCCTTATCAACTAATTTCTGTTGAAGAACTTCAACTTCAACTTCAAGCGATTTGTTTTTATTAAGGAGTTCCGTATTTCCAGATGCTTCCAATTGCTTACATTTTTCGCGAAGAAGGGATATTTCAGCTTCATATTGTTTATTTCTTTCACAAAGTTTCGCAGATTCAGATTGCGAATCAGTAAGCCTTTTCTGCGATGTTGATAATCTATTTTCTAATTCTGAAGCAACAAAAAAAGAATCTCTAGCCGTCTGCGACAGAAAAAAGAAAATGAGTAAGGATAAGTAAAAGATCTTTGATACACATGATAGATATAAAATTTACTACAAGGAAAATGAAGGAAAGGGGCATACCAGCGAAGTTAGCGCGTGAAGAAAACTTGAGTCGATAAATCTGGAAACGCCTTTGAGATCTTTATTATTAGTCAAGATCGAAGCATCGCAGATTTTCGAGAGATAATCGCAAGTACAAGTGATATCATCCTCACCAACACCTTGCATGAGATTCCTAAAAATATTTGATAGTTGATCCATTAGAGTCTCAGGTTGACAGATACCCATCGCAGATCTAATTCTTGTGGAAGAAAAATGTGTTGAAGTGCCCACAGTGACGTCATGGTTTACCCAATCATTTTCTTCAAACTCTTTATCTTTTTCAGCGATAATAGGAGTCTCTCTAAGTGGAAGAAGTGGTTGAGTTTTTCTTCTCTTCTCTAGAGGATCATCTGTGGTTTGATTTTTGTTACGGCGAGGAGAAGTACCAGAGCTTTCATTTGAAGTTAATACTCTTTTGCATTTATCTTTGGCTTCAACCACCGTGACAAAAGGAATTTCCTTGAAAACAATCACACATAAAGATAAGAAACAGAGGCAACAATATATTGTTAAAAATTATAAAAGAATGTTTCTTACTTCATCTGTGAAGGTTTTCAAAAAAATTAGGAGATTGGGATTCCCAGTATTGGCGTAGGTAGCCTTCATTTTTCCAATCTGATAAAAGATAATTAAATAACTAGTAAGAATAATATACTTATCTAAGTTTTCGAATAATAATTAACTTCGCGAGATATACCTCAGAATTATTTTCAGGACAATTAAAAACCCAAGGATGATAAGCCGCAAGATATGCAGGATTCGCATGAAGGTTAAGAGTACCAGAAATATATGGACCTTCAAGGAGGAGAGGAAATTTGCAACATTTATCATCCTTGGAGAAGCGTGGAACATTGTTTCTTGTGGAATGATAGTCTATATCTTGCATAAGAATTTTATCCTTCGCAACTTTTTTATCCCTATTCAAACGAACATCCCAACACGTGATTTCTTTCTTCATTGGAATCACTTGATAATTCGCAAAGAAATTCTCCACGGTATATTTCGCTGGAATAATTGGGATATTTTCAAAATCAGGATGTTTCGTAGTATCAGGATAAAGGGATCCTTTACCAGCTCCACGGGAGGCATATTCAAGAATGAGACGAATACAATCTCCACTTAATTGGAAGATTGCTCGCGAAAATTTAACATGAGAAATAATCTCATAAAAAAGAGGGAGATCTGGGTTATAAAGAGGAATAGGAAGGCCATCTTCTAATTGACCTAGCAAAACAAGGATCTTCTCGTTAGAAGAAGGAAATCTTGAATTTAGATCAATGGAGAGATCAGAGTCTGAAGATTGATCAGGGATCTCAGAAAGTATAAAACCTAAGGATTGAAGTTTTTGCTGGTGTTTTTTAAAGGTGGATTGACCTAATTTTTTAGCAGGGGCCATTTTTTAGTACGGGAACGATGATTTGAATGAAGAAGAATAAATAAATAAAATTGAAACAGTAATAGATCCGGAATTTGCGGAAGAAGATGAAGAACAGAAGAGTTGCAGAGACCAAATTAAAAAAGAGGAAAGAGAGAGTAAAAAGAAGAGGGGGGGATTAGCGAAGAAGATATTTATAAGAAAAGAAGATTCTCGAGAACATCAATGCATTTAATGAAGAATGGACATGAATGGTCAGAATTCAACGGTTGAAAAAAGACGTGTCAAGAGATAAATGGGAGAAAAAACACGCGTAGAATATCTACCGATGGATGCAGAGATGTGAAAAGACACGGAGTTGCGATTAATCAAGAAGCTTAAATTCTCATGATCTTTATCTTCTTCGAAGAAAAGATATGAGAAGAGGCAAGATGTAGGATCAGAATATTGTCACAACAATATTCCTGAGAAATAAAAAATAGTACTGCATTACATCGATAGTAAACGAGTGTTCTGCGATACATCAATGCTATTCTGCGAAACATCCAAAGATGACTTAAACAATGACGTAATGACTGAAAACGACGGAAACATGAAGAAAGCGTGACATGTCTTCGATATATCGATAAATCCTACGAAAGATAAAGGCGGTGCTAACTGCGATTTATCGCAGTTACTCAGATCCTAAATTGAAGGGGATCTTAGCTATAAATGAGCTGTCATGAGCTGTAATCCACTATGTAAATACCTATATAAAGGAGATGAATAGTCCCAGAGTGGGAGATGAATTTTTGAGTGCTAGGAAAGTTTTTAGGAGAGAGAAAATCTTTTATCAAGTGTTCTGTGTTCTTGATTTCTGTAATTCCTTAAGATCAAATTAATGAAAAAGTGTCTTTAATCTTTAAATTATGTCGTAAATATTGATAAATTCTTGAATAGGGTGTAGTGTGGGAATTCCTGCAACTACAGCTAACTCGATCAACGTCGGGATTCTTCCAGCCAGACCATTAGGTGTGCCATCGGAGGGAACTTGATCATGATCTGAGGCTGTCGAGGTATTCCTAAAACCGACCATCTTGAAATCAACTAAATATGGTTAGGTATCGAAGAAATTGACTTCACAACCAAGAGATTAACCTCCCACTGTGGTCGCCAATTGTTTGTGGGATAAAACTACTTCTGTAGGTTTAGGTAATTTTGGGTGTGTGTGGATGAGAAGTGAATTTAAACCTTCAACAAATGTGCTGCACGATGAGCACTTTTTATTCGAGAGATAATCTGTACAATTCTGGCCTAAACCGAAGACACGGCCGTTCCAGATTTGTTTCGGTCACAAGTGAAGGATGTGAGGTTGATCTTAGGGAGGGAATCGAAGAAGATGTTGAGAGTATGAAGGTGAAGGCTATTTGATGACTTGTTAACAGAAGGTTGAGCAGGCTAGAAAATGTTGCAGGCAGGCTCTGGGTGTTGAATACGATGGTATTAACACTTGGTTTTTCTGTGTTCTGTTGGAAAATAGGGAGGAGAACCTATTTATACAAGTCGATAAGCCTTTATCACGTCCCTCGTGGGAAAGTAGAGGAAGTGAAGTGATGGAGGAAGTGGAGTTGTGTGTTAGTGTCACACGGTGGCTTGCCCACTTATCCTACCATCATTAACAGCCCATGTTTCCCTGACACGATCTTGTGATGGCGTGTTGCATGCTGCACGCTGTAAACCGCCAGACCAATACCCCAGTTTGTATCCCCGATTTGTGACGTGATTAACGTCTCGGGTGAGTCATGGGACCCAAATGTGATAGAAAATGGTGCTAGGTGAAATAACTGAATTATTTTCAAGTGTTCATTCTATGCATGTGTTGCATTGAATGTGCTCAACATGCTGGAAGCATGGTTTCCTTAAAACTTTGATGAAAAAAGTTGTAAGTTGAAGTGCCTCAACTAGATATGTTCAGGCAGTATTTTGGAGGCCGTATGAGTGGGACTCATGTTGGCCGATTATTCCATGGGGAAGTGTGGAGGATGGTGATCACGGTGATACCTTGTTTTCCACCTAACTCCCTCCCTAATTTTAGGGTTTGCGGGCCAAACCTTCAAGCTAACGTTTCACAACGTCAGTGACTCCCACAGGCAGGCCGATCATACCAGCAGGGAGGTGGGTTGGCGGAGAGCATGTGCATGCCTGGTTTGCGACCATAGGCGCGATCTAAGCCATCCAATCATGCCTGCGATGACGGATGGCCGAGATTAGAAGTGGCCTTGCATGCTACCTTTGGGAACGATTTTCGAGACGGCCGACTGCAACCAACCATGGCCTATTGGTTTGCCGTGTAGCCGGGACCACGGTGAGCATGCAGGTGCTGCCGTCCAGTGGTCTCGCCTGTTGGTCATTTCCGTGCGTTGGCCGTAAGTAGGGAGGTTGCGCCTGCGGAAACCCTAATTCCTTCAAGTTGCGGGCTCGCAACTTGGAGTTAGCGTATTAGCACCTTCCACGGATCCCATGGGGAAACCAATCAGTCTAGGAGGAAGGTAGGCTAGCGGTGAGCATGCGCGTGCGCCCTACTCGGTCCCGCGCGTGATCTAGGCCGTCCAACCATGCCTGCAAGGTTGGACAGTTGAGATCCATTTTTGAGTTTGTTTCCAGCAGGTGAGACTAACATGGGTAGTCTTGCATGCGTTCAACGGGGCTAATATAACCCGCTGTCAGGTATCCTATGGGTGTTTGCATGTTGAACACAAGGCTTTGAGCAGGGCATTAATTTTAATGTTGCAAACCTACAGAAAATCGGGATGGTTGCTACATGCTCCACTCTGGGTATGTTATAATTCTCAGGGATGGTTGCACATGCTCCAATGAATTATCATGGTGAGAAATATTCATCACCTGAAGGCTTTATCCTTTGCAGGACGTCAGCTTACAAAAATTGGCTTTTTACAATTTTAGCCTTTAAATAGAAATCCACCATCAACACAAATATATAGCGATAAAATAATGATTATGATTAAATAGCCGTGGAAAATTATTAGTGCTCATTTATAATTAAGTCCTGCAAAGTTAAATAATAACAAATTTGAATTTTGTGTTTTGCGTATTAAACCAGATAGATAAATAAGACTTCTTCTGTAAGATTTAGAACATGAGGCCATATAAGGCATAAAATAAAGATTAAAACTTGTAACGATCTTACACCTAGTTTATCTTTAGTCCAATAAATGATTCACTAAATTACTAAATTATACACATGAAGTGATATTATAATACTTGAATACTTAGAAAAAAAAATTAAACTTAAAGGAGAATAAAATTGCATGTGAAATAGATACTTATTATTAATACCCAAAATCTAAAGACTATTAAGATATTAAAACTTTTTGCGAACTCAAAGTTTAAATCATATTAAATTACCAACGCCAATATTTAACAAGACGTAGTATACGCATTCAATCTGAATAAATAAAATATGTTATATAAATCTTTTCGTGAAAGTAAAATTATATTTACAAGATTAGGGTTTAATAAAATTAAACTAAGTATCATTACTAAACAATTATATTAATTGTATGTTAGTTACACTAGAAATCAAATAAGAAAATTTGATAAATCAATAATGAAAATGATAATATAATTAAGACAATAATTTTTTATAAGATAAGTAATTAATAACATTATATTTTACTCATTGCTATAAAATCTAGAGTTATTGTAAATGTCATTTGAATAATAATTATTGGATAGTAATAGCAAAATGTAATTTTTATTAATAGTACAACTTAAGGATTATTTAACAATAAAATATATTTAAGGAAATAAAGTTAGATGAAAACAAATCGAGTATTAATAATAAAATTAAACTTAGCGTTATGATTAATTACAAGTTAACTTTTATCGGTCTAAGTAATAAGAAATAATTGTTATAATAATGATGCAAGTATTAACACCAAATGATTATGGAAAAATTGTTAGCGGTTACTTATTATAACTAAATAGGCAAATAGACACATTGGAAATAATGATAGTAACATTTGAATAATCGATATAACGTTAAGTTATTTTTAATTAGTACATGAATTTAAAATCTATCTAGTTATAATAATATAGTCTCATTTGGAATTAAAATTTGATTTCATTAAAATAAAAAAATAATAATAAAATAAAAGGTAAGATAAATAATTTGAATAATTAAATTTCTTAAAATGATGTGAACTGCTTATATATTTTACAAAGTAAATTTATCAGACATACACTAGTAAAGATAGAAGTTAAAGACTAAATAATCCTGATAAAATAAAATTAACACTGGGTTAATCGTAATAAGATTGCACATAGTTAATCCAGCACTGGGGAATAGTGAGGTTGGTAATTCTGATATGTTCAGGTGATACTTGTTAGGTAGTAGGCATTGTCGGGCGTCGCGAACCTAGACAGGGCAACTACATTCTTGTATCACTAGGCATTGAAGGGAGACTTGCTTCTATTAGTGAACTAATAGATCCCAAATTTTAATGAGAAACTTTATTATGGAATATCTTCACAGTACTTAGAACCAGTAAATTATTGACATATAAATTAGTGTAGAGAATTCAAATCTAAAAGTCGTAGTTTCCATTATAGAGATTCATTCATGTAAGAAACTTAGACTTCCCTATTTGATAGAATCTAAATCAGTGTAGTTGAACTTAGAGCTACAAATTTTAGATTTTAGTTGTATAAAGCCATATAGGTTGTGATTTATTTTATGTTGTTTGCGCTTAGACAAGATATGGGATTATTCTATAAGGTGGGGAGTATATGAAGACCAGAAGGATGGATCGATTTTCGAGGATGAAAATAATATAAGGTGGGGAGAATGTAACGATCCTAAAGCTCTTCAACGCTATTAGACCGGTCAAGTGTCGAATTAGCCGATAATAACTCGATTAGTATAACTCGAGCATTAGTTAATATGAATTAATCAAACAACGATCCAGAGACGAAACTAGTACCACCGGATAGATCTCGTAAAGCTATGCGAAATGGACTACTCGAATGTGTCAGTCAGATATCATACGAAGAAGTAATCATCAGATTGATTTGAAGGGAAAAATAGTCTTTTCACAAATATACCGACCTGGGCTTCCCTTAGCGAAGCGAGTGGGTAAAATAGTGTTATCATTGGTCTTATCTTCACCGACCGAGAAGATAAATTCATTCTCTTATTCTTATTTTCTTCTTTCTTCTTCTTTTTCTTTTCTTTTCTTCTTCCGTTCTTCTTCTTCGTTTCTCCCTGTTGAATTCGACTCAAAGGAATCGAGTTATATTTTGTGAGAAATTCTTAGGAAGATTGTTAGATTGTTTGATTAGATACGAAAGTGATGGTGTTATGGTTGATTGAGAACGGGAAGATGATGATGGGGTTGATGCTGTTAATCGAAGTTAGGGTTTGTGTAGAATTGAGAGATGATTTGGGTTGTTGTTAGATGAAGAACAATTGGGTTGAGATTTAATTAAAGATATGAAGATGTTTGGAGGTGAAATTGAGAATTAGGGTTCGTCCTGTTTTTCTCTAAATTAGAATTAGGGTTTGTAAGAAGTTCAAAGAAGAATCAACAGATGAAGTTGTCGATTGAGGGGATTAAATTAAATGATGGGTTTTGAAGAACATGAAGTGAAGTTAAAAGTTACGAGTTTAATTTGAAGAATTAATTTCAAAGAAGAACATGAAATGCGAATAAGTATTTGAGATGAGAATTGTGAGATAAAGGCTAGGGCTCGATTCTGTTAACAAGAAGGTGGTGGAGCTATTATTGGTGCTGATTCAAGACTCGGGAGAAAATTGTAAGTTGAATTTGAATTTCTGAGGTTAATTCTGAATTGTTTAGAAAACTGATTTGATTCAGTTATTTGTTGATGAGTTGGTGTTTATGTTGAGACAAAAATGATGATATAAAGTTGGTTATATCTTCTTTGTGAATTTGAGTTGAACAATGATTAGAGTATGAAGTTAAAAGTGAAATGGTGAATATGATGTGAGCTGAATGAATGTAATTGTTTATATAATGGTGAATTGGAAGTTCATTGGAGGATGAAGATTGATTGAATTGATGACATTTTTCTGAATTAAATCATGGTGAAGAGAAGTTTGATTTCAATTGCTTCAACAAGGTTAAATTGAGGTAATTGTTCTTCTTAAATTGAACTGGTAGAGTTTTGTCTTCTTTTGTTGGGTTTTATTGTTGACGAAATTGGGAATTGAAAGGGTTATGAAATGGATATGTGGTTGTGATTTTGGCCTGTATTAGAGTGATTCAGGGTATGGTTGAAGACCTTTAGATGAACGTTGTTTAGATTATATCAGTGTTGAAGTTGTTACAGTTTCGATTTGAACTCCAACTGGTGGTTGTGAATGTAAGGTTTAGTGAGAAATGGAGTTGAGTTTCAGGTGGTAATGAGTTTGAATCCTAGTTGAGTTACAAGTTGTTCTTGTACTACCGAAGTTGCAGGGGATATTGAATTGATGATACAGGTATTTGTGAGTGTTGAATTGAAGTTATTATGGTGGACTGAGATTGAACTGGATTGTTTGCTTGGTTGCAGTTCATGAAATTGAAAGTGAAGTTACAGATGCGTAAGTGGTATTATTAGTGTAAGTGAATGGAGTGGGAGTTGTTCTGGTGTTGCATAGGAGAATTGATATGTGTGTGTTGGAACTGTAATTGAACTAAGTAAATGGATAAAGGGTGTATGAGCTGGACAAGGAATTGGAGTTGGTAATGAAACTGAGGTTGAATCAGTTTGGTGATCTAGTGTGGTCATTACAGTCTAATGGGGTTTGTAGCACTGTCAATGGTTGTGTGGTTGAGTTGAGGTGTATTGTGATTAAACCAAGTTGAATCTGTTGTTGGTGTTAGCAGTAAAAGCTTAAAGCTGCAATTGCAGGTAGACACAGTTTATATTTGTAATTGGAATTCAAAGTTTGTTTAGTAATTGATTTGATAATTGTATTGATTGCATCATTTTAGTCTTAACAGGTTATGTGTAACACCATGATTGTGCATTAGTGTTCTTTGGACTGAGCAATGGCTCTGTCCTGTGCAGAAGCTTTAGGCTGCTAGTCATCCCAGTCAGTCTAGATGACTTACCTGACTTGGTGTATCTGACTGAGTCAGATATCTTGACTCACCGATTCCTATTTGACTCAGTTGACTGAGTTAACTCGTTGACCCGACCTTTGACTCTGTTGACTAATGTTTACCGTTAGTTGACCCTTGACCGTCACTTTGACCGTTAGTTGACCCAGTTAGGTCAGCACTTGTGTAATGGGCCGAGTCTAGTGGACTTGGGCTTAGTGCCATGTATCCTTAGTTAGATATTTTGGATCTCTTATGGTCCGAATTAGACTTTGACTTCTTCTAGTTGTAGATATTCATAAGACTTAGCTATTGGATTAGAGATTCAACCCAATGAATTGTTAAATCTTTAAATATGCAAGAGATGGATTATGAAAATGTGAAGAACCTTAGATGGGCTAAAGATAGATAATAAAAGGGTATAAAAACGTAAATGGGCTTAGGACTATTAGTTAGATTTATATAATTCTTATGTGAGCCATTTTGGTTAGATTCTTAGAGTGCTTGTATGATTAACAATTAGTTATTAACAACGACCGATTCAAAGGATGAACCAGTGGATCGTGGATCTCGAGGTAGGCATGGCCTGTCTTCAAAAAGGTGTGGGAATGCATTTGACTCTTTTGTAATCATTATTGTTGCTTTTATGAAAGTTTATGCTTAACAAACTCATGCATTGTCTGTTCTTGCATTCCATGCTTTGTTTAAAATGCATTATGTTAATCCAGTTGGTTCTGTGAATCTTTCCACGATTTGGAAAGGACCTGTATTGTTTTGTTGTCAATATGAATTTTTATGGGAAATGTGAAGTTCCACTTGTGGTATATAGGATACGCTCCTTCACATTTATACCTACTTTAATTCAGCTTTTATTGTTTAGAGTACTGGTCACCATGGTCTTGGTGGCGTCCATATCTATTAGGTGTGAATTGCCGGGTAGTGATTTACAACCATATTATACATTGTTTGAAGAAGGAGTTTGTCCATATACATGTATGATTATTTCAGTGACTTAGTCACTGTTTAATGTTTTCGGAAAAAAATGTATTGTTTTCCAAATATTGCCTATGATTACTTAGAAGGTTAAATGTTAATTATTCCCATTTCAGTTTCTGTGATAGATCAGGGTTGCGCAGCGAAAGCTTCACGGGTTGACTTCGCTAGTTGATTAACTTCTGTTATATTTATTATGTTGTATATTTTATTTAAAAAAAACTAAATGACTATTATATATGTATCATTTGAGAGAATATCTTGTATATATATTTCTGAGCGGGGTTAGCTTTGGGTTAAGTTTTTGTAGCAGATTTCTTAATTGAATGCTTAAGTGCATGTTTTAGATTTTAGTGCCTCTTTATTTAGTTAATTTATTGGGTTAGTCAGTTGTTAGCTTAGGGGGCGCTACAGCTAAGGTTTTGAAGGATTTGTGTACAAGGAAGGATAGGTTGATTGCTAATGAAATTACTCAAGTGGGAGAAAGTGCAACAGCTATGCTATTGAAGAAGATGCCTACAAAGTGTGAAGATCCTGGGGGTTTCACCGTGCCAGTCACTATTGGTACCAAGAGGTTTGAGCGTGCTTTGCTTGATTTGGGAGCATCCATAAGTGTTATGTCAGCCGATGTTTATGATTCTTTAAATCTTGGAACTTTGAAAGAGGCGAAGATTACTATCAATTGGCAAACAAGTCCAATATATATCCTAAAGGAGTCGTGGAGGATGTGTTAGTTCAAGTGAATCAGTTAATCTTTCTGGTTGATTTTTACATTGTGGATATGAATAATGGAGATAATTGTTCATCTACTTCGTTACTTCTTGGGAGACCGTTTATGAAAACAACAAAGATGAAGATTAATGTGGACAATGGTACACTCACTATGGAATTTGATAAGGAGGTCATTCGCTTCAACATATTTGAGGCCATGTGTTATCCTAGTGATGTGCACTCCGCTTTTTCTGTTGATGTTATTGGTTCGTTGGCACAACAGATGTTTGATTTGAACAAAGAATATGAACTTGAATCTGTGCTACAAAATAGCATTGATTTGGACGTCCATGGCATTCCTAACTTGGACGTTGATATTTCCAAGGAGTTTGTTGAGACATGTGGTGCTTTAACGACATCACAAGAATTTAAAACAAGTAATATTTCACATATCTCTTTACCTATTATTGATGAAGTTCCTTTACCTTCTGTTGTGCGGGCACCTAAATTAGAGTTGAAACCTCTACCTGATCACTTAAACTATGCTTACTTGGGTGATGGGGAAGAGCTTCCAGTCATTAATGCAAAGAATCTCACAGTAATACAGGAAGAACGCCTTCTTCGGGTTCTGAAAGAGCACAAAACGGCTATTGGTTGGACAATTGTTGATATCAAAGGCATTAGTCCATCCACGTGCATGCATAGAATCCTTATGGAAGATGATGTAAAGTCAATACGTGATGCTCAGCGTAGGCTTAACCCACCAATGATGGAGGTCGTAAAGAAAGAGATCCTCAAATTACTGAGTGTGGGGGTGATTTACCCAATTTCTGACAGCAAATGGGTTAGTCCGGTGCAAGTGGTGCCTAATAAATCAGGTGTCACTGTTGCTAAAAATCAAGATGATGAACTCGTTCCTACAAGATTTCAAACAGGATGGAGAGTGTGCATAGACTACAAAAAGCTCAATTCGGCTACCCGCAAGGATCACTTTCCTTTGCCTTTCATTGATCAGATGTTAGAGAGGTTAGCGGGACATTTATATTATTGCTTTTTGGATGGTTATTCGGGCTATAATAAAATTGTTATTACACCATAGGATCAAGAGAAGATAACTTTTACTTGTCATTTCGGTACATTTGCATATAGAAGAATGCCACTTGATCTTTGCAATGCGCTTGCCACTTTTCAGAGATGTATGGTTAGTATATTTTCTGATTACGTGGAGAACATCATTGAGGTATTTATGGATGACTTTAGTGTTTATGGCGATTCATTTGATATTTGTTTAAATAATCTTGAACTTGTGCTTAAAAGATGCATAGACACTAATTTGGTTTTAAACTGGGAGAAATGTCATTTAATGGTAGACCAAGGAATTGTACTTGGCCACGTCGTTGATGCGTGTCGTATGCGTCAAAAATAATTCACTTCCTCACTTTACTAATTATGAATATAGTATTCGATAAGAAAGAGTTCGTATCCACAGAGAGGCGATTGTTGTTATGCAATTTTCAGATTCTTAAGTAACCAAATAACCCAAGGTGTGTTTTTGTTTTTATCTAAGTAATAATACTAAATAAAGCAAAGTAAATAGTTGGAATAATCAATAAGGAGAAGATATTGGTTAAGGGATAGTATCATTCATAAACATGTGTTTTTCATCTATGATTAGAATTGGTAATTTAATCTCGCAATTATCAAAAGCCCTAGGATATCTTAATCGCAAGAGTATCCCGTTTATTCCCTGATTTTATCACAAACAACATTAAAAGATGCTATTGTGAAATCTACTTAAAAAGCAACCTAAAGTGTAAAAGCACAATTATATTTAACTCCCTAAGAGAAATAAGTTCTATAAAATAAGACTAATTGATGCAAACAAACGTGTAAAATCACTAATTCGTTTTAACAAAGGTTATGATTCATATGCGATTAAAAAGATGTATCACTACAAGTATTAACCACAAGATGCTACTAAAAATCAGAGATAACAACTTTTACGTATTGAAAACCCTAATATAGCTATAGAGATGAAAACAAATCCAATTGATTCCGGACTCAACCAAACTAGCATTCAAATCATATGATAATATAAACGATGAATCATAAACGATAAAATTGAGACAAAACTAATTCATAGAATCAAATAACATGCTTGAAGAAATCAACTTTCTATATCATAACCAATTATTGTATTTAGATACTCATATTCATGGATTTCATCATCATAATATTCAAAGAAATAAGATGAAACATAAAATAAATCAAACCCTAGAAGTTGTTCTCTGCAAAAGCTCCAAGAATAGAATAAAACGTTCTTTCAAATTGTGTAGAAAACTTCCTTTTTATAGATTTTTCTCCTTCCAAAAATAGGTTTTGTCTTCAAAGTCCATTAGTTGAAAATCCACCCAGCCCACGTGTAAGAGAAACCCATGTAGAAAATATGTCCCAAAAGTGGTCGCCGGAAAACTGGGTTTTTGGCCGGAAGTGGCCGGAAAATCCCCGCCGGCAACCTTAAAATTCACTGTCGTCGATAGAATATTCCGTCTTGATTCCGTTAACACAAACAGTTGACTTGACAGTCTTCCGTTAGTCACCGATTCAAATGAGTCACTCAGGTCAAACTCCGAGTCAAGACCTTGTCAGGTATGACTCGGTCCAGGCCAAGCCATTGCAATCTTGCATAGGCTTTATATAGTGCTGCACTACTCACAGCCAGCCATCATGGCTAGCCTCTGTACCTTCCCTGCTATTCCATGCTACACAGCCATTGTGGCCATTTATCTCTAGCTGCACCTACAACTCATATACAACTTCTGTAGCTTCTACACTAAAACCATTGCCATTTCAGTCCCTATTCTCTCCTCTGTAATTTGATGTTCTTCAACTGTAATACCAACTGATGTTCAGGACTTCACCAGCATCTGTACCTTAATACAACCACCTCAAACCACAGTCGTACAGTACCAAACTCCTCCTGTCTAGCATGTTATCAACACCAGTTCTAGACTCCGACCTGTAACAGCATCCTAACACAGCTGCAGTCACCGCAAAACCATTCTAACCAATTCAACTCTCCCCTGTAATACCTTCTTGACTCCAAACTGTAGCCAACCCCTTTTCGAAACACCACAGTACCCTTATCTCTGCAATTGTGCAACAAGCTCAGATCAAGACATTTGCATTCCATGTTAACACCACAGCTACTCAACACACAGCAAGCACCAGCCTCCTTACTGCACTCCTTCCCAGCTTCACTATCAATTCCACCTGCAAACCCCCAGCTCCAGTTGCAATAAACCCTATCAAAACACCACAGATCCTAACATACATCTAATTTGGTTCATCCATTTCAACAACATCATCTGCAGCAGCAGAGCTAGCCCATTGCAATTCTCCTTCACTTGTAAACAATTTAACATAGAACAAGACCCATCAATCCATTCAAAATCTCTCATTCTTCATCAGACCACCATATTAGGTCAACCAACAACACCAACAGCTCCAATTTTCAGTTCAAGACACAGCCTCACAGCCTCACATACCCACTTATCCTGCAATTGGCTCCAACCTCTCCAACTATAGCTGAAACATATGCACCACCTTGCTCTACAAGCTCACCAGTTCCATTTCCTCCAGAACCACCTGCAACTTCAGCTCTTCTACCTGACTGAATTCTGAGCCAACAACTACCCCAGAGATTCACAGTAAACATCTCCACATTCTCACAACACCCTGCAATCATCTGAGAACCTACAGCTCCCATGTAGCAGCACATTTACTCTCTATATTTTCTGAGCTGCCCTGTAACCTTGCATGCCTAAAAACAACTCTCTTATGTGTCTCATACCCATTCTTTGCAGCTTCTCTGTGAATCATCATAACCCTTTCATTAGTAGCAAGAAAAACTTCTACCCCCTCATTCCAGTTTCAAACCCTAACATCAATTATTCCTCCAAAACCCATTTCAGCACTGCCAATTCAGCTTCAACTGCTGTCACTCTCCTCTTCCAAATACAAACCAGTTCAAACCCACTGCATAATTCTTTCTCTTACAATTGAATCATCAACCATCTTCTCAACCATGACCAGAAACCCATTTGTTCACTCAGCAAACCCCCATAGATTTCTTCCCTGTAAGTTGCAGATTCAATTCGAGCCATTATTCACCATTGCTTCCACCGTTTCCCTTCCGATTACTCGATTCTCTCTGTCGATCCATCACCTGATTGTCTAATTGATTTATTGCTCCACTTGATTTCACGATCCATTTCTCGGGGGCAGTAGCACCAACTGCTGCTGTGTTTTTCTCAATTTCAGGTGAAAATTGTATGAAAGAAAGAAAGTCTCGATATTAGGGTTGTGTAATGATTTGGGTTGGGATTTAGAAGCCCAACTGTATAAGAACCACCCATCTGGTAGTCCCCTTATCCTCACCTGGTCTGGCTTTAGTGCTCTTCCATAAAAGTTGCCCCTTAACATTGACTGGGCTCCGGATAGTATTCCCCCCTGAAATGATAGATTCGCCCTTTTTGCTCAAATTGGGTGATTTCTTCTTCTTTTCCTCCGTGCGACTCCAGAGTACCTAATAAATCAAAAACACGCGTAAAGTACATAATTTACATGAAAAATAGCAAAGAAAGCATAACTACTAGATAGTAAATTACGGTGTATTCTACACCTATCAAACTCCCCCACACTTAGACTTTGCTAGTCCTCGAGCAAATCAAACAAAACAAAACTAAAACAAATACATACAACTCCGTCTCGTCGAGGCTACGGTCACTTTTAGCATAAATAACAAGCCTTTGAACCCCTAGGTGTCCCTAGTGGACGAGTTTTAGTCTCGTGAAGGTTTACAAGAGGTCTACCTATAAAACCTATATTTCAAACTCCATCTATTTGTGAAAAATCAATGAACGAATCCAAAAATGATTACAGGAGGAGGTACCTTGCACAAATTCAATTCATATTTTAGTAAATAAAGCTTTAATTAGATAGTCGAACAAGCCACAATACTCGGAAACTAACAAACCACAATCACAATGAAAAGATTAAGAAGATGGATATAGATGTAGATGTGGCGAATGTTCACAAGTGATCGATGTTTCCCATATATGTCTGAAGGTCACTACCAAGATGAACCTATGCATATTGGATTGAGCTACTTGGATGAATTCTACATCAACTCACTGGCATATAAAAGGGAACCAGAAGTGACTTTATTCAACCAAAATAATACTTTCTTTTCTTTTCACTTTTTTTTTTTTTTTTTTTTTTAGACAACATGATTGGATCAAACTGGATCCAAGCGCATGATTCTTGTCAGCAAGTACATGATAGTTGCCTTGGATCCTTCATTCCATGCTTGTTTAGGCGACGGAGACAGGGACTACGTTTCACACATACTGCTATTCCCAAGTGTCATTTTATTCCGTTTTGGTCTAATTGGTCGGTCTCTTTTGTTTTTCTTTTTTCTTTTTTCTTTTTTCTTTTTTCTTTTTTCTTTTTTCTTTTTTCTTTTTTCTTTTTTCTTTTTTCTTTTTTCTTTTTTCTTTTTTCTTTTTTCTTTTTTCTTTTTTCTTTGTTTTTGTTTTTTTTTTCTTTTTCTAGTAACTCAATCACTTTATTTCATCCTAGCAGTAATAACACGTCGATGTTTAGTGACCCACCAAAACACTTAGAGAACAATAGATAAATATGGAAAAACAAAAATAGAATGCGATATGGTGATATTCCGAGATATGGTAACAACTATCATGGTATTTATGATTTCTGAGCTATGTTCGTCCCTTTTAGTTAATTGGTTCCTCAACTCCTGCATTCAAAATGGTTCCATCCACTAATGGTGTCATCCTAAAGGCACAAGTTTCTAGATTTCGGAGTTCAAAAAGCATAAATTTTTTCTTGGTTTTTCTATTTTTCTGATTTTTTTTTTTAAATGCATAAAACAAACCAAAACAAACTATACAAACATATAAATGCTCCCCCACACTTAAACTTTACATTGTCCTCAATGTAAAATTGAATCATCCAAAGAAAGTTCAAGGTGGGAAATTCCGCAAATGATATGCAAAAACAAAGAAAATAAAAATAAAAGCAAATGCATAAAAATAAAAAGATAAGGGTAAAGATACAAAACCGGTGGGTTGCCTCCCACTTAGCGCTTGGTTTAAAGTCGTCAACCCGACATACTCCTTGTTTGCTAAGACTCCTCCAGCGAGGATGCCTCCACAAAATTCACACCTTCCACAACTTCGGAAGTAAAGTTCTCATAATATGGTTTCAATCGGTGTCCATTCACTTTAAACTCCTTTCCTGTAGCAATACTACGAATTCCTACTGCACCATGAGAAAACACATTAGTAACAATAAAAGGTCCAATCCAACGTGACCTTAGTTTACCCGAAAATAATTTCCAGCGAGAATTAAACAAAAGCACTTTCTGCCCAACACAAAATTGTTTTCTAGAAATCATAGAATCATGAAATGCCTTAGTTTTCTCCTTGTAAATATGCGATCTTTCAAATGCATCATTGCGTAACTCTTCTAGCTCTTGGAGTTGCAACTTTCTTTGTTTTCCAGCACCATCTAACTCCAAATTGCATTGCTTAATAGCCCAAAATGCCTTATGTTCAATCTCAACGGGTAAGTGACAAGGTTTACCATACACAAGACTAAAGGGAGACATCCCAATAGGTGTCTTGTATGCGGTTCTATAAGCCCACAAAGCATCATTAAGTCGCATGCTCCAATCTTTCCTTGTTGGATTCACCGTCTTCTCTAGTATGTATTTCACCTCTCGGTTCGACACCTCGGCTTGTCCATTGGTTTGGGGATGATAAGGTGTTGCAATCTTGTGCGACACATTGTACTTCTTCAACAATCCTTGTAAAAGCTTGTTTTTGAAGTGAGAACCCCCATCGCTAATTATGGCTCTTGGAATTCCAAACCTTGCAAAAATATTAGCTTGCACAAAATCTGAAACCACTTTAGAATCATTAGTTGGGGTGGCTTTAGCTTCCACCCATTTCGAGACATAATCAACAACAAGTAAGATATAAAAATTCCCATGAGAGTTGACAAAAGGACCCATAAAATCAATACCCTATACATCAAAAACTTCAATAAATTGAATAAAAGTTTGTGGCATTTGATTTCGGGCACCTAGATTGCCTGTCCTTTGGAACCTATCACAAGTTGTGCAAAATATATGTGCATCCTTAAATAAGGTTGGCCAATAAAAACCGCTTTCAAGTACCTTGTGATCTGTTCTTTTACTCCCAAAATGTCCTCCGCAAGCATAGGAATGACAAAAAGACAAGATAGAGTTAAATTCAGATTCGGGAACGCACCTTCGTATGACTTGGTCGCTGCCATGTTTCCACAAGTATGGATCATCCCATATATATTGGTTCCCTAACCTCTTAATTTTGTCCCTCTCAGCACGAGACAAGTTCTTTGGGATTTGTTTAGACACCAAGTAGTTCACAATATCCGCATACCATGGTTCCGCAAATCCAATTGAAAATAGTTGCTCATCCGGGAAACTTTCACGCAACGGGATAGCTTCCTTGTCCACAGCAAGATGGCTCAAATGATCCTCAACGGTGTTCTCAATTCCTTTCTTGTCTTTGATTTCAATATCAAACTCTTGCAAGAGTAAAATTCATCGTATGAGCCTCGGTTTCGCCTCTTTCTTTTTAAGCAAGCACCTAAGTACTGCATGATCTGAAAAGACAACAACTTTTGTACCAATTAGATAAGAGCAAAACTTTTCCAAAGCAAAAACAATAGCTAATAACTCTTTTTCAGTGGTAGTGTAGTTTTGTTGGGCTTCATTTAACGTTCTAGAAGCATAGTAAATAGCATGAGGTATCTTCCCCACACGTTGCCCAAGCACCGCACCAACCGCATAGTCACTTGCATCACACATGAGCTCAAAAGGCTTGCTCCAATCCGGTAGTTTAATGATAGGGGCTGAAATCAAAAGTTCTTTCAAACGATTGAATGCCGCCATACACTTCTCATCAAAGTTAAAAACCACATCTTTTTGCAATAAGGTACAAAGTGGTGATGCTATCTTGGAAAAATCCTTGATGAATCTACGATAAAAACCTGAATGACCAAGGAAAGAACGTATCTCCCTCACCGTAGTGGGATGGGTTAGAGTACGAATAAGGTCTATCTTAGATTTATCAACTTCCAAGCCTTTAGAAGATACTATATGGCCTATAACTATGCCATGAGTTACCATAAAATGGCACTTCTCCCAATTAAGCACAAGATTTGTTTCAACACATCGTTCAAGGATTAGTGACAAATTGTTCAAACAAAGGTCAAATGAATCACCAAAGACACTAAAGTCGTCCATGAACACTTCGATTATGTTTTCAACATATTCTGAAAATATACTTACCATACACCTTTAAAAAGTAGCTGGAGAATTACACAAGCCAAAAGGCATCCTTCGATAAGCAAAAGTACCGAAAGGACAAGTGAAAGTGGTTTTCTCTTGATCCTCCAGCGCTATCACAATCTGATTATAACCTGAATAGCCATCAAGAAAGCAATAATAAGAGTGTCCAGCTAAACGTTCAAGCATTTGATCAATAAAAGGTAATGGAAAGTGATCTTTTCTAGTAGTGGCATTCAATTTCCTATAATCAATACAAACCCTCCAACCAGTTTGCACACGAGTTGGGACAAGTTCATTCTCATCATTCTCCACCACGGTCACCCCCCGATTTCTTTGGTACAACTTGTACCGGGCTCACCCACTTGCTATCGGATATGGGGTAGATAACACCCACTTCCAAAAGCTTGAGTATCTCCTTTTTCACAACTTCCATCATAGGGGGGTTCAAACGACGCTACGCTTCCCTTGTAGGATTTGCATCGTCCTCCAAACGAATCTTATGCATGCAAACGGCAGGGCTTATACCCTTGATATCGGCAATTGTCCATCCTATGGCCGTCTTGTGCTTCCTTAGCACCCTTAAAAGTTTTTTCTCCTGTAATTCACTAAGCTCGTTAGAAACAATCATAGGTAACTCTTCATTGTCACCCAAGTACAAGTACTTTAAGTGACTAGGAAGAGGTTTCAATTCTAACTTTGGAGATTTAACAATAGAAGGTAAAAGTTTTTCATCACTGCATGGTAAAGAAATAAAAGATATATTATTAGTTTTCGGGCATCCTTGTAGTGAGTTGAGATCACCAAGGGATTCTTTAACCTCATTACCACACTCTACACCATTATCAATGGATGTAGTTAGAATCGGTTTCCAGAGCATCTTCACCATTCAATTCAAACATTTGTTGTGCCAAAGTATCAATAACATCAACGGAGAAGCAAGAGTGGACATCACTAGGATATCTCATAGTCTCGAAAATGTTGAAACCTATTACTTCTCCATCAAACTCCATAGTTAGCGTTCCCTTATCCACATTAATAATGGTCTTCGCCGTTTTCATGAAGGGACGCCCAAGTAGCAATGGAAGAGACGAGTCCGGTGAACCTTCATCCATCTCTAAGACACAAAAATCTGCTGGAAATACTAGTTGATTAACCTGCACAAGAACATCCTCAACAATACCCATTGGGTAGACATTAGAGCGATCGGCTAATTGCAACACAATTTCAGCATTTTTGAGAGGACCTAAATCAAGTGACTTATACATATATGCAGGCATAACATTAACGGATGCACCTAAGTCTAACATTGCTTTGTTAAATGTAGTGGTACCAATTGTGACGGGGATGTCAAAGCTGCACGGGTCTTTGCATTTCAGTGGGAGTTTGTGTTGTAAGATTGCCAAAGCATTCTCCCCCACACTAAGCACTTCATTACCTTTGAGCCTTTGATTATTGGTACACAAGTCCTTCAACACTTTTGCATACTTTGGAACTTGCTTTATAGCATCAATGAGTGGTATGTTCACATGAATCTTTTTAAGAACGTCTAAAATCTCCTTTTCTAGCGCCTCCTTCTTAGTATTTGCAAATCTGCGAGGAAAAGGTAAAGGAGGAACATAAGTAGGAATAGGAGTTTTAGAGTTAGGAATAGGTACCTCAGAAGTTTGGGGAGAATCCTCATTCTTCTCCTCCAAAACAGGTTCCTTTGGTGTTTCCACCTTGCCCGAATCAGCAACTTCGGGTTGCACAAGTTGTGTACCACTTCTCAACGTAATCGCATTGACACCTTCTTTTGGGTTAATAGGTTGAGAAGGGAGTTTCCCACTATTTTGTGCCTTCATTTGGTTCAACTCAAGAGCCATAGAACCAACTTGGGTTTGCAACTCTTTCATCGTGCTCTCCGTTCTTTGCATAAATGATTTCATCAACTCTTCCATACTTGACCCCTGATTTTGAGGTTGTTGTTGTTGAAATTGAGATTGTTGAAATTGTTGACGCGACTGGAATTGTTGTTGTTGAGGTTGAAATCCACCCGAATTGTTGAAATTGGGTTGTTGAACCGCTCCTTGCTTGTTCGCATAGCTAAAATTGGGGTGATCTCTCCATCCCGGATTGTAAGTATTGGAATAAGGATCATACCTTCTTGGCTGATTTGGAAAAACAACATTAGCTTGCTCATTGACGTCTTTATACCCATGGGAACTTGGTATCACTGCAGCTGAAACTTGTTATAGCATTGCTGTGATGTTTCCCATTTGTTGACGAAGTTCCTCCACCTCGCTCACTTCATTGACTCGCCGAAGAAGCACATCCTAACCACGACTCAAGAATTGTTGAGAGTTTGCTGCCATGTTTTCAATCAACTCTCTAGCTTGTGCCACCGTCTTTCTCACTAGTGCACCACCACCCGCTGCGTCGATAAGATTCCTATCACTTGATTGGAGTCCTTCATAGAAGTATTGGATGATCATAGCGTCACTAAATTGGTGATGAGGATAGCTGGCCACCAACCTCTTGTATCGTTCCCAACAATCATATAACGATTCTCCCACATTTTGCTTCATTCCGCAAATCTCCTTGCGAATTTGAGTAGCCTTAGATGCAGGAAAATATCTCTCTAGAAAGAGTTTCTTGAGCTCATTCCAAGTTGTAACACTCACGGAAGGCAAGTAGTATAACCAATCCTTAGCATTACCTTCCAATGAGAATCGAAAAACCTTCAACACAGCACCATCCGCCTCCATATTTTCTGGGAGAATAGCCATGACAATGGTGTGGAAATCCATAAGATGCTTGTTTGGATCTTCATTCACCAAGCCATAGAACTTTGGTAATTCTCTAAGAAGTCCCGGCTTGATTTCAAAAGTGGAGTCGGTTTGAATGCAACCTTTCTGTATATCCAGCTTGTGAGAAGCTAAGTCTTTAAGTGAACGATTTGCAGGGTCACCCATTGCTTCTTCTTCTTCATCTTTTTCAAAAGGAATCTCGTGTTCTACTTCGCCTTCTTGATGAAAAGCTTCGTGTTCTACTTACAAGTTGTGTTCTTCCGTTGTGCCTTGCCTTGGTTGGAGTATTGTGCCTTTTCGAGTAGCTATCCCGCACCTTGGATAATTCCAATCTTTAGTAGCCAGAGATTAGGTACCTGAAAAACAATTCTCGCAAACAAGTGAGAAACAAGACAAGAAACTAAACACAAGTATGCAAGCAGAAATAATAAAAATAAACTAAAAACTAGATGACAAGCCGAATTCCTCCCCGGCAACGGCGCCAAAATTTGATGCGTGTCGTATGCGTCAAAAATAATTCACTTCCTCACTTTACTAATTATGAATATAGTATTCGATAAGAAAGAGTTCGTATCCATAGAGAGGCGATTGTTGTTATGCAATTTTCAGATTCTTAAGTAACCAAATAACCCAAGGTGTGTTTTTGTTTTTATCTAAGTAATAATACTAAATAAAGCAAAGTAAATAGTTGGAATAATCAATAAGGAGAAGATATTGGTTAAGGGATAGTATCATTCACAAACATGTGTTTTTCATCTATGATTAGAATTGGTAATTTAATCTCGCAATTATCAAAAGCCCTAGGATATCTTAATCGCAAGAGTATCCCGTTTATTCCCTGATTTTATCACAAACAACATTAAAATATGCTATTGTGAAATCTACTTAAAAAGCAACTTAAAGTGTAAAAGCACAATTATATTTAACTCCCTAAGAGCAATAAGTTCTATGAAATAAGACTAATCGATGCAAGCAAACGTGTAAAAGCACTAATTCGTTTTAACAAAGGTTATGATTCATATGCGATTAAAAAGATGTATCACTACAAGTATTAACCACAAGATGCTACTAAAAATCAGAGATAACAACTTTTACGTATTGAAAACCCTAATATAGCTATAGAGATGAAAACAAATCCAATTGATTCCGGACTCAACCAAACTAGCATTCAAATCATATGATAATATAAACGATGAATCATAAACGATAAAATTGAGACAAAACTAATTCATAGAATCAAATAACATGCTTGAAGAAATCAACTTTCTATCCCATAACCAATTATTGTATTTAGCTACTCATATTCATGGAGTTCATCATCATAATATTCAAAGAAATAAGATGAAACATAAAATAAAGCAAACCCTAGAAGTTGTTCTCTGCAAAAGCTCCAAGAATAGAATAAAACGTTCTTTCAAATTGTGTAGAAAACTTCCTTTTTATAGCTTTTTCTCCTTCCAAAAATAGGTTTTGTCTTCAAAGTCCATTAGTTGAAAATCCACCCAGCCCACGTGTAAGAGAAACCCATGTAGAAAATATGTCCCAAAAGTGGTCGCCGGAAAACTGGGTTTTTAGCCGGAATCCGGCACCGGAAAATCGCCGCCGGCAACCTTAAAATTCACTGTCGTCGATAGAATATTCCGTCAACACAAATAGTTGACTTGACAGTCTTCCGTTAGTCACCGATTCAAATGAGTCAGCTCAGGTCAAACTCCGAGTCAAGACCTTGTCAGGTATGACTCGGTCCAGGCCAAGCCATTGCAATCTTGCATAGGCTTTATATAGTGCTGTACTACTCACAGCCAGCCATCATGGCTAGCCTCTGTACCTTCCCTGTTATTCCATGTTACACAGACATTGTGGCCATTTATCTCTAGATGCACCTACAACTCATATACAACTTCTGTAGCTTCTACACCAGAACCATTGAAATTTCAGTCCCTATTCTCTCCTCTGTAATTTGATGTTCTTCAACTGTAATACCAACTGATGTTCAGGACTTCACCAGCATCTGTACCTTAATACAACCACCTCAAATCACAGTCGTACAGTACCAAACTCCTCCTGCCTAGCATGTTAGCAACACCAGATTCTAGACTCTGACCTGTAACAGCATCCTAACACAGCTGCAATCACCGCAAAACCATTCTAACCAATTCAACTCTCCCCTGTAATACCTTCTTGACTCCAAACTATAGCCAACCCATTTTCGAAACACCACAGTACACTTATCTCTGCAATTGTGAAACAAGCTCAGATCAAGCCATTTGCATTCCATGTTAACACCACATCTACTCAACACACAGCAAGCACCATCCTCCTTACTGCACTCCTGCCCAGCTTCACTATCAATTCCACCTGCAAACCCCCAGCTCCAGTTGCAACAAACCCTAGCAAAACACCACATATCCTAACATACATCTAATTTGGTTCATCCATTTTAACAGCATCATCTGCAGCAACAGAGCTAGCCCATTGCAATTCTCCTTCACTTGTAAACAATTTAACACAGAACAAGACCCATCAATCCATTCAAAATCTCTCATTCTTCATCAGACCACCATATTAGGTCAACCAACAGATCCAATTTTTAGTTTAAGCCACAGCCTCACATACCCACTTATCCTGCAATTGGCTCCAACCTCTCCAACTGTAGCTGCAACATATGCACCACCTTGCTCTACAAGCTCACCAGTTCCATTTCCTCCAGAACCACCTGCAACTTCAGCTCTTCCACCTGACTGAATTCTGAGCCAACAACTACCCCAGAGATTCACAGTAAACATCTCCCCATTCTCATAACACCCTGCAATCATCTGAGAACCTACAGCTCCCATGTAGCAGCACATTTACTCTCTCTATTTTCTGAGCTGCCCTGTAACCTTGCAAGCCTAACACCAACTCTCTTCTGTGTCTCATACCCATTCTTTGAAGCTTCTCTGTGAATCAGCATAACCCTTTCATTAGCAGCAAGAACAACTTCTACCCCCTCATTCCAGTTTCAAACCCTAACATCAATTATTCCTCCAAAACCCATTTCAGCACTGCCAATTCAGCTTCAACTGCTGTCACTCTCCTCTTCCAAATACAAACCAGTTCAAAACCACTGCATAATTATTTCTCTTACAATTGAATCATCAACCATCTTCTCAACCATGACCAGAAACCCATTTTTTCACTCAGCAAACCCCCATAGATTTCTTCCCTGTAAGTTGCAGATTCAATTCGAGCCATTATTCACCATTGATTCCACCGTCTCCCTTCCGATTACCCGATTTTCTCTGTCGATCCATCACCTGATTGTCCAATTGATTTATTGCTCCACTTGATTTCACAATCCATTTCTCGGGGGCAGTAGCACCAGCTGCTGCTGTGTTTTTCTCAATTTCAGGTGAAAATTGTATGAAAGAAATAAAGTCTCGATATTAGGGTTGTGTAATGATTTGGGTTGGGATTTAGAAGCCCAACTGTATAAGAACCACCTAGCTGGTAGTCCCCTTATCCTCACCTAGTATGGCTTTAGTGCTCTTCCATAAAAGTTGCCCCTTAACATTGACTGGGCTCCGGATAGTATTCCCCCTGAAATGACAGATTCGCCCTTTTTGCTCAAATTGGGTGATTTCTTCTTCTTTTCCTCCGTGCGACTCCAGAGTACCTAATAAATCAAAAACACGTGTAAAGTACATAATTTACATGAAAAATAGCAAAGAAAGAATAACTACTACATAGTAAATTACGGTGTATTCTACACCTATCAGTCGTTTCCTCTAAAGGGCTCGAAGTGGACAAGGCAAAGATAAACTTGATTAGGAACTTACAATACCCCACTTCGGTGAGGGAAATTCGCTCGTTTCTTGGTCATGCAGGTTTTTATAGGAGGTTTATCAAAGATTTCTCCAAAATCTCAATGCCGATGTGCAAATTGTTGCAAAAGGAGGTTGCCTTTAACTTCGACCAGGAGTGCAAGGATGCATTTAATAAATTAAAGTAATTTTTGACTACTGCACCAATTATTAAGTCACCTGACTGGAATTTTCCGTTCGAGTTAATGTGTGATGCAAGTGATTATGCAGTCGGAGCTGTTTTGGGTCAAAAAGTAGACAAGAGGTCACATGTGATTTATTATGCATCAAAGACCCTAAATGATTCTCAAATCAACTATTCTACTACTGAGAAGGAGTTGTTAGCTATAGTATTTGCATTAGAAAAATTTAGAGCTTATTTGGTGGGCGCCAATGTGATTGTAAATTCTGATCATGCAACACTACAGTGCCTATTGAAAAAGAAGGAGGCTAAGCCAAGACTCATACGTTGGATTCTTTTGCTACAAGAATTCAATATAGAAATTAGAGATAATAAAGGTGTTGAGAATACAGTTGCTGATCATCTTAGTAGACTTGTTGTTTACGAAGAAGAACTCCCATTACAGGATTGTTTTCCAGACGAACAACTTTTCTCAATTGAAGATTCAACACCTTGGTATGCTGATATAGTGAACTACTTGGTTACAAGGCAAGTACCTAGTACTATGTCTAATTTTCAAAAGCTAAAGCTTAAGAAAATAGCCAAGCAGTATGTGTGGGATGAGCCCTACTTGTGGAAATATGGTGCTGATCAAATTATCCGCAGGTGCATACCAGACTCTGAATTTCAGTCAATTCTATCTTTTTGTCATTCTTATGCTTGTGGTGGTCACTTTGGTGCAAAACATACCACTCTCAAAGTCCTTGAGAGTGGATTTTATTGGCCAACCCTATTTGAGGATGCATATGCTTTTTGCAAATATTGTGATAGATGTCAACGAACGGGAAATCTAGGTTCTCGAAATCAAATGCCACTCAATCCTATTCTCATTGTTGAGATATTTGATGTGTGGGGCATTGATTTTATGGGTCCTTTTGTTAATTCGAATGGAAAAATTTATATACTTCTTGCTGTGGATTATGTTTCAAAATGGGTGAAAGCTAAAGCCACCCCTACTAATGATTCTCAAGTTGTTTGTGAGTTTGTGAAGGAATATATTTTATCTAGACATGGTACACCAAGAGTGGTTACCAGTGATGGAGGCTCGCACTTCAAGAAATCCTTCCATGCTCTTCTCAATAAGTACAATATTACACACAAGATTGGTACGCCGTATCACCCACAAACTAGTGGGCAAGCTGAAATTTCAAATCGTGAGATTAAGTCCATCCTTGAGAAAACCATTAACACTACACGGAAAGATTGGAGTTATAGACTCAACGATGCACTTTGGGCATATAGAACAGCATATAAGACACCGATTGGTATGTCTCCATATTGGTTGGTTTATGGAAAAGCTTGTCATCTCCCAGTTGAAATTGAGAATAAGGCTTATTGGGCGGTAAAGATGTGCAACATGGAGTATGATAAAGCGGGGAAACATAGGCAACTACAAATCAATGAGCTAGAGGAGATACGTAATGATGCTTACGAGAGTTCTCGTATATATATAAGGAAAAGACTAAGCTTTTCCATGACAAGATGATTTCTCGAAAGAATTTTGTTGTGGGACAGAAAGTTCTTTTATTTCATTCTCGTCTTAAGTTATTTCCTGGTAAGCTAAGGTCCAGATGGATTGGGCCATATGTTGTTACTAATGTTTATTCTCATGGTGCAGTTGATATCACTAGTCTTAGAGATGGGACTAATTCTAAGGTCAACGGACATATATTGAATCCATACTATGAAAACATCGCTTAAGTGAATGTGGATGAGATAGAGCTTCAAGATTTGCTCCCTCTGGAGGAGTAATAAGGAGAATGCCAAGTCGGGCTGATGACGTAAAACTAAGAGCTAAATGGGAGGCAACCCATCGGTTTTGTATCTCTATCTTTTGTATTTTATTTTTCTTAGGTTTTCATATCATATTTTCATCCCCATGTTTAATTTCATTGAGTCCGGAATCTATTTTAGAAGAAAATTATGATGAATACCTTTTCGTCAGAAAAATTCAGACTGCGCGTAGTTAAGTTAAGAGACCATAACTGTCAGACCGTTTATCTAAACACTTTTCCCTTTTTATACTTTGTAGAAAACATGTATATGAACAACTTTTTTGAAATGGAGTTTTTCCAAATTCCTTACCAATTTGCACAGTTTTTGCGTTTTATCTGCTGTTACATCAGAATTCAGAATTTTCAGTTTTACACATTGAGGACAATGTGAAGTTTAAGTGTGGGGAAGTATTTTGCATATAGATTTTTCAAAATTTTGCATAAAAAACCTTCAACTTGTAGAGATTTTAGAGTCACTAGCATACTTCTAGGTATGTTTACATAGAGATTCTGACCGAAATAACTGAACTTGGAAGTGTTAGGGAACTACGTTCGGAATATTCTTACGAATTGGAGTGTTAAATAATGGATTTAATCATGCCGGTGATGCAAATTAGGAGCAGGGAGAAATGCATTATTAGAGTTGCTGATCAATCTGTAGTTGCAGAATAACCTACAACTACACCCTCAATAGAATTAGTAAAAACTCAAGAAGTTCTTGATGATGAATAACAATTTTCTTATTAATGTTCTCAATTGATTACAAAGAAGTATCTAAATGGAACTAGAATAGTTACAACTTTCTCTATTCTCTTTCCTAAGATATTTTCTAACACTCACTAAAAGAACCTCTCGAATTTTACATTTGAACTCCTATTTATAGTAAAACTTATACAGCTGTATATGAATTGCGAAGTATCGCAATTCATACTCGCAAAATTACTTCATCCTCGCAAAAATTCGTATTTCTCCGTGCTACTTCTATCATCGCATCATTTTATAACTCTTTTCTCCTTTATTTATTACGATACTCGTGAATTATTATCTTGTGATATTCAGTACCCACATCTTGCCTCTTCTCATGTCAATTCTACGAAGAAGAAATGATCGTGAGAACATAACCGTTACTTAGTCTTTTAAAATTTTGACACGTCTTTTGTAACCGTTCTTTTCTAGTTATTCCCTTATATAACTCCTTTATATTCCTTTTCTTCTTCTTATTTCCGCAATTTTATCTTCTACTCATACTTTCTATTACTGTTTTCTCTGCAATTTTTTCTTCTGCTTATATCTTCATGAGTTCTCCAAGGTAATTTCCTTCTATCTCCGCGCATTTCATTTGTTCTTTCTCTTTAATTTCTGTATAATTTGTTATCTGATTTTGGTTTATTTCAAAGAAAATAACTCCTCAGATGAAATCTCAACTAAAGAATCCAAGCCTTAATCCACGAAGAAGAAAATCTGAGAATCAAAAGGTAGTTAAAATACTTTGCCTTCTTCCCTGAACAATATATTGTTGCCTTAGTTTTTAATCTACATTTTGATTCGCAGGTTGGCGAAAAACCAAATCCTAGTAAGAGATCTCGAATAACTAAACCCACACCATTAATTCCGATTGATGATTTCCTTCCTGAAGTTGATAAGGAATTTTCCTCTCCTCCTCGTGAAAATTCTTCTTCACACACTCCTTCCTCTACTCCATTACCTACCTTTCAATCTCCCATTAGTGTCAATTTATCAACACTTCTTCAAGATCAACCCTCACAAAATATTTCTTCAACTTCTTCTCTTGAAAAACAGTCCTCGCAAAATATTTCTTCAACTACTTCTTTCGAAAAACCTGTCTTGTCTCCAAATCCTTTGAGTGCTATTTCTCCAGACAATTTGCAGCTTGCTCTTATTCCTTCAAATTCTTCTCCTCTTCCTCAGGAAATTCGAGATGGAATTTATTCAACTTTCCGAATGTTATCTGAGGTTTTGACAAATGTTTGCGAAGTCTACTAATGTTCGTTCGCAATATGAGTTTTGCGAAGTTCTGAATAATTTCGTCAATCCAGACATTTCTTCTTCACGTCAATCCTTAGAAAAAGAAATTGAATTGCTTCGTCAATCTTTGAAATCTTCTCAAGCAGAATGCGAGGATCTCCGTAAAGAAAATCATCATTTTCAGAATAATTCTCTCGATCATGCGATACTTCGCAAAAGAAATGATGAATTGAAAGGTATGATTACTATCTTCATATTTTCCCTTTTATTTACTTATATTCTTCATATGTTTGAAACATCCATTAAAACCCATTCCCCTTTATAGAATCCATCCAGAAATGTAGAAGATTGGTACTTCACCATGAATCATATGCAACAGAATATCGAACCAAGCATGAAAGCCTCTCAAACCAATTCTCCAATTTATCTAATCTTTACTCGTGTGCTCTTGACAACTCTGACGCTCTTTTTCAAGAGAATACTCAACTAATATATGATCGAAATTTTTTGAATGATGATATATCTCAACTTTTTTCTTCCTTAACTAAAGCTAATTTGAGAATAGAAACCTTATTAGAAGAGAACAAAACCTTATCAAGAAGAAAATGTTCGTTTTTGAATACAATGATTGTTTCTTCGCAAGAATTAAAAACTCTTCAGAATAAATGTTGCGATCAAGAAAATCTTCTTTCTCTGTTGAAAGGTGATCTTGAGGAATTAAATAAGTCTTCGATCTTTGAAAGAAATTCTTTTGTTATTGAGAAGAATTCCCTTATTAATAAGAACATAGTCTTGAGTGCTAAGAAGAATCAACTTGAAGAAGATTATTCGTCATTAAAAAGTCTTAATGCCAAACTTGCGAAGGATAAGAATTTTCTCCTTTCTAAAGATCAAAAGCTTCAATCTCGACTTAAAGGATTAATTGGTGATGGTTTTGATAATGCGATGAATCAGATGAAGAACTGTTGTCTATCTTTAACTCAATCTCTTACTTCGCAAAGAGAAGGTAGTCATTAAAATTTGACTGCCTCTGGTATATCTTTAAATTTCGTTATACTCGCAAATTTTATTCTTTGAACTTTGTTTTATTTGCAGAATCTGAGAACAACCTTCGTAATGCGAAAGCTGGATTAGAAGCCTCCTGTTCCAAACTTCGTAAGAAGAATGCTTTGATTTCTACCCGCTTAATCAACTCTCGTGACCGTGCTACTCGGAGATTCAATTATCTTGCTTATTCCAAAGATATCGAAGACACCAATCATCAAAAAGCTATTCTTCGTGAAAGTCATCTGAAATCTCAAGTCTTTATGAATAACATTCTCTTATCAAGAGGCTTGCCTCCTGTGAAAATTACTCCTCTGACGATGAAGTTTCTCGTGAGCCTGATAGTGATTTCGATTATGAGAGTGATGATGAAGATATTGATGATGAGAAAGAATCTATTCCTCAAGGAGATGTTCCTGTTGCATATTCTTCCAAGGATGATATCTCGCAAAAGTCGAAGGCTTCTAATGACCCTACTGATCTTAAAGATCCGGCACAGAGTGTTGATGAAGCATGATAATATTCCTTTTTCAATTTATCATTGACTCTCCTGTCTTTCTTTCTTTTGAATTCCTTCCCTTAGTTACTGTTGGTTTTCTTTTTGCGAACAATTCTATTTTTTGAGAAGTACATCTGATATTTTGCGAAGATGATCTATCCTTTCTTTCTGATATTTTGCGAAGATAATTTAACCTTTCTTTGATTAAATTTCCCCCATTTGATCATATGAAGAGAAATAATATATAACTCACAGATAAAGCTTAGTATATCCTTTTCCCCCTATTATTTCTCTTTAAATGATTAAACATTGTTTGAAGTATTAAAATATCTGCCTCAATTTATCTTACGAAGTTTCAACTTGTTACGATTGTAAATAAGAAATCGTCCCTTTTAAGTATAAAAAGTAAAATATATGAAATATCCTTAATAATTATACTACATATACAATACCTTTGTAGAAGTATTAGAAGTACCAAATCCATCAAATGAAGAGATATAAGAAGTATTAGAAGTATTCAATTCACCAAATGAATTATTAGAAGTACTCAATTCCCTTTTACGTATTAGAAGTACTCGATCCACCAAATGAAGAGATATAAGAAGTATTAGAAGTACTCAATTCATCAAATGAAGAAATATATGAAGTATTAGAAGTACTCAATTCACCAACTGAAGAAATATAAGAAGTATTCGATTTGTGAATAATTATGTAACATATGACGAAGTATAATGATTATTTAACCTTCACCAAATGAAATATCCATTAAAGAAGTATAATAAATATGTGATATTCTTGAAGAATTATAAGAAGTATTCAATCTTTTGGAGAAATATTCAATATATGGAGAAGTATAAGAAGTATGCAATTCTCGTAAACTTTTACGAATATGAACTTATCTGTATTTGATTGCTATCAAAATCGCATCTTTTGTTAAGTCTTCATTAAAATTCTTCAATGATGTTGTCTTCTTTGATAGGACTTCTTGTAAAAATTCTTCAATGATATTGACAGAGCTGTCTTCTCTTCAAAACTTCTTGATGTATATTCTTGTAAAATTTCTTCAATGATATTGATGAAGTTTTCTTCTTTTCAGATCTTCATAATGTATATTCTTGTATAATTTCTTCAATGATGTTGATGCAATAAATTTCATTAATTTCTGTGGTCTTATCATGCCTTCCTAAGTAAAGGTCTTATTTTGCCACCTCTTTTGTATTAATTATTTGCGATAATATGACAAGTCTGAACATTCTTGCGAACATACAACCTCGTGACATTATCGTCTTGCGATGAAATCGCAGGACGTTCTTACACTTTCATGCAAAAACCCATTGATCTCATCTTAACTTCTTTGTATAGTATTTTAGCCTCTTCAGGAATTGTTGCGACAATATGACAGGCCTAAATATTCTTGCGAACATAAAGCCCCATGACATTGCCGTCTTGCGATGAAATCGCAGGACGTCTCTACACTTTCATGTAGTGACCCATTGATCTCATCTTAACTTCTTTATTATGTTCTGCGAGTTCTTTATTCTTTTCTTTCTTTCTTTCTTTCTTTCTTTTCTTTTTTTTTTTTTTTTTTTTTTTTTTTTTTAGGCTCGCAGAACTTCATTTGTTGCACAAATATGACAAGCCTTTATGTTTTCGCAAACAAGAAGCCTCGTGACATTTGCGTCTTATAGCACTTATCAGCTCCCTAATGGAGGGTGCTGCCCTTTATCTTCCCCCTGATTGCCCCTTCAAGGAAGCGTACATCGACCATACAAGGTTATCTCTTCCCATCCGTCTCTGCCAACAACCATCTTTTGATCGCAACCTCTTATCCTTTTTGCCTATATGGCTTATAGTTACGAGGTTGCACCCTATGGGGTATCTTTGGGCCAAGTGCATCATTTGCCAAGACTTGTCAAAAATGGCAGATGTGGTTCAACCTCACCCGGCACTCTTGACTCAACCGTGTACCTCGGCGCCTTGATCGTTTTCTGCACTTCTTTGGAAAGACAGTATGCCTTAGTCGCCCAACCTAAATCTTCTTACACCGCATTTTATATTGCGTAATGTCGTTAGATTAGGTGAGAATCCAAGGTGTCTAACCCGGATAGGTACCCCATTATTGGGTTGTACCCCAAAATTTTTACCATGTACTAAGGTCCCTTGGTGGTGTTCCGGTTACCCTTAGCCACGTTATAGGTACCCCCTTAAATGACGTACTTTAGGACTTTGCCTCTTACGAATTATAGCTTCGCGAACTAGGGTGTACGCCACAAAGGTTTGCATGTATAAAATTTTCTGCGGATCTCTTTATTTTTTGGAGGCTGATCATAGATTGCGGTCTTTTATTCGCAAATTAATGAAAGTTTAATCGGAATATAAATTCTGAAATTCGTAACTTTTCCCAATTTCCTGCGAGAAAACAATATTCGTAAATTTTTTCATGAGTTTTATGGGTAATACCTTTTCAAATATAGTATGTTCCAAGGTCTACCAAGCCTCAAACCCATGTCTCTCCCTTCTGGATCCATCAGCCGATAAGCTCCGCTTCCTACAACTTCTTTAATAACATATGGTCCATCCCATTTTGGTGCTAATTTTCCTCCATTTTCTTTTTGATATTTAGGTGTTTCTCGCATGACCAAATCACCTGGTTTATATTCACGTTCAATGACTCTCTTGTTGTATTCTCGAGCTAATCGTTCTTGATAAATCTTCATATGGTGCAACACCTTTTCTCTTTTTTCTTCCAAATCATTCAATTCACTTAATATTACTCCCGCACTTAAATTTCTTTCCCAAGCTTCTTTCTTTGTTGTCGGAATTACAACCTCTGTGGGTATCGCTTCTACTCCATATGTTAGACAATAAGGAGACATTCCAGTTGCTTCTCTTCTAGTTGTATTGTATGCCCAAACTGCGCTAGGTACTTGCTCGCACCACCCTTTGAGATGTCCTTCTAATTTCTTTTTGATTGTATCTGCGATTGTTTTATTTGTTGCTTCTGCTTTTCCATTAGCTTGTGGATATAACGGGGTTGACTTCCCACATTTTATTCTAAAAGCACTGAGTAACATCTCTATATTCTTCCCCTCAAATTGTTTTCCATTATCAGATACTAGTTGTGCTGGAACCCCGTACCTGCAAATGAGGTTCTCAAATATAAATGTAAAAACATCTTTATCACGAATATGTTGTACTGCTTTTACTTTTGCGATCTTCGTGAAATAATCTGTTGCAACTATCAAGTATCGTCTTTGTCCAGATCCAGGTATAAATGGTCCAACAATATCCAACCCCCATTTACCAAAAGGCCAGCAGCTTGTTGAAGAAGTTAATGTGGCCCCTGGTGCATGAATTCTTTTACCAAGTCGTTGGCATTCCTTGCATCTTCGTACGAACAATTTTGCGTCTGTATGCATATAAGGCCAGTAATATCCTTGTATCTTTGCTCTATATGCTAGAGATCTTCCCCCACTATGATTTCCAGCTTCTCCTCCATGTAACATATTCAATATCTTTTCTCCTTCTTCGCGATTTAAGCACCTGAGAGATGGTCCATTGAAAGATTTTCTATATAAAATTCCTTCTCGCAACTCATAGTTTGTTGCACGACTATTTAATTTATGTGCTTCTAGTCTGTTCCTGGATATTTCTCCTGTTGCGAGGTATGCATGAATTTCTTTTCTCCAATCTACGATGTTGTTTGATAACTCTCTTTCTACTTCCATCGCAATAGCTTCCTCAATTTCTTTCTCTTTGTCCACTGATGGGTGTTGAATTGTCTGTATTTGGATATTTCTTGTATTTGGATTTGTCATCATGCTTGGAATAAATGCAAAATAATCTGCGAGACGGTTATATTTTCTTGATATATGTCTCCATTTTAATTTTGGTATCTTCGCAGATAATTCTTCAACGAGTTTCTTGTATTTCTTCAAAGAAGATTCATTTGTGGTATATTCCCCTTTAGTTTGACAAATCACTAATTGCGAATCACTTGTTATCCTTATACTTTCAAGCTTCTTTTCTATTGCGATCTTTAATGCATGCACTACAGCTTCGTACTCTGTTTCATTGTTCGTGGATGCAAATTCTAGTCTGAATGAGAATGCCGTTCTTTCTCCTTCTGGTGAAATCAACACGACTCCAATTCCATTTCCCTCACTATTGGATGATCCATCCACTAGAATTTCCCATCTATCAGGATCTGTTAACAAGTCTTTTGGATTTCCAAATTCTTCTTCAACATCCATCATTTCCTCTACTGCTTCATCTTCTTCCAAAGGAAATTCTACCAAAAAATCTGCGACGACTTGTGATTTTTGCGATGACAACACTTCATATTTTATCTTGTAATGGTTTACTTGTGCATTCCACCTTTCTATTCTTCCTAACCTTTTTGTGTTCTTCATGAATGATTCAATTGGGACTTTGGTTACCACTTTTATTACATGTGCTTGAAAGTATATTCGTAACTTGAATGATGCATAAACCAGGGCTAAGATTAACTTATCCATTTTAGAATAATTATTCTCTGCTGCATTAAAGGTTTTACTAATGTAGTAAATGGGCCTTTCTACTCCTGCGTCTGCTCGCAACAGAACTGCACTTAGAGCATATGGAGTTGTTGCGAGGTATACCAATAATTCTTCATTTTTCTCTGGTTTCTGTAGTATAGATGTATTTGCGAGGTATTCTTTGATTCCTTGAAAAGCTTTTTCACATTCATCAGTCCATTTGAATTTTGCTCCCTTCTTAAGTATGTTGAAAAAATGCTTGCACTTATCTGACATTCGCGAAATAAATCTTCCAAGTGAAGCCAAGAGTCCATTTAGCTTTTGTACTTCTTTTACTGTTGCAGGTGTTGGCATGTCACGAACTGCTTGGACCTTTTCTGGATCAACTTGTATTCCCTCCTTTGATACTATGTATCCCAAGAACTTTCCAGATGAAACCCCAATAATACATTTCTCAGGATTTAATTTGATGTTGAACTTTCTCATTTGCTCAAATATTTCCTTCAAATCTTGCACATGGTCTTTAGCTTCCTTGCTTTTTATCAACATATCATCTACATATACCTCCAAAGTTTTATGTATCCACTTCGCGAACACTTTTTCAACCATACGTTGATATGTAGCACCCGCATTCCGCAATCCAAATGGCATCTTCACATAACAATACAAACCCCTTGGAGCAAAAAAGTAAATATGTTCTTGATCTTCTTCTACAAGTGATATTTGATTATACCCTTTATATCCATCAAGTGAAGTGACTCTATCATGACCTGCAGCTGATTCCACCATTTGTGGTATATCTGGTAATGGAAAACTGTCTTTGGTACATGCCTTGTTTAGATCAGTGAAATCTATGCAAATTCTTATTCCTTTATTTTTTCGGAACAATGACCATATTCGCAATCCATTCTGGATATTTTGCTTCCCTTATGATCCCTGCATCCAACATCTTTTGTAATTCTTCTTCTATGTGTACATGATAATTTTGTGATATCTTCTTTATTCTTTGTTTGAATGGTCTTACATTTTTATCTATGTTCAATCTATGACACGCCACTGATGGATCAATTCCTGGTATCTCATCTACACTTCCTGCGAAGATATCTTTATATTCTCGCAAAAGATCAGTAGTCCTTTTTTCTTCTTCTTCATCCATCTTAGTTCCAATTCGTAAGAATAAAGGCTCCTCTTTACTTCCAATATTTATTTCTTTAGTTGGTTCAGCTGCAACATAACTTGGACTTTGCTCCCCCATAGGTGTTGTCTCTTTAATTATTTTTGCTGGTTCCCCTTCTGGAATTTCATTTGGTATACCTCTCCCTTCCTTTGCTCTTATTGTATACACTCGGAATTCTTCTTCTTTTCTTGTTTCCTTCGCAAGTTTCCTACGAAGTTGTTTCTTTCTTGCTCTTCCTCGTCATTGTGTTACTTCAATTTGATAACAAAATTTTGCACTATCAAGATCTCCTTTAACTTCTTGTATTCCATTTGGTGTAGGAAATTTGATTTTCTGATATAATGTTGAAGCAACATCTTTGATCGCATGAATCCATGGCCTTCCTATCAGCATGTTATATGGAGATTCCATATCTATCACACACAAGATTACATGTGTTTCGATTTCTCCTAGTAATATTCGCAGCACGATTTCTCCTTTAGATTTTGTTGTAGATTTTCCTAATCCATGAATAAGACACTTTGAATTTATGATTTCTTCATCTTTAATTCCCATCCCCTTAAGTGCATGATAGAATATAATATTAACAGAACTCCCTGTATCAACCAAAATTCGGTTTAATTTCCATTTTTCTTCAGCTTTCTTATCTTCTAGCATGATTGGCAATGTGATCACCAATGGTGAAGTGTGGTTCAAGTCTTCATTTGGAATTTCTGCTACTGAAAATGTGATTTTCTGCTTTTCCCATTCTTCTAAAATTGTTATCTTTTCTTCCTCCATGATCTTTCTTCCTCTACAATCTCGCTTGTATATTTTTCCCTTCATATTACTATGAAATTCATCAATCATTGTCTCTGTGATCATATTACATTCTTCTTTTTTGCAATATCCATCTACTGACTTCATTTGATCTTTAAATTTTCCATAATTCCCTCAAATTTAGGCTACCACAATTCTCAAGTCCCTGTTTCTAGCGCCAATTATGTAGTTGCAGAATAACCTACAACTACACCCTCAATAGAATTAGTAAAAACTCAAGAAGTTCTTGATGATGAATAACAATTTTCTTATTAATGTTCTCAATTGATTACAAAGAAGTATCTAAATGGAACTAGAATAGTTACAACTTTCTCTATTCTCTTTCCTAAGATATTTTCTAACACTCACTAAAAGAACCTCTCGAATTTTACATTTGAACTCCTATTTATAGTAAAACTTATACAGATGTATATGAATTGCGAAGTATTGCAATTCATACTCGTAAAATTACTTCATCCTCGCAAAACTTCGTATTTCTCCGTGCTACTTCTATCATCGCATCATTTTATAACTCTTTTCTCCTTTATTTATTACGATACTCGTGAATTATTATCTTGCGATATTCAGTACCTACACAATCATTAGTGGAGACTACCCATTTTCATATCAACCAAGGCACCAAACCAAATTTTCTTTGTAGCTGACTAAAGAGCTTTCTTTTGAGTGTGTGTCACCGTATGTTAATTCCGGGTAGAATGGTGAGCTACCCAACTTCACACCATTTTCAGCACTATTTTTGATCTCTTGAGTGCTAATTTTTTCAATCATGAGGGTGATGTCTATAGATGAAAACCACTTTCTTATAGTTTGATTTGCAGTTAGCACCATTCTCTCTCTCGCCAACAACAGGTCCATAAAAACACATCATCATCATCAACAATGGAGCGACATCAAAATCTACAAGGAAAGTTGAAGACGTTTGAGGTTTACAAGCAATAATACAAGGAAGAGCAAAATTTCATATCCAAGTAAAGCAACATACAATGATCATATTTTTATATACATGTTGAATACTTATTTACAAGAGTGAAGAAAATCAAAAGATGAGAGTTATTGAAGTTTATGATACAAAGACAATACAAGCTGTGAAGATCAAAGTGGTAAAGTACTTCTCTCATGGCCATATTAATTTTATTTCACTTTTATTGTTTTAGTTGCAATCTCTCTTACAAAAAAAATATATATATATATAAATAAATAAAAGAAAAAAAAATACAAAAAGAAAAAAAAATATATACAACGAGATTTGCATTTAGGTTGTTATTTGTTTAATAAGGCCATGTGGAAGAAAAATATATAAAGAAGTTTCAAGCAACAAGGAATTAAGGAAAAGAGTACAAATTTTCGAAGTTCTACAAGTTCAAGAGTTTATCATCAACAGTTGAAGACCGAAGACCAAGATGAAGAAGACGAGCCGAAGGAAGACGTTTCTATTGGATGCTGTGAGAATGGTGCTTTCATCATTGCAATCAGATGTGAAGGTGGTAAGTACTCTCATCCTTTCTAAAGTGGTTGATTTCCTTTCTTAGAGATCATCAGAAAAATATTTTTGTTTTCCACGATTTTGTGGAGTCTCCAGAAATAATTCGGAAGATTACCTTCCCACCATTCAACGTGTGTATGATTTTTATCTTTATTCCTACCTACACACATGTAAGACCCATAAAAAAACCGTCTTATTGAGTGCAATCATCATAAAATCCTTTTAAGTGAGGCAGAAGTCGAGACAAAATGCTTATTGATTGTTCTCAAACACGCTTTTCTCTCATTATGGTATGGTTATTTCTCACTCAAGATTAAAGAATGAATATGTTCTTTGGTATTTATAACTTCTTATTTACTAGCATGCATAAATTCTATGTCCTCATAGATCTTTGGATGCTTGGGAAGCTGGAACGCTTTGAAGTTGGAGTAGGTTTTGTGGGTATATCACTCGTAATCCCTAACGAGACTATAACTCGTCCACTAGGGACACCTAGGGGTTTAAAGGCTTGTTATTCATGCTAAGAGTAACCGTATCCTCGGCGACATGGAGTTGTTGTATTTTATATAGTTTGCTCGAGGTATAAGAAAACCCAAGTGTGGGCGAATTTGTTAAGTGCATATTTTGCATATATTTAGTGTCGGATCCATGCTAGTAATTGCTATATATTCTTGCAAATTATTGTATATTACGTTTTTTTTTCTTCATTTGTGTTTTGCTAGGTGAATCATCCAAAAGAAGTGAATTTGCACTTTAAAGTGCAAAAAAAGAAGTCAGCTAAAATCGGAGAAATGCCAAAGACCAAGTGGAACTCTTTTGAACTTAGGAGTGCATGCTATCATCTCGAAGAGGACAAAAATACGAAGCCAACGGCGAAAGAATGGAGTCAATCCGACGTCTAATGAAGAATCTAGATGCATTTAAAGCAAGCAAAGACGCGCGCAAAAATTTGCTAAGGGGTGTCCACTTTACTAAGGGGCAAACAAATTTACAAAGGAGCTGCTAAAGGAAATTAGGCCATAAACTGAGAGGGAGCTATAAATCAAATAGTGTTCAGATCACCTGCTGGTTTTATTTGGGGCACTTCATCTTCTTTATTTTCATTTTATGCATGAACAGAACTGAGCATGGAATAATGGCTGCTTTCACTCGTGATGATGGGAGAGACGTTACTGGAAATGAAGGAGAAGATGGAGTTTGCTGTAATCATTGATCATGCACGATAATGGACAGAGTTTGCTGTGGAGATATTGAGCTCGAGTGCATGGTGACAGTTTGTAGTGTTGTGACTAGTGATGGCCGTTGTTTACTCAAGATTGGCAAGATGAGTTTGGAAGATGGTTCGAGCTGTGATGGGATGATTAATGGCAGTGAAAGTCTGGTTGGATGTAATAGAATGAATATTATCTTCTTACCGTATTTAGAATAAGGAGAATGATCTCCGAATTAATTATTGTAATTCCCAAAAGATATTATGATTTTGATTTAAAGTTGAATCCTGGAGAAGATAACTCTCCAAGGAAACCATTCCTAAATCCAAGATGGTATCATCCCCCCTATGATCCTATTTTCTTTAAACCATTAAAATCAATGGCGGAACTATTGCAGCTCACAGACATTGCTGAGGCATATAGTTCTATACATCTTTAGCAACACGATGATGCTTTCTACATGGACACTGGCGCTACCTCGCATCTCACTGCTGATTCAGGTACTTTACATAACGTTTCCAATTCTAATACCATACAGTCTATCTTAGTTGGAAATGGCAATAGCATTCCAGTTACTGCTAGTGGTACCAAGCTCATAAACCTCCCTTCTCGCACCCTTGAACTCAAAAATACTCTTGTTGTTCCCGATATTATCAAAAACTTAGTTTCCGTTCGTAAGTTCACCATTGATAATCGTGTGTCTATTGAGTTTGATCCGTCTGGTTTTTCTGTGAAAGATCTGAGTTCAAGAAGGATTATCCTTCGGTTAAATAGTTCCGGGGAGCTCTACCATATCACCAATTCTTCCGTTCCACCACAAATATCGTCCCATCCTTCCTACATCTCTCTTGCTGTCTGTTCTCCAGATATTTGGCATAGCCGCCTTGGTCACCCCGGAAAGGCTGTTTTAGATGTTCTTCGTACCAATAATTCTATTCGTTGTAATAAGAATCAACATTCTAAAATTTGTCATTCATGTCAAGTTAGTAAACATGTTCGATTACCCTTTTATGAATCAAATTCCAATACTTTTGCTCCATTTGATATCATTCACAGTGATTTATGGACCTCTCCACTACATGTTGATACCGGTTTTCATTATTATCTTATCTTGCTGGATGATTTCACCAATTATCTTTGGGTTTATCCTCTAAAATTTAAATCCCAAGTCTATGACAAATTTTTGGAATTTCAATCTCTTGTTCAAACACAATTTGAGCGTAAAATTAAAAGTTTTCAATGCGACATGGGACGTGAATTTGACAACTCTTCTTTTCACAACTTTGCTCGTACCAATGGTCTAGTTTTTCGGTTCTCTTGCCCCCTAACTTCATCTCAAAATGGCAAGGCCGAACGCATGATCCGCCATGTCAATGATATCACCCGCACCCTTATGTCTCACGCTTCCATTCCACCAAAATTTTGGGTTTATTCTCTCCTTATGGCTGTTTATCTTCATAATATTCTTCCCACAAAAATCCTAAACTTTTCTTCTCCCGTGTCTATTCTCTATCAACGCCAACCAACATATGACCATCTTCGTACTTTTGGTTGACTTTGCTATCCAAATCTCTCTTCCAAAACATCTCATAAACTTGCCCCCCGCTCCACTAAATGTGTCTTCCTTGGTTTTCCTCCCAACCATCGTGGTTACCGCTGCCTGGATCTTGCCACAAACAAGATCATTATTTCCCGTCATGTCACTTTTGACGAAAGAGTTTTTCCATTTACAGACCCTCCACCTCACTCGTCAGATGGTGATTCCTCTTTCTCACCAATTAACTCCTCATATCTTGGTAACATCTCTTACCCTTCTACTGCACCTACTGTCAACCCTCCTCCAACTACTCCGCATTTATACACTCCACCTCACCGTCGCTCAAATAATCTGTCCACTACCTCGATTCCACCTACTCCATCTCCTGTTCACACTACTACTACTACAGCACCTTCCACTATCTCCGTCCCCATTATCTCCGTCCCCACTACAGCATCCCCATCCACTACACGTCCCTTCACCTTCCCCTCCACTCCTTGTCCCTTCACCCTCCCCTCCACTCCTACTACACGTCCCTTCACCTTCCCCTACACTATACATCAAACTCCTTATGTCGACTACGCAGATCGCTACGCAGACTGTATGTCGACTACGCAGACCGTCCCTTAAACTTCCCCTCCACTATGAAGACCGTATGTCGACTACGCAGATCGCTATATGGTCTCAAGCAGGCTCCTCGGGCATGGTTCCAGAGGTTTGCCAAGTTTATTACTAATTGTGTTTTTCGTGGTAGTATGTGTGATCCATCTCTCTTTGTTTATCAATCCGGCTCGGATACAATATATTTACTGCTGTATGTAGATGATATTGTTTTGACTGCCTCTAGCAATAGTCTTCTACACCGCTTCATTGATTTGATGAAACGGGAATTTGTCATGTCTGACCTTGGACCGCTACATCATTTTCTGGGTATTACTGTCACTCGATCATCTTCAGGGTTATATTTGTCTTAGTCATTATATTCTCAAAACATCATTGATTGTGCCTCCATGACATAATGTAACCTTGTGGCTACTCCGGTCGACACCAACTCCAAACTCAGTGCTACTTTAGGTCCTGCGGTTAAGGATCCTACTCTATACAGAAGTCTAGCTGGAGCTTTACAGTACCTCACCTTCACCAGGCCAGACATATCATACGCGGTTCAACAGGTATGCTTATTCATGCATGACCCCAGAGAGCCTCACATGTAGGCCCTTAAGAGGATCATTCCCTATCTTCAGGGAATAATTCATCACGGTTTGTTTATCTCGGTCTCCACTACTTCTGGATTAACGGCATACTCTGATGCTGATTGGGTGGGATGTCCTGATTCTCGTCAATCGACTTCGGGTTACTGTGTCTTTCTTGGTGACAACCTCGTCTCCTGGTCATCTAAACATCAGGCAACAGTTTCTCGATCTAGTGCTGAAGCTGAATACCGGGGGGTAGCAAATGCTGTCGCTGAAACTACATGGCTTCGCAACCTCCTTCTAGAGCTTCATCTTCCTCTACGACGTTCTACTATCGTATATTGTGATAATGTGAGTGCGATTTATATGTCTGGAGACCCTGTTCAACATCAGCGCACCAAACATGTGGAAATTGATATACACTTTGTACGTGAAAGCGTTCGTATTGGTGACATTCATGTTCTTCACGTCCCCTCTGAAAACCAGTATGCTGACATCTTCACCAAGGGACTTCCTCGTCAGCTATTTGTTCGTTTTCGGTCTAGTCTTAGCATTTTCTCCTCTCCCGCTCAGACTAAGGGGGTGTAATAGAATGAATATTATCTTCTTACCGTATTTAGAATAAGGAGAATGATCTCTGAATTAATTATTGTAATTCCCAAAAGATATTATGATTTTGATTTAAAGTTGAATCCTGGAGAAGATAACTCTCCAAGGAAACCATTCCCAAATCCAAGAGGATGAGCTCGAGTTTAATGGCTTTGGTGACGTATATGATGGACATGGAGTGGAGTTGATGCTATAATTCTCGTTGATGGTTTGCTTCTATCGGTAGTGATGAGACACGGATGGAGTTGTGTGATAGAATAAGTGATGGGATATGCTGCTGCTTGAGTTGTTGGTTGTTGAGACGAGCATGGAAGCGATGAACATAATGAGTCGATGGAAATGTTCGAAGGAGTTCGATGGCAGCAATGGTGCTGTTGGTGATGGAGTTAATCGAGCAGCTAATGAGGTGGAGTAGTTGATGGTCAAGAGTGATGATGACAGCAATGTCAGTAAAGTTACGGCCATGGAATTGGTGGTTAGCAATGAGTTAGTCTCGAGTGAAACCGAGAATAATAAATGACGATGGAGAAGATCGTGATAATGGAAAATAGGAAGTAATGATGCTGCTTCCATTGCAGCATATGGCTGAGTATTTTTACGGAAGATCTGATAGTATGGATGTCTCAGGAGATATCAGAGCTCGAGATAACACAGCTAGGAGTTTGAGTCTAGTTGTTGATATTCTCGGCAATGAAGGTCTCAATCTCAGGCAATGAATGGAGTGATATAGGTGTTGTTTGGCAGTGACGAGGAGCTCGAGTTTTTGATGCTTTAAGGAGAGATAAGACTGAACTGTGAAAATCTAGAGTTAGGCAGCATTGGTGATGCTCAGTATTTGAATGATAAGTTAGGGTTGTTAGCTCGTTGCGGTCGAGACTGTGTGTAAGAGAACAGAGAAGATGGAGCTATTGATAGGGGATTAAGCTTAACAAACTATGGCAGAAAGAGAAGCTCGGTGGAGTATGAGAACATGAGTTCGAGTTCCCGGGAGAGCAAACCACGGTAGTGAGTTTGAATTCGAGTTAAAAGAGAAGAAAGTTTACGTACAGGAAACCAAGCCGTGATAGAAAGTAAGAAAATTATGAAAAGTTCCAGGAGAACTTACGTACGGGAAATCCCATCCGTATATGAGAAGAAGAAATACACTGTTAGTTTCAGCCAACTGACATGACAATTTCTGTTAAGAAAACAGTTAATGGGCTGGGCCTCTGCCACTTGCGCAAGCCTATTCACAATTCTCAAGCCACTTTGGCACGGCCAGACTTGGACGTATGTTGATTTTGGCTAGGTTTTGGCTAGTTTTGGCAACCATTCGACACGGGATTTGAGCACGGGCACAACTACAATTGGGACACTTATATAAGAGAACTTCTAATATTTTTGGGACATAAATGTTATAATCTTTTAATCAAGTTTTGGAGAGAAGAACTCAAGGGATAAAAGCTAGGGTTTTGGAGCATTCTTCATCACCGTAACTATTTCTTTACCATTTTATTATATGAAACTCATGGGTTTTGTTAATCCCATCAGTATCTAAACTTCTTAATGATTGGGGATGAATTCTAAGTTCTAGACATGATTTGAGTTATTATATAAATCTATTTTGAAGTTCTTCACATGATTATTGATTGTTTATACTAATTAGAATATTTATGATTAATTGATAGATTGTTTAGGTGGCCAACTGAATTAATTTTTTGATTCAATCAAATGCTAGTATTGAGTTAGGAGATAAGTAATAGTCGAATAATTCATACAAAAATAGAGAACACAAGACCTTGTAGAGGGATTCTGTGTAGCGATTGTGTGTATAAACAACACTAGAAAGTGGACCTTGAGCTAAGAGTCTAACTACTAGGATCAATCTATAATTCACAAAAGATAAAGCATTCAGAAAAATTACACCTTGAGTAAGCTACTACTAGGTGGTTTATAAAAATGAATCTGGTATTGGAGAGCTTCCGTACTCAGTGATATAAGGAATTTAGGGGATAGCACTGAGCTAGCTGTTATTCCACGGTTGGTAATAATCTGTGATTAATTGTATTAATGGATGAATATAATAACTTGATGACGGTTTAGTAACGAAGAAGGATTCCCTGATCATATTTATCTCCATTGCTTGCAAACTTTATTACTTTCAATTGCTTTGTTATTTACTTTGTTCTACAATCTAAAACAAAATCCCCCATTGTGACATTTTTGACAACTAAATCTCCCTGCTCTTCATGGGAACGATCCTTAATTCCATTATATTACCAGTTAATTATGTGGAAATAAGTAATTTAATTTGAGTGCACCTACGACATGCATCAAACAACCTCACCCAATATTTCGATTAGCAATTTGTATGGACTAACTCTAATATACTTTTAAGAGAATCAACTAGACAGTCAGACTCAATCTTAATAAAAAGTATATCAAGGAGTTAATATCTCTATCTCTCGATTTGATCTATACTTAAGAAAATAGAAATCTGTGATTCTTTATCAAATACAAGAGATATAAACTTGGATTGTACCAAAGACCAATATCCGAGGATCAATAGATTTCCAATCAACAACTAAAGCTTGGATTTTACAATTGATCGACACAACGCACAACTTGTGATATTTCAATTATATAAAAAAATATAATGCGGAATAGAAATAATACAGACACCAGAAATTTTGTTAACGAGGAAACCGCAAATGCAGAAAAACCCCGGGACCTAGTCCAGATTGAACACCACATTGTATTAAGCCGCTACAGAAACTAGCCTACTACAAACTAACTTCGGTCTGGACTGTAGTTGAACCCTAATCAATATCACATTGATTCAAGTTACAGTTACGCTCCTAACGTCCCTGATCCCAGCAGGATATTACGCACTTGATTCCCTTAGCTGATCTCACACACAACCAAGAGTTTCTATGACCCAAAGTTGAAGACTTTAATAAACATATCTGTATCACACAGAAAAGTCTACGATAATAGATAAATCAGTCTCCCATAGATAAAACTACGAGTTTTGTTCCGTTTTTTGATAAAATCAAGGTGAACAAGAACTAATCAATAACCTGGACTTATATTCCCGAATAACAAATAATTAACCAATGGTTAGACTTTCATATCAACCATATTCATCTTCTTCATAACTTGTTCAAATGACTCAAAAGAACTAGTTGAAGAGTTGTTCAATTGCTTAGATCTTTATATATAGACACAATTGAAACAAAATCGGTTTGATTCACTTGAATTAATTCATGAACAATATAGCCACGGTTTGTAAAGATTGCATTCCTTATTGATTTATTGTTTAAGTTCATGAGCTAACCGATTTGAAAAATATAACCAGCTTGGGTACGCGTACGGGGTATAGTACCTTAGCTACCGGATTTGAGTTTACATACTTAGCAGAAATTTTTGGTTCGAAAAATTTCGTGGTTACACGTACGGGTACGCGTACCTAAGGTGACTGGTTTACTAGTTTGCAAACTATAAACTCGGCAGAAATTCTCGGTTCCCAGTATGCGTACCTAACATGTCTCCTTTACCAATACCGCATGCACACATATTCACACACTTGGTTTTCGGTGCATGGACTTATACACTAGTGTGAGAACATACTATATATGCTTATATCCATAGGTGGTTACGTAATCTCAACTCTACATTTCAATCATTGAAACATTCTTCTATAATGTTATATAGTCGTTAGACATAAGAATCAACTATCGTCATCAAAGCAATTTTCAAGATTAAAATATCATCATGACTTTCGTCCTGGGTAAAGATGAAAGGTGGTTAAAGTGAAAGCTTACCAACACATATTTCGAGAAAAAGATAGGCGAGTAAACTCGGCTCGAAATAGAAAATGTGTATGCATGAAAACTATCATACTTATACAACTGTTGTCTCAAGAGTAGGAGATAGATAGAATTTGAGTGCTAGATAAGTTCAAGTCTCCACATACCTTTTTGGTCGGATGAAGTTCCACTGATTCCTTGAGTAGTTCTTCGTCTTCGTAAGATAATCACCATGGAGTCTGGAGCTCAACTATACTTAACTATCCTAGACCGAGACTTAGTCATAAGTAAACAAGAAATCAAGATGTATAGTTTTGATCACTAGTATTGACAAACATGCTTGAGATAGAAATGCATGCGAGTTCGGCCGAGCAATGCTCTAACAAAAACCAATAAAGATTAATATTGAAAAATCATCTTCTAAATAACTTAGAATTTAAATAAATAAATCTAAAAACATTGCAAGATGAAAATCGTTAAAAGAGCTATGTGTAATCACAATATTTTCTATTCCACACCCTAGTTATCCTTCTTAAAATATAAGAATAAATTCCCATAAGAAGTTTCATATACATCAAGATTCTTGAAAAAAAATTTATCGTCCCCGAACTCCTTGTCGTCAACAGATATTAGAACATAAGGTTCATGAAGAAAGAAGTCAATTCCAAATATACCTCAATCAAAATTCCAAGAGATATTAGAAAAATAGCCTGAAAAGACGAGGGTACCCAAATATACCTCAATCTAAAACTTTTCCACCTATAAGTCATTTCTCCGAAAGTGATTGTCTATGGATACGAAATTGAGACAATACAACAACGAAGTATGTTTACTTGATAATAGGTTCGGACTTAACCAAAAATAATAGGAATGCTATCAAGTAAATAGGAATTAATGTTTGTGTATTTTACTTTTAATTATAATAAAACAATTATAGTTACGGAAATAGAAAAGTAAAAGACACAACAAGATTTTGTTAACGAGGAAACCGCAAATGCAGAAAAACTACGGGACCTAGTCCATAATTGAATACTCTCAGAATTAAGCCGCTATAAAATATCTAAACCAACTTCGTATAGTTGAGACCAAGCAACTAAACCTATAGTTCACCTAGTTCCCTCAGTATCCATGCGCCTCCAACTTGTAATAAGTCACGCACTTGGAACAATTCCTTTGGTTCGTATTCCAAACAGTAAAGGAACAACAAATCTGTTAGGTAACAACTCTTTTCAAACAACGTGATATGAGTTTGATAAAATTCTCTTCCATTTATCCCAATAAACTCCTTTGTCAGGTTATTAGATCTATCTCTTAAACAACTACCAAAGTAATTGTTTTAGACTATGCAATCAATACTTTGAATCACAAAGAATTGTATCGATGCCGATCTACTCAACTAATAAATCAAGGTTATCACAAAGATAAACCTATTATAGTTGGATCCCCAGATGATCAAGTTTTGTGCACACCAAAGATTATGAACTTAAATAAGAAATCTTATTTGTCTTCAAATCTTCTTAGATCTTCAATAAACACCTGCACACAAACAACTTGAATCTCTTGTGATCAATCACACACAGAATGAAGTATGTTAACAATAGATTATCACAAGACGTTTTTAGATCTACAAACAGTTCTAAATATCCCCGTCGATACTTCGATCTAGTTTGAGTGAATCTTATATCAGAAGAGAATATTCTCAAGAATAAACAAACTAGGTGCAATCAAAGTTCAACAACCGTTAGTCAGTCAAATCAATCGAAAACTAATAATAAACTGTAATTATCTAGTTTCCCACCAACGATACTCGTAGAGCTTCCCAAACCCAAAGAATTCTTTAAAACGAGTGGTCGTAAGAGATTTCGCCTAATTAAGGTACTTTCCTCTCCGAATAGACGACTCCACCAGTAAAAACACAACTAGGTAGTTTTGCTTGCTCTGAGGATTAGTTTACTTGAAATGCAAACTTCAATATTTATAGACCAAGGAAGTTTGGACACCAAGGAATTTCTAAAACCGAATATTCTCAAAGATATGCAATAAATGCCAAAATCGGTTTTCATAATTCCTGGAAATGCACTGTCCAAATATTGACTAAAATGTGAGTCGAAAATCTCCAATAAGTAATGCACATTACTAATTATTATTTTCTAAAGATATGTGTTAGAGTATTACTCTGTCTAACTCGCATGCATTGTTATCTCAAGCATGTTTGTCAATATTAGTTATCAAAACTGTACGTCTTGATTTCTAGTTTACTTATGACTAAGTCTTGGTCTAGGATAGTTAAGTATAGTTGAGCTCTAGACTCCATGGTGGTTATCTTATGAAGACGAAGAACTACTCAAGGAACCGGTGGAACTTCATCGAACCAAAAAGGTATGTGAAGACTTGAACTTATCTTGCACTCAAAAGTCTATCTATCTCCTACTCTTGAGATAACAGTCGTATAAGTATGATAGTTTTTGTACATATACATTTACTATTTCGATCCGAATTTACTCGCCTATATTTTTATCGAAATATATGTTGGTAAGCTTTCGCTTAAACACGTTTCATCTTTATCCATTACGAAAGTCATGATGACGTTTCAATCTTGAAAATAGACTTGATGAAGATAGTCGATTCTTTATGTCTAACGATTATTAAAATTATAGAAGAATGTTTCAATGATTGAAATGTAGAGTTGAGATTACGTAACCACCTATGAATATGAGCATATATAGTTTGTTCGCACATTAGTGTATAGGTCCATGTACCGAAAACCAAGTGTGTGCATGCGGTATTGGTGAAGAAGACAGGTTGGGTACGCGTACTGGAGGAAGTTCACATCCGTGAAATTCTGCTGAGTTTGGAGTTTACGAACTTATAACCCAGTCACCTTAGGTACGCGTACCCACAGAATTTTTCCATCCAAAAATTTCTGCTGGGTTTCCAAACCCAATTTCGGTAAAGCTAGAGTATGCATACCCAAGCTAGTTATATCTCAAATCGGTTGTTCATGAACTTAAACAATAAATCAATAAGGAATGCAATTTTACAAACCGTGGATATATTGTTCATGAATTGATTCAAGTGAATCAAACCGATTTTGCTTCAATTGTGTCTTGTGTAGTTACATAAGATTTCCTTGCAATGGAACAACTCTTGAACTAGTTCTTATAAGTCATTTGAACTAGTTATGAGAAAGATGAATATGGTTGATATGAAAGTGCTCATATGGCTAACCATTGGTTAACTATTCGTGAACCAACTAAATGTACACGTTTAGATACGGTTACTCAAACCTAAATGAAATACATTTCATTTGTGTGTGTGGCAAGCTAACTTTCGATCTAACTGTTGAAAGATATTAGCTTGGATAAATCAGGTTTTTCATCCAACAGTGAATATTGATTGCTTTGTTACCAAGATAAATTAGATTGAAAACCCTGATTTCATAACTATATAAAGGGGACGTATAACAACTAGAAAAACTAATCCCTATACCTCATGTGACCTGTGTGATACTAGTTGGTTTTGCTAGAGTCGATTTTCCTTTATTCGTAGGTTTCTTCTCGAGAACCTATCGATTAACGACTTAAAGACTTCATTGGTATTGTGAAGCCAGACGAAACTACTTCTCTTGTAGTTGAGCGTTCTGATCTTGCCATTTTGTATCATACGATTTTAATTGAATAATTGGATTGAGATTATATCTTCGATATGGCAAGATAAAAAAAATCACAAACATATTCATCTCATCGTTTGTGATTTCGCAATATCTACTTTCGCTACCATACGATTTAGATTATTGTGAGGTGGTCAATAATTCTAGGCTTTTCTTCGGGAATATATGTCCGGGTTATTGATTGGTTCCTGTTCACCTTGATTTTATTAAAATACGGAACAAAACTCGTAGGTTTATCTGTGGGAGACAGATTTGTCTATTATCATAGACTTTTCTGTGTGATACATATTTGTTTATTCAAGTCTTCGACTTTGGGTCGTAGCAACTCTTGGTTATTAGCTAAAGTAATCAAGTGAGTAGTATCATGTTGGGATCAGAGACGTAAGGAGCGCAACTGTACCTTAAATCAGTGTGATATTGATTAGGGTTCAACTGTAGTCCAGACCGAAGATAGTTTGTAGTAGGCTAGTGTCTGTAGCGGCTTAATACAGTGTGGTGTTCAATCTGGACTAGGTTCCGGGGTTTTTCTGCATTTACGGTTTCCTCGTTAACAAAATTTTTGGTGTATTTGTTATTTCTGTTCCGTTTTATATTTTATTATATAATTGAAATAATATAGGTTGTGCGTTTGTATCGATCAATTGTGAAATCCAACCTTTGGTTGTTGATTGGAAATTGATTGATCCTTGGATATTGGTCTTTGGTACCATCCAAGTTTATATCTCTTGTATTTGATAAAGACTCGCAGATTTATATTTGCTTGAGTATAGATCAAATTGAGAGATAGAGATATTAACTCCATGATATACTTTTTATTAATATTGAGTCTGACTGTCTAGTTGTTTCTCTTAAAAGTATATTAGAGTTAGTTCATACAAATTGCTAATCGAAATATTGAAATCGAAATATTGGGTGAGGTTGTTAGACCCCCACTTTTTCAATATGCATTTAATTGCTGGAATTTAAAAGCATATAAAAACTAAATACCTTAATTAAAAGATTCTCAATTTATTTCGATCCGAGATTCTCCGTTAGCTATTAAGGAATATCTTTGAACAATAAAAGATAAGAGTTACTGCACATGTTCAAAGTATGTCGACATCTTTACTTTGTAAATCCTTTTTCATATTTGCAATCTTGGAACCGATTTTCCATACTTCCAAACAAGTTTATAATTGGTTCATCTGACTTCCAAGAACTATGTGATTGATTATCCTATCAAATCACCAATCATGGGTTTCACGGTTCTACTAAAACAAGTTTCGGTTCGACCTCCATGTGGTTACTAAGATTAGTCACGCTAGTTAACAAAATTTGGTTGACTAGGTACTAGGATTGGTTACCATATATTTATGGTATAAACTTGTATTCGGTTGCACAAGTCATAGGATCATTTTCCCAATTTCTAAAAACTTGTTGTACCTCTTACAAGGATCGATTCCCTCTTGTGATTGATTACACCTCTTACTAGGATCGGTCCCCCAATGTCTAGGGTTGGACATACCAATTACAATAAATCGATCATACCATCTCAGGTGATTAATTAAGATCGGTTTCACTAATAAAAGTCATACCAATACAAAAGTCCGGCATTGTGAATAGTTTTACCAAGATACATAAACAAGTTATGAGCGGTTATACTAAACACACATATTGGTAATCCAAAGATTTGCAATGAATAACAATACCAATAAGCCTAGTGATTTCCCTTTCGATTCACAAAACAAGTTTATGAATGTACTTCCTTTAAACGAATGTAAAACATTGTTTCCTAGGACGAAATCTTCACCCATACTCATATATAATCACAATAGCATTCATATGATTATGTCGATGTCTTATATACGAAGTTCAAAAGATAGACGTTATACTTCGTATTGTAATTCCTTAATACTATGTCTAACTAGAGTATAATCATTCACAGCTTCGAAGTTATGTTTTCAATATGCACGACTTGAAAGATACATTAGGAATGAAACAGTTCAAGTCAAATATTACTAACCTTAAGTGGAAGGATGATGTCGTCGTTGTAGCTCTTTACTTCTTCATATTCTTCAAGTCTTCACGTAATACTTGTATGTCTCATATCCTAGTAACTTTCTAGCTAACCTATACGAAGTTGACTCTAGTAAATAATCAAGCGACTCTTTAAATGAGTTTTGATTCACTAAAATATGACAACCAAACTTGACATACCAACGCTTGGTGGGTTCCACCGAGCTATGCTCTAAAAATCTCCCCCTTTGTCAATTTTAGTGCCAAAACTCTTACATCATATGGATAAACAAATTACAAGAATTCATTACATATATGCTTGATTCCAAGTTTCAACAGCACAATAACATGTATACATTCAATCTATAAATGCCGATGTTGGCATTATAATAACAAAGCTAATACTCCCCCTAAAGGTAAGATATGTATATTTTCAATCCGCACGTCTTTGTTATTCCCTTTGTAGTTAAGATATCCACAAGTATCAATATGATATGTTACTCCACCTTAGTCTATGCTTTACTCTTTCGTTAGATATAACGTTTAAGCACCATTGTCCTTTCCTTAGTGATACCAAATCACTTGTTTACTCCATATATGTCTCCCCCTTTTTGTCACAAAATGACAAAGGTACGAGCAAATAAAAGACAAATGAAAGGATATTAGAAATCTTAAAAGCTTTCAAAACCTATAAGAGTTAAACACGAGGGTTTCACATACCATTTTGGACAACCAATATCAAAACCGAAACTACAAAGTAATTTTGTTTTGATATGTTACCAAGGAAACAATTGAATCACACACACACCCATACACAAATAATGGAATAAACATCAATTGTACCGAAATTTTATTAAGAAAAAGTAATAAATGTATGCAATAAAATCAGGCTTTTTTTAAACAGGAAAACAATTAACTAACAAATTCGTTACCTCAAATTCCGCATCCAATTCTCCCCAAAAAGATATATCATTAAGCGCAAGTTCACATAGAACTCTCCCCCATTGTGTTGTCATCCTCCCGCCAAAACAAAAGAATAACAATAAAAACCAACCTTTACCAGAGATAGGTTGAAAACCGGTTTTAACTAATGCAATGCAAAAGTTGAAACCCCTAAACACAAGGTACTAATGTACCTTGACAATGCCAATAGACTTCCTTAAATTTTTGAATGTTGCCCTGTCTAAGGGTTTAGTGAGAATATCAACAAGCTGACGTCCAGATGGCGCATATTCCAATTTGATAACTCCATTCTCATATAATTCTCTAATAAAGTGAAATCTAATATCTATGTGTTTAGCACGAGAATGTTCAACTGGATTTTCAGTCAAGCGAATAGTACTTGAGTTATCACAAAGGATGCTCATATTTAAAATATTTATTCCGTAGTCAATGAGCATTTGTTTCATCCACAAAAATTAAGTATAGCATGTATCGACAACAATATATTCTGCTTCACAAGTTGACAAAGACCCTGAGTTCTATTTCTTGGTGTGCCAAGCTATAAGATTTTGACCAACATTGAAGCATCCACCAGAGGTGCTTTTCCGATCTTCTACACATCTTGCCCAGTCCGTATTTGAATAGGCAACAAGGCTGTTGTTCGTATCCATAGAGTATGATAGACCATAATCTAGGGTACCATTATTTTTTATTTTTTTTATTTTTTTGAATCACATTTTTTATTTTATTACTGAAAAACTAAAAAAAACTTACAAGACTGACCCATCAAAACCAAATACAAAGAAACAAAAAAAATAAAGATAAAAGAAAACAGGCCCAAACATTCTAGGCCCATACCTAAAACCAACTCTTACATCAATACAAAAAACTGAGCAAATGTTTAGATTGTGAAAAAACTCTTCACTTGAGAATCACAGGGTTGATTCCAGCTGATTTCATTCAACCTATAACCCCATTCATGAACCAGTTTCTTGATTCTGCACTTAAAGCCATTAAGACTAGGTTTCTTCTCCTCAAAAAAATTTTCATTTTTTTGAAACCATAGCCCCTTCAAAGTTGCACAAGATGCAATCATCCACACCTTCCTGACTAATGGACTTTTATACTTGGCTGTTGCACAAATATCATCAAAAGATGTAGGATTGGTAAAGCAGAAAACTGTGTTTAACCAGTTCCAAATGGCAACACTATAATCACATTCCCATAAAGTATGATGCATGTTATCCTGAGCTTGCAAACAAATATAGCACATGGAAACCATTTCAAAGCCATTGTTTCTCATGACCTCATCATCTACATAAACTGCTTGTTGTAATTTCCAGATGTTACTAGCAGTGCTGGGATGAATACAGTTTTGCCAAACAAACTTGGGCCAAGATAACTGGACCTCTTTATGCCTAATTTTCTCAACTGCAATGTCAGTATGAAACTAACCATCCTTGATAGCAATCCAAATACACTGATCTCTACCACCACTAATTACAGATAATGAATTTACTGAAATAATGTGATGTAAATCAGTGTCAATACACTAGTTACCTTCTTGAATTAAGTCCTGAACTTTCATACCACTATGACTCTTCACAAAATCAGTGAAACCATTATCTTCAATTATGGGAGTGTCACTTAACCAAGTATCAAACCAGACAGAAATCTGTGTACCATCCCCCACTTTCCATCTAATATCTTCTTTCAGAGTGTTCCAAGCCCATTTTAATCCTTTAAAACTGAAGATTGTTTCCAGTTACTTGTCCATTGCCCATATCTGTCTTTAAACTTTGCAGCAAAAAATTGAGCCCATTCTTCCTATGAAATCAAAATCTTCCACATTAGTTTCATTAACAAAGATTTATTTATTATTGCTAATCTTATGATTCCAAGAACTCCTTCTTCATAAGGTGTGCACACTCTTTTCCAAGAAATTATTTTAAACTTTCTTAAATCACTATCACCAGTCCACAAAAAATTCCTAATTGACTTTTCACATACTTTAATCACAGATAAAGGTCATTTGTAGACTGACATATTGTAAATGGGAACACTGCACAAAACAGATTTAACGAGAACTAGCATGTCTTGAAATGAAAGCAATCTCCCGGTTTATCTTTGTGATAACCTTGATTGATTAGTTGAGTAGATCGGCATCAATACAATTCTTTATGATTCAAAGTATTGATTGCATAGTCTAAAACAATTACTTTGGTAGTTGTTTAAAAGATAGATCTAAGAACCTGACAAAGGAATTTATTGGGATAAACAGAAGAGCCTTTTGTTAAACTCATATCACGTTGTTTAAAAAGAATTGTTACCGAACATATTTGTTGTTCCTTTACTGTTTGGAATACAAACCAAAGGAATTATTCCAAGTGCATGACTTATTACAAGTTGGAGGCACAGGGATACTAAGGGAACTAGGTGAACTATAGGTTTAGTTGCTTGGTGTCAACTATACGAAGTTGGTTTAGATTTTGTATAGCGGCTTAATTATGAGAGTATTCAATTTTGGAGTAGGTCCCGGGGTTTTTCTGTATTTACAGTTTCCTCGTTGACAAAATCTTGCCGTGTCTTTTACTTTTCTATTTACGCAATTATAATTGTTTTATTATAATTAGAAGTAAAATACACAAACATTAATTCCTATTTACTTGATAGCAATCCTATTGTGTTTGGTTAAGTCCGAACCTATTATCAAGTAAACACACTTCGTTCTTGTATTGTCTCGATCTCATATCCATAGACAATCACTTTCAGAGAAAGAACTTATATGTCGAAAAGTTTAAGATTGAGGTATATTTGGGTACCCTCGTCTTTTCAATTGGTATCAGAGCAGGAAAACACGAAAAGATCTAACAATCTGTGTTTGGTGTGATCCAACCTATAAGAATTGAATCACATGAACGATTCGATTAGCGTTTCAAAGATTTTAGATGGTCTTAAGGAAGACATTGAAGAATATTTCTTAGCTCTTGTTAAGATGTTAGAAGAAGAGATTGAACAGAAGCAGTCACATAATGATGAGATCAGTAATATCATGATTGATAGAGAACTAGTGAAAAATAAAGAAGATCCTAAAACTGGAGATTCTCAAAGATGTTAAAGTCTAACTTACAGATATCTTGAACAGACTAATAAGAGACTGCCCAGGAAATATTTTCAAAAAGGATGAAATTATTTAATTCAGAAGATTTGTTTTACAAAACGTCTGATTAATCGTGTTAAGAAACTCTATAAGAACTTAACAAATCATCCTAAATCTGGTGAAAAATGTCTTGGAGCATCTGCACTTAAAACAACTTCACCATTCTAATGGTTTCTAGATAGTGGGTGTAGTAGACATATGACAGGTGATCTTTCTTGGTTCACAAAGATAGAAGACTACAAGGGAGGATCGGTAACCTTCGGAGATGGAAGCAGCTATCTTATTAGCAAAAAGTGTACTATCAAACTTCCAGGTACTCCCGAAATTCATGATGTTGTTTATGTTAAAGGAATGAAAGCAAATCTTATGTCTGTTAGTCAAATTTGTGATAAAGGTCACAAAGTTATCTTCAATATGAGAGGTTGTGATATTGAAGATAAGTACGAAAAATTAATTTTTCGAGGATGTAGAAGTATAAATAATTGTTATCTACTTGATATACTGTCCAATTTGTACTGTAACTTGACTAAGGTTGAGTCAACTCATTTGTGGCATGAACGTTTTGGTCATATCAACTATCGAATGCTAGGAAATCTGATTAATCATGAACTTGTCAGAGGCATTCCAAAAATAAATACTAAAGTAGAAGATGTACTTGTGGTGCATGCCAAAAGGGTAAGCAAGGAAAAATTCCACACAAACTTTCTTGAGACATAGCCACTCATGCTCCTCTCGATCTAATCCAACAAGCAACTGTTGGAGGAAAGAAATATGCTTTATTAATTGTAGATGACTACACACATTTCACATGGATTTCTTTTCTAAAGCACAAGAATGACACTCTTGAGGAGTTCAAAATTGTTGTGAATAAAATTCAAAATGAACAAGGTTGCAAACATAAAAGGATAAGAAGTGATCGTGGTACATAATTCAAGGATACAAAAGTATACGAATATTGCAATGATCTTGGAATTAGTCATCAATTCTCTGTTCCTATTACACCTCGGGCAAATGGTGTAGCTGAGAGAAATAATAGAAATATTCAAGAAATGGCAAGAGTGATGCTTCACAATAAAAACCCACTATTAACCTTCTGGGGGGAAGTTGTATTTATAGCTTGTTATCTTATAAACAGAGTTTATTTAAGATCCAAAACTCTAAATACCCCATATAAATGGTATGGAAGAAAACCCAATTTAAGTTATTTAAGGGTTTTCGGAAGCAAATGCTATATTCTCAAAGATAGAGAACATATAGGAAAATTTTATTCCAAAAGTGATGAAGGAATTTTTCTTGGCTATGCCTCTGATAGTTGTGCCTTCCGGGTATACAATCTCAGAACCAAAGTCATGATGGAATCGATTAACGTGGTTATTGATGACATTAATGACTTCTGTCAAGATAATCATAATACAGTAGAGCTTCCTCCCTCTGAAATTGTTATTAAATAAAAACAGACTGAAGAAGAACCATCAGTTGTTCCTTTAATTAGTGACACAGATGATAAAGAGGATAATGAAAGTATTGTTGAACAACCCAATGATACTGAAAATATTGTCCAATAACCTGTTAAGTGGGTACATCAAAGACACTCCACTGAAGACATCATTGGAGATGCCAATGCTAGAGTTGTGACTTGAAGAGAACTTCATAATATCTATCACTATTCATGTTTTCTCTCCTCAATAGAACCAAAAAATATTGAGGAAGCACTCAATGAACTAGCTTGGGTAAATTCAATACATGAGGAACTTAATAAGTTTAAAAGACAAGAAGTGTGGGAACTCTTTCCTAAGCCGACATGAGTAAACATTGGTGGAACAAAGTGGATCTACAAGAACAAATCAGACGAATTCAGAACAATTGTCAGAAACAAAGTTAGGCTTTTTGGTCAAGGATATTCTTAAATTGAAGGTATTGATTTTGATGAAACTTTTGCTCTTGTTGATATTTTAGAATCAATAAGACTTTTACTTGCTTATGCCTGCTATCTTAAGATAAAACTTTTTCAAATGGATATTAAATCTGCATTTCTGAATGGGGATTTAAAAGAAGAGGTATTTGTTGCTCAACCCAAAGGATTTGAACATCCATTATTCCCAAATTATGTCTTTAAACTCAAAAAGGCCTTGTACGGTCTAAAACAAGCTCCAAGAGCTTGCTATGATAAGTTGACTTCCTTCTTACTTCAAAAAGGATTCTCTAGAGGTGGTGCTGATAAGACACTTTTTACTAAATGGTGTGGAAAGAATGTTCTTGTAGCACAAATATATGTAGATGACATTATATATGTATCCACCTCAAAATCTCTAACAAATGAATTTCTGAATCTTATGAGTGAAGAATTCAAAATGAGAAATATTGGAGAATTATCATATTTTCTTGGTTTGCAAATACAACAACAAAAAGATAATATTATTCTTTCTCAAGAAAAATATGCAAGGAATTTAGTTGAAAAAATCGAACTAAAAAGTGCAACACCTATGGCAACTCTAATGCCAACTACCGGAAAACTTCAATCGAATCCAAGAGAAAAATCGGTTGATTAAAAATTATACAAATCTATGATAGGAAGCTTGATATACTTAACTGCAATAAGACCGGACATTTCCTTTAGTGTGGGATGTTATGCAAGATTTCAAGAAGATCCTAGAGAATCATATCTAAAAGCTGTAAAATGAATCATAAGATACGTTAATGGTACCCTAGGAATATTATAAAACAAGATTTAGTTGCAGCTATACAATTTTGCTGGAGAAGAAAGTTTATTCCCAAAGGCATGAATTCTAGCTTCTTATTTGTGCTACCTAAAACATCAGCTGCAAAAATTGCAAATCAATTCAGACCAATTGGTTTGAGTAATGTAATCTTCAAGATATTCACAAAAATTATCACTAGCAGAATGTGTGAAATATTAAAGAAGTTGATTTCTCCTCAACAAGTAGCTTATGTACAAGGAAGAAGAATTCATGAGCAAGTTATTCTAGCATTTGAGCTTGTCAATGAAATGAAGTTTAAAAGAAGAGGTGGAAATGTAGTTATCAAACTTGACATCTCTCAGGCTTATGACACAGTGAGTTGGGATTTTTTAATCAAAGTGTTGAAGAAGTATGGATTCTCAAATGACTGGTGTGAAAGGATAATAGCTTTGTTCAAGTCAGCCATAATTTTAGTTTTAGTAAATGGAGAACCCTGTGTATTTTTTAAAGTGGAGAGAGGACTTAGGCAGGGAGATCCATTATCTCCAATTTTATTTGTGCTTATGGAGGATGTTCTAAGCATAAATATCTCAGCTTAGGTGGAAAAAGGAAAATTGCAGCCAATTATCTCAAAAAAAGGTATTCATCGTACACACCTATTTTTTGCAGATGATGTTTTCATTTTCAGTAATGGAGGAAGAAAAAGTCTAGACAATCTTCTTAAGCTGCTAGATACTTATCAAGCATGTTCTGGTCAAGTTATTAAAAAACTCAAAAGTAAACTTTTTGTGGATGGCACTTCACAGCAGAGGAAAATTTTGATTAGTGAATTTGTTAATATGGAACTCTCAAAATTTCCAGATAAGTATTTAGGTGTGTATTTGGCTCCTGGAAAGATCACAACTGCAATGTTATGGCCTATTGTTGAGAAAATTCAAAAAAAGCTTGTTGCATGAAAGTTATAGTTGGATCCCCATACGATCAAGTTTTGTGCACACCAAAGATTATGAACTTAAATAAGAAATCTTTTTTGTCTTCAAATCTTCTTAGATCTTTAATAAACACCTGCACATAAATAATTTGAATCTCTTGTAATCAATCACACATAGAACGGAGTCTATTAACAATGGATTATCACAAGACGTCTTTAGATCTACAAACAGTTCTAAAGATCCTCGTCGATACTTTGATCTAGTTTGAGTGAATCTTATATCAGAAGAGAAGATTCTCAAGCATAAACAAACTAGGTGCAATCAAAGTTCAATAACCATTAGTCAATCAAATCAATCAAAAACTAATAATAAACTGTAATTATCTAGTTTCTCACCAACGGTACTTGTAGAGCTTCCCAATCCCAAAGAAGACTTTAAGAGATTTCTCCTAATTAGGGTATTTTCCTCTCCGAATAAATGACTCCACCAGTAACAACACAACTAGGTAGTTTTTCTGGCTCTGGGGATTAGTTTGCTTGAAATGCAAACTTCAATATTTATAGACCAAGGAAGTTTGGACACCAAGGAATTTCCAAAACCGAATATTCTCAAAGATATGCAATAAACGCCAAAATCGGTTTTCATAATTCCTGGAAATGCACTGTCCAAATATTGACCAAAATCTCAGTAGAAAATCTCCAATTAGTAAATGCACATTACTAATTTTTATTTTCTAAAGATATGCATTTAATTGCTGGAATTTAAAAGCATATAAAAACTAAAAACCTTAATTAAAAGATTCTCAATTTATTTCGATCCGGGATTTTCCTTTAGCTATAAAGGAAAATCTTTAAACAATAAAAGATATGATTTACTTCAAATGTTCAAAGTATGTCTACATCTTTACTTTGTAAATCCCTTTTCATATTGACAATATTGGAACCGATTTTCCACACTTCCAAACAAGTTTATAATTAGTTCATATGACTTCCAAGAACTATGTGATTGATTATCTTATCAAATCACCAATCATGTGTTTCACGGTTATATCAAAACATGTTTTGGTTCTACCTCCATGTGGGTTCTAAGATTAGTCATGCTAGTTACCAAAAGTTGGTTGACTAGTAGGTACTAGGATCGGTTATCACATATTTATGGTATAAACTTGTATTCGGTTGCACAAGTCATAGGATCGGTTCCCCCAATTACTAAAAAATTATTATAACTCTTACAAGGATCGATTCCCTCTTGTGATCTGTTGCACCTCTTACTAGGATCGGTTCCCCAATGTTTAGAGTTGGTTACACCAATTACAGTAAATCGATCATACCATCTCAGGTGATAACTTAAGATCGGTTTCACTAATAAAAGTCATACCAATACAAAAGTCAGGCATTGTGAATAGTTTACCAATATACATAAACAAGTTATGAGCTGTTATTCTAAACACACATATTAGTAATCCAAAGATTTACAATGAATAACAATACCAATAAGCCTAGCGATTTCCCTTTCAATTCACAAAACAAGTTTATGAATGTACTTCCTTTAAACGAATGTAAAACATTGTTTCCTAGGATGAAATATTCACCCTTACTCATACATAATCACAATAGCATTCATATGATTATGTTGATGTCTTATATACGAAGTTCAAAAGATAGACGTTATACTTCGTATTGAAATTCCTTAATACTATGTCTAACTAGAGTATAATCATTCACAGCTTCGTAGTTATGTTTTCAATATGCACGACTTGAAAGATACGTTAGGAATGAAACAGTTCAAGTCAAATATTACTAACCTCAAGTGGAAGAATGATGTTGTCGTTGTAGCTCTTTACTTCTTTACATTCTTCAAGTCTTCACGTAATACTTGTAAGTCTCATATCCTAGTAACTTTCTAGCTAACCTATACGAAGTTGACTCTAGTAAATAATCAAGCGACTCTTTAAATGATTTTTGATTCACTACAATATGACAACCAAACTTGACATATCAACGCTTTGTGGGTTCAATCGAGTTATGCTCTAACATATCTTTTATTTGTTACATCTCCATCCTTGTTTCTTTCAACTCTTAAAGAACACAAGAGAACTTCTGAAGATTTGAGGTGTTAGCCCTTGGTTTCCTCATATTTTTCCTTTTTCTATTTAAAGTTGTAGAGGAATGATATTTATTTTTTTCCTTTATGATTGATGGCTTAACATCTTTTTTCATCAGAATATATGATGCTTGGAGTCTTCATAAAAAATATGGGATTGTGACAGAAATACACAAAACAAAAGCTCTACAAGCAATCTTTTGATAAAGACGTGTTTTTTTGGGAAGGAAAAAGGAATGTAGGGTTATGAAACCTATATACCGAGTAATTGAGTTTCACGTCCGATCAACATACTGTTGATGGGAAAAAAATGGTTGGTTTTCTTGGAAGAGGATAGATGACTGTGCGGATGGAGGCTCCTCAACCGAGTAAACTACCTAACCTCAAATAGATGCACTGCATGGGAGTGCTTTGAGTTCGAGATATCAATCTGTATGACTCTGGACTAAACCAAGAGAATGACCATTCCAGAGTCAATTCGGTCATAAAGAGGTAAGAGGGTTGATCTGTAAGAGGGAAGCTGAGAAGTGTGTGAGATTAATGATGATCTAGGATTGTGAATGTGTTTAAGGTTTTCAGTGATCTGTTGAGTTTGAATAAGTTCTGGTCGATTGATTGAATTCTTGAGAGTAATTACTAGGATCATAATTCTTCTTTTAGACCATGTAAACACATTGAACTCCAGTAAGTGTGACGGTTGTTCGAGTGAAAGAGTGGGAAAGTGGAAATCATGGTTGCACTAGTTCCTCGTACGTGAGAGGGTTGGTTGATTATACACCCACTGCTTTTCTAACTCTCTCAACTGCTTGCATGACTTACTCACATTTTCATCGTGGATGAACACACGTGTTGTAGGCCGCTAGACCAAAACCCTAATGAATATCCCCCATGTGACATGATTGATGTCTCACGAACGTGGAGTCTGCAAGGCAGACATGTATTTGATAAGTCATTTGTTGACTTGATTAGACAATAAGTCTAAGTATTGTTTAGTGGAGCATGATTGTCGAATGCTCTAGGATTCATGGATTGAGCGTCTGCTAAGATGTACAGTTCTTGAATGAATGATGTTGATAGTCTGAGAAAATGTTGCTTGTATGATGACTTGTTGAATATTGATGGTTGAATCAATATTCGAGCGTCTGAGCAAGTATTGCTCTTTTGATGGATTACTGAATATTGATAGTTGTATCAATATTCGTGCATCTGAGCAAGTATTACTCATTCGGTAAATTACTGAATATTGATAGTTGAATCAATATTCGAGTATCTGAACAAGTATTGCTCATTCGATAGATTACTGAATATTGATAGTTGAATCAATATTCGAACATCTGATCAAGTATTACGCATTCGATGAATTATTGGTAGCGTGACCAAATAAATTATTAATTAATATATTGGTAGTTGTACCTGTTTGTACCATATTAAAATAGTGTACGTGCGTACCGGACAAACTATTTGATATCGATAAAATACGGTTTATTGTGGAAACCGGTGGGTTTATTGAGGAAACCCACATGGCTTATTATGGAAGCCAAATACGGTTTATTATGAAAACCGGTGGGTTTGTTATGGAAACCCACAAGGCTTATTATGGAAGCCTGGATTTGGTTTATTATGGAAACCCACTTGGCTTAATATGGAAGCCCAATTGTACATGGGGAAATAAGATCCTAATAAAGGGGGGTTGATATTTTCATGGAAATAATTATTATAGATAATTATTAATATTATTTAAGATAATTGCAGGATCCTAACAGAAAGAGGATAATTATCTTAAGTAGTTATAATTATTATTCAAGATAATAGTTATTTGAGATAAATATGGATTATGATAAGTATTAGATAGAATAACTAATTTTATCATGAATATGGTTGTTACTTGGGATGTATTCAGATGGGGAAAGTTATTTGGATAACTATTGAAACCCTAAAGCTACATCCACCTTCTGCCTATATATAGAGGCTAAATCTCAACTCAAAAGGTAGATAATTCTATTCCTTTCACCATAACATACTTGCATAGAACATCCGCTGATTTTAGCATCAGAGTGTTTTTGCAGGTACCCCCACCTCTTTTGATCAATTCTTTGGAGATTCTTCATCAACGGTAGCGATTGGATCAACTTTTCCGCATCTCAAAGATTGTTGGGGTGATCATTTTTGCACCAACATCTTTTGGTGCCGACTAAGGGGAGATTGAAGAAGGATCGTGCTCCTAAAAATGTTGGAATATTTTCAATTGCGCTAAGGGGGGTCCAGAATGTTCGAATCCAACAGACGCCATTGATGTCTGTTGATGAAGAGAAACCTGTTGGTGAAAAGATATGTCTTTTCCCAACAGATGCAAAAAACCTCTATAAGAAGCATCTCCCAAACTCGTTTCAAATCATCTCTCGAAAAACCTTTCTCTGTTTTTCTCTCTTTTCTGAAGCATCATCAGAACCCTTTTTTACATGTGTTCTTGATTGAATCAAGGGGTACAAACCTTGAATTCAATTTTATGTTGTAGGGCTTTCATTGTATCCGAAGGCATTATTTCACATACCTGTTGTAATCGCCAATTCATTGGGAGGGTAGAAATAATTGTCTAAAAGAAAAATCGTATGAGCCTTGAAAGCTTTTGAGTACAACAATTTTTTTCTGTGTTATTTCATCTTCTATTGCAACCCGTGTTTTCCAACCACTAGAAGAATAGTTCAATATCAAGGGGGATATTCTAGACGACATCCAAGCAGCCAGGTCCAATGAGAGGAAGATATTGCAAACGGAGGTGTGAGAGCTCGAGCCCGTAATCCACCTGTTGGTCAGGCTAGCACCGCTCCAGCTGTTCGAACCAGCGAATCACCTGTTGTACAGACTAACCTTAAGAAGTGTTATGGTCCAAGTTAACTATGATGAAAGGGATGGAAAGAGACATCATTGTCATCGTCGGCATCGGATTCTCGATCTCGTTTAGAGAGATATGTTCCACGAATCAAGGAGTCTTGAAATCCCAAAAGACATTCAAATACGTAATTCCGTATGGGATTGGTTTTCCTCCTGATAGTGATGTCGGTCGATGACCGAGTACGATAAAACTTTGTATCGGTGACAAAGCTAAGACGTGAATCGTACGCGGAAAAATGAAGGTGCTGGCATCATCTCAAGCTGGGAAGGCCACACCATTTTTTACGCGGGATCCAAATACATAGTTTTTCACAAGACTAAATGTTCAATGGCTATGGCGTTGGAAGTTTACAGTACGAAATGTACTACAGATGGAGTACATAAAAGTTGGAAAAAGCTAATAGAATACCAAGCCGTTCACTTATTGGAGAAGTGGCACGAGGTAGAAACATAAGCTTACCTGTATGGAGCGAGGATATGAGCATCCTCAGAATCGCTGCTTATAGTTTTCACTGGGAATATTTTGGGTTCGCAGACAATTTTGGGAAGAGTAGCTACACATCAACGACTAAGCCTCAGATCCTAAACACTTCACCGTGGACAAAGTATAAAAGGGAACTTAGGAAATAACACGAAGAAGTCCAATACTCTTGATGCACTGCCACTGCCATTATTGGTTGATTAACATGTTGAAGGCTACAAACGTCAGCTGAAGAAACATCGTATAAGGTACGTAAGATTGAATCTTACCTTTGTTCTTCTAAAGAGGGCTGTTGTTACTACAAACTTCAAGGAATCACAGCTTCGAACTACCAAGGATGATGCTGGAAATGTGTCTAATCTTGGTAAGAATGTTAGTGCTAGAGACACCCGTCAGGAAGGAAAAAATTGGAAAGATGATGCAAGAAACATAAGTGGTCATTCAGAATTTTTATCGAACTGATTATACGTCTTGACCTCTTCTTATATGCCATCATCGGAGCCATGGCTAAATGTCAACGGAAGCTTGGTCAGAAACTGGTTCAGCTGGAGATAACAGAGTCATGCTTTAGTCCATCACCAAGCGCACGTACGAATCCAAGACTGAGTCGACAACTCAGGATCATACGCACTGGACTTCACCCGGGTTTTGAATAAAGACATAGGGTGCACTAATCACCCAATAATTTCGCAATCAGTCGTTCCAGGCGTGTGAGATTGTTAAATGCATGTTTGACACTATGTATTATTAATCCAAGCTCGAGGCAAATTCATACAGTCAGCAATCCACATGACTGGGGGCGACGTCAAATGTTGCTAAACAGTCTGGGGGCGACGTCATCAGCATCAGTTCAATGATTGACTGCCATGGCAGCATTCAGATACAGTTAGCAATATACGTGAGAAGTTTGGTACAGTCAGCGCCGCCATATCAGCTGCATCGGTCCATTCATTGACAGCCATGTCAGCATACAGATGCAGTCATCAGCATAGTATGCCACGCTGCCTTGGTAATTCGGGAAAAGGATAAAAAATACACGTGAGGTGGGTTTCGAAGGCATAACACCAGGTTCGTTGTTTACTCCATGGACCATCTGTGTCAGTTGCTGATTTACGCAAAAACACATGACTCGGGCATTTTATTTTGTTCAGCACGCTCTTCTTTTGAATCTTGTTTCACCAATAACTTCTTCATTCTAAGTCTGAATTGAGTGATTTTTGGCTCGTTTGAATCGTATTTCAATTCCCTACAGCATGATAGCAAAAATTTCAATGTTCGAGAAACTTTGATGTGCACTTGGGGGAGAAATATGACCGAGTTCGAGGTTCGTTGATAACAACATGATCGAATTCAAAGCTCTTTTGATTTATTGCTTGAGGTTCGTCAGCAAAAAAAAAAAATCAATTGAAGATAAGCAATAAAGAAAAGTTTTCATGTACGGCGAAAGGGTCCAGAACCGAGGAACACGCCACACCAAGACAACATTTCGAGGGCGATACCAAAAGGAAAATCATGATGAACCCAAAAATAAAAGGGCAATAGAAAAGGTATCATAAGCCCAGATCCATCTAGAAAGTGAAGATAGGATATTATAGATCTAGTTCCTGCTTCACATGGGGGCGTCTTTTCTATTTGTAAGTATCTCTACGGATATTGGGGGCGGCTAAAGTGACGCCTAGCATGCAATCAAAACAAACATGGTAAGGAAGTCAAACAATAGGACACATCCTTTTCAATATCATTGGAAGTAATGGGGGTGACTAATATGGAAGGAACAAACGCCTTGGGAGAGGAAGATAAAGGCGGAGTATTTTGGTTATCAAGGGAATAATTGCAATGTTTTTCTAGTAAAGAGAAAGACAGACGAAGTATTTGATTATGAAGGAAATACTTACAATGCCTTTTTATAAAAGAGGAAGACAACGACAAGGTATTTTGATTGCTAAGGAAATAGTTGCAATGACTTTATATTAAAGAGAAAGAGAAAAAGAAGTGTTTCAATTAAAAGCTGAAGCTAAAATTAAACCGAAGGGAGCGAAATGAAAATTATTAAAAAAAAAAAAACTCATATGGCTTATTATAGAAGCCCAGCTGGCTTATTGAGGAATCCCAACCGAACTTATTAAGGGAGCTCGGTGGTTTATTAAGGAAACCATCTCTGGCTTATTGAGGAAGCCCAACCGAACTTATTAAGGGAGCTCGGTGGTTTATTAAGGAAACCATCTCTGGCTTATTGAGGAAGCCCAACCGGACTTATTAAGGAAGCCCGATGGTTTATTAAAGAAACCAATACATGGATTATTATGGAAGCCCAATTTGGTGTATTATAGAAACCAGGTGGTTTATTGTGGAAACCCACATGACTTTTTATAGAAGCCCAGTTCGGTTTATTGTAGAAACCAATGGCTTATTATGAAAGAAAACTTATGACAAAAGGCTAATGACAGTAAACATGTACATCAGAGATTTTCGTACATTCCTTATTCACAGACACAAGAGTGTTGAGTCAGAAAATTCTAGGCCAGTACGGGAACAAATATGCAACCAATGTGCCTAGAAAGTTATGGGAGCAACCTACATTCGAAGTGAGGTATGTTCTCAAAGTCGAAGTTGAGTTATTAATTTAATCCTAATAATTTTTCTATTAAAGAGATAAATTGGAGTGTTTTTCTATCAAAGAGAAAAACCAAGAAAATGCTTCATTCACCATAACGGTGGGAGATGAGTTTAGAGAAGATTTACAAGACCAACACTTAACTCATATGTTAGCTAATGGAAGAGCAAGTGAACATAACATGCCGATCTGTTTGGCATTTGGGTAATTACTATATGGAGTTTTAAGTACATTTTGGTACTTTGAATTATTAAGCCAAGCTCGGGGCGAGGCCACACAACAAGCTGGCCAAGGACACGAAAGGTTATCGGATAAGCAACATATGGAGAATTTGAACGAGCCGCGAAGGTTAGTTCTTATTTTGATTTTCTTAATCCACATAATAAGCTGGCCAATGCTACGAAAGGTTATCGGATAACTGGCATATGTCGAATTTGAACGAGCCGTTAATTCTTCTTTTGATTTTCTTAATCCATCAACAAGTTGAGAATAAAGAGGGGGCGATGTTTGTACCATATTAAAATAGTGTACGTGCATACCGGACAAACTATTTGATATCGGTAAAATACGTTTTATTGTGGAAACTGGTGGTTTTATTGAGGAAACCCACATGGATTATTATGGAAGCCAAATACGGTTTATTATGGAAACCGGTGGGTTTGTTATGGAGACCCACAAGGCTTATTATGGAAGCCTGGATTTGGTTTATTATGGAAACCCACTTGGATTAATATGGAAGCCCAAATGTCCATGGGGAAATAAGATCCTAATAAAGGGGGGTTGAGATTTTCATGGAAATAATTATTATAGATAATTATTAATATTATTTAAGATAATTGCAGGATCCTAACAGAAAGAGGATAATTATCTTAAGTAGTTATAATTATTATTCAAGATACTAGTTATTTGAGATAAATATGAATTATGATAAGTATTAGATAGAATAACTAATTTTATCATGAATCTGGTTGTTATTTGGGATGTATTCAGATGGGGAAAGTTATTTGGATAACTATTGAAACCCTAAAGATACATCCACCTTCTGCCTATATATAGAGGCTAAATCTCAACTCAAAAGGTAGATAATTCTATTCTTTTCACCATAACATACTTGCATAGAACATCCGCTGATTTTAGCATTGGAGTGTTTTTGCAGGTACCCCCACCTCTTTTAATCAATTCTTTGGAGATTCTTCATCAACGGTAGCTATTGGATCAACTTTCCCGCATCTCGAAGATTGTTGGGGTGATCATTTTTGCACCAAAAATACAGGATATTGTATAATTAATCCATATGTTGATTGCTGGATCAACATAAAATTATTAGTGTTTGAACTTGCTCAGAATTATGATTTTGAAGAGCATTTGTTCGAAACCCTAATTTTGATCAATTGCTCGTCAATTGATGATTTATTAAGGAGTGAATGGATACATGGGATGATGGATGACCATGTAGCGCCCAAGTGCCCTAGTGAGCATGCACCAAAGTCCTTTGTTGACCAGTTGGTGAAAGAATGATCAAATGCTGGTTTAATCATTTATTAAAATAGTGCTAGTGTGAGTGTTAGGTAGTAAAACCTAATTATGGAGAGATGAGGGACCGACCAAGAGGGCATGGAACCATCCCTTGGTGGTCTTGGGACCATCTGACGATCGTTTGAGTGAGGCCCAAGTTGGTTGGAGAAAGTTTAGACCCGGTATGAGCGATTGATAGCAAATTATGTCAAAATTATGAAGATGTGTGGGACCGTCTCATTACAAGCCTTAGGGATGGCCTTAGTAGATCAAGGTAACATGATTGTGTTACCATGACACCCGTGTCTCAGTCCTGAGGGTTTTGGTATTTTCTGGTGCGCGTTTGAGCAGTATTTTGGATTTTTAAAATAGTTTGATCTTGACTGAAACTCTCAATTTTTCTCGAATGAACAAGTAGAACTTTGCTCATGTGGCTGATACTTTGAGAATATTAAAATAACAATATTTTAATTTTTGATGTGAGAAGCCTAGTCGGTCGAGTGACCGTTTGACTTTTTGGATTTTCATGGTTTGAGCAATATTTGAGAAAATATTGAAAAACTAGGGTTTTCGCTCAAACGATAGAGTTCCATGAGATGATGGAAATAATAATATGAGAAAAATAAGGGATTGTGAGGTGTGGGACTGGCCACGGCTAAGGCATGGCCGGCCAGCTAGGTGGCCCGATCCCGTGACACCTTTCCTTATTTTTGTTTGATAAAAGTATGGAGAAACTAAGAGTTTTGCTCAAACGAGGGAGTTTGCCAAATGAAGGAATCTTCATGAGATAAGGGAAGAATAAATTAAAGTAAAATGAAATAGCAGGAGAGGGGACCGGCCACTAAGGCATGGTCGGTCGGCTAGTAGGCACGGTCCCACGTCTTTTGTTTATTTTATTTAATATTATTTTCCTCCATAAGTTATTCGTTCGTCCATATTTTTGAATGCTCGATCGTGCGCTTAGGTGCTCATTCGTGCATCGTTGTCAGGTACACTTACACCATTTTCTTGGGGATTACTCGGTGATGGCCCAGACGCCCGATTGTTGAATATTTATTACTAATTCATGAGATTCAGCTGAGAATGATTCATGAAATAGAGTAATAAAATAAGTTGAGTATCTATTACTAATCCATGGAATCCAGCTAGAGGATTCAGGGAACTAAGTAATGAGATAAAAATGGCTATATATTACTAATCCATGGAATCAATCGAGGATAATCCATGGAACAAAGTAATAAGATATAATATATTATTTTCTAGGAATTCAGTTGGCGAATGACACGCTAGAATCAATCTATTTTCAGAATCGATATGAGATAGTTGAAGCATCATATTCGTTCATAGGGGTGTATAGTCAGGGAACAACGAACGGCGTGACGTCCTTAAGACGTTAATCTCCCTAACAAACATTATGTTTAGGGACCGCTTGATTATCAAGATTCTATATACGGTCTCTCTACGTAGTCAGGGAACAAAGTGCAGCGTGACGTCCTGAAGGCGTTAAGATCTCTAACAAACATTATGTCTAGACAACCGCCCAATCATTAAGATTCTATATAGAGGTGATGATGAAATGTGTGAACCATCGAACGCTCAGCTGGGAGGCCTTTCGAGAGACATATTCATCATAGCTCTGAGAGGAATTTTCGCTCAGTCAGAGATCATGAAATGGTTTATGGATCATAAAATATGAATCGTCACATGCATTCCTGAAGCCGGGTCAAAAACATGCAGTATCATGATTTTACGGTTTTAGCCCTTGTCAAAAATCCACCATCAACATTAAGTCCCCTACTTAGTGAGGGATAATCATGTTCCACAGTAAGCATTGGATGGTGATTTTCCAGTACACGAGATAATTAGTTGAACTTAGTCGTACAAAGGCATTTTCAGAATCCCCGATTTGCTCCAATGATGTCATGTACGAGCAAATGCCCAGGTAAGAACCCTGACAGTATGATAGAGTGTTATCCCGTGAGCACGGAGAGATGAGGCACTGCTGATTTGGACGATAAGATGTCCAGTTTTGGTCGATTTAGCGTTTGCGGGCCTAGGCCCAAAAAAAGGAATTCCATGTTCTATTAGGTTTTTGGAAATAAAATTTGATATAAAAGGGAAGAATCCCTAAAATTTTCTTTTACTTTTATTTAAGCTTTCTGACCACCCTCCTGCTTAATCTCTTCACGTACGAGCAACAGAGAAGGAGGAGAAAATTTTCGCCCGGATCCGACCGTTGTCGCCATCATCCGACGAAGTTCTGGCCAAAACTCATATGTGTTATTCATGAATTGTTCATAAAAAAAAATCTCATATGTGTATATGCATGCGTAGGTTTTATGAAAATTTTGTTTTGCGCAAACAAACGTCCGTCCGTCGGTTTAGGAAACGAACGATAATCCCTAACTTAGGAGATTTTTTTTTTTTTGGAAAAAGACCTGCTACGTCTAATGATAAAAAAATAATTATGAGCTTTCATGAAAAATCAAAATTTATTTGGAATATGTGGACATTTGAAAAAATAGAAAAAGACACATTTGATGAACAAACGCTCGTTTGAGCAAAAACAAAATTTTGTGTATGTGAGTTATTCACGTAAAAAAAAATTGATTTTCGTGAGTTATTCACTCACGTAAAATTTTTTTTTGAAATTCGCTCACGTAAGAAAAAAATTTTAAAAGAAATATGTGAGTCACTCGTGATTAATTTTTTTGGCAAAACCAAATTTTGATTTTGAGCAATTGTTGAAAGGAAACAATTGTTTGTGATGAAATAATGTTTTATGTGAATTTTCATGAATTAATAGTGTATGCTTACACATTAGAAAATTAGTGAATGCTCACACGGTGAAGATTGTATAATCGCTCATACGGTGAAAATTATGTGGATTGCTCACACGAAAATCAAATCATGATTTTGAATAACGAGATTTTTGTTCCTCTTTGAAGGTTTAAAGAAGCGAACAAACTCTCGAAATTTTCGTGTTACAGTCATTACAACTAGTGAAATTGTAAACAGGTAAGAGTTGGAGAGTTACCATTTTTGTAGATATTGATGTGAGCATCCTAATTATTTTGATGTGCTTTAATTCCACTATGTTGATGAAATTTGCATCTACGAATGATATACAGAGGTAAAAATATTGAATGTCACAGAAACTTTGCAAAGATGACTGATTCTCATGATGACACCTCCAAAGATAATGTTTCCAAGGATGATGTTTCCACAGATGATGCTTCCAGGGATGATGCTTCCACAGATGCAACCTCAAAAAATGGTACCTCTGTAGATAAAACTTCTATTGACGAACAAGAAGAATAAACAACTAGAACAAAGAATACTCCAAACACTAAATATGAATTATTTGTGGTTCAATATAGACCTGAAAAACGTCCCCCAGGTTCCGCGTTTTGTATTCTCATAGATCCTATGGACATTGTTCAGAGAAAACTGGTGTCTCCTCGAGCGATTATTCGATTTTGTATACATGGAAGACATTATGCTGGTTCATGCATAGACTTCAGGCTTTCTCTAAAACCTTTAACAAACTTCTCCGGATGGGCAAGAAATATGTTGAGGCATAGTCATGTGAGAACCATGTTGGATCGTGCACAAGTGACATGAGCTATTCAAGCAGCTGGAGATTTGTTTGTTTTTCATGATGTGATATGTATAATAGCTTTGCTCACTCGCTGGTGTGTTCCTACCCATACTTTCATACGCATGTGGGGAGAATTTACCATCACTTTAGAGGATTTGGTTGCTTTATTGCATCTCCCAATCACGAGTAATTTCCCAGTAATATTTTCGGCAAATGAGAAGACAATATCTGATGTCTTAACAGCTACGATTCATGATATTAACAAATTATCCAGCAAATCTTGTTATGCTCAATGGTTGAAGCACTGGTGGCCAATAGATGGAACTCCTGGAAGACCTGTGGATGGTATATTCAATATTGCCACTTTCTTGTGTCCGTGGTTATCCATAGATGTATTTGAAGATAATGGAAATTTACTAAAGCCATTCGTGATTCCTTTTTCCGTTAACATAGCTCAAGGTGAGAAACTTCCCGTTGGTAGTCTGTTTGTGGGTTCACTGTTCTCCAATTTGGATTCCTTGGTCGTGGATTCCAGTGTTTCCAATGGTTTTATAAAAGTTGAAACATATGTTAACATTATGTTTCTCCAAGCCTTATTATGGGATCGCTTAGAGAATTATGCACCAATTCCCTGTAGAATCTTGCAAGGACCGAATGTTGACATTCGTGATGTTCTTTCTGAGAAGGATAATGCCCAGATTATTCGTTGGTCTACCAAGAAGTGTCGGCGCAAGACACGCCTCACCAGTGTCTTAGACGATGAGTATGAGTTTAATTTCCTCCCTTGGGTGTCGATTCCTCCTTTTGTCTCACAGTTGATCACTTTTAACAACAATGAAACGAATGTTATTCTGAAATCTGGTACAAACCTAAGTACCGGTGAAAGATCCTTCATACTGAGTTGTACTCCTGGTTATTTAGCATCAGTAATTCATGGGAAATTTCTGGTGGAGGAATATAACATCGATAGAGTAGCTCGATGAATGGGTCTTGATCAGTGTGTCCCAGAAGTTCGGAAAGAAAAACCGTCGGTCGACCAACTTAAAGCTTTTTTAGACTGCACATGTTTAAATGGGCATGTGTTAGAGCATTGCTCGGTCGAACTCGCATGCGTTGCTATCTCAAGCATGTTTGTCAATGTTAGTGATCAAAACTATAAGTCTTGATTTCTAGTCTACTATAGCTAAGGTCTCGGACTAGGATAAAAAGTGTAGTTGAGCTCAAAAACTCCATGGAAATCATCATACAAGACGAAGGACTACTCAAGGAACTGGTGGATATTCATCGACTTAAAGGTATGTGGATACTTGAACTTATCTATCACTCAAAAGTCTATTTATCTCCTATCTTGAGACAAAAGTCGTTTTGCTATTGTTAGAGCATTGCTCGGTCGAACTCGCATGCGTTTCTATCTCAAGCATGTTTGTCATTGTTAGTGATCAAAACTATAAGTCTTGATTTCTAGTCTTCTATAGATAAGGTATCAGACTAGGATAGAAAGTGTATTTGATCTCAAAGAATCCATGGCAATCATCATACAAGACGAAGGACTACTCAAGGAACTGGTGGATTTTCATCGACTAAAAGGTATGTGGAGACTTGAACTTATCAATCACTCAAAAGTATATTTATCTCCTATATTGAGACAAAAGTCATTTTTCTATATAGACTAAGATTATACACATTTGGTATTTCGATCCGAGTTTACCTCGCCTATCTATTTCTCGAAATATGTGTTGGTAAATCTTTTGCTTTACCCAAGTTTATCTATACCTAATCACGAAAGTCATGTTAAGTTTAAATCACTTTGAAAACTGCTCTGACGAAAATGGTTTATGAATAACAACTATATAACATCCTTTGAGAATGTTTCAATGATTGAAATGATAGTTTAGACTATATAACCAATGGAGGATATAAGCATTATTGCGGAAACACATGTATGTATAAGTCCTTATTCCTTGAACCAAAGTTTGCGAACTTTGTTGATCAAGAGAACCGGAGAAGTGCGTGAGCTAAGTACGCGAACTCAGTCCGTGAACCCAATCGGTGAACTGGCGGAAGTTCTCGACCCGAGAATTTCTGCTGGAGTTTATGAACTCCATCTGGGAACTTAAGTCCGCGAACCCAGTCTGCAAACTTGAGTAGGTTATATCTAAAAACGATGTTTGTGAACTTATCATTATAAACTAAGGAATGCATTTTCAAACCGTGGATATATAGTTCATGAACCTATTCGAGTGAATCAATTCATTTTTGATTCAATTGTGTCTTGTGTAGTACATAAGATTTCCTTACAATTGAACAACTCTGTAACTAGTTCATTTGAGTCATTTGAACTAGTTATGGTGAAGAAGAATATGGTTGATATGAAAGTTATCATATGGCTAACCATTTGGTTAACTATTGTTGAACCAACGAATGTACAAGTTTGGGTACGATTACACAAACCTAAAAATTTGCATTTCATGTGTGTATAACAAGCTATGTTTTCGATCTAATGGTTGATAAATATTATCTTGAATATAATCAGGTTTTCATCTAACGGTGAATATTGAATGCTTTGTTACTAAGCTAATATTGATTGCAAACCCTGATTTAAAAGACTATATAAGGGAGAACTCTAGCAACTAGGAAACCTAATCCCCACACATTATGTGTGATACTAGTTGTGCTAAGCTAGAGTCGATTCTCCTTTAACCTTTGGTTTGTTCTTATAAACCATGTTAATGACTTAAAGACTTCATTGGGATTGTGAAGCCAGACCGATACTACTTTTCTTGTAGTTGTGTGATCTGTTCTTGCTGTTCTCATCGTGCAAGTACAATTGTAATAATTAGCTTGAGATTTGTATCTCCGATAGGCAAGATAGAAAGTAGTCACAAACATCTTCGTCTCATCGTTTATGATTCCACAATATCTTTTTTAGCTGCGTGTGGATTAAGACTATTGTGAGGTGATTGATAATACTGAGTTGTTCTTCGGGAATATAAGTAAAGTTTATTAATTGGTTCTTATTCACCTTGATTTATCAAAAGACGGAACAAAACTCGTAGGTATATTCTTGGGAGACAGATTTATCTATTACCGTAGACTTTTCTATGTGATACAACTTTGTTTATTAAAGTCTCCGACTTTGGGTCATAGCAACTCTTAGTTACGGGTGAGATCAGCTAAGGAAATCAAGTATATAATATCCTGCTAGGATCAAAGACGTAGGAGAATAACTGTACCTTGGATCAGTGTGAGATTGATTGGGGGTTCAACTACAGTCCAAACGAAGTTAGTTTGGAGTAGGCTAGTGTCTGTAGAGGCTTAATACAGTGTATGTTTAATCTAGACTAGGTTCCGGGGTTTTTCTGCATTTGTTGTTTGCTCATTAACAAAATTCTGGTGTATGTGTTATTTCTTTTTCGCATTATATTTGTTATATAATTGAAATAATACAGGTTGTGCGTTGTTCAATCAATTAGAACATCCAACCTTTTGGTTGTTGATTTAAATTGATTGACACTTGAATATTGGTCTTTGGTACCATCCAAGTTATTTTCTTGTATTTGATAAAGACTCGTAGATTTCTATTTGCTTGAGTAAAGATCAAATCAAGTGAGATATATATAAACTCTTTGATATACGTTTATCTAGATTGAGTCTGACTGTCTAGTTGATTCTCTAGAAATTATATTGGAGTTTATCCATACAGATTGCTAATTCAAAATATTGGGTGTGGTTGTTAGACCCCCGCTTTTTCAATTGGTATCAGAGCAGGCAAAAGTCTGTATTCGTAGCGATCTGACTTTATGGACGAGTCTATCTCTAATAACGTACCAGTTCAGAAATTACAAGATGTTTTTCAAAGCTTAAATTCACCTAAGAGAACTATCACATCTAGGTCAATATCTAAACATCCTCGTGATGTAGAAATTGTTGATATCTGGGAAATATGCCTAGAAGAACAGTTGGATGAACTTTCTGATGAAGGTGACTCAGATACTGATAGAGATGTTGATAAGGAAGTCGCGGAGTATATTAAGCTATTGGATTCATTGAAAAACAAGAAGATGACAACTTCTCATGTCACACGTTTTTTGACTCCTCTCTGTCGAGAAAACAAGAAATTGAGAATATGTTATGCCGGTGTTTATGTTTCGAATCGTTCTAACGAATCTATCCTCAAGGATTCTGAGGAAAACCTACATATAAAGTCACTTGAATGTGATAATCTTTATCAAAAGTATTTTTTGTTGGAAGAGTGTTGATGGTGGTTTTTAGTTTAGGGCTAAAATCGTAAAACACTACACCCTAACAGACAGTGATGTCACAACATTTAAAGTAACAAGCATTTACTAGGCACATTTATTGAAACCTTTACTGTGTCTCTAAATAATTACCGGGGTATTTTTTTCAAATTAGAGTTACGACAAGACAAACCCTAATTCCCACGTGTGCCTATGGAAAATCATGCCAGCCACACCAACCATACCTCTATGCTAATGGAAAATCATGCCAGCCACACCGACCGCGCCAAAGCATGCCAACCATGCTAGCCGCACCTTTGTGCCAATGGAAAATCATGCCAGCCAAACCAACCGCACCTCTGTGCCAATGGAAAATCATCCCAGCCACACCGACCGCGCCAAAGCATGCCAACCATGCTAGTCGCACCTCTGTGCCAATGGAAAATCATGCCAGCCACACCAACCGCACCAAAGCATGCCAACCATGCTAGCCGCACCTCTGTGCCAATGGAAAATCATGCCAGCCACACCGATTGCACCAAAGCATGCCAACCATGCTAGCCGCACCTCTGTGCCAATGGAAAATCATGCCAGCCACACCGAACGCGCCAAAGCATGCCAATCATGCCAGCCGCACCTCTATGCCATTGGCAAATCATGTCAGCCACACCGACCGCGCCAAAGCATGCCAACCATGCTAGCCGTACCTCTGTGCCAATGAAAAATCATGCCAGCCACACCGACCACGCCAAAGCATTCCAATCATGCCAGCCTCACCTCTGTACCAATGGAAAATCATGCCAGCCACACTTACCGCGCCATGCCAAATGCACCTCGCCATGGCCCCATGCCGCGCCACCATACTGGCCTTCACTACGCGGCTATCAAAACGAAGGCGTGCAATAATCAACGGTTGCCCTTTAATCCCCGGAGCAGATCCTGGCCATCTAAGGTCACCTCATGACCTTTGGCCCAAAACCCTATCTTGGTCAGCACCTAACCAAAGCTATCCATGCCATGCTCCCATGGCAAACCCTTGGCCCCACATGCCAAGACAAACCAAACCTAGCCGCGCCATGCCAAACACACTCTGCCTTGGCCCTAGCTATGCTAGTCACACCGCGCCATGCCAAACACATCTCGCCATGTCGCGCCACCATGCTTCCCTTCCCCACACGGCTACCAAAGTGAAGGCTTGCAATAATCAACGGTTTCCCTTCAATCCCAGGAGCAAATCCTGGCCGTCTAAGGTCACCTCACGACCTTTGGCCCGAGACCCTAGCTTGGTCACGCACCCAGCCAAAGCTATCCACGCCATACGCCATACGCCCAAGTATAGATGGTGGATTTTCAACAAAGGCTAAAGTCGTAAACTCATGATTTTACGGACCGCCGGTTCAGCAATCGCATGTGAGTATTGAGACACGGGTCTCTCATCGAATTCTCAACGGAGAGTGCTTTCTCTCAGAGTACATGTAGATGTGCAGTCAACGTCTAGACAACGGCATAATCTCATGAATACTGAATACTTTCAGTCATTTCTATATAGTATCACGGGATGGACGGCTCTACGGGGCAATATCGTCTTCAGGAACAAACAACGAGTTTAACCTGACTATATAAAGGATATGGCTTAACGGCAAGTCATTTCAGGATAATTAATGCTCCTATCGTAGTCAGTTTATTCTTCTAGGAATAAACCCATGAGGTTAATTATCCCTTCATTGCTCTGATTCCATGGTCGAATCAACGACGATCCCGTGGAATGGCAATAAGATTACTCCGATTACGATCCCACGGAATGGCAATATCATTGCTCCGATTCCGTGGTCGAATCAACGACGATCCCACGGAATGGAAATATCATTGCTCTAATTTCGTGGTCGAATCAACGACGATCCCACGGAATGGAAATATCATTGCTCCGATTCCGTGGTCGAATCAACGATCCCACGGAATGGAAATATCATTGCTCCGATTCCGTGGTCGAATCAACGACGATCCCACGGAATGGCAATATCATTGCTCCGATTCCGTGGTCGAATCAACGACGGTCCCACGGAATGGCAATATCATTGCTCCGATTCCGTGGTCGAATCAACGACGATCCCACGGAATGGAAATATCATTGCTCCGATTCCGTGGTCGAATCAACGACGATCCCACGGAATGGCAATATCATTGCTCCGATTCCGTGGTCGAATCAACAACGATCCACAGAATGGCAATATCATTGCTCGGTTCCGTGGTCGAATCAACGAAGATCCCACGGAATGGAAATATCATTGCTCCGATTCCGTGGTCGAATCAACGACGATCCCACGGAATGGCAATATCATTGCTCCGATTCCGTGGTCGAATCAACGACGATCCCACGGAATGGAAATATCATTGCTCTGATTCCGTGGTCGAATCAACGACGATCCCACGGAATGGCAACGATCACTCATTGTTATGAGTTCGTAGTCGAATCTTTAGCTGATCCTATGAATTAACAGTAAACATCTATCCGTTTTATTACTCATTTCATGGATTATTCTCTATTGAATTTCATGAATTAGTAATAAATAATTAATGATCGGGCATCGGAGCTACCTCTGAGTAAACCCTGTTTCAAATGGTGCAAGTGTATTCAACGATGATGCATTAACAATCACCGCACGAACGAGTATTTCAAAATACGACGAAACGATGAACCTATGCAAAATATGGAAGAAAATAATAAATATTTAAAAATATTTGACCAAGGCGTTAGGACACGGACACACGATCAACTTATCGTGTCACGGTCAGCTTATCGTGTCACGGTCAGCTCTATGGTAATTCTATATTTTTAATACACTTTTTTTTTCATGATTTGATAAAATTCTCTCGTTTGATCAAATCTCCGTCTTGAGGAAATTCTTCGGATTCGTAGTACTTCTATGAGTCCGTCAAAAATAATTAAGGAGGGTGTGTGGGGCGTGACCATTGGCTGACCGGCCATGCCTTGGTCCCAGCCGGCCCACACCTCACGGTCCTTATTATCTTATTTATTATTATTTTTCTCTAGTTTCATGAAAAACTCCTTGATTTCATGGTATTTTCTCAAAATTCCTTTAAATCATCAAAAATAATAATAAAATAAATTATGAAAAATTCGTGGGACCGGGCCTTGGCCGGCCGGCCATGCCCTAGCCGGTCCCACATGCCCTATTTTATTTATTTTATTATAAATTATCTTATTTTTCCTTGATTTAATGGTATTTTTCCTCAAAATTCCTTCAAATCATCAAAAATACCCAAAAAACTATTTAAAAATTATTAAAATTCGTGGGATTGGGTCACGACCGGTCGGTCATGCCTCCATGGTCCCACACGGCCGAATTTTATTGTTTTAATATTTTTCAAAGACCATGAACTCATGGAAACTCCTTCAATTCATGAAAACTCTCTAAATTTATCAAATTTCTCAAAATTCATGAATCCTTCATAAAATCATCAAAATATGTAAAACTAAGGAAGAGACACCATGGGACCGTGGTCATAACTGGCCGACCGTGCTTTGACCACCGGCGTCCCAGTCTCACAATTCCTTATTTTATAAATATTTTCCATCGTCTCATGGTGTTTCCTTCGTCTCATGGAAACTCTTTGATTTTAATAAAACTCCTTCGTTTTATCGTGGGACCGGCTCCTTAAATCTTTCCTGAATTTTACTTTCGGGCTGTTTTCACCTCCCGAACGAGCTTAAAACCTAAAACTTCCCGAGTTGGGAGATAGGAAATTCTTTTCCGTATGGAATGAAGGGGCGGACCATCAAAATCCGAGTCCGTATGAGAATTCTACATCAATTCTAGTAAAGGACATTAATTAGGGTTTGGGGGTTGCTCAAGCGACCAACAGTTGGTCACGTGATCACTATGACCGGTCCACACTTCATGATTCCCTCACTTTTCATTATTTTCCCTCGTCCGATGAAGTTTTGACGGTTTTATCAAAAAACTCTGATTTTGTCATATTTTCTCAAATGGTCGCTCAAACGTGCACCAGAAAATATCAAAATTCTCAAGACTGAGACGCGGACACCTTAGGGACACGGGAAAATTATCTTGACCAACCAAGATTAGCTCTTCGGCTCACGGAAGCCAATCCCATCGATTTTCATAGTTTTGACCTAATTTGCACAATTGCTCGTATTAGGTCCAAAACTTCCAAACACTTTGGATTTTTCATGAAGTGACCATCAGACGGTCACGGGACAACCCATGGCCGGCTCCATGACTCTATAGTCGGTCCATCACTCTCCCATAATTAATTAGGTTTTCACACCTAAGTCTCGATTTAGCATTTTGAATAATGATTGAACCAGCATTTAATCATTCTTTCACCAACAAATCATGAACTCTTCGTGAATTCATCATATTTGCTCACGTGAGCATATGGACACTGCATGGTTGATCCACGGTCTCATGTAGCTGCTCCTCATTCGTCCCATGGTTAAAACTTCTGACCATGAATTGATCGTCAATCGGTTAAATTAGGGTTTCTGAGTTCAAGGACCATGCTTCCGGACTCTAACCTTAATAATTCTACGACGACCTCATGGTCATGAATTAATATTAATAATTCTACGATGACCTCATGGTCATGAATTAATATTAATAATTCTACGACGACCTCATGGTCATGAATTAATATTTCTACGGTGACCTCATGGTCATGAACTTTATTAATTATGCTAGGTTCAACGACCAGCACTTTAATTAATATTCTTGGCACACTGCCAATCATTCATGAGCAACACATGCTCAGACGGTCAAATATTCAACAAATCATCACGAGAGCAACACTTGCTCTAATGATCAATATTTGCCCTAGTTAAGGAATATCGGTTCAACAATCCACCAATATTCAATAATCCATCGAATGAGCAATACTTGCTCGCTTCATCATAAGAATTATACCTCTGTCTCATGACACTTTCAATTCGTGGGTGGTTCCAGAATATCTTGTTCGACTCAGCAACCACGTGGACTCATTGTACCATCAAACCACGAAATCATCAATTGACTAACAAACCACGAGACTATCAATCATGTCACTTTGGGGGATATCACTTAGGGTTTTGGTCTGGCGGTCTACGGCACGTGTGTTCAAACACACGATGGAATGTGAACAAGTCGTGCAATCAGTTGAAGGAATTCACGAGGTAGTGGGTGGAAAGTCGACCAAGTCTTTACACGTTACAAAACTGGTTTCGAACACGATTTCCACTTCTCCACTCCTTGATTCCATCAACTGTCACACTTCATGGGATCATGGTGTCTACAATTCCAGCAATATAAATAAGTCCCTGAATCATGATTGAAAAGGCAAAGAGAATCAAAAGCAGAACAAATACACAGAATACTCAGAGTAAGAATCTCACGTCCCTTCGACAACACGAGATCATCAAACTCATCAAACGAGCAATTTCTTCACAATCGTTCAACTTCAATCATTCAGAACTTATCATATTCAAAATTCACACACCCACAATCCTTGAATCACCATCGATTCCACACATTTTTCAGCTTCTCTCCTACAGATCAACCCATCCTCTCTTGTGACCGAATTTAATCTGGAACGGTCGTTGTCTCGATTTAGGCCGGAGTACTACAGATTAATCTCTCGAATCTAAGCACCCCCTTTGCTGCGGTGCATCTGTGTGAGGATTAGCATTTTTTCTGGTTCGAGGAACCTCCTCCGTCCAGTCGTCTCCTCAATCCCTTAAAAACCAGCAGATCATTTTTCCCCATCCACAGATTGGCGACCACAGTGGGAGATCATTCTCTCGGTTGCAATTTGAATTCTCACAAGATGGTTGGTCTTAGGATTAACTCAACTACTTCAAAATCGATCCATAATTCTTCAAACGGGAATGTTCCTTCTTCTAACACTACGTCTGACGGTACAGAAGATGGAAGAACCCCAACTCTAACCGAATTAGCACGAGCCCTGGATATCCACGCCAGGAACATGGATTTGATGAAGAACACAATGAATCACATACTCGATTTCCTCATCAAGCTAATGTCCGAGTTAGGAAGAATCTCCACCCCAGAAGTCCCGACGTCGGGGACTAAATCATCACCTGATCCTCAAATCAACAGCTTCACAACATATGAGAAGCCGATAGAACAAGAGGTCACTCATTTAATCGAGAACTTGTGCGAACTTCTACACTTCTCCAGGAATCGGCGCACAAACACGTTTGCTGCACTTAATCAGATATCATCCAGCGTGCTGATAGAACCACCAACCCGATCAATCGAAGGAGTCTCCTTGGTCTCTGAGCTCTCAATCGACAACATATATTTTGGAGAAGAAGATCGCATGACAGATGAAGGACAAAACCGGTCGTTATTTGTCACTGGCTTCATCTAAGGCATCGAATTTAGAAGAGCTCTTGTTGACACTGGCGCTTCAACGAATGTTATCACCATGAAAACTCTCAGGATGGCCAGATTCCCACCGAGCAAGATTTTCCATCATCCCATCCTAATGACAGGGTTTGAAGGAAGCCAGAGCCACACATATGGATACGCGTACATTGATCTATGGGTGAGGACGATTAGAGCGAAGACAAAGTTTCATGTGATTGAGCAAGAACCCGACTATCACATGATACTTGGACGACCATGGCTCCATGACAACAAAGCGGTTCCGTCCACCTACCACCAATGTATAAAATCTCTGCTCGACAACAAAATCGTTTGCGTACCTGCTTCATCATCTCCTTACTCTCCCATATACGATGCTGAATTCCTCGAATCTCAAAAGAATATTCCGGAGCTTCCAAGCAAGATTCACAGTATTCCACTCCCGAGCTGGAAGACTATTGAGAAGGTTGGTAACGATCTGTTTGCAACTACCAAAGAGATCAAGATATCCGCCACACCGACTAAGCGCAATAATGATCAACTCTCTACTCCCGAATCGAACTTCATAGATGATCGAGACGCAGGAGGAAGAGTCACTTATCGCCGACGGGAAGATTAGAAATTAATCGGGGAGAACGATGAAAAGTCTCCCCACCCTGAGGAGTCATGTCAAAGTGAGACATCACTTGAAGAAGAGGTCCAGGACGCTCCACGACAAATACAAGACGGGACTGACTCCACTACTGACGATCTCGAAACTATCAACATCGGGACTGAGCAAGATCCAAGGCCAATCCTGATCAGTTCAGCACTATCACCGGAGGAGCGAACCGAGCTAACAAGACTACTAAGAGAATATCAAGATGTCTTTTCTTGGACTATGAGGAAATGTCAGTTCTGGACGACAAGCTCGTCACCCATCACCAACACATCATTCCCGGTTCCAAAGATGTCAAACAACCGCCCAGACAGTTTAGGCACGAAATCGAAGAACAAATCAAGGTGGAGATCCAGAAATTGTTAGCAGCAGGGTTCATCAAGCATGTTCTTCACCCGACATGGCTAGCAAATGTAGTACATGTCAAAAAGAAAAATGGTCAAATCAGATGTTGTGTCGACTTTAGGAACTTGAATAAATGTTGTCTGAAAGACGATTTCCCGCTACCCAACATTGATATGCTCGTCGACGCAACCAGCGGTCATGGAATGTTCTCATTCATGGACGGCTACAGCGGATACAACCAGATCAATATGTATGAACATGATGCCAACAAGACTGCATTCCGTACTCCTATCGGGAATTTCTACTACGCGGTGATGCCCTTTGGACTAAAAAATGCAGGTGCTACTTATCAATGATCCATGACCGCCATATTCCATGACATGATGCATAAGCAGGTGGAAGACTATGTCGATGACGTGGTGGTAAAATCGAAGACTCGAGCGTCTCATATGGAAGTTCTCAAGCAGGTGTTTGAAAGATGCAGAGAATACAAACTGAAAATGAATTCTCTAAAGTGCGCATTCGGTGTCTCTTCTGGGAAATTTCTAGGATTCCTGGTCACGGCTGAAGGGATCGAAGTCGATCCAGATAAAGAAAAAGCTATTACTACCATGTCTCCTACACGAACCGTGAAAGAATTACAGAGTTTCATGGGCAAGGTAAATTATATTCAACGCTTCATCCCTGTATTAGCTCAACTCATCGCTTCATTCACGCCACTGCTGAAGAAAGGAGCAAGCTTCACCTGGACAGCTGTCCAACAAGAAGCCTTCCATAAAATACAACAGATATTATTATCACCGGCTATCATGAGGTCTCCAGTACAGGGACGACCCCTAATTCTTTACACTGCATCCAGTGATGTCGCTATTGGAGCACTCCTCGCTCAAGAAGACGACGAAGGTGTTGAACGGCCGGTCTATTACTTCAGCCGCACAATAAGAGAGGCTAAACTCCGATATCCGAAAGCTGAAATGGCATGCCTAGCGTTGGTACATGCGATCCAGAAGTTCAGACATTATCTGCTTTCTAACAAGGTCGTACTCATCTCTAGAGCTGATCCCATAAAGTTCTTGCTATCCAAGCCAGCATTGATTGGAATACCAGCGAAGTGGCTACTTCAGATGTCAGAATTCGACATATCATGCACTCCACATAAAGCTATCAAAGGCCAAGCAGTCGCAGACCTACTTGTTGCTTTCCCAGGAGAAGATACAACGATACTGCATGAGGAAGTACCCGGTGAATTCCCAGACGTCTTGGTTATCAAGGAAGAAACATGTCTTTTATACTTTGATGGATCTGCCACCCCTAGTAATGACACTGGAGGAGCGGGCATAGTGCTGGTGTCTCCGTCCGGTGAAGTTTTCTCACACTCATTCAAATTGGATTTCCATTGCACCAACAACTCGGCAGAATACGAAGCCTTCCTCTTGGGATTATCATTAGCTAAACAAGTAGGAGAAACGCATCTCGAGATAAGAGGAGATTCAAAATTATTGGTCAACCAGATGAATGGAACGTATTCTCTCAAAGAGATCACGTTAGCTTCGTTCAGAACCGAAGCTCAACGGATGTTAACTTATTTCGCTGACGAATTAATTAATATCACATCAACAGGGCTCTGTGAATCGGTTTCCATATTTCGCTAACTCAGTAATCGTTTTTTAGTTTTTAATGCTTTAATCTTCATTCTTTTTATTGAATCAATTTATTAAATCATGTTCTAATCTTGTTTTCTTTCCTTTTGATGCACTATTTAGATTACTAATCATAGTTGCTGAACTTTTACATCAAATTCTACTATTCTTTTAATGGGTTGCTAACCTTCCTTGTTTCTCCATAATGTATTTACAGATTGATTATTCTTATATGGTTTTGCCTGTGTATGTGTTATGATTGTTGCTTTTGCTGAGTATGTATATAAGCTTTTGCTAACAGGTTTGGATTGTGCTGGTATCAATGGAATCAACGATATCAATGGTGTCAAAGTTTTTGTCAGAGACGAGTTAACACAGTGATTTTCTCTTGTGAGTCATCGAAACAGTTTGTCCCACTTTTTAGGCAATTCAAAAAAATTCAAAATTTTCAGTTTCAGTTCAACTTGGAAAGTCTGCTTCCTACTCTTCATATTAGAGTTGTTATCCAGCTGTAAAACTTCCCATAACAATAAAAATTCTCAAAATATTTGTTATCGTAATTCAAGCCTAAAAATAAATCTATCTTTAAAACATTTTCATTTTCAATACCCTAAACCCTACTTTATAAACTATAAGCAGAAAACTGGTCAATATCTAATCAACCAGTTTAACAATAGTTTCGTAATGGAAGAAGAGAAATCAAGTCAAGTTTGTGATCTTGTTAACAAGTTCAAACAGGAAACTTTGGAGCTGGGAGATACTAATGAAGTAATTGTTTTCAAGCAAGACAACAATACTACTGAAGAAGAAAAATCTAACTGGGAAGCTAGTGCTATTGGAAAAGTCATTATAGAAGGCAGAATGACTTATGCGACAATAGAAAAATGGTTACCTTTTACTTGGCCTTTCATGAATCCTGATGAGGTGCAGATTGTTGAGGTAGAACCAAATATTATGATCTTCAAGTTCAAAAGATGGGATTTTCTTAACAAGGTAATTGATGAAAGGCCATGGATCATTAACATACATCTTTTGGTTGTTCATGACTACATTCCAGAATTAGTATACACAGAAAAACACTAGGGCTTTCAAATGTTTTGGATCCAACTCAAGTACCTGCTTCTAGAGCATATGAATGTTGATTCTGTTATAAAAATAGGAGAAATAATGGGGGAAGTCACTAAAATTGAACCAAAAGATGCTATACCTATTGGAAGCACTCCTGTTAAAGTGTGTGTGAATGTTGATTTATCAATGCCTTTAAGAAGAGGAGTTAAGTGCATTACTAATGCAGGAATCACGAAATGGCAGCAATCAACCAAGGGGTATCTGCACTGAATGCTATGTTATTAAACATTGCAAAGTTGCCTGCAAAGCTGCGGCTACCTACCTAAACAAAGCTCATGAGAAACCTTACTTCTTTGGAAAAGCTAATACAATCAGGAAAACAATTTCTGCAAAATCCAGTAACTGTGCACCTATTTGCCAACAAAGCTCGAAAAAACCCATTAAGACGGCTACTTTCATTCCTCCAAAAGATGGTATTGCTGTTAACATGAATTTCCTTCTCAAAGAAAATACTCAAGAACAAGGTGAAGATATTAGGCTTGGAAAAAGGCTCAGAATTACGGATAATCTGACCGAAACTGTTAATGATGCTGAAAGCTCCTCTGCAAGTGGTCAACATGATACCGGCACTACCAACCAGACTGCTCACAGGGTCATAACTGGAGAAGATCAATCTGTTCATACTGAAAAGGAGATTCAGGTATACAACTCTACTATTTCATTAATTTCTTATTACTTCACAAGAGTTTTTCGCTACTTATTAGTTGCATCTCTTATTAATTGTGTCAAAATTTCATCTTTAGATTTTCCTATTTATTGCATTTGCTCCTACATAGTTATTTTTTCAAAAAAATCAGTATATGCATAATTGTCATTACATTGAATTAGAATCTCATTATTACTTTATCAAACTGTTGTATTTTGTGTTGTCAACTGCTGCTTCCTTGTTAAACAACATCACTAGTCTAGCTGTTCTCAACACCAAGATCTTAGCTCTTATATTCCTCTATTTCACTTCCTGTCATCCTAACACAATGAGAGTTTTGTCTTGGAACGTGCAAGGTTTTAATGTCACAGCCACCAGAGATCACTTGAGAGATTTAGTTAGGTCTCAGAATCCTGACATCATATTTCTATGTGAAACCAAATTGCATGAGGATAAAATGAGAAACTTGCTTGCTCCTTTTATATTTCCAAATGTTAGATACCTTCAACCAGTTTGCCTATCTAGTGGCTTAGTTCTTCTTTGGAAAAATGGTTTTTCTTGTGATATTGTTAGTTGTGATAATAATATGATACATGCAGTAGTTCAGAGTGATCCTAGCCAACCAGAATGGCTTCTTTCATTTTTATATGGGTACTGCAATTACTCCAAGAAAAAAGAACAGTGGGATTTCATTAAGGATATAGGAAGTAATATCAACCAGCCATGGATTCTTCTGGGTGATCTTAATATTCATCTATTGGATAATACTTCTTCTTCTTCCTCTTCTAGTGATGGAATGGTTCATTCTATACTTCAACATGCTGGTTTAGAAGATATTGGTTTCATAGGAAGAGAACATACTTGGTCTAATAATAATTTGGGAACTGGAAAGAAAAGATCCAGACTGGACATGGCTTTGGGTAATCTTTGAATGGAATTCTTCTTATCCTGATTCTAAGATTCTTCATCTTAATCAACTTGGCAGTGATCACTGCCCCATACTTCTTGTGGCAGATTATACTCAGCCAAACTTGTGGAAACCATTCAAATTCTTCCTTACTTGGTTACAAGATAGAACCTGTGCAACTGAAATAGATAAAGCATGGGAAAAAAACAGTAATTGGTTCACCAGGTTATAAGCTAGTTAAGAGACTGCAATTTACAAGAATTTTTCTATCTAAATGGAATAAGGAGAATTTTGGTGACATTAATCAGAAGGTTGATACTTTGCAGCTAAAACTCAACACTATTCAAGCTCTACCTTACTCTGATGATAACTTCTAAGGCTGTGGAGATTTCTCAAGAACTCCAGAGATGGCATAAAATCCAGCATGAATTTCACAAACAGAAATCTAGAGATAATTTTTTTAAGGATCAAGATTACAACACCAAGTATTTTCACACCCTTCATAAGAGGAAAAGAGCAAGGAATAACATTGATTCTTTGAAAGATTCTAATGATAATTGGGTTCATACCAGAGATGAATTAGCTCACTTTTTAACTAGTCATTTCAAAAATATCAGCTCAACTTCATCTCCTATCATTGAAGAAAGTCACTACAACAAAATTCCAATTCTAGTTTCTGAAGAAGATAACATAAGGCTACTTGCTTCTCCATCTGATTAAGAAATATTCAAAACTCTAAAGTCTATGGAAAATTGGTCAGCACCTGGTCCAGAGGGATTTCAGGCAGGCTTTTACAAAACTCAATGGTCCATTGTTGGTGGTGATGTGTGTGCAATGGTTAAACAATTATTCTCCTCTAAGCATATGCTCAAGCAATTGAATAAGACTTATATCTCCTTAATTCCTAAAAAGAATAAGCCTTGTTCTCCAGCTGATTTTAGACCCATAAGTTTATGTAATACTTCTTATAAAATTATCTCAAAGATTTTGGTAAGTAGAATGAAGCCAATAATGGAGAAAATCATTTCTCCATACCAAGCAGCTTATGTTTCTGGAAGATTAATCAATGATAATACTATCATTTCCTATGAGATCATTCATTCAATGAAAAGAAAAGAAGGACAAGGAGGATGGCTTGCTCTCAAGTTAGATATGTCAAAAACCTTTGACAGACTTGAATGGACTTTTCTCATCAAGATTCTCAAGAGTTTTGGATTCTCAGAAGATTGGTGCCAACTAATATTTCAATGCATCAGTACTACAACATTATTTGTCCTTCTAAATGGTTCACCCTATTCTGAATTCAGCCCTACAAGAGGCATAAGACAAGGAGATCCCCTTTCTCCTTATCTCTTCATCTTAGATATGGAGTGGTTATCAAGAACTATGGTTGAAGCTCATCATTCAAAAAGCATTCAAGGTATTTCAGTAGCAAGAGGAGCCCCAGTAATAAATCATTTGCTCTTTGCAGATGATTTCCTCATTTTTACTCATGCAAATTTAACCAGCGTAAATAATCTCTTACATACTTTGCAAGATTTTAGTTCACAGTCTGGTCAAGTCATTAACTTTGACAAATCTTCTATCCATTTCAACAACAACATGGACCTTGGAATTTGTGAAACTCTGAGTAACATTCTAGGTGTGGAACCTATGAGTAATAATGAGAAATATTTGGGTTCTCCTTTAATTATTGGCAGATCTAAGGTCAAAGCTTTTTAAGATATACAGGTGGCTTTTGAAAGAAGACTAGGTAACTGGCAAGGTACCACAATGCACCAAGCAGGAAGATCAACTATGGTTAAAGCAGTTCTTAATTCCATTCCCATGTATCAGATGAGTACATTCAAGATGCCCAAGAAATTACTTGAGAAGCTTGATACTATCCAAAGAAAATTCTAGTGGGGTTTCAAAACCAACAAGGGATTAAATCTTATAGCTTGGCAAAACATGTGTTTATCTAAAGATTTGGGAGGAATTTCCTTTAGATATTTGGAGATGCTAAACCATGCTCTTCTTGCTAAACTAGTATGGAGAATATGTCACAACTCTGAACACTTGCTTGGTCAATTTCTCAAAGCTAAATATCACAAGAATGAGGAGTTTCTTCAATTACAGGGTGAAAAGAACAATTCTTCCTGGGTTTGGAAAGGCATAGAATTAGGTCTGTCAATAATTCAGCAGTATAGATGTATGGAGGTCAACAATGGCAAGACAACCAGAATTTGGACAGATAAGTGGATTATAGGACTGAACCATACAGTTGATCCACTGCATACTTCTCATTACCAGTTTTTTTTTGTTAGTGAGCTGATTCTAACAAATTCTAATGAGTGGGATATACAATTGCTTAATATTCTTTTTTCTCCAGAAAATGTTGAAAGAATCACCAAAATGAAGTTATCTCAGTCAGAGGAAGATATTCTGAGGTGGACTCCGGCAAAAGATGGAATCTTTTCAGTCAAATCAACTTACAACAAGTTAATGGAGAGAAGGGTACAACATCTTGCTGCTTCTTGTCCAGTTCCCAAACAGGTTTGGAAAGCACTTTGGAAAATGCAACTACCACATAGAGTCAAGATCTTCATCTGGAAGTGCCTTAAAAATACAGTACCTACAAGGCAAAGGCTTTCCCAATGTAATTATCTGGAGGAATATCATTGTAGTATATGCAATTATGAATAGGAGTCATTATTTCACCTTCTTCTCACCTGTAATCATTCTAAAGCTGTTTGGAGGCTTCTCAACATCAACACTGATCAAGTTACAACAAGATGCCAGACTATTACTCAATGGATCATTTCATGGTTTATGGATGTAAGAAATTCAACTGTTGAAGAAAAACATTCACTGGATATCACTGCTCATGATTGGTTGTTGGATTATTTGGAAGGAAAGATGTGAATGCGTTTTCCAGGATAAATCTCTAAACCCTATTAATACTGTTGCTAGAATAAATCATTATATGTCTCAACTTAGTCCACCTCCACCAATCTTGAATAATGTAGCTGCTAATAATAGCACTAGCTCAGGTTTTCACCATATTTATCCTGCTAAGGTTGATGCTCTTACAATATTTGTTGATGCGTCATTTGATTACTTAACTGACGATTGCGGCACTGGTATGGTGCTTTGTAATTCTGCAGGGACAGTCTTTGGCATCAAAGGATCTTATGCAGCTAGAATAACGGATCCAGAAACAGGGGAGTGCATGGCTATAATGGAAGCTCTAAGCTGGATTAGAGAAAAGGGTTTACGGAAGATTCATATTGTAGCTGATGCGGAGGTTGTGGTGAAATCAATAAGAATGGAGGAAAGTTTCGTTAGCTGGAAAAACAGGAAAATAATTAGAGACATCAAATCTATTTTATCTTCTTTTACTTTCTAGTCCATTACTCATATTCAAATAGATGGCAATCGTTTAGCAGATGCTATTTCTAAGAAAACTAGAAGTGACAAACAGTCAATTGAAGAGTTATATAACTCTAGTGGTTGTAGTAACTTTATTATAGAGAGGTGTATTGAGCCTTCTCATATCTAAATAAAAAATTCCAGTTATCTAAAAAAACTTATTTCGCTGACGCCACGATCGTCCATACAGGGCGGACCAACAACAGGCACGCCGAATGCCTAGCAACCCTCGCCTCCAAGCTGCAATTCGAAGGGGCAGATAAAACAGTCATTGTACAGAGACGAACTGTGTCGTTAACTTGGCTCACTCAGGTCGAAGACATTCCAGCCAACGATTGGCGAGCACCCATCATCCATGAATTTAGCAACTCCATTTCTGAAGGTCAAGTCAGTCTCAAAGAATTGAAGAACTACTTCTTATTACATGGAGCACTGTACTATCGAAACCCAGATGGATCCCTATCACGATGTCTCGGTAACGGCGAAGCGAACGAACAACTCAAGCGCACACATGAAGAAATCTGTGGACAAACATTGGTGCTGACGCTTTACAGAAAACTTCAAACGATGGGATACTACTGGCCATCCATGGAAGTTCAGTCAAGGGCCTTACAAGGATCCTGTTCGGACTTCCAGACACCCCCTCATCATTTGGAAGTTCTGACAACTCAACACACTGGGGACTGGAGGGAACCTTACGTCAAATACCTCCGGGATAATGAACTACCATCAGAAAAGAAGCAAGCGGTCAAACTCATTCAGAGAGCTAAGAGATTCGCTTACCTCGATGGGATATTATACCGCAAAATCTTTGGTGGGAACTTGCTGAGATGTCTTTCCATGCATGAAATCCCTACAATCCTGAAGGAAGCGCACGAAGGGGAACACCAAGGAAAGAAGAAGTTATTTCTTCAAGTTCATGAGAAATACTACTGGCCGACGATGGAAGATGATGCAGCCACGCATGTGCAAAGGTGTCATAAGTTCCAAACTCATGGTAACCTCATTCACACTCCTTGCCTCCCATTAAACTTGGTGAATAATCCGTGGCCTTTCTATAGCTGGGGACTAGATATCATCGGAAAAATTAATCCAGCATCTTCAAAGCAACATGAATACATCATCACTGCAACGGAGTAATTCACTAAGTGGGTAGAAGCTATCCCTCTTCGGAGCACCACCGGAGCCACAATCGCTGCCTTCATCAAAGAACACATAATATGCAGATTTGGAGTTCCCAAACATATCATCACAGATAATGGAACCCCTTTCGCAAATCAAGATGTTGAAAAGTTGCTCAATAAGTATGGAATCAAACAAATCTTCTCCACGCCATACTACCCACACGGAAACGGTCAAGCGGAAAGTACCAACAAAAACCTGATCAGAATCATCTGTCGAACAATCCATGACAATCCCCGGTCATGGCATGATCAACTACCCATGGCCCTGTGGGCTTACAGAACCGCGCCAAGGAGTTCGATCGGCACTTCTCCATATTCTCTCGTCTACGGAGCTGATGCCATACTACCAGCAGAAATCAAAATTCCTTCGGCCAGGATTGCGGCATCCAGTGGTGTACAATGGGACGAAGCTGAAATCTCCAAATCAAGAATTTCCGAACTAGACACGCTGGAGTCAAGGAGAGCCAAAGTGGAGAAATACGTGGAAGATTACAAACAGAGGATCTCCAAGGCCTACAACAAAATTGTAAGACCTCGAACATTCCAAGTAGGAGATCTGGTATTAAAGACAGCAAAGCATATTCAACAAGACATGTCCGCTCTCAAGTTCTCTCCAAAATGGGAAGGACCATATGTCATCATCAAAGCAGTATCTAGCGGATACTATAAAATCCTGGCAGTCGATGGGGGAAAGGAAGGAAATATCATCAATGGAAAATGGCTCAAAGCTTACTATGCCTGATTCATTAAACAAACTACCTATTCATCATTTTTAAGCATTCCTCAAAATGTAATTTCATTCCTCCAAAGAGCATATGAATGCTCATTTGTTCATTAAACTTTCAAAAATGAGCAAAAAACTATTCAAATCACGATCAGGTGTTCATCTAGTCAAAAACTCAGAATTATTCAAGACAACAATCACAAATGCTCACTCAGAGCAAACCATCCAACAACGGATAGTCCATGAAAGAAGCCTCATCAAGATTATTCTGAAAAACCTTCGTCTTTTCCTTCAAATCCTCCACGGCTTTCTCAACCCTTTCTGACTCCAAAGCCAGTATCCTCTCCTCGTTAAGTAAGACAGCATTCATGGAAATCGCATCAGCAGCTTCTGCCGCCTTATGAACCTTGATTATCTCAAGACGACGACGAATCCAACTTACATTGAATCGAAGCAGCTCACAGTTAGAGATCATCTCATCCCATCGGCGCAGCTCATGGTTTTTGACGTCTCATAAACGCATCTGATTCATCTCCTCAATGATTGGCAACATCCCAGCTACTGTAGTCAGAAGAGTTGGAGGAAAGCCTTTCCACGCCTCTGTGGTAGCAATGTGACCATATCTCTTCCAGATCTTGGTGTACAGAGGTACATAACATTTCGATATCACAAACCCACCGACTGCCTCATTGTCAGGGGAAGTACTAATCATTGGGTCTTCAAACGAGAGACCAGCGTTGGGGTATTCACGAGCATGGACGTTATCCACGGTCTCCACAGATCCTGCGGAATCTTCACATGCCTGATTTCTGCTCTCCTCAACCTCAACCACGGTTACAGATTTTTTGCTCCTTCTTCGTCTAGCATCAACCACGACACGGACGTCCGCCTACGATGGGACAGGGGAGTGATTAATCTCTTGATTCGGTATAATCGCAAGAGTATAGGGTTACTTACAGATGATTCATCCTCTACACGAGCCGATCCGTATCGGGCATGAGTTCTAATGGTCCGCTTAGGCCTTGCATTGGGAGAAGAAACATTCTTCTGACCACCCTACATCAGATCACACTCTTATGATCAACAATATCGATCAAACGAAGGATGAGAAGGAAAATAAGAGATAAACGACTTACTGACGCTAATACTTCACGTCTCTTCGACTGAGGATTAGGAGAAGGAATACTGCCGCTCGACATGACAACAAAGGGGTATGTTCAGGACTTCTCTACACAACAAAATCAACTCAGTAATGGAGGAAGTATTTTCGTGGATCACAGAGTTGAGGACTTGAAGATGTATATATACATCAAATATATAGTCGTCATTCATGAATGGTCAATTCGGTTATGAGTCTCACTGAAACCATAGACTCCCAAGATCAATACTAAATGCACGGAAAATACTGGGGACTGACCGAGTCAAAGGATAAGCCACGTGGCCGCGTGTGATGATGCATCACCGAGTCGTTATGAGTTTAGATACACGAACGTTGGTCCGTGTCATGGATTAGAGGAGATTAAATATTAACAAATGTTCATCACTCAGAAGAAGGTCTAAGACGTTTAACAACTAAAAAAAAACACTCAAACGTTCGAGAAGGAGAAATACAGATGTAAAGCTACTCAGATTCATCCGAGTTGCCGGATCCGTCGTCAGAATATTCATCATCACTGTATTTCACAGAATCCTCTTCTCTTTCAGAAGCTTTATCACCACTGTCTTTCAAAGAATCCTCTTCTTCAGAATCGTCAGAATCACTGGTGGGATCCGGCCGACCGTAGAAGAATTCCTCATCATCCGAATCCCAATCATCCTCTACTGCAAGCTCGGCTTCAATTTATTTCATTATCCTTCGATGCCCTATTTCATACCGATCAGGTTTGATGTAGCGTTCAGGCGGCCCCCATACGAGATCCTCCTCAGAAGCATCAGCATCAGAATCGAAAGGCACTCCATCCAATGATTGACGCCTCTCCTCGATTCTTTGTCTCTTACGCTGGATTCGGTCTTTCTCACATTGACGAGCGTCATTCTCTTTATCTTCAGCTGCCCTTTTCTTAAGTTCAGCAAAAGAGACCTTTCGTTTACTCAAGGGAACCTTAGCATGTGGTTTCGCTGCAGGAGCATCAGAATCCTCATCGGAAGAACCAGAGGAAGAAGATGAATACCAGTAATCGTACTTGTTGCTGCTGTTTTTGTTGGTCGACATATTCTGGAATCAAGAAATCAAAGAATTACTACCGTGAAATAAATCAGCATCAATGAAAGGTAACTTTAAACTCTTACCTCTTTATAGTTCTACTAACGACAGTAGCTATGCCGTAAGAGTTAACACGTTTATTCGTTCTTCAAAACCTACGATGAAGAACGAAGCTTTATTAATCTCCGAAACTGATTTTTCATAAAATCACGGGCGCAATCTTCATAATGTGAATATTCACGCAACTGACATATGAAGTTTACATCAAATAAAGTATATCATCATATTTTGCATAATATGTGTCACGGCTGCACATATTTATTTATAAAAAAAAAACTATTTTCCTTCGTATCGTCGTTAGTTGTCTTTAAAACGAAGGTTTATTTCAGAATATTGTGAACACTCACAATCCATGCACATGATAAAGTTTTGTATTTACATAAAAGCTCATAAACAAAAATTTTATCACTGGACGCAAGTCCATCATACATATTTTCCTTCGTATCGTTGTTATTTTCTCTAAAACGAGGGTTTATGACGATTTCATGAAAATTCACATCTTTTATGATAAAATCGTGGTACACATGAAATCTCATACACTAAGTTTTATCACTGGACCTAGGTTCATATACTATAAAAAATCCCTCCTAAATCAGGGATTATAGTTGGTTTTCGAAACTAACGATCGAGCAAACATACGTTTTCAAAAACAAGGTTTTTTCATAAAACCATCATTAATTATATACGCGCATATATAATTTCAATATGATCAATTCATGAAGCAACTCATGGAATCAGCAACATTAAAAAAAGAAGAAGAAGAAACGTACCTGGTCGGCCGGAATTTCGCCGGCGGCGTTGATCAGGTGGCGGCAGAAAATTATTTTGCTGGCGTGAACACGATGGAGAGGTAATGGAGCTCAGGTCGTGGGAATAAAAAGAGGGATTAATTCCTTTTATAAAATTTTATTTCCAAAACCTAATTCCACTAGGATTTCCTTATTTGGGCCCGGCCCGCGAATCCTAACCGACCATGGGCTCGTCGTCCAAATCAGTGGTTCAACACCAATTTATGCTCACCAAATAGCTCCCTAACCATGACAACGAAGCCTTCATCAAGTCGTGGCTCGCTCATACTCTCGAAATACGGTAATGTTTCAACTTACGACTAAGTTCAATTACTAGTATAATTTTTGGCCTGAAAATCACCATTTAATGCTGATCGAGAACACAAACTTTCCTCGATGAGCGGGGACTTAATGTAGATGGTGGATTTTCAACAAAGGCTAAAATCGTAAAATCATGATTGTATGGACCGCCGGTTCAGCAATCGCATGTGAGTATTGAGACACGGGTCTCTCATCGAATTCTCAACGGAGAGTGCTTTCTCTCAGAGTACATGTAGATGTGCAGTCAACGTATAGACAACGGCATAATCTCATGAATACTGAATACTTTCAGTCATTTCTATATAGTATCACGGGATGGATGGCTCTACGGGGCAATATCGTCTTCAGGAACAAACAACGAGTTTAACCTGACTATATAAAGGATATGGCTTAACGGCAAGTCATGTCAGGATAATTAATGCTCCTATCGTAGTCAGTTTATTCTGCTAGGCATAGACCCATGAGGTTAATTATCCCTTCATTGCTCCGATTCTGTGGTCGAATCAACGACGATCCCGTGGAATGGCAATAAGATTGCTCAGATTCCGTGGTCGAATCAACGACGATCCCACGGAATGGCAATATCATTGCTCCGATTCCGTGGTCGAATCAACGACGATCTCACGGAATGGAAATATCATTGCTCTGATTCCGTGGTCGAATCAACGACGATCCCACAGAATGGCAATATCATTGCTCCGATTCCGTGGTCGAATCAACGACGGTCCCACGGAATGGCAATATCATTGCTCCAATTCCGTGGTCGAATCAACGACGATCCCACGGAATGGCAATATCATTGCTCCGATTCCGTGGTCGAATCAACGATGATCCTACGGAATGGAAATATCATTGCTCGATTCCGTGGTCGAATCAACGGCGATCCCACGGAATGGCAATATCATTGCTCAAATTCGATCGAATCAACGACGATCCCACGGAATGGAAATATCATTTCTCCTATTCCATGGTCGAATCAACGTCGATCCCATGGAATGGCAACGATCACTCATTGTTCTGAGTTCGTAGTCGAATCTTTAGCTGATCTCATGAATTAACAGTAAACATCTATCCGTTTTATTACTCATTTCATGGATTATTCTCTATTGAATTTCATGAATTAGTAATAAATAATTAACGACCGGGCATCGGAGCTACCTCTGAGTAAAACCTGTTTCAAATAGTGCAAGTGTATTCAACGATGATGCATTAACAATCACCGCACGAACGAGTATTTCAAAATACGACGAAACGATGAACCTATGCAAAATAAGGAAGAAAATAATAAATAATTAAAAATATTTGACCAAGGCGTTAGGACACGGACACACGATCAACTCATCGTGTCAAGGTCAGCTCCACGGTAATTCTATATTTTTAATACACTTTTTTTCTTCATGATTTGATAAAATTCTCTCGTTTGATCAAATCTCCGTCTTGAGGAAATTCTTCGGATTCGTAGTACTTCTATGAGTCCGTCAAAAATAATTAAGGAGGGTGTGTGGGGCGTGACCATTGGCCGACCGGCCATGCCTTGGTCCCAGCCGGCCCACACCTCATGGTCCTTATTATCTTATTTATTATTATTTTTCTCCAGTTTCATGAAAAACTCCTTGATTTCATGGTATTTTCTCAAAATTCCTTTAAATCATCAAAAATAATAATAAAATAAATTATGAAAAACTCGTGGGATCGGGCCTTGGCCGGCCGGCCATGCCCTAGCCGGTCCCACACGCCCTGTTTTATTTATTTTATTATTAATTATCTTATTTTTCCTTGATTTCATGGTATTTTTCCTCAAAATTCCTTCAAATCATCAAAAATACCCCAAAAAACTATTTAAAAATTATTAAAATTCGTGGGATTGGGTCACGACCGGTCGGTCACGCCTCCATGGTCCCACATGACCGAATTTTATTGTTTTAATATTTTTCAAAGACCATGAACTCATGGAAACTCCTTCAATTCATGAAAACTCTCTAAATTTATCAAATTTCTCAAAATTCATGAATCCTTCATAAAATCATCAAAATATGTAAAACTAAGGAAGAGACACCACGGGACCGTGGTCATAACTGGCCGACCGTGCTTTGACCACCGGCGTCCCAGTCTCACAATTCCTTATTTTATAAATATTTTCCATCGTCTCATGGTGTTTCCTTCGTCTCATGGAAACTCTTTGATTTTAATAAAACTCCTTCGTTTTATCGTGGGACCGGCCCCTTAAATCTTTCCTGAATTTTACTTTCGGGCTGTTTTCACCTCCCGAACGAGCTCAAAACCTAAAACCTCCCTCGTTGTGAGATAGGAAATTCTTTTCCGTATGAAATGAAGGGGCGGACCATCAAAATCCGATTCCGTATGAGAATTCTACATCAATTCTAGTAAATGACGTTAATTAGGGTTTGGGGGTTGCTCAAGCGACCAACAGTTGGTCACGTGATCACTGTGACCGGTCCACACTTCATGATTCCCTCACTTTTCATTATTTTCCCTCCTCCGATGAAGTTTTGACGGTTTTATCAAAAAACTCTGATTTTGTCATATTTTCTCAAATGGTCGCTCAAACGTGCACCAGAAAATATCAAAATTCTCAAGACTGAGACGCGGACACCTTAGGGACACGAGCACATTATCTTGACCGACCAAGATTAGCTCTTCGGCTCACGGAAGCCAATCCCATCGATTTTCATAGTTTTGACCTAATTTGCACAATTGCGATTAGGTCCAAAACTTCCAAACACTTTGGACTTTTTATGAAGTGACCATCAGACGGTCACGGGACAACCCATGGCCGGCTCCATGACTCTATGGTCGGTCCATCACTCTCCCATAATTAATTAGGTTTTCACACCTAAGTCTCAGACGAGCATTTTGAATAATGATTGAACCAGCATTTAATCATTCTTTCACCAACAAATCATGAACTCTTCGTGAATTCATCATATTTGCTCACGTGAGCATATGGACACTACATGGTTGATCCACGGTCTCATGTATCTGCTCCTCATTCATCACATGGTTAAAACTTCTGACCATGAATTGATCGTCAATCGATTAAATTAGGGTTTCTGAGTTCAAGGACCATGCTTCCGGACTCTAACCTTAATAATTCTACGACGACCTCATGGTCATGAATTAATATTAATAATTCTACGACGACCTCATGGTCATGAATTAATATTAATAATTCTACGACGACCTCATGGTCATGAATTAATATTTCTACGGTGACCTCATGGTCATGAACTTTATTAATTATGCTAGGTTCAACGACCAGCACTTTAATTAATATTCTTGGCACACTGCCAATCATTCATGAGCAACACATGCTCAGACGGTCAAATATTCAACAAATCATCACGAGAGCAACACTTGCTCTGATGATCAATATTTGCCCGAGTTAAGGAATATCGGTTCAACAATCCACCAATATTCAATAATCCATCGAATGAGCAATACTTGCTCACTTCATCATAAGAATTATACCTATGTATCATGACACGTTCAATTCGTGGGTGGTTCCAGAATATCTTGTTCGACTCAGCAACCACGTGGACTCACTGTCCCATCAAACCACGAAATCATCAATTGACTAACAAACCACGAGACGATCAATCATGTCACTTTGTGGGATATCACTTAGGGTTTTGGTCTGGCGGTCTACGGCACGTGTGTTCAAACACACGATGGAATGTGAGCAAGTCGTGCAATCAGTTGAAGGAATTCACGAGGTAGTGGGTGGAAAGTCGACCAAGTCTTTACACGTTAGAAAACTAGTTTCGAACACGATTTCCACTTCTCCACTCCTTGATTCCATCAACTGTCACACTTCATGGGATCATGGTGTCTACAATTCCAGCAATATAAATAAGTCCATGAATCATGATTGAAAAGGCAGAGAGAATCAAAAGCAGAACGAATACACAAAATACTCAGAGTAAGAATCTCACGTCCCTTCGACAACACGAGATCATCAAACTCATCAAACGAGCAATTTCTTCACAATCGTTCAACTTCAATCATTCAGAACTTATCATATTCAGAATTCACACACCCACAATCCTTGAATCACCATCGATTCCAAACATTTCTTAGCTTCCCTCCTACAGATCAACCCATCCTCTCTTGTGACCGAATTTACTCTGGAACGGTCGTTGTCTCGATTTAGGCCGGAGTACTACATATTGATTTCTCGAATCTAAGCACCCCCTTTGCAGCGGTGCATCTGTGCGAGGATTAGCATTTTGTCAGGTTCGAGGAACCTCCTCCGTCCGGTCGTCTCCTTAATCCCTTAAAAACCAGCAGATCGTGTTTCCCCATCCACACCAAGGCAAGCCGTTGGCCCCACATGCCAAGCTAACGCCCTTTCCTTGGCCCTAGCCACGCCATGTGCCCATGGCAAACCCTTGGCCCCACATTCCAAGCCAAAACCACACCTAGCCCAAGATATCTGCGCCATGCCAAACGCACTCTACCTTGGCCCTAGCTATGCTAGTCACACCATGCCAAGCAAAACGCCCCTATCTTGGCCATAGTCATGCCAGGCGCCCATGGCAAACCATTGGCCCCACGTGCCAAGTCAAAGCCGCACCTAGCCCAAGCTAGCCGTGCCATGCCAAACGCACTCTGCCTTGGCCCTAGATATGCTAGTTACACCGCACCATGCCAAACACATCTCGTTATGGCCCCCCATGCCGCGCCACCATGATGGCCTTCCCCACGCGGCTACCAAAGTGAAGGCGTGCAACAATCAACGGTTTCCCTTCAATCCCAGGAGTAAATCCTAGCCATCCAAGGTTACCAGACAACACATGGTAACCTCTGGCCCGAAAACCTAAGTTTGGCCACGCCAAACCATGCCATGCCAATGGCATACGAACCTAGCCGCGCCACCACATTGACCCTCACTACACGGCTACCAAAACGAAGGCGTGCAACGATCAACGGTTTCCCCTCCTCTCAAGATGAAAAATCTCGACCGTCGAAGGTCACCAGGCTAGCAAGTTTCCCGAGCTTGACTTTCCACAACAACATGTTTTCCAAAAAACATTCGAGACATCAACACAAACTGGGGGATGCTCATTAGGGTATTGGTTTGGTGGTATACAGTGTGCGGCGTACGCAAATGCCCGTTTCAAGATAGTGTAATAAGATTAAGGCGGTTAGTAAATGCAAGAAGCAACGGTGAAACGCTCCTTCATTATGGGACATCAATTCCATCAAATCCCATCAATACCATGCATTACCACCTATTCCCATTTAACTCATCTGTTTTCTTTTCTTAAGAGGCCAGAGTACGTTTCTTTTTGTACTTGTATAAGTAGGCTTACCTATTTCCACCAGAGACACGAGTTCTTGGTCAGGGAAAATACCACACTCAGAAAGTCAACTCTTGCTATCTTTCCCGAAGCTTTCACCTTCTGATACAAGTCAAGTACTACTCTTCCAGAATTATCCTGGCCTTTGCACTCTCTTCGCTTCCCTCCTTAAACCAGACTTTTTCCTCCACTTTGTGACCGAAGCAAGTCTGGAACGTCCATTTCTTGGTTTAGGCTGGACTTGTAAAGATCGATCTCTCAAATCTAAAGTACTCCCTTGCATTAAATTGTTTAGGGTTTAAATCGTTTCTCACTTTTACACCCGTAATTACCAAAATCAGTAGAAACCATTTTCACCTATAAACAATTGGCGACCACAGTGGGTGGTTCGATCTTTCGGTTACAATGTCAATTTTCAACCAGCGATCTCATTCTTCGACCCAGACGTCAATATGGTAGAGGAAGATGATACACTCCGACTCAGTTACCCGGCGGCTCGATTATCAGTCATGACACGACAAGTGATGACTGGGGAATTCCCATAGGATATAAGCAGACGATCCTCCCAAGGATCAACGGCTCGGTTATCAGACAGCTCAGTAACGACTAGGGACTTTCCATGGCGGTGTTTCCCATAAAACTCGGTCTTACACCCGGAAGGTTCACTTTTCATTAGGAGACCTAAAAACCGAGTAAGTTTTACCTAGACAAGATACATGGTTTTCTATTTGAAGTTTTCAAGACAAGATACATAGTTTACCCCATGTCATTTACCAACACACTGTTCTAAGGTTTTTCCTGGGATGTCTGTGTCACTTTCAATCATAACCAAAACAATCAATTCCTAAACAATTCATTCCAAAAAGAATAACCCAAAACCGTCAAGGTAACATTTATCTATCAACCCAAGAAATCCATGAAATCAAAAACCATAAACCAGGCGTTTAGTTAGCCTTTCAAAAAAAAAAGTCACTTACCCATGCCTACTTTGCACAACAATGATTACATGTCACTATTAGCAGACGTTACTACGGTGACATTCGAAGAATTGTTTATGATGAAGTATTTCCATAAGTTTATGAAAGGAATACCCATGGCTAGGGTTTACACCAGTTCAGAAGAAAAATGTTTCTACATACTTATGTAAAGCATATTTATGGCTATGGTTTGCACCAGCACAAGAAAACAAGAAAAAAAATTAAAAGAGAAACGCTAGAGTACATATATGGGATATGCTTGTCTATTTTATCACTACCACGCTACCTCTAACACCAGGACGTGATAACAAAGATATGAGATAAAAAAAAAGGGAGCCAACACATTTCATAAGCATAACACTTTTTGGAATTTGAATAAGGAAAGGATTTTATGTTTGAGCTACGTATGTGAAGAGGCAACTGGGCCTGCAAGAACAAATTCGCGTCACACCAAGCCATCATCGTGCCAATCCAGCACCGTGCCGAGCCAATGGTCCGCTCTATGCCCAGCCAACGGTCCACGCCGTACCAAAATCCAAGCCAACGTCCATGCATGCCTAGCCAGCGCCCATTCCAAGCCGATCCAGTGCTTACCAGACTCGCTTCCCAGACGCGCTTACCAGGCGCGCTTGCAAGACGTGTTTACCATACGCACATGCCAGGAACACATGTCGCACGCGCATGCCAGTCGCAATACCACAACATGCGCTAACAGCTTGCATCCTTCCAGCGCTAACATCTTGCGCCCTTCCAGCGTCATCTTTCCCGCTCCACAACTGGCCAAAGTAGCGCCATCATCACCCTTCGAAACAGCTCCATGGCTCCAGGACTTTGTGATCAAAACTGTGCCATCCATGCACGATACACTTACGTTCACCAGAACCAGAGCCGCTTCTACCACCCCAACGGTTCTTCAAGCGTGGCATCTCCAACCGTCACCAGAAACGCTACTCCACCATCAGGGCAAGATACTAGAAGAGCCGGAAGAAGCCGACCTCCTTTTGCCACTGTTGATTTGATGACAAAAGACACTTCAGCAGGACTGAATAGGAACGCGTTGCTCTTGAACCCCCGGTAGAAGGGGATAAGCGATCCAATTTCATCACTCGTAAAGATCAAGAACGACTTCTCCAAAATCGAAAGAAAAGGAAATCAACAACCCTCTTGAGTTCACAGAGACCCTCTTCCCGTCAGGACCTGCACGATGGGAACTTGGCCCACAAAGTCATATAATCTATGAAGAAACAGTTATGTGAGATTCTATGTTTCTCCAAGGCATAAAGTCAAGACATATTTTCATCCCTCTACCGCATTGCATTAGGGAAATCAAGCATTTCCATCCAGGGAAGTCATTCCCAAACCTCAACCTCTCCTGGAAAGCACAATCGATAGATGAAACAGGGGACTCCTAACCTCTATACACTTGAGGGATGTCGATTTTGACAGAACGTGACGTAGCCTCCGACTTCAACATGGTAACCGTCAACGCTCTGAGAGTTGCAAGGCATCGTTTCAACGTTCTCTCCAGAAGTGGATCCGCTTCAACGTTCGCTTCAATACCAATCCTTCCTGCAAAGGATCATGCCACCATGCTCCCCATGTTAAGGATCATGATCGCAGCCATCCAATCTTCGTAGTCATGGACACCCTTTGGTCCATCCTGCCAAAACTCGTGACCATGGAAAGTTTTGCTCGCTTACGCATCCAGACAATCCTTTTACTTCCATGGATGCCCATACAATTCTAGCCAACCTACTTTGTTAACACGACAATGTAGTCTCTCCTGATTACATATCCTACCAAGAACTGTTGTCGATCATTCATCGATACCAGCCAGAGCTTCACCGCAGCAACAGCAATTACTACAAAGATGGAAACATGTAAACCATACTTGAGGACTGAGGATATACACGGTATCCCTTTACTATCAAATCTCAGAAGACACAGTCAACCAAAAATCCATACCCACAACGAGGTCATCTACTCTTCAAGGGTGCAACGCAAGAATACCATCACCTCTCTGTCTAGAAGATGCCTTCAACACTTTATGAGGCCGCGGAGGATCCCAAGCCTGCACTATCCAGAATATTTCATCATGAGCATCCCAGTGTCACATCCGGAAGAGTACGATAGGCTTATATCAAATCCCGTGGACGGGGATTCAAGGCGATTTAATGAAAGTAGGTTACGCATGGGGACTACCATCACGAGACGTTTTCACTCCCCTCAACCAGGTTATTACTGATTTCAACATCATCACTGTAGAGGTTTTACGGGCCGCGGGAATTTCTCAACATGAAGCCGTACATGCACACCAAAGACCCCAAAAACACGTCAGAAGGTTACGTTCACATATTCATCCATGCCATCATATCAAACTGAAGTATAACCGGGGACTTCTCACCGCATACCATTCCGTATGATAGTCCAAGATTCAGAAGAAGGTTCGAAGAATATAACCTGGAACAAAGTCTCAGAAGACTTGATAGCAGCACATCGGTAGCGGTACGTCTCCCTATTTCATCCAGGGGTGCCAGAAGTTTTCGACCATGCAAGCATTCACAACACATCATCGTCACGATCGGAAGGTCCACTGAACAACCTAAGATCGAGAATGGACCGACGACGCAACCATAATCTCTAAGATTACCCCTGACGTGATCATTTCCGAGCATATAGTTCATCCATCCTCCCCAAGAATATAGTGGAGTTTTGGTAAATTTTGGAATCCACTGGAGAGACACTGCAGACGAAAATACAGATATAGACGAACGACAAAAGAACAGAAGAGGGTTGATACCTCTTTTCATGCAGACATAGTTTTTAGAGCTTGAGCCAAATGAATATTCCTTCTTACGCCATGGACGAGAATAGGTGACTTGCGCACGACTATGCAACCCCGGGCCCGCAACATCCCTCCTGACTTCTTCCTGATTTTCACTGTCAGGACATTTTCACCTCCTAAGAAAGCTCGAAAGCTCAATATTCCCGCGTAAGGAGATATACAATTTTGTTTCGTGTCCAATAAAGGGGCGGACCATCAAAATACGGGTCCATACGCGGATTCTACAACGATTCTAGTAAAGGGATCTAATTAGGGTTTCGGCATGTCAAACCCTAAACCACAAGCACTTCCCTTGCAAGTGCTTCCCTTACCAGCGTCATGCCTTGCCAAGCGCTTTACATAGGGGCCCACATCCGTTCCATGCCCGTCAATGCTAATAGGTCCCCTTCATGCCAAGTCCATGCTAGCAGCTCCGCCTCGCATTCCAAATCCTAGCCCTGAAGACACCCAATCATACCGGGATTTTTGCAAAGCTACCAGATGAAAGGATTGCAGATGCTACCTACCTCTAGAAAAATATTTTTTGAATAAGGAAAGAATTCCATGTTTAAGCCGCGCATGAAGAAAGGAAATCGGTCCCACAAGAGAAAGCCTTGCCACTCCCATTATATCCGCTCTTTCCTTGCTAATGCCAGTCTTGCCAATGCTCCACGTTCAGTTTTTGCAACAATTCACCATCAACAATTTGTTCTTAGGCTATGCCCACACCATGCTAAGGGCATGACAACATAGCAGCGCCACCATGCAAAGGGTACGCATGGTTTGGCTGAGCCTCACCGCCGCAACCGCTCCAGAACTGGGGACTGACATTCGAACGATCACTCTCAAGACACAACTTCACCAGCCGTAAATACCGTGGAATCCCTAAAGGAAGAAAGAGAAATGTAGGCTGAATAGGCAGAACATGATGGAATCATGGCCGGGAAATCATCCTCAAATGAAACGCCTCATCAAAACCTCAATGAAAGCTAGATGGGATAGAAGGGTATGATACTTTAATGTTCGAAAGGGGAAATAATTTCCCACTGGCATCGAATAAGAAGCAATCGGGCTCCAAAGACAAACCGCAACCGCGCCGAGCCTCCTATGCATACCTTGCCTCACCAATCCATTCGCTCCATTGTCGCAGCCCCACCACGCCTAGCCGTCCTTGTATGCCTCGCCTTGACATGACCGCACTAGGACAATCTATCCTCTCCATTTCCGCGGCCTCACCACGCCTAGTCGTCCGTGTATGCCTCGCCTTTCCAAGGCCGCACCAGGCCAAGCCATCCACTCCATTGCCGCATCCCCACTACGCCTAGTCGTTCGTGTACGTCTCTCCTCGCCATGGCCGTACTATGTCAGGCCACCCGCTCAATTGTCGTGCCCTTATCATTCCAAGTCATCCACGCACGCTTACCTTTCCGAGACCGCGCCACACCTTGGACCTACGAGCCAAGACGTCCGCTATGCTTTGCCTTCCAAGACCATGCCCGCTTTGCTTCGAAGATGTACGACCATACCAAACCGGTAACCCTTAATTTACCACTCCACAGTCTGCATAAATGCAACTTACGCAGGGCCGCCAACATGGGAATTAGAAACTCTCTTCTCCCCTCAAAAAGGTCAGTCGAATTTTACAGATCATCTTTGCAATGATTTACATCTCGATTCCGTCCTTGTCTTTCACCATCATATGCTTACCTCGCAACAAGGCACCTGTTCCGAGCTAAGGCGGGGACTTAATGTTGATGGTGGTTTTTAGTTTAGGGCTAAAATCTTAAAACACTAAAACTTAACAGACAGTGATGTCCTAACATTTAAAGTAACGAGCATTTATTAGGCACATTTACTGAAACCTTTAATCTGTCTCTAAATAATTACCGGGGTATTTTTTTCAAATTAGGGTTACGACAAGCTAAACCTTAATTCCCATGTGTGCCAATGGAAAATCATGCCAGCCACACCAACCGCACCCACACTGACCGTGACAAATCATGCCAACCATGCTAGCCGCACCTCTGTGCCAATGGCAAATCATGCCAGCCACACCAACCGCACCTCTGTGCCAATGGAAAATCATGCCAGCCACACTGACCACGCCAAAGCATGCCAACCATGCTATCCACACCTCTGTGCCAATGGAAAATCATGTCAGCCACACCGACCGCGTTAAAGCATGCCAACCATGCTAGCCGCATCTCTGTGCCAATGGAAAATTATGTCAGCCACACTAACCGCACCTCTGTGCCAATGGCAAATCATGCCAGCCACACCAACCGCGCCAAATCATGCCAACCATGCTATCCACACCTCTGTGCCAATGGAAAATCATTCCAGCCACACCGACCGCGCCAAAGCATGCCAACCATGCTAGCCGCACCTCTGTGCCAATGGAAAATCATGTCAGCCACACCGACCAGCCAAAGCATGCCAATCATGCCAGCCGCACCTCTATGCCAATGGAAAATCATGCTAGCCACACCGACCGCGCCAAAGCATGCAAACCATGCTAGCCGCACCTCTGTGCCAATGGGAAATCATGCTAGCCACACCGACTACGCCAAAGCATGCCAATCATGCCTTCCGCACCTCCATGCCAATGGAAAATCCTGTCAGCTACACTTACCACGCCATGCCAAACGCATCTCGCCATGGCCCCATGTCGCGCCATCATATTGGCCTTCACTACGCGGCCATCAAAACAAAGTCGTGCAACAATCAATGGTTTTCATTCAATCCCAGGAGAAAATCATGGCCGTCTAAGGTCACCTCACGACCTTTGGCCCAAAACCCTAGCTTGGTCACGCACCTATCCAAAGCTATCCACGTCATGCTCCCATGGCAAACCCTTATCCCCACATGCCAAGATTAACCAAACCTAGCCAAGCTAGCCGCGTCATGATAAACGCACTCTGCCTTGGCCCTAGCTATGCTAGTCACACCGCGCCATGCCAAACACATCTCACCATGGCCACCCATGCCACGCTACCATGCTGGCCTTCCCCACGTGGCTACCAAAGTAAAGGCATGCAATAATCAACGGTTTCCCTTCAATCCTAGGAGCAAATCCTGGCCGTCTAAGGTCACCTCACGACCTTTGGCCCGAGACCCTAGCTTGGTCACGCACCCATCCAAAGATATCCACGCCATACACCCAAGGCAAACCCTTGGCCTAACATGCCAAGCCAAACGCCCTTGCCTTGGGCCTATCCATGCCATGCGCTCATGGAAAACCCTTGGCCCCACATGCCAAGCCAAAACCCCACTAGCCCAAGCTAGCTGTGCCATGCAAAACACACTCTGCCATGCCAAACACACTCTGCCTTGGCCCTAGATATGCTTGTCACACCATGCCAAGCCAAACTCCCCTACCTTGGCCCTTGTCATGCCATGCGCCCATGGCAAACCCTTGGACCCATGTGCCAAGTCAAAACCGCACCTAGACCAAGCTAGCTGTGCCATGCCAAACATACTCTGCCTTGGCCCTAGATATGATAGTCACACCGCGCCATGCCAAACACATCTCTCCATGGCCCCCCATGTCGTGCCACCATGCTGGCCTTCCCCACGCGGCTACCAAAATGAAGGCGTGAAACAATCAACGGTTTCCCTTCAATCCCAGGAGCATATCCTAGCCATCCAAGGTTACCAGACAACACATGATAACCTTTGGCCCGAAAACCTAAGTTTGGCCACACCAAACAATGCCATGCCAAAGGCATACCAACCTATCCACGCCACCACATTTTCCCTCATTACGCGGCTACCAAAACAAAGGCGTGCAACGATCAACGGTTGCCCCTCCTCTCAAGATGCAAAATCTCGACCGTCGAAGGTCACCAGGCTAGCAAGTTTCCCGATCTTGACTTGCCACAACAACATGTTTTCCTAAAAACATTCGAGATATCAACACAAACTGGGAGATGCTCATTAGGGTATTGGTTTGGTGGTCTACGGCGTGCTGCATACGCAAATGCCCGTTTCAAGATAGTGTAATAAGATTAAGGTGGTTAGTAAATGTAAGAAGCAACGGTGAAACGCTCCTTCATTATGGGACATCAATTCCATCAAATTCCATCAATACCAGGCGTTACCACCTCTTCTCATTTAACTCATCTGTTTTCTTTTATTAAGAGGCCAGAGTACATTTCTTTTTGGACTTGTATAAGTAGGCTTACCTATTTCCACCAGAGACACGAGTTCTTGGTCAGGGAAAATACCACACTCAAAAAGGCAACTCTTGCTAGCTTTCCCGAAGCTTTCACCTTCTGATACAAGTCAAGTACTACTCTTCCAGAATTATTTTGTCCTCAGCACTTTCTTTGCTTCCCTCCCTAAACCAACCCTTCTCATCTACTTTGTGACCGAAGTAAGTCTGGAACGGCCATTTCTTGGTTTAGGCCGGACTTGAACAAATTGATCTCTCGAATCTAAAGTACTCCCTTGCAGTACATTGTTTAGGGTTTAAATCGTTTCTCACTTTCACACCCGCAATTACCAAAATAAGTAGAAACCATTTTCACCTATAAACAAAGAGAAACTTGCAGAATCTAAAGCAAGAATTACCTCCAAGCAAACAAGTTTTGATGACAGAGAAAGTGCTTGTCTCGTTCGAGAAAAACGTCTTGAGGCTGATTTAGTTGTTGCTCTTGATAAAATCAAGATGTTGGAAGATGACTTGAAAAATTTCAGTACTAATTCAAGCAAATTAACCACTATGCTAGGAGAAAGTAAAAATCATCGTGATACACGAGGATTGTGCTATAAGGGAATAGATTCTCCAATTATTAACAAAGAGGTAAAATTTGTCAAGGCTAGTGATTCTTCTCAACAAAAAGGTTTCCACTGATGGAAAAAGTGAAATACCTTCACCGGCAGTTAAAGTTCGAAAGCGCAAAGTATATCAACCTCCAAAGTTAGTACACACGGATTGAGGTAAGAACATTCCTTATGTTTGCCACTATTGCGGAAATAAAGGTCACCTGGAAAGGAGATGTCGTTTCCGTATAAGGAATGAGAAACTTCATGATGTTCTTGTTTGGGAATCACAAGAATTTGTGAAACCAAGATCATATGCTAAGATTAATTCCCTTAACGCTCCAGGTTGTAAATGTCCAACGGTTAGGAAAATGAATCAGTGCTGTGATAAACATAGATTTGCATATAAACGTCATACAAATCCTTTTCACAATCATAATGGTTATCAAAAGGATAACTTCGTAAAGACGAAGACAAGATCCGATGCTCCCAATTGGAGAAAGACTAACTTGCAAAAAAAAATAGTCAATCCAATTCTTTTCCGAGAAATCTTGAAGAGAGTAACGGGAAGAAGGTTCTGGTTATTCCTAAACGCACTCAGAAGTGGGCACCAAAGAAAGCCATTAATGATGCTTTGAGTGTGAAAAGGAATGATCTTCCAGAAAATTCCATGACTATAGAGAAGGCAGTATCTATGATGTTGGAACTTAACAAGTTTTTTGGAAAAATGGAATTGGATGTGAAAGGTTCTAAAAGCGATCTCTTTTATGATAATCCAAAGGTCACTTGTGGTGAGCAAGATATTTTTAATCCCAACACAACTTAGTTGTGTTGGAAGTGCATCCTCACCAAGGAATGCCCTTCTATGTATACGGTGAGGGAAGCATAAGATTTGGGGCGCACATATTATATTCGGTAAGGCTATAGAATTCAATTAGACTTTTCTGAAAAGGTATGTCTATAAACTTGAGCAAGTTTTATGTTTTTATTACTTGTTTGAGTACTTATAATGATCCATGTACCTTGATTATCATTCATTTCTACCTAACTTGATTTGTGTTTAAGGTTCTTAAATGTTTAGGATTGAAAACATTAGTTCGGGATGTTTGGACTTCATGGTACACATACCAAATATACATAGCATCATTTAAAACCAAAATCTAGGGGCTTAAGTTCGCAAACCCCGTCTGCATACTTCTCCAGGATACGAAAATTCGTTTGCAAACCCATATGCATCCTTGACGTCGATACTCGGTAAAAAAAAATTTGGCCGTAACTTCTTTGTCCGAACTCGGATTGGCCTCATTATTGTTTAAATCTCTTCCTCTTTTAATTTTCTTCAAAATAGAGATGAGAAACCATGAATTTGGAAGAGTTAAGATTGGTATTTGTCCTGTCTCTTGTTTTTGAGTATTTTGCTCCGTTTTGTTGCACTTGTTCCACTTCTCTTGAACTTGGACACTTGAATTCATGGAGTACTGCTATTTTAAGCTCATTTGTAGATTTTACAAGAATGTTGTTGGTGAATCACAAAGAAGGAAGTTCAAGAATGGGCAGTAGTACGCATTACTATGGGATTTTTGAATGTTCACAATCATTTTATGTGAACTATGGTGCATGGTCGTTAATAACTTTGTATGTTCTTCTTTGTTAAGAAAATCTTTTTATACGCCTTTGGTATCTTTTCTTAGTATAAATTCGGGCGAGTTTGTCTTGATGCCTTGGAAACTTCTTATGAGAATTTATTCTTGTTTTTGAGAAGGATTACTAGAATTTGGAATAGTAATTATTGTGATTACACATATCTATGTCCAACGTTTTCATCTTCATGTTTTTATGTTTATTTATTTAAATTCTAAAACTGTTGGGAAGATGATTATTGTAGTATTAATCTTTATGGTTTCATATATTGCAATATTTTTATGGGATATGTGTGTTTGCATCTGTGAACTTGATTGTCCCATACCTAGTCAATAGTAAAGTCGTTCATGAGTTGATATGCATATATTGATAAAGGAGTGAATTGACTTTCGACAAATACAAAAGTTAAGCCTATTATGTCAATTTTTGATGGAAGATAGGTTAAATTCTTTTGTTTTCAAGGATTAGGTCTATTGTATGTCATTGTGCAAATGGTGATGGAAAATAGAATGAATCCTTGTGTATTCCGTAGTAATTGATCTTCCATGTTCCATATTTTATGTATTACTGTGAGGCTCCGTAATGTGTTTGATGTTGAGCACTAAACAACCAAGTTGATTATTTTTATCATTAGATATGTTGTTGTTCCGTAAGGTACTTTATGTTGAGCATATTGAACTAAATTAATCATCTTGTTTGGTTATTTAGTTAAGTCTCCATAAGTTTACTTGTGTTGAGCATATTCGATTAATTTAATCATGGGTTCTCTTATGGTTAATTTAATTAAATATTTTTGGATTCAAATTCATACTTGTATGTGATTTGTTAGGTCCAAAGAAATCCTTATTTTCTTTTGAAATTAAGGTCACTCTTGTTGTTCTTTCGGGAATGACATATTATGGGGGAGAGTTCTTAATTGAACTTGTGCTTAATTGCCAAATCTTTATAGGGAATGCGGTTGTAGAATATTATAGGGGTTATCTTGTATCTTTATAGACTCCTTGATGAATGCATTTAGCTTCGGCTTTATGATTGCATCTAAATAAGATGATATATACTTACTTTTGGTCATGAATCGTCTCTTACGGAAAATTTCATCAGGATCCCGTTGTTGAACCTTTGCCAATTCTATTGACAAAAAGGGGGAGAATTAATATGTAGTTCATACTACAAATACATATGGTTTTCGGATCGTTATGTAAGCGGGAGTGGTTTCCATGTGAGATGGAGTATTGACTAAGGGGGAGTGACATATCACCATAGTATTATTGTTAAAGTTGTGATGCAATTGGACTTTGCTCGGTTGAACTCGCATGCGTTGCTATCTCAAGCATGTTTGTCAATGTTAGTGATCAAAACTATAAGTCTTGATTTCTAGTCTACTATAGCTAATGTCTCGGACTAGGATAGAAAGTGTAGTTGATCTCAAGAACTCCATGGAAATCATCATACAAGACGAAGGACTACTCAAGGAACTGGTGGATCTTCATCGACTAAAAGTTATGTGGAGACTTGAACTTATCTATCATATATGTGTTTCCACAACAATGCTTTTATCCTCCAATGGTTATATAGTCTAAACTCTTATTTCAATCATTGAAACATTCTCAGAGGACGTTATATAGTTGTTATTCACAAACCATTTTTCGTCAGAGCAATTTTCAAAGTGATTGAAACTTAACATGACTTTCGTCACTAGGTAAAGATGAACTTGGATAAAGCAAAAGCTTTACCAACACATATTTCGATAAATAGATAGGTGAAGTATACTCGGCTCGAAATTCCAAATGTGTATAATCTAAGTCTATATATCAAAAAGACTTTCGTCGAGTGATAGATAAGTTCAAGTATCCACATATCTTTTAGTCGATGAAGATCCACTAGTTCCTTGAGCCTTCGTCTTGTATGATGATTGCCATGGAGTTCTTGAGCTCAACTACACTTTCTATTCTAGTCCGAGACCTTAGCTATAGTAGACTAGAAATCAAGACTTATAGTTTTGATCACTAACATTGACAAACATGCTTGAGATAACAACGCATGCGAGTTCAACCGAGCAATGCTCTAACAATCTCCCCTTTTGTCAATTTTAGTGACAAAACTATCAATACATATCGCATACAAAAAATATATGAATATACTTTGTAGCCCCTATTCCACATGTCTAATCTTCATCATTACTCGAAATCTTCGTCACTTCCAAGTACTCCAATGATCCCAAAGGTTGTAAGTTTAACATCATCGTTGTTGAAAATCCATAGCTATAACAACGAGAAAACAAGTGTTCTCAATCATTGTTATACAATGTCATAGTATCATTACACAACGTCAAAGTCCAATTGTATCACAACTTTAACAACAATACTCTGGTGATATGTCTCCCCCCCTTAGTCAATACTCCATCTCACATGGAAACCATTCCCTCTTACATAATGATCCGCAAACCATATGTATTTGTAGTATGAACTACATATTAATTCTCCCCCTTTTTGTCAATAAAATTTGCAAAGCTACAAGAACGGGATCCTAATGAAATTTCCGAAAGAGATATTTCATGACCAAGAATAAGTGTATATCATCTTATTAAGATGAAGTCATAAAGCCGAAGCTAAATGCATTCATCAAGGAGTCTATAAAGATACAAGATAACCCCTATAATATTCTACAGCCGCACTCCCCATAATATGTCATTCCCAAAACAACAACAGGAGAGACCTTAATTTCAAAAGAAAAGAAGGATTTCTTTGGACATAACAAATCACATACAAGTATAAAATTGAATCCAAAAAATATTCAATTCAATTAACCTAAGAGAACCCATGATTAATTTAACCAAATATGCTCAACACAAGTAAACTTATGGAGACTTAAAAAGCTCAATTAGATTAATCACAAGAGAACCCATAATTAATATAATTGGAATACACAACTAAACTAATCACAAAAGTAATCAATTTAATCATTCATACTCGACATAAGAAAATCTATGGAGAAATAACTAAGTTAATCATGAAAACAATCAACCCATTCAAAAAAAAATGCCCAAACATAAGAAAACTTACGGAGTCATAACTAAATAACCAAACAAGATGATTGATTTAGTTCAATATACTCTACTTAAAGTACCTTACGGAACAACAACATGGCTAATCATAAAAATAATCAACTTTGGTTGTTTAGTGCTCAACATAAGACACATTATGGAGCCTCACAGTAATACACAAAATATGGATCAGGGAAGATCAATTACTGCGGAATACACAAGGATTCATTCTATTTTCCATCACAATTTGGACAATGATATATAATAGACATAATCCTTGAAAACAAAAGATTTTAACCTATCTTCCATCAAAAATTGACATAATAGGCTTAACTTTTGTATTTGTCAAAAGTCAATTCATTATTTTATCAATATATGCATATCAACTCATGAACGACTTTACTTTTGACAAGATATGGGACAATCAAGTTCACGGACGCAAACGCACATATCCCATAACAATATTGCAATATATGAAACCATAAAGATTAATACCGCAAACATCATCTTCCAAACAATTTAGAATTTAAACCAATAAATCTAAAAACATGAAGATGAAAACGTTGGAATAGCTATGTGTAATCAAAATAATGGCTATTCCAAACTCTAGTTATTCTTCTAAGCAAAACAAGAAAAATAGAAGATTTACTAGGCAATCTAAATCAGATTTCATTTAGAACCTCATATCTTTCAATGAATCCATCAAAGAAGGTATCACTGATTTCCTTTACTCTCTTGACTGTAGACACACCATGTTCGTGAGTTAGAACACTAATTTTTCGATCAACAACCCGATCAAGCTGTCTAGCTTTGACACAGTCCAAGATGAGCTTATTTTGATTCTGTATCAGAAGATTCTGATTAGAAAGAATTTTGGCATGACCATCTAGAAGTTGATTTATTTGCAATTGAAGATTTGAAAATTCGACCGTTGAATTGTTCTAAAAACGAGTTAAATTCTTGACAGAATCATCAATCCAGGAGTTGTGATCCTTTCTTTCAAGTGTTTCCTTTAGAACCAGCTCCTGAATATACTCACGTCCCTGATTGTCTTCCTCCATATCAAGATATGAAAAAGCGGGGGTCTAACAACCACACCCAATATTTCAAATTAGCAATCTGTATGGAAAAAATCCAATATAATTTTATGAGAATCAATTAGATAGTTAGACTCAATCAATAAAAAATATATCAAAGATTTTATATCTCTATCTCTCGATTTAAATCTTACTCAAGAAAACTGCGAGTCTCGATTTAAATACAAGAGAGATAAACTTGGATGGTACCAAAGACTAGTATTCAAGTGTCAATCAATTTAAATCAACAACCAAAAGGTTGGATATTCTAATTGATTGAACAACGCACAACCTATATTATTTCAATTATATAACAAATATAATGCGGAAAAGAAATAACGCAGATACCAGAATTTTGTTAACGAGGAAACCGCAAATGCAGAAAAACCACGGGACCTAGTCCAGATTAAACATACACTGTATTAAGCCGCAACAGACACTAGCCTACTCCAAGCTAACTTCGGTATGGACTGTAGTTGAACCCCAATCACACTGATCCAAGGTAAAATTATGCTCCTACGTCTCTGATCCCATCAGGATAATACGCACTTAATTCCCTTAGCTGATCTCACCCACAACCAAGAGTTGCTACGACTCAAAGTCGAAGACTTGATAAACAAATCTGTCTCACACAGAAAAGTCTATAGGATTGAATAAATCTGTCTCCCACAGAAATACCCAAGATTTTTTGTTTCGTCTTTATATAAACCAAGATGAACAGCATAGTATTATCAATCACCTCATAATAATCTTAATCGACGCAGCGACAAAAGATATTGTGGAATCACAAACGATGAGATGAAGATATTTGTGATTACTTTTTATCATGCCTATCGGAGATAGAAATCTCAAGCCAATTATTACAATTTTACTCAAACGATTGGAATAGCAAGATCAGATCACACAACTACAAGAAAAGTAGTACCGATCTGGCTTCACAATCCCAATGAAGTCTTTAAGACTTTAACATGGTTTAGAAGAAGAAACCAAAGGTTAAAGGAGAATTGACTCTAGATTAGCACAACTAGTATCACACAAAATGTGTGGGATTAGGTTTCCCAGTTGCTAGAGTTCTCCCTTATATAGTCTTTCAAATAAGGGTTTGCAATCAATTTTATCTTAGTAACAAAGCATTCAATATTCACCGTTAGATGAAAACCTGATTAGATTCAAGCTAATATTTGTCAACCGTTAGATCGAAAACATAGCTTGTTATACACACATGAAATGCACGTTTCTAGGTTTGTGTAACCGTACCCAAAATTGTACATTCGTTGGTTCAACAATAGTTAACCAAATGGTTAGCCATATGATAACTTTCGTATCAACCATATTCTTCTTCACCATAACTAGTTCAAATGACTCAAATTAACTAGTTAGAGAGTTGTTCAATTGCAAGGAAATCTCATGTACTACACAAGACACAATTGAAGCAAAAATTATTTGATTCACTCGAATCGGTTTATGAACTATATAGCCATAGTTTGCAATGGCATTCCTTAGTTTATAAAGATAAGTTCACAAATATCGTTTTTAGACATAACCAACTCAAGTTCGCGGACTGGGTTCGCAGACTTAAGTTCCCGGATGGAGTTCACAAACTCCAGCAGATTTTTTTGGGTCGAGAACTTCCGCCAGTTCGCGGACTGAAGCTCACGCACTTCTCCGGTTCTCTTGATCAAAAAATTAGCAAACTTTGGTTCAAGAAATAAGGACTTATACATATATGTGTTTTCACAACAATGCTTATATCCTCCAATGGTTATATAGTTTAAACTCTCATTTCAATCATTGAAACATTCTTAGAGGATGTTATATAGTTGTTATTCACAAAGTATTTTCGTCAGAGCAATTTTCAAAGTGATTGAAACTTAACATGACTTTCGTCACTAGGTAAAGATGAACTTGGATAAAGCGAAATATTTTCCAACACATATTTCGAGAAATAGATTGGCGAGGTAAACTCGGCTCGAAATACCAAATGTGTATAATCTTAGTTTATACAGCAAAATGACTTTTGTCTCAAGATAGGAGATAAATAGACTTTTGAGTGAGAGATAAGTTCAAGTATCCACGTACCTTTTAGTCGATGAAGATCCACTAGTTCCTTGAGTAGTCCTTCATCTTGTATGATGATTTCCATGGAGTTCTTGAGATCAACTATTTTCTATTCTAGTCCGAGACCTTAGCTATAGTAGACTAGAAATTAAGACTTATAGTTTTGATCACTAAAATTGACAAACATGCTTGAAATATCAACACATGCGAGTTCGACCGAGCAATGCTCTAACAATCTCCCCCTTTGTCAATTTTAGTGACAAAACAATCAATACATATGGAATACAAAAAATATAAATAAACTTTGTAGATCCTATTCCAAATGTCTAATTTTCAACATTACTCGAAATCTTCGTCACTTCCAAGTTCTCCAATGATCCCAAAGGTTGTAAGTTTAGCATCATCGTTGTTGAAAATCCATATCTATAACAACGAGAAAACAGAAGTTCTCGGTCATTGTTATACAGTGTCATAGTATCATTACACAACGTCAAAGTCCAATTGCATCACAACTTCAACAACAATACTATGGTGATATGTCACTCCCCCTTAGTCAATACTCCATCTCATAATGATCCGAAAACCATATGTATTTGTAGTGTGAACTAAATCTCCCCCTTTTTGTCAATAAAATTGGCAATGGTACAAGAATGAGATACTAATGGAATTTACGTAAGAGACGTTTCATGCCCAAAAGTAAGTATATATGATCTTATTTAGATGCAATCATAAAGTCGAAGCTAAATGCATTCATCAAGGAGTCTATAAAGATACAAGATAACCCCTATAATATTCCACAGCCACACTCCCCACAAATATTTGGCAATTAAGCACAAGTTCAATTAATAACTCTCCCCCATAATATGTCATTCCCGAAAGAACAGCAAGAGCGGCCTTAATTTCAAAAGAAAAGAAGGATTTCTTTGGACATAAAAAATCACATACAAGTATGAATTTGAATCCAAAAATTATTCAATTAAATTAACCGTTAGGGAACCATTATTAATTTAACCAAATATGCTCAACACAAGTAAACTTATGGAGACTTAAAAAACTCAATTAGATTAATCACAAGAGAACCCATAATTAATTTAACCAGAATACACAACTAAACTAATCACAAAAGTAATCAATTTAATTGTTCATGCTCGATATAAGACGATTTATGGAGCAATGAATAAGTTAATCATCAAAACAATCAACCCAGCCAAAAACGCTCAAACATAAGAAATCTTACGGAGTCATAACAAAATAACCAAACAAGATGATTAATTTAGTTCAATATGCTCGGCATAAAGTACCTTACAGAACAACAACTAAGCTAATCATAAAAATAATCAACTTTGGTTGTTTAGTGCTCAACATAAAACACATTACGGAGCCTCACAGTAATACACAAAATATGGATCAGGGAAGATCAATTACTGCGGAATACACAAGGATTCATTCTATTTTCCATCACTATTTTCACAATGACATATAATAGACATAATCCTTGAAAACAAAAGATTTTAACCTATATTCCATCAAAAATTGACATAATAGGCTTAACTTTTGTGTTTGTCAAAAGTTAATTCATTCCTTTAAGCATATCAACTCATGAACGACTTTACTTTTGACAAGGTATGTGACAATCAAGTTCACGGACGCAAATACACATATCCCATAACAATATTGCAATATATAAAATCATAAAGATTAATACTGCAAAAACCATCTTCCAAACAAGTTTAGAATTTAAACCAATAAATCTAAAAACATGAAGATGAAAACGTTGGACATAACTATGTGTAATCACAATAAAGGCTATTCCAAAACTCTAGTTATTCTTTTAAATAAAAACAAAAAATAGAAGATTTACTAGGCAATAACTACTCATCATCTTCATTATCGGAGACATTCCAAGATGCTTGAATCATGTTCAAATATTCCTTGAACTCAGGAAACTTAGTTACAACCACTGGAAATTGATCTTGAACGCACTTAACCCTTGAATTGACCTTACGCACACCCTTGTCAATTTTTTGAAATAAACTCAAGGTGGTAGGGTCACAATCATTAAGTAAGGCATCCCTTTGTCTTTTGCACACATTCTCCCTTATGCGTCTGAGGGTGCACGGTCGAACCGGTTTGGGAACCCCGAGAGAGTCGCCAATTGAATCAAGACCACAATCACGAAAAATTTGTCCAATCAAGAAAGGATCACCTAACATCTTGACAGGTGAAGTCATCGAAATCATTTGATAAATGATAAACCCACAAATATCGAGACTTTGAACACCCGAATCAAGGAAATAGACTAATTCTGCAAACTCATAACTCCACCAAGAATTCTCAATTATGCAGGGACAAAGATTTGGGATACCAAGTTTTCCAAATGCCATCAACGTGATACTAAGATCATTAGTAGGAAATTTTCCTTGATTCCAAGATACCTTCTTGCCACAAAGCCCAAGAGAGATTTCATCAAATGATGGACGTTCATCAATTGGACTAGGAAGACGCATGTTTCCCAACGGAATGTTGGTAATCCTTGATATTAATTCTCCATCAACAAAAAATCTTTCTTTATTTAACATGGATTTGAATTCTATCTTATTAAGATCAACACCATGGATGTTGGCATAGAAAATTATTGTGAGAGAATCAAATCCTTGACCATGACCATCAAAGATATTTCCAAGATTGAATTTTTTGAAGAAAGCTAAATCCTCTTCATGCCCACTAGATAGATCCAATTTCTTTTCTAAAATAAAACCTTTAGATGAAATCTTTTCAAAAAATATAGCACAAGAATCATTCACAAACCTAATCCTAAGAGAATTTTGGTCACAAGGAAAATCCATGCTAGAGGTATTTGAGCTTTTGGAACTCCTTTTTGAGCCCTTAGAATTCATCATAAGATCTAAGAAATTGAAAGGAACAAGAGGAATTTACTTACTTGGAGTGAATATTGAACACCCTTTCTTTAAATTTCTCCAATGAGGCTTTAATGGAGGAAAGACTCAAAAACCTAGAGGTTCACGTATGCGGCCGGGTGATGAAGAAGAACAGGGTACGTGAACTTCTTCTTTATAAGACCAAAAATGGGCTTGAACCCGTTTGTGAACCGCGACCCACAAAGAACAAGTGGTATTTTCTTAGATGTTTGCACATCAAGGGTTATGCATCCCATAAAAACACACTTTGTGAGAGACAATGGATGCATTAGAAGGATTTATTTGAAATTCTAAAGGAGAATAACAAAACTGTACACGATTCAAACAATTTCTTGCCCCATTTCAAGATATGTACAAATGGGGTGATGCCGAGATTGTTACTAAGAGGCAGAACATGCAAAGGAAGTCTCATGCAACATTTCTGGTTGATATGTGTGAACAGTCCCCATGGTATAATCAAAATAATGATGATATTCAGGGAAGTTAGATCTTTCTCTCATTTTTTTAATCTCGTTAGAAGGAATTTTTTTTCCGATTCCTAGGTCGTACAATATTATTTGATTTAACATGTACAAAACCCTTTTCGAAATGATTCTTATACTTAAGTTTTTCTAAGAATTTAAAAATGCCTTCAAATGCTCTGAATAGATCTTTATCAATTGATCTATTATGATAGCATTCCTCATAAAGATCAAGAGTTAATCTAGTGAGGATCCATATCCTTGAGCGCGATGAACGTTTTCTCAATCTTTCATTCTTTTTATTTTTTCCTTTAGATTGATACATATCATCTAAAACTTCCTTTTCAGATGAAGTGAGATTATCATGAGAAATCAGAGGTTCTGACCATAATACTACTTAAGCAATCATTAAGGAATTCTTGCGTGCATTACAGATGCCAAGATCAAGTTTTCCAAAGAAATTTCCCATGGGACAATTTTTAAGGAACGAACAAACACAAAGTTATTAGGTTTAAAGTGTTTGCCTGCTCTGATACCAATTGAAAAAGCAGGGGTCTAACAACCACACCCAATATTTCGAATTAGCAATCTGTATGGACAAACTCCAATATACTTTTATGAGAATCAACTAGACAGATAGACTCAATCAATAAAAAGTATATCAAAGAGTTTATATCTCTATCTCTTGATTTAAATCTTACTCAAGAAAACTGCGAGTCTCAATTTAAATACAAGAGAGATAAACTTGGATGGTACCAAAAACCAATATCCAAGTGTCAATCAATCTAAATCAACAAACAAAAGGTCGGATATTCTAATTGATTGAACAACGCACAACCTGCATTATTTCAATTATATAACAAACATAATGCGGAAAAAAAATAACACAAACACCAGAATTTTGTTAACGAGAATTGATAAGTGCATTTTGCACATATATTTTGTGTTAATTCCATGCTAGTATTTGTTGGTTTTCTTGCAGATTATTGTATGTTACGCGTGTTTTCTCTTATTTGTGCGTTATTAGGTGAATAATCCAAAAGAAGTGAATTGGAGCTTAGTTGTGCAATAAAAGAAGCTAGCTAAGAGAGAAGAAGGGCCAAATACCAAATGTAACTCGTTCAAATACAAGATTTCGTATGAAGAAGTTATGGGCGAAATACGAATGAAGTTGGAACTAAACTATCAGTCTTCCAGAACTGACAGTTAAACAAATATTTCTATTGGCACCCCACTATACGATAAGGGACACCTTCCTGTTAAGGGGCACCCTGGTTCAAAGGGAATTGCTAAAGGCACCTCACTATGTTAAGGGGCTGCCATCATCACTTCTGTATGCATGGCCGGAGGAAAAACAGGTAAGACGGAACTCGAGTTTGCAATGGTGAGCTCGGGTTTGCTGATGGTAATGATTCTCAGGTTTGTCGATAGAGGATAAAACAGAGAGAATGGTGACGTTGTGGTGCTGCCATGGACGACGAAATGGAGCTGTTCAGCGATGGAGCTTGGCAGAGGTGATCATAATGGTTGATTGGACGGAGTTGGGCTGCTGCTGTGGCAGTCTGGAATATGGAAGAAAATGCATGGCAGGGAAGAAGAACATCGATGGAGCTCGAGCAAGAGAATGTCATGGAACATGGCTGCTGTTTTCATCACCGGCGATTGATGAAGTTTGATGTTGGTTTCATGGCAGTATTGAACTGTGGTGATGACAAGCTCGAGAAATGGTATCTCGAAATGGTGTTTGTTGGCTAATGGCAGTGACTATGAAGGAGCTGTTGGCTGCTGTGATGAAGTTGGAGATGTTGTTTCATGGACCGAGCAAGTTCATGGAGTTGCTCGATGATGGAGCTACTCGGGTTTGTAGATGAGGAGATGAACCAAGTTCAGGTGAACGATGGTGGGTTGATGATGTGGCTCGGTAGGGAAACGGAACCGAGAGGAGATGATGATGCTCGACGGCTGATGATGGCATGCATATGTGATGGTGAGCTCAGTTCGAATGGGACCTGCCCAGCGCATTCAGTTGGGTGAAAAGCATCCACCACTCTAGTGCGTAGAGCACCTTGCCGAAAGCAAATGAAAAGAATGAAAAAAAGAAAATAAAAGCAGTACCCACTGTTGTTGAGTGCCTAGCGCACAAAGTAAAAAGAAATTGAGAAAATAAAAGAAAGGGTCGGGCATCATCTAGTATAAATAGGGATCGATTTCTTATCCCAAGGGGGATCCCATACCTCTTCTTTCAGTGAAAAACAGTGAAAGCTCCTGGCTTTCACTCTAGGTTTCCATTCTTAGTTTTAGTTTCATTTCTTCTTTATTTATTTGTTAGTATTTTTAATTATGAGTAGCTAAATTTCTATCTAAGGATTAGAGAGGAAATCCTACTATGTGTGCTAATATGTTTTGACTATTTTTTGTAATAATTCTCTTGGTCCTTATTCTTGATTCGTAACGGTAATGATTTTCTTCATGTGTCCTATGATGCTTGATAATTGATTTATATATTCTATGTTAGAGACTAGCATTTTATAGTGAAGAAGATTGTTAATTCTTTGAGAAAATAATTGCTTGAAAAGATTTATTTTCCGAGACGTATTATTTGTCCTAAATCGTCTTGAGTAATTTTGGGAGAGTGTTATAGGGAATAGTTATAATCATTTAGTATGTGTAGTAGTGATGGAATCTCGACATCCTAGACTTTTTTAATTGAACACAAAAATCATTTTTAGCATTTCTATTATTTTATAAGTTTTATAAAAATCACCATCTTTTTGTCTAAAAACCAAATCTTTAATAAAGTCCGAGAATCAAACCCCTGTACTTACCACTTGTAAAACTGCATCAAGAATACCGCAAATGCAGAAAACCCCCGGGACCTAGTCTAGATTAAACATACAATGTATTAAGCCGCTACAAACACTAGCCTACTCCAAGCTAACTTCGGTATGGACTGTAGTTGAACCCCAATCAATCTCACACTGATCCAAGGTACAGTTATGATCCTACGTCTCTGATCCCAGCAGGATACTATGCACTTGATTCCCTTAGATGATCTCACCCACAACTAAGAGTTGCTACGACCCAAAGTACAAGACTTGATAAACAAATTTGTCTCACACAGAAAAACTATATGATTGAATAAATCTGTGTCCCACAGAAATACCCAAGAGTTTTTGTTTCGTCTTTTGATAAATCAAGGTGAACAAGAACCAATTGATAAATCAGACTTATATTCCTGAAGAATAGCCAAATGTTATCAATTACCTCACAATAGTCTTAATCGATGCAGCGAAAAAAGATATTGTAGAATCACAAACGATGAGACGAAGATGTTTGTGATTACTTTTTATCTTGCCTATCGGAGATATAAATCTCAATCCAATTATTGCAATTATACTCGTACGATAGAAACAGCAAGATCAGATCACACAACTACAAGAAAAGTAGTATCGATCTGGCTTCATAATCCCAATGAAGTCTTTAACTCATTAACCTAGTTTACAAAAAGAACCCAAAGGTTAAAGGACAATCGACTCTAGATTAGCACAACTAGTATCACACAGAATGTGTGGGGATATGTTTCCCAGTTGCTAGAGTTGTCCCTTATATAGTCTTTTAAATCAGGGTTTGCAATCAATGTTAGGTTAGTAACAAAGCATTTAATATTCACCGTTAGATGAAAACATGATTATATTCAAGCTAATATTTGTCAACCGTTAGATCGAAAACATAGCTTGTTATACACACATAAAATTCACGTTTCTAGGTTTGTGTAATTGTGCCCAAACTTATACATTCGTTGGTTCAAAAATAGTTAACCAAATTGTTAGCCATATGATAACTTTCATATTAACCATATTCTTCTTCACCATAACTAGTTCAAATGACTCAAATGAACTAGTTAGAGAGTTGATCAATTGTAAGGAAATCTCATGTACTACACAAGACACAATTGAAGCAAAAATAATTTGATTTAATCGAATCGGTTCATGAACTATATAGCCACGGTTTGCAATAGCATTCCTTAGTTTATAAAGATAAGTTCACAAATATCGTTTTTAGACATAACTTACTCAAGTTCGCGGACTGGGTTCGCGGACTATCCCGGATGGAGTTCACAAAATCCAGCAGAAATTCTCGGGTCGAGAACTTTCGCCAGTTCGTGGACTGAAGCTCACGCACTTCACCGGTTCTCTTGATCAACAAAGTTCGCAAACTTTGGTTCAAGGAATAAGAACTTATACATATATGTGTTTCCACAACAATGGTTATATAGTCTAAACTCTCATTTCAATCATTGAAACATTCTCAGAGCACGTTATATAGTTGTTATTCACAAACCATTTTTCGTCAGAGCAATTTTCAAAGTGATTGAAACTTAACATGACTTTCGTCACTTGGTAAAGATGAACTTAGCCAAAGCGAAATCTTTACCAACACATATTTCGAGAAATTGATAAGCGAGGTAAACTCAGCTCGAAATACCAAATGTGTATAATCTTAGTCTATACAAAAAAACGAATTTTGTCTCAAGATAGGAGATAAATAGACTTTTGAGTGATAGATAAGTTCAAGTCTCCACATACCTTTTAGTCGATGATGATCCACCGGTTCCTTGAGTAGTCATTCGTCTTGTATGATGATTGCCATGGAGTTATTGAGCTCAACTACACTTTCTATCCTAGTCCGAGACCTTAGCTATAGTAGACTAGAAATCAAGACTTATAGTTTTGATCACTAACATTGACAAACATGCTTGAGATAGAAACGCATGTGAGTTCGACCGAGCAATGCTCTAACAAGATGCACATTCTCTTGAGATCTTGCAGAGTTCTCCATACAATTTTAGGGAAGGAAAAACATAATATATAACAAGTATATATGCATTTGTAAACAAGAGTAAGAAACTCAAGTTTCGAAACCCTAAGAGCTCACGACAGGAGGACGCGGACGTTTGTGGGCCGTCAACACAAAAACTTAAACAAAAATAATATATAACATACTTGAGTATTTCTCAATTAATTTACTTGCACCTCTCAAGTTAGAAGCAAGGAAACAAATACCTGGAGTCAGGTAGTAGAGTGGAAGTTAATCCCACTATCATCATCGAGAAAGGAGTTTTATATATCATCTGAATGTTTGATCTTTGTTTTCTTAGCCTTTATTCAGTTGACTTTAATCCCTGAAGGGTAAAACATGGCATATTTAACATAACCGTCAGATAGTTTTCTCTGAGTACTAAATCTAGGACCTCTTGCAATTGGTTCAAGAGGATAAGAATAGATAGGGATCCATTTTATAGAGTTAGATTTACCAGAAACGTTCCTATAAGTGAAAAAGCGGGGGTCTAACAACCTCACCCAATATTTCGATTAGCAATCTGTATGGACAACTCCGAGTTGTTTTCTAGAGAATCAACTAGACTCAGTCAATAGAAAATACTCAAAGAGTTATTATCTCAATCTCTCAATTTGATTTACTCAAGCAAATGTGATTCGCGAGTCTAATCAAAGAGAGATAACTTGGATGGTACCAAAGACCAATATCCAAGTGTCAATCAATTTAAATCAACAACCAATAAGGTCGGATATTCTAATTGATTGAATAATGCACAACCTGTATTATTTCAATTATATAACAAAATAAATGCGGAAAAGAAATAACACAGATACCAGAATTTTGTTAACGAGGAAACCGCAAATGCAGAAAAATCCCGGGACCTAGTCCAGATTAAACATACACTGTAGTAAGCCGCTATAGACACTAGCCTACTCCAAATTAACTTCGGTCTGGACTTTAGTTGAACCCCAATCAATCTCACACTGATCCAAGGTACAGTTATGCTCCTATGCCTCTGATCCCATCAGGATACTGCGCACTTAATTCCCTTAGCTGATCTCACCCGCAACCAAGAGTTGCTACGACCCAAAGTCGAAGACTTTAGCAAACAAATCTGTCTCACACAGAAAAGTCTACAAGATAGATAGATTCGTCTCTCACGAATAAACCTATGAGTTTTGTTTCTTGTTTTAATAAATCAAGATGAACATGAACCAATCAATAAAACCAGACTTATATTCCCGAAGAACAGCTCATTTTTATCAATCACCTCACAATAGTCTTAATCGACGCGACAAAAAAAAAATATTATGGAATCACAAATGATGAGACAAAGATGTTTGTGATTACTTTTATATCTTGCCTATCGAAGATAGAAATCTCAAGTCAATTATTACAATTGTACTCGTACGATAGAAACAACAAGATTAGATCACACACCTACAAGAAAAGTAATATATGTAGCGCCCCCTAAGCTAGCAGCTGACTAATCCAATAAATTAGATAAATAAAGAGGCACTAAAATCTAAAACATGCACTTAAGCATTCGATTAAGAAATGCGATACAGAACTTAACCCAAAGCTAACCCCGCTCAGAAACATATATATAAGATCTTCTCTCAAATGATACATATATAATAGTCAATTGGTTTTTAAATAAAATATACAACATAATAAATATAACAGAAGTTAATCAACTAGCGAAGTGAAAAAAGGATTAGAGAAATGGGTGGTTTTTGAAAAAATCTTTTGGAATTAATAAACATTGAAACAGATTCATGAGTTATTACATAGAAGGCAAGCGAGCAACAAGCTGCGCCGCAAGCCCTTTTTGAATGGCAAACCCTATCCTCTTAAACACAAACTCTTTAGAATTACCTTTTGGAATGGAAATGAAAGCAGAAGAGTTTTTTTTTTTCAGGAGTGACGATGAATAATTTGCCAAGGTTAGTTTTATAATGGTTTTTTCAACAACTATTTTGTTACGATCCAAATCGTTTGATTTATCTTGGTCTAAAGGTAATTCTAAACGCCTGAAAGTGTTGGAGAGATACAAAGGTTTATCAAACTGGATTTTTATCCCAGAGGAAGCTGTGACATGGGTTCATACTTCAACAATGGAAGCAATAGATAATTTAAACTCAACACCGAGAAAATGGACGAAAAGGTTCAATGAGTTGGTGATTTTATTAGAAAGAATGGTCAATAAGAATGGTAGTTTTCTCAAAATCTCAACTACAGATTCTTCTAATGATTCGCGTTCGCGTTTCGTATGTATTCCAAGTGGTAATTCTGGTTCTATTTGGAATTCTTTTTGGTCATATGTTATATCTAAACAAAAAAAACAAGTTATACAAAATCCACCATTGATCAAGAGTCTTTCTTCTTTTCCACAATTGTCTGCCGGTGAAAGTTCAAATCGGATGGATTCAATCTCTTTGGGTATTTCTTGTAAGGTGTTGAACTCACATGGTGGGTGGAATCGTATTGCAACAGGTATCTCAAAGAAATACAAGTGGAAGGATCCTATTAACCTTCGTTGTGTTTCACACAAAACAGCCTTCTTTAACGTGTACTCGAAAGAGATTTATGATTTCTTCAAAATGGAGAAGTCATTTTACATCGGAAATACGGAAATATCGCTAAATCAATGGAAAGAACAAGACTCTTTTATCAACAAGGCAATTAACACGGATCGGGCTCATTGGATAGGGATTAGAGGAAACTTCATCTTTGGAAGATGGATTCTTATAAATCCGTTTGTAATCCTTGGGGGAAGGTTTTAGCTATTCATCAGTCTTCTTCTTCGTTTGAGAATCTAAACTGTTATAAGTTACTCATTGAAGGAGATTTGGCCAATATTCCGGCGGTGGTTAAGTTCAATGATCGTTGGCTCTCTATAGAATGGATACAAGATCAGACGTTGTATGAGGATCATAAGACAATATCAAACTGTGACCAAATTGGTAACCAGATTATACCGGAATCAAAGCAAGCTTCAAAAAATCTTTCTTACTCAGATATGCTACAAACTTCTCCGTCGGATCCGACGCCGAATGAATTGGATGAGCTAAAGTCGAATTCGAAGACGGACGATGGTTCGGATCGAAACAATTTGAAATCGCACTGCAATGAAACTTCTCAAAAAGGTGTAATGAATACCCCAGTGAGTGGAGGTTGTCTAAAGGGAAATGTTGACTCTTTGGCGAACAAGGGGCATGATGGTGTCGTAAATCACCCTTGGATCACGGTGAGAGATAAGAAGAAAAAGGGCCGTTATATGGGTAAGATGGTTAAAATGAAATACTCGGATGCGGGTTTAGATCCGGGTCAAAGTTCTCGGGCGGCAAATGTATCCAACAATTCGTTTTCGGGTATGGAAGTGGAGAATACAGTGTGCCAAGATTCTGACGGTAATAATGCTAACCACGAATCGGTGGAAACTTGCCTCGATACGGGTGAACAGGGACAAGAGGTAAACCTAAATTGAACCTCACCAATTTTAAACTATGAATCGGAGTCTCTAAAGGCTAGTTTTCCAAATTCAAGCTCTACGCTAAATGAGGAAGATATACAGAAACTGGTCGACTTCAACATTTCATTTAACAAAATGCTTGGCATCAATTGTGATGATAAAAAATCAAGAGACATCTGCAAAGGACTGCTGCTAAGGTTGAAGAATCCAAATGACTGTTGATAACAGCAGAATAGTGGAATTTGATGGCTTGGAAAATTTTGATTCAGTTTCGGATTGTGATAACTGGGAAGATGAGGAAGCAAGAGGATTTAATGGTGATCAGGTACTTTCTGCCGAATCTCCTTGCACAGTTTCTGAAGGTACTTCTAGGGCAATATATACTGCAAATGGATCTTAAAATTGGTTCCTGGAACATTAGAGGTGTGGGAGATGATGCTAAGATTATTGCAATTAGAAATGCAATTCGCAAAAATAAGATTTCGATTTGCTCTATTCAGGAATCAAAGAAAGAAAGGGTTGATGAGTCTTTAATAAGAGGTTTATGAGGTAACAATTCTTGTGACTTCATTCATTTACCTTCAATTGGAAGATCAGGGGGAATTATTGTTATGTGGGATCCAAGTATGGTTTCGATGGAAGATTCACTTTTGGGAGCTTTCTCAATTACTTTGAAATTTCGTAATTTGAGCGATAATTTCAAATGGATGTTTACATCGGTCTACGGAGCTACTGACCATAAAGACTATGATCAGTTCTGGCAGGAACTGAGAGATATTCGTTTCTTATGGGATGAAGATCCTTGCCTTATGGGGGGTGATTGGAATGCGATTCTTTTTCAATCTGAGAGAAATAGAAATGGTGGTTGTTTGGTTAACAGAAGACACTTTAGACGTTTTCTAAATTCTTGTGATTTGATGGACTTGCAAATGGCCGGAGGAAAATTCACTTGGACAAACTCTCAAAACCCACCTCTCCTTAGTAGACTAGACAGATTTGTTTGCACTTCTGATTTGGAAGATCATTGCCCTAACTTGGTTCAATACAGATTGAAGAGACCGATTTCAGATCACGCTCCAATTATGCTGAACTGCAATGCCGGTAATGTTTCTAAACATTCTTTCAAGTTTGAAAATTACTACCTTGATCATCCTCAATTTCTTGAAAATATGAAATGCTGGTGGAACGCGTTAACTTTCATGGGCAAACCAAGCTTTGTTTTGGCTAAAAAACTTCAAGGTCTGAAAGTTTTTATTAAGAAATGGGGGAGAGAAACTTTTGGCTCGATTCAAGCGGAAGTTGACAGGCTTGAGAATCTTATCGATGTGTACGACTCTCTGGAAGAAATGAATATCTTATCTTATGAAGATTTTGTGGATAGGGAAGTTTCAAGAACTAAACACAAGTCGGCTTCTTTAAATCTTTCTAGAAAATGGCATGCCAGAGCTAAGGGGCAATGGATCGCTGATGGGGAAAGAAACTCAAAAAAATTCCACAAGAATGCTTCCTTTAGACAGAAGTCAAATAGCATCAATTCGCTGGTTATAGATGGTGTGTTGTCTTATGACAAGGACCAGATAAACGCTGAAGCAAAAAATTACTATGACAAGTTATTTGAAGATCATATTCATTACAGGCCCAACTTCGATGATTTGGATTTGCCGGCTTTATCAGTGCAGCAAAGCATAGGGATGGAAAAGGCTTTTAATGAAGAGGAGGTGAAATCTGTCATTTGGAATTTTGGTTCAAACAAATCACCGGGTCCGGACGGTTACACCATGGAGTTTTTCAAGGCTGTTTGGGATATTATCAAAATTGATTTAATGAAGGTTATCAAGGAATTTGAGAAGTTTGGTTTCTTGGACTGGAGGTTAAACTGCACCAACATTATTCTTATTCCAAATGTGATGGGGCGGTTTGTATGAACCAATTCAGACCAATAAGCCTTATTGGTGGTGTTTACAAAATTATCTCAAAGTTACTAGCCAATAGACTTAAATTGGTTCTTCCTTCTTTGATCACTGATTTTCAGGGAGCTTTTGTAGATGGTAGACAAATAACTGATGGCATTCTGATTGCGGCAGAGCTCATTGATTCAAGAGAGAGATCAAAAAATCCAGGGTTGGTGGTTAAGGTGGATCTGGAAAAAGCTTTTGATAACCTAAATTGGAGTTGTTTAGATATCACTATGCAAAGACTTGGCTTTGGGTTTGTTTGGAGAAACTGGATCAATTGGTGCTTATCTTCAGTGAGGTTCTCTATGGCTATTAATGGCACAGCTTCAGGCTTATTTAGAAGTGGCAAGGGAGTCAGACAAGGTGATCCCATTTCTCCATTTTTATTCATTATGGTTGCTGAAGTTCTTTCTCTTATGATCAAAAAAGCTGCTTCTATGAACCTAATCTCTGGCTTTAGACCATCAAAAAATGGTATTGTGATTAATCACCTTCAATTTGATGATGATCTTATAGTGTTCATTGATGACAATACTGAAGAAATTTCAAACCGGAAAAATATCTTATTTGCTTTTGAGCTAATTTCTGGGCTTAGAGTTAATTTTCAGAAAAGTGCAGTGGTTCCTGTGGGGGAGGCTCAAAATGCAGCTGCTTGTGATGACCTTTTTGGTTGTTCTTGTATGACCTTCCCTATTAACTATCTGGGAATCCCTTTGGGAAGTAAATCAAAAGCTACTTATGTATGGGAGGTAATTCTTCAGAAATTTCAGAAAAGATTGAGTGCCTGGCAGAGAAAGTATATTTCTAAAGGTGGTAGAATCATTCTGGTGAACAATGTTCTCTCTAGTCTTCCAATTTATTATTTATCTCTTTTTCAGTTACCAAAATCTATTGAAAAGGAAATGGAAAGGATTATGAGGCATTTCATTTGGGGTGGCTCTAATACGGCTAAGAAAAAAGGTTGGATTGGTTGGAATAGGGTGAACACTTCAAAGAAGAATGGAGGGGTGGGAATCAAGAAACTAAGCATTATGAACAAAGCACTTCATGCGAAGTGGTTATGGAGATATGGGAATGAGAAAGATGCTTTGTGGAGGAAGGTGGTTAACCAGAAATTTGAAGGTAATCCGATGGCTTTGTTCCCAAACTCTACTAAGAGACCAGTTAACAAAAGCTTATGGGCGGGGATTTTAAAGTGCAATGAAATTATAATTTCAAACTCTATCACTCAGGTTAAAAGTGGTAACATGTGTCTTTTTTGGAAAGATGGGTGGTGCAATGGTGTGGCCTTGAGAGATATTTTTCCTAATATTTTCAGAATCGCAGGAAGTAAAGAATGCACTATAGCCGAAGTAGTGTTTATTTCCAATGGTGTAAAGTCTTGGAACCTGAAATTCTCAAGAGATTTGTTTGATGGTGAATTGACGGAGCTTGTTCAAATGTTGAATCTTGTACCGGAGCCAAACAGTTTAACTCAAGAAGACGATGTCAGACTGTGGAAAACTGGTGATACATTTTCTGTCTCAGGTTGTTACTCTGATATATATAACTCTCAGGTGATTCCTTTCCCTTACAAAATTGTTTGGAATGATAAGATTCCAATGAAAGTTTCATTTTTCATTTGGACTCTTTGTTATAAGGTGGCTCCAACAATGGATAAACTAAGGAATACAATCATGGTCAATGGTTGTTTGCTGTGTAAGAAGGCGGCAGAATCAAATGACCATATCTTCCTGCATTGTGAGACTACAAGAAAAATGTGGCAATTTTTTTTGGATTGTTATAATCTTCATTGGGTTTTTAATGATTGTGTTAAAAGTACTATCTGGGAATGGAAGCAGAATAGGAAGAAGAGGGCGAAAAAATGGAAAATCTGGAATGTTATTCCATTTGCTATTTGGTGGACTATATGGCTTGAAAGAAACAGGAGATACCATCAAGGAGTGTATCATTCTGTAGAGAGATTGATTGATGATGCTAAGATTTTTCTTTTCAATTGGCTATCAAAAGATGGGGTGTTCATGAACTACTCAATGGATATGATACTTCGCAATTGGCATGCTATAATAATGTAATTTAGTTGCTTCATGTTTTTGTTCTCAAGGTTTTCAACCTTGTTTTTGTAATCTTTTTTCGCGGTGGCTTCATGTTCTCCATGACGGCTTGCTGCATCTTCTATTGAATTTTCCCTTCCTTGTGTCAAAAAAAAAATCAACTAGCGAAGTCAACCTGTGAAGCTTTCGCTGCGCAACTCTGATCTGTCACAGAATCTGAAGTGGGAATAATTAACATTTAACCTTCTAAGTAATCATATGCAAGATTTGGAAAACAATAATGTTTTTCCGAAAATATTAAACAGTGACTAAGTCACTGAAAATAATCGTACATGTATATGGAACAAACTCATTCGTCAAACAATGTACTAATATGGTTGTGAACCCCTAAATACCGGAAATTCACACCTATATAGCTATGGATGCCACCAAGACCATGGTGACCAACTCTATTCAATAAAATCTCTAGGTATAAAAGTGAAGGAGCGTATCCAATATACCACAAGTGGAAATTCTCATTTCCCATAACAATTCATGTTGACGACGAAACAATACAAGTCCTTTCCACATCGTGGAAAGATTCACAAGAATAACAGGGTTATCATAATGCATTTTAAATAAAATATGGAATGCAGAAACAGACAATGCATGAGTTTGTTACGCATAAACTTTTATAAAAGCGACAATAATGATTACAAAGAGTCAAATGCATTCCCACACCTTTTGATGACAGGCCACGCCTACCTCGAGATCCACTGGTTCATCCTTTGAATCGATCGTTGTTAATAATTAACTGTTAATCACACAAGAATTCTAAGATTCTAGCCAAAATGGCTCACACAAGAATTATATAAGTGTAACTAATGGTTGCAAGCCCATTTATCGTTCTACACATCTTCATTATCCATCTCTGGCATATATAAAGGTTTACCAATTCAATTAGGCTGTATTTATAGTCCATTAGCTAAGTCTTATGAGTATATACAACTTTGTAGAAGAAGTTAAAATCTAATTTAGACCATAAATGGTCCAAAATATGTAACTAAGGATACATGGCACTAAGCCCAAGTCCACTAGACTCAGCCCATTACACAAGTGCTGACCCAACTGGGTCAACTAACGGTCACTGATGGTCAAATGGTCCAACTAACAGTCAACGTCCAGTCAAAGGTCAAAGTCCAGGGTCAATGGTCAAAGTCTAAAGTCTAAATCGGTCACCGAGTCAACTCAGATCAAGACAGGGACTCGGTGAGTTAATACCGATTCGACTCAGTCGAGATCTTCGAGTCAGCTAAACTGAGTCGGACAAAAGGATTCTAAGTCGATCAATCTGTTCATCGACTGAGCCATAATCAAAAGCCACACTAAAGCATCACCCTCTTCACTAAAAGACCAACAGTAATACCCATGCTAATAAAACTTCACAGGCTCAAGTACAACTCATTCATTTACTTAAAACAACTTCATAACACAAGCACAATTACAAAATAGATTTACCTTGATCTGCATTAGCAGGCTCTCACTATGATCACTGCCATAACAACATTACACTCTTCCTCAGCTTACATATCCTATCAACATATACAAAATCAAACAGTTATAACTAATTCCTATGTTGCTCCAATTTCAACTCAACACGACACAAAATAGTAACTCAACCCCATCTTCGTTCAATACCACTAGCCATAATTCAACTTCAATCTTCAACTCAGATCAAACAACAATTCAACTCAACCAATTCTATTATCCCTTTCATGTCCTGCAACTCCATCTCAAAGACAACCTACACCACCACTTGCAATCTGAATTGCACTACAACCCACAAACCATCTAGAGGTTACAATTACCTCCACATCATACCATAATGTATCTCCAACTTCAAATCCAACTACACATCATTCCACCAGTTCAACTATTTACCACTGTAACTCAATTTAACTTCCAACAATTCCTTGTAACTCACCAACAACCTCAGAACCACCACTATGTAACTAACTCTACAAATTAGATCAACCTGTACATACCACCAATCACAACAACCACATCTTCTATTTCAAATCCACCAACAGTTCATAACAACACAACCACAACAACCCATATCAATCTAATTCAACCACTAAAACAATATGTTACACAGTTCACCAACACGATTCTCTTGTTCATTAACCACAAATCAATAACAACTCCATGTATATCAACAATTCCAATTTAACATCTTCATTAACATTTTAACCCATGAACTCAAATTGAAAGCAAATAAGTATTAATAACTGAACTAAAAAGAACAATTACCTTCTTTTACAAATCTCTGAGTTTGATTCAACACCAGAGTCGAAACCACCACCATCCCTGATTCTTCTGTCAAATCAAATCCATAACTTCAATTGAACATCAACTCCATCATTCTTTAACTATCAACATCCCAAATACCAACCCGTTCAACATATATCAAACCTGATCAAAACCCATCTCAATTATTCTTTTAAAACTCTCAATTTCATCTCCAAACTCTTCTTTGACTTCCTTCCTGAAACCCTAACTCTTCAATTCTTCATGAACAACTCTCTAAATATCCAATTAACTTCACCTTGTTTATCAATCGACAGATCCACTCCCTAATTCTTGTTATTCATCTCTAAACGAAATTCCAGTTCATCTTGAGAAACCCTAATTCCTCAAACCTTAATCAAATTAAAACCACTTCGTCAATCAATCGATAACCCCTTTAATCTTTATCTATTAGAAACTCAATAAACTAATCAGTTCCATGAAACCTCAATCAAACTTCACTCTTCAGAAAACCCTAGCTCTCTTTCATCTTTTCTTCTTCATCAACAATAACCTCGATTCCTCCATCATCTATAACGTCTTCTAATTTATATGATTTAAATCATAGATTGTCTCGTTCTCTAAAAAAATCTCTCGAACAATCTCTCAAACTAGCGGAGGAAGAAGAACAGGGGAAGAAGATAACGAGAGAAGAAGAAAGAAGAAAAGAAAAGAGAAGAAGAAGAAAGAGAATGGTTCTCTCTTCAACACGTCCTGGTGTTAATGCCAGCGACCCGTCAAAACGGCACCCAAAAAACGATAAGGGCAGACCTTCGGTGCTCATAGAAGATAACTCGGCTGCCTTGACAATTATGAGTGTGAAATGACTATTTTACCCTCCACACAACTCAGATGATATCTTCTTCATCTAGTATATAAATGGCACGCTCGAGTAGTCCATTCCACGTAACTTTTCGAGATCTATCTAACAGTACTAGTTTCGTATCTAGATCGCTGTTAGATTAATTCCTATTAATTAACGTTCGTGTTAAACTAATCGAGTTATTACCGACTAAGACGTCTCTTGACTGGTATAATAGCGTTGACGAGCTTGAGGGTCGTCACATTCTCCCCACCTTATATCATTTTCGTCCTCGAAAATCAAACTGCCTTCTAGTCTTGAAAAACTCCCCACCTTAAAGAATAAATTCACCTCTTATCCAAGCGCAAAACAAAACGATAACAAAAGCATAAACCTATATGGCTTTCTACAACTAAAATTTATAATTTGTAGCTCTAGGTTCAACTACGCTGATTTAAGTTCTATCCAAGAGAGAAGTCTAAGTTTCTTACATGAAGCTCTATAATGGAAACTATGACTTTTAGATTTGAATTCTCTACACTAATTTCTATGCCAATAATTTACTAGTTCTAAGTACTTTGAAGATATTCCATAATAAAGTTTCTCATTAAAATTTGGGATCTATTAGTTCACTAATAGAAGAAAGTCTCCCTTCAATGCCTAGTGATACAAGAATGCAGTTGCTCTGTCTAGGTTCGCGACGCCTGACAATGCCTACTACCTAACAAGTATCACCTGAACATATCAGAATTACCAACCTCACTATTCCCTAGTGCTGGATTACTAAGTGCGAACTTATTACGATTAACTAAGTGTTAATTTTTATTTTATTAAAGATTATTTAGTCTTTAACTCCCATCTTTACTAGTGTATGTCTGATAAATTTACTTTGTAAAATATATAAGCAATTCACATCATTTTAAGAAATTTAGTTATTCAAATTATTTATCTTACCTTTTATTTTATTATTATTTATTTACTTTAATGAAATCGAATTTTAATTCCAAATAAGACTATATTATTATAATTAGATAAATTTTAAATTCATGTACTAATTAAGAATAATTTAACGTTATATCGATTATTCAAATGTTACTATCATTATTTCCAATGTATCTATTTGCTTATTTAGTTATAATAAGTAACCGCTAACAATTTTTCCATAATTAATTGGTGTTAATACTTTCATCATTATTATAACATTTATTTCTTATTACTTAGACCGATAAAAGTTAATTTGTAATTAATCATAACGCTAAGTTTAATTTCATTATTAATACTCGATTTGTTTTTATCTAACTTTATTTCCTTAAATATATTTTATTGTTAAATAATCCTTAAGTTGTACTAATAATAAAAATTACATTTTGCTATTACTATCCAATAATTATTATTCAAATGACATTTACAATATTTCTAAATTTTATAGCAATGAGTAAAATATAATTTTATTAATTACTTATCTTATCAAAAATTATTGTCTTAATTATATTATCATTTTCATTATTGTTTTATCAAATTTTCTTATTTGATTACTAGTGTAACTAACATACAATTAAATAATTGTTTAGTAATGATACTTAGTTTAATTTTATTAAACCCTAATCTTGTAAATATAATTTTACTTTCACGAAAAGATTGATATAACAAATTTTATTTATTCAGATTGAATGCGTATACTACGTCTTGTTAAATATTGGCGTTGGTAATTTAATATGATTTAAACTTTGAGTTCGCAAAAAGTTTTAATGTCTTAATAGTCTTTATATTTGGTATTAATAATAAGTATTTTATTCATAAGAAAATTTATCCTCCTTTAAATCTAATTTTGTACTAAGCAAGTACTATAAAATGTGTATAATTTAGTGATTTAATGAATCATTTATTATACTATAAATAATTTAGGTATAAAATCGTTCACATGTTTAGTCTTTATGTTGTGCCTTATATAAGAAGAATTAATTGGGGGATATGGGAATTAATTGGGGGATATGAATTACTTCCCCCAACCCATGGTGTGTGCTAAGGGGTGACTTTTGGTTATGAATATACTAAAATACCCTTCCCTCAAAATAAAAAAAAAACTTAAAATCAAAAAACAAAATCATATCCCCCATTTCCATCTCCACTTCTTCCCTCAAAATAAAAATTAAAAACTTAAAATCAAAAATCTAAATCATATCCCTCATTTCCATCTCCACTTCTTATTAATCTTATTTAGGGGTAGTGTTTTGAAACCCAAATATTCTCCATTCCCTTTCAAATTCTAAACTCTCCCCACTCTATATCAAATTCTCTTCACCTCACTTTGGAAACAAATTTTTTTTTTATTCGGAAGTGATGAAGATCATGCTGAAAGTGATGATGACCATGCCGGAATTGATGAAGACCATGCCGGTACCGTGTTCCGGCATATGGTCTTCATCAATTCCGGCATGGTCTTCGTCACTTCCATTTTGAATTTTTCCTGGCTTTAAAAAGCTTGGTACCGGCATGGTCAGTTGATATGAAGACCATGCCGGTATTTTTTTTCCGGCATAGTTTTCATATTTATTTCCTATGCAGAAAAACAATACCGGCATGGTCTTCATATCAATTGACCATGCCGGAACCAAGCTTTTTAAATCCAGGAAAAATTCAAAATGGAAGTGAGGAATACCATGCCGGAATTGATGAAGACCATATGCCGGAACACGGTACCGGCATGCCCGATAATTTCCTATCAATGCCGGTAGTCAAGTGAAAAAAAAAATCAACATTCTGGATACTTTTCATTCTGGTTCCCAAGATAGGTATTTAAGAAAATACTATACCGGAACAGTGCCAATTACGCTCGAAAAAACTATTACCATGCCGGTAACTGTTCAAAACCAGAAAAAAATCAACATTCGGAAGATCAAAACCAGGAAAAAACCCCCCCGGATAGTGGCAAACAATTTATGAACATTTCCAACAATTGCCGGCATGAGTTTTTGGTTGAATACCATGCCGACACCAAGCTTTTTCAGCTGCAACAATGGTGGATTCAAAGAAAAAAAATCAATTTTTCAACCTCTTATTATCAGTAATTCTCTCATCACAATCATCTTCCCATTTTCAAAAAAAGAAATTCCTCTCAAATATTTTTTTCCCTCCTTCTACTCTCACCCAAACACAAATAAAAATACACACTAATTTATCCCCCAAATACTTAACATTTTACTAATTATACTTAATCACTAATCCTAATTAGTGGGGGCTAGATTAGGAATTAAAAAAAAATTACATAGGGGGTCACCCAGAATTGCTATTGGGACTCCTATTTTGTCTTGTAGCTATATCCCCCAATTAATTCCCATATCCCCCAATTAATTCTTCTTATATAACCTCACGTTATTTTATTCCTAATATATCTTATATTAATTATTTGGTTTAAACATAAAACATATAATTCTAATTTATTATTAGTTAACCTAACCGTAGATAAGCACTAATAATTTCCATTGCTATTTAATTCTAATCATTATTTTATCGCTATATATTTGTTATTGAGATTTTAATTTAAGTTATGCTTAATATAATATTAATTTAAATTCTAACAGTTTAAGTTTGTTATACTAGTTTTCCATTTCAAAAGATGATTAAATTTATTTACGAAAAGGGATCCTAACAATATACGAATTTATTTTATTTTAAATTCTAGTATTACAATAAACAACCGAATACTATTATTACTATTTCACGTATACTTGTTTTATTTTAAAGATTTATTGGATCATTTGTTAGCCTAAACATAATTTTACCACAAGATTTCTAACAAATTAAGTCTTTTATTTTTATATATTATTATATTCTCGTTTTCTTAAGTTTAACACCTAATAAGCATTACATTAGTTATCTAGTTTAGATGTAAAACATATATTTCTAATTTGTAATTAGTTTAATTTACAAACTTAACCGTACACAAGCATTATTAATTTTCCATAACTATTTAATTAATCATAATTATTATTTTTATCGTTATATATCCTTATTGAGATTTTAGTTAAGTTTGATATGGTACTTATTGATAAATGCTAACATTATTTTATTAAAATTATTATTACTTTTATTATCATCTATAGTTATTATTATAATATTTTTATAATTAACTCTGATGGTTCAACTATTATTTAAAACTATTCTTACAATTATTATTAAGTCCCAAAAATATTCTTAATATTTATGTAATTATAATTTGTTTACTCTTCATAAGTCTGGGGACTCCGTGCACGAGACTGTACAATAATATCCACGTGACTTACAAGTTTTATCAATAATATTAATCTCATTATTATTATAGTATTAAATTGTTTACGTGTTCATACTTTTTAGATTAGTTATTCTCAAATCTTTATTCGCTAAAATTATTGGTGTACCCTATAAATTTTTTTACTCCATTACACAAACAAACAATCAAACAAAACAATTCAATCAATCAAATAAATATTTTATTTATTGATAGCTTTTAGTGATTAAGATTTATCTCACAAACCCAACCCAGTTCTAAACCAATCTAGTTCAAGAATCGCGCAATCGGCTATTCCTATTGTCTACCATATAAGATCTAATAGTGAGCTCTGATACCAACTATTGTAGCGCCCCCTAAGCTAGCAGCTGACTAATCCAATAAATTAGCTAAATAAAGAGGCACTAAAATCTAAAACATGCACTTAAGCATTCAATTAAGAAATGTGATACAGAACTTAACCCAAAGCTAACCCCGCTCAGAAACATATATACAAGATCTTCTCTCAAATGATACATATATAATAGTCAATTGGTTTTTAAATAAAATATACAACATAATAAATATAACAGAAGTTAATCAATTAGCGAAGTCAACCCGTGAAGCTTTCGTTGCGCAACTCTGATCTGTCACAGAAACTGAAATGGGAATAATTAATATTTAACCTTCTAAGTAATCATATGCAAGATTTGGAAAACAATAATGTTTTTCCGAAAATATTAAACAGTGACTAAGTCACTGAAAATAATCGTACATGTATATGGAACAAACTCATTCGTCAAACAATGTACTAATATGGTTGTGAACCCCTAAATACCGGAAATTCACACCTATGTAGCTATGGATGCCACCAAGACCATGGTGACCAACTCTATTCAATAAAAGCTCTAGGTATAAAAGTGAAGGAGCGTATCCAATATACCACAAGTGGAAATTCTCATTTCCCATAACAATTCATGTTGACGATTTAAACAATACAAGTCCTTTCCACATCGTGGAAAGATTCACAGAAATAACAGGATTATCATAATGCATTTTAAATAAAATATGGAATGCAGAAACATACAATGCATGAGTTTGTTACGCATAAAATTTTATAAAAGCGACAATAATGATTACAAAGAGTCAAATGCATTCCCACACCTTTTGATGACAGGCCACGCCTACCTCGAGATCCACGATCCACTGGTTCATCCTTTGAATCGATCGTTGTTAATAATTAACTGTTAATCATACAAGAATTCTAAGATTCTAGCCAAAATGGCTCACACAAGAATTATATAAGTGTAACTAATGGTTGCAAGCCCATTTATCGTTCTACACATCTTCATTATCCATCTCTGGCATATCTAAAGGTTTACCAATTCAATTAGGTTGTATTTATAGTCCATTAGCTAAGTCTTATGAGTATATACAACTTTGTAGAAGAAGTTAAAATCTAATTCACACCATAAATGGTCCAAAATATGTAACTAAGGATACATGGCACTAAGCCCAAGTCCACTAGACTCAGCCCATTACACAAGTGCTGACCCAACTAGGTCAACTAACGGTCATTGATGGTCAAATGGTCCAACTAACAGTCAACATCCAGTCAAAGGTCAAAGTCCAGGGTCAATGGTCAAAGTCTAAAGTCTAAATCGGTCACCGAGTCAACTCAGATCAAGACAGGGACTCGGTGAGTTAATACCGATTCGACTCAGTCAGATACTGAGTCAGCTAAATTGAGTCGGACAAAAAGGATTCTAAGTCAGACTGAATCTGTTCAGTCATACCTGAGCCATAATCAAAAGCCACACTAAAGCATCACCCTCTTCACTAAAAGACCAACAGTAATACCCATGCTAATAAAACTTCACAGGCTCAAGTACAACTCATTCATTTACTTAAAACAACTTCATAACACAATCACAATTACAAAATAGATTTACCTTGATCTGCATTAGCATGATCTCACTATGATCACTGCCATAACAGCATTACACTCTTCCTCAGCTTACATATCCTATCAACATATACAAAATCAACAGTTATAACTAATTCCTATGTTGCTCCAATTTCAACTCAACACGACACAAAATAGTAACTCAACCCCATCTTCGTTCAATACCACTAGCCATAATTCAACTTCAATCTTCAACTCAGATCAAACAACAATTCAACTCAACCAATTCTATTATCCCTTTCATGTCCTGCAACTCCATCTCAGCACAACCTACACCACCACTTGCAATCTGAATTGCACTACAACCCACAAACCATCTAGAGGTTACAATTACCTCCACATCATACCATAATGTATCTCCAACTTCAAATCCAACTACACATCATTCCACCAGTTCAACTATTTACCACTGTAACTCAATTTAACTTCCAACAATTCCTTGTAACTCACCAACAACCTCAGAACCACCACTATGTAACTAACTCTACAAATCAGATCAACCTGTACATACCACCAATCACAACAACCACATCTTCTATTTCAAATCCACCAACAGTTCATAACAACACAACCACAACAACCCATATCAATATAATTCAACCACTAAAACAATATGTATTCTCACCTATAACTTACACAGTTCACCAACACGATTCTCTTGTTCATTAACCACAAATCAATAACAACTCCCTGTAGATCAACAATTCCAATTTAACATCTTCATTAACATTTTAACCCATGAACTCAAATTGAAAGAAAATAAGTATTAATAATTGAACTAAAAAGAACAATTACCTTCTTTTACAAATCTCTGAGTTTGATTCAACACCAGAGTCGAAAGCACCACCATCCATGATTGTTCTCTCAAATCAAATCCATAACTTTAATTGAACAGCAACCCCATCATTCTTTAACTATCAACATCCAAAATACCAACCCGTTCAACATATATCAAACCTGATCAAAAACCATCTTCATTATTCCTTTAAAACTCTCAATTTCATCTCCAAACTCTTCTTTGACTTCCTTCCTGAAACCCTAACTCTTCAATTCTTCATGAACAACTCTCTAAATATCCAATTAACTTCACCTTGTTTATCAATCGACAGATCCACTCCCTAATTCTTGTTATTCATCTCTAAACGAAATTCCAGTTCATCTTGAGAAACCCTAATTCCTCAAAACTTAATCAAATTAAAACCACTTCGTCAATCAATCGATAACCCCTTTAATTTTTATCTATCAGAAACTCAATAAACTAATCAGTTCCATGAAACCTCAATCAAACTTCACTCTTCAGAAAACCCTAGCTCTCTTTCATCTTTTCTTCTTCATCAACAACAACCTCGATTCCTCCATCATCTATAACGTCTTCTAATTTATCTGATTTAACTCATAGATTGTCTCGTTCTCTAAAACAGTCTCTCGAACAATCTCTCAAACTAGCGGAGGAAGAAGAATATGGGAATAAGATAACGAGAGAAGAAGAAAGAAGAAAAGAAAAGAGAAGAAGAAGAAAGAGAATGGTTCTCTCTTCGACACGTCCTGGTGTTAATGCCAGCGACCCGTAAAAACGGCACCCGAAAAACGATAAGGGCAGACCTTCGATGCTCATAGAAGATAACTTGGCTGCTTTGACAAGTCTGAGTGTGAAATGACCATTTTACCCTCCACACAACTCAGATGATATCTTCTTCATCTAGTATATGAATGGCACGCTCGAGTAGTACATTACGCGTAACTTTTCGAGATTTATCTAACAGTACTAGTTTCGTATCTAGATCGTTGTTAGATTAATTCCTATTAATTAACGTTCGTGTTAAACTAATCGAGTTATTACCGATTAAGACGTTTCTTGACTGGTATAATAGCTTTGACGAGCTTGAGGGTTGTCACAGTATCGGTCTGGCTTCACAATCCCAATATAGTCTTGAAGTCCTTAACCTGGTTTTAGAAGAAGAAACCCAAAGGTTAAAGGAGAATCGACTCTAGATTAACAAACTAGTATCACACAAAATGTGTGGGGATTAGGTTTCCCAGTTACTAGAGTCTCCCTTATATGGTCTTTCAAATCATGGTTTGCAATCAATGTTAGCTTAGTAACAAAGCATTCAATATTCACCGTTAGATAAAAACCTGATTAGATACAAGCTAATATCTTTCAAACGTTAGATCGAACACTTAGCTTGCCATACACACATGTACTTGACGATTTTGGGTTTGTGTAACCGTACCCGAACGTGTACAATAGTTGGTTCAATATTAGTCAACCATATGGTTAGCCAAATGATAACTTTCATATCAACCATATTATTCTTTACCATAACTAGTCCAAATGAATCAAATGAACTAGTTAGAGAGTTGTTCAATTGCTATGAGATCTTATGTACTACACAATACACAATTGAAGAAAAAACGATGTGATTCACTCGAATCGATTCATGAAATATAAAGCCATGGTTTGCAATAGCATTCCTTAGATAATTTAGATAAGTTCACGAACATCGTTTTTAGACATAACCACTCAAGTTCGCGGACTGGGTTCGCGGACTCAAGTTAACCGGTTGGAATTCAAAAACTCCAGCAGAAATTCTCGGGTTCGAGAACTTCCGTCAGTTCGCAGACTGAAACTGAGCTACAACTCCAGCATAAATTCTTGGGTTCGAGAACTACGCACGTTCGTGGACTGGGTTGACTGCTCAAGTTCTGGTTTTCACTTGATCAACAAAGTTCACAAACTTCGGTTCAAGTGCTAAGGACTTATACATATATGTGTTACCACAACAATGTTTATATCCCTCAGTGGTTATATTTTCTAAACTCTCATTTCAATCATTGAAACATTCTCAAAGGACGTCATATAGTTGTTATTCACAAACTAGTTTTCGTCAGAGAAATTTTTAAAGTGATTGAAACATATCATGACTTTCGTCACTAGGAAAAGATGAACTTGGCTAAAGCGAAAGCTTTACCAACACAAATTTCGAGAAATAGATAAGCGAGATATACTCAGCTCGAAATGTCACATGTGTATATTCTTAGTCTATGTAGTAATACGACTTTTGTCTCAAAATAGGAGATAGAGTAAATATACTTTTGAGTGATAGATAAGTTCAAGTCTCCACATACCTTTTAGTCTATGAAGATCCACTGGTTCCTTGAGTAGTCCTTCGTCTTGTATAATGATTGCCATGGAGTTCTTGAGCTCAACTACAATTTCTATCCTAGTCCGAGACCTTAGCTATAGTAGACTAGAAATCAAGACTTTATAGTTTTGATCACTAACATTGAAAAACATGCTTGAGATAGCAACGCATGCGAGTTCGACCGAGCAACGCTCTAACAATAAGTACAGGGAATGCTTTCATTGGCAATATAAGAATTTATGCATGAATGCACTTGAGCCCTGTGATGATTTCTAGAATAGAGATCATTTTTATAAGGTTTTTGATTTTCTGTGGGCATGTGATTCACTGCAGTAGTCGACTGACTATTTGTTCTATTGACAGTGAAGAGAAGCAAATTATGAAGTTTAGAAATTTATTTCCTTCTGGCAAAGCAATGGATAGCATAGTGATTCCTTTTCCCACATAAGGTACAGGTTCGTGGAGGAGAAGCAATAATTGACACATGTTTTAACTTCATGGCCATATGAGAAGATTGCAAGTTATGTAAACCTTTCTTGACACAACCTTCTACTGGAGGATACTTCTTCATGTGATGTAATTCATGAGAATTAGTTTGTACAGAAGAATTTCTCCTTAAGACAGAGTTTTCCTTTTCCAAGGATTTGCACTGTTCATGGGATAGAGTAAGAGATGCAATTAGTTTCTATTTTTCGACAAAAAATTTGTTAAGATCTGATGAATGAGTCTCGATCAAACGTTTTTCTCTAATTGAGTCTTCCTTAACAATATTCTTAAGAGCGCTAATCTTTTCGCGTTGTAGAGTAGTTTCTTGGAGAAGTTTTTCAATATTCTTAGAGAAGGACTCAATAATGTTATAGAGTTCACATTCTCTATCAAAAGAATTTTCAAATTCATCAACAAGCTGATCATGATCCTGAAAATCAGTAATCTCAGCGGAAATTTTTGAAATTCTGGTGAGCTCCTTTTTAACTTTTGCCAGAGTGTCACATGCCTCATGAGAGGAGGAGAGGTCAACATCTGACAGAAAAATCTTCCTACCTCGGGATTCAGAAGAATCAACTAAGGAGTAATCCTTTGAGGTGTTTCCAAGACACTTGGCGTAATCGAACGCTTTAGGAGACATCTAGGTATGCGTAAAAGAGATCTTGTCCTCGGACTCAGATTGACACAAACACAGACTTACCAAGTCTCAAACGTGTTTGCCTGCTCTGATACCAATTGTAAAAGTAGGGGTCTAACAACCTCACCCAATATTTCTATTAGCAATTTGTATGGACAAACTCCAATATACTTTCTGGAGAATCAACTAGACAGTCAGACTCAATCTAGATAAAAGTACATCAAAGAGTTTATATCTCTCTCACTTGATTTGATCCTTACTCAAGGAAATAGAAATCTGCGAGTCTTTATCAAATACAAGGAGATAACTTGGATAGTACCAAAGGCCAATATCCAAGTGTCAATCAATTTAAATCAACAACCAAAAGGTCGGATATTCTAATTGATTGAATAATGTACAACCTGTATAATTTTAATTATATAACAAATATAATGCGGAAAAAAAATAACACAGACACCAAAATTTTGTTAATGAGGAAACCACAAATGCAGAAAAACCCCGGGACCTAGTCCAGATTAAACATACATTGTATTAAGCCGCTACAGACACTAATATACTCAAAACTAACTTCGGTCTAGACTATAGTTGAACCCCAATCAATCTCATATTGATCCAAGGTACAGTTATGCTCATACGTCTCTGATCCCAGCAGGATACTATGTACTTGATTCCCTTAGACGATCTCACCTACAACTAAGAGTTAATATAACCCAAAGTTGAAGACTTTAATAAACAAATCTATATCACACAGAAAAGTCTACGGTAATAGATAAATTTGTCTCCCACGAATATACCTACGAGTTTTGTTCTGTCTTTTGATAAATCAAGGTGAACAGGAACCAATTGATAGTCCAGACTTATATTCCCGAAGAACAGCTCAGTTTTATCAATCACCTCATAATAATCTTAATTGACGCAGTGAAAAAAGATATTGTGGAATCACAAACGATGAGATGAAGATGTTTGTGATTACTTTTTATCTTGCCTATCGGAGATAGAAAACTCAAGCCAATTATTACAACTGTACTCGTATGATATAAACAGCAAGATCAGATCACACAACTACAAGAAAATTAGTATCGTCCTAGCTTCACAATCCCAATGAAGTCTTTAAGTCGTTAACCTGGTTTAGAAGAAGAAACCAAAGGTTAAAGGAGAATCAACTATAGCTTAGCATAACTAGTATCACACAGAATGTGTGGGGATTAGGTTTCCCAGTTGCTAGAGTTCTCCCTCATATAGTCTTTCAAATAAGGGTTTGCAATCAACGTTAGCCTGGCAACAAAGCATTCAATATTCAACGTTAGATGAACACCTGATTAGATTCAAGCTAATATTTATCAATCGTAATATCGAAAACATAGCTTGTTATACACACATGAAATGCACGTTTCTAGGTGTAGCACCAGAATATCGCTACAACACTATTCCTGCGATATTAACAACGTTTCTGCGAGCGTCACTAACGATTCTTCAAACAACGCTTCACGAGTGTTGCAGAACAATTAAAAGAAACTGACGATGAAAGAAGTAAAATAAGAATGTGTTGATCCTGCGATGGCCATCATTCTTGAGATAGGAAATATTGTAACAATCGCAATAAGATTGCAGAGTAGATCCGAATTAAGGGGAAATCTTAGCTATCTTCCACTATATGTTTTCCTATATAAAGAGCACGATAGATCCAGAAAAGGATGATGCATTTTTGAGAGCTGAGATAACTTTGAGGAGAGAGAAACTCCAGAAAGAAAGTTGTAATTCTGAGTTTTAATATCTCTTGTAAATCTTCCTGAAAGTGAATTAATAAAAGTGTTGTTGTTCTTCCACAATTATGACTTAATTTTCATAGATTCTTGACAAGGGTGTAGTGTAGGAAATCCTGCAACTACATTTTGGCGTCCAGAAACAGGGAGAATCAGTCTAAGAAATCTCAAATTGCAACTTGAAGATTTGAAAAAATTGTTAGAATTGGAGAAATGGCTAGAAGGAGAAGAAATACATCAGAACCACCAACAACTGTGAGGAGGAGTAAAAGACTTGCAGGTGAAGGAACATGTGAATTAGAAGAATCTTTAAGAATAAGATTAGGAAGAAATAGAACAAGAAATGAAGCAGAAAATTCAAATCAACAGCCGAATCAACAAGCACAATCGCAAAATAGGGATGAGGATTATGATAGAGTAAGTGTACACACTTGGAGGTCGGATTCAATGGAAGGAACAGAAAATCGACAATTAAGAAATGGAGAAGAAGGAGAAAGAAATAAAAGAATGGCTGGGGAATTAATTCACGTGGGATGTGAAAATGGAACAGTAGATGATCTAAGGAAAAGAACACGGGAAGAAAGGAGATTAGAGGCGGAGGAACGTGCGAATCTAACAAGACAAAATCATGAACTAAGAATGGAGAATTTGAGGTTACAAAGAAGGAGGTCAAGAAGTACTGTAAGATCAAATTCAATATCATTCAGGGAAGAACCAAGGCGAAATTCCCCAATGAGAAATGTTAGAGAAGAAGTACAAAATTTAAATGGAGAACAACGTCATAGAGAAGGAGAGATAATTGGCGATCATTATAATCTGCGTGATAATAGAAATAAAGAGGGAAGAAACAACCAAATTGAAGAAGAGAATTCATAGGAAGGTAGGAGGATATTGCATGGGCGAGAGAATCAAAGGAATCAAAGAATAATTGAAGAAGAAATTGAAAGGTATTATACTGAACAAGCGCGCCTGGCTTGCGAGAGAGAAAGATTAAGAGCAGAAGTAGAAGAGCAAGAATTTCGAGAGGAAGTACGAAAAAATAACCATGAAAATCGAGAAAGAAGACGTACACAAAATCGCTATAATGATAATATTCAAGAGGAGCATGATAGGATACAAAGGAGAATAGAGAGACAGCGAATATAAATGAGGAGAAATGAAGAAATTCGCAGAGAAGAAGATAGGCAACTGCGATTTCAAGAGAATGGTGAAAGAGAAAATCGCAGAGAAAGACAGGATGATGATGAAGAAGGAGATACGCAAAATCTCGCAAGACAAGAAAGACAAGAACTCAGAAGAAGGGAAGCTGCGCTAAAAATGCCAATGGAACAAAACTCAGCTGAGAATGAGCAAATTTTGAGAGAATTAGCAGAAATGCGAGGAATGATAAGAAATAGAAGAGAAGGAGGTAGAAGGCAACTTGATGAAGCTATTGAAGAAGCTACGAGGACTCCATTTACTCAAGAAGTACAGTTCAGAGGAATACCTCCAAAATGCAATTTACCAGCGTTAACCAGCATTTTTGATGGGACTACTTATGTTGTTCAACATGTTAAAGCTTATGTTAGATGTATGTTACAATGGGAGAATCATGATGATGTATTATGCAAGTATTTTGCATCTAGATTAACTGGCGAGGCGTTGAAATAGTTTGAGGGATTACCAAAAAATACTATAACTTCTTTTGATCATTTACAAGCTACATTTTTAGGGGCATACATCAGCAACAATTCATCGCGTCCAGGTATTGAAGATGTGTTTGGCTTAAAACAAAGAGTTGGCGAGAGTCTGAAGCACTTAACTATAAGATGGAAGTCAATGTGCAGCGAAATGGCTGGAAGAGTGGATGAAAGATATCTGATCTTATCCTTCATTAATGCAATGTTCGCGACTAATTTACTGTACATTCAGATTTTCAGAATCAAAAATACAATTACCATGACAGAATTGCGAGAACTGCAGGAAGAATACATTGCTTTTGGAGGAGAAACAAAATGACATGGAATCATACCCAATCGTGAACACCAGCTCGCTGGCGGCAAGTGGAAGTTTGCTCCCTAAAATGATAAATAATGTAGCGAGCACCTCGAAATCACAACAAGAGAAGGTAGTCATTGATAATCAACAAAAATTAGTAGCGATGGGCAGTCGGGATCAGGAAGAATATGAAAGGGAGAAGAATTATTATAATCGCGGTGGTAATAATAAGATTCAAAGACTCGATCAACCTCAAGAGAATTATGGTGGACAAAGGCAGAATAATTTTAAGGGACAAGGTAATCAGAGGATAATCTGGGAAGAAATTAAGATGCCAGCTCTCAATACTAGCATAGAAAATATTTGGGAAGCTATCATTTTAATGGAAAATATACCTTCTCCATGGAACATGGGAAAAGAACCCCATCCAAACAATCGAAGTCAAGAATTATGTCTTTATCATCATTTTCATGGTCACACAGTAAACGATTGTAGGAATGTGAAGAGAATAATCTTGAGGATGATTGATCAGGGAAAGTTAAATCATTTTCTAGTATAACATCCACAATCTCAGCAATTACCGCCAGCACCAGAAACTCGCAGAGTGAATGTTGTAAAAGGAGAGAAAACATTCGTAATAGAAGTTGGAGCCAAAGCAAAAAATTTATTTTGTAATTCTATTGTACATTCACGCAGAACTGTAGAGGACTTCCATGATAATATCTTAAGCAGAGTCTTCGCGAGAGACACAGATGGAAGAGAGATATTGAATATCGCGAGATCCTCGCCATTAGAGGAGTGGCAGAATCAAACTCTATCTTTCACTGCGCAAGATGTACCTGAGGTTGGCGAGCAGCACGATAATCCACTGGTCGTACGATTAGATATTAATCCAAAACAGATGCAAGAAGAAGATGAAGAGAATGATAGTAAAGTTGAAGATTCTTGGGCCATCAACAGAGTCTTAATAGATACAGGGAGTTCTGTTGATATCTTATTTTATCATACCTTTAAAACCATGGGAAGAAAAGACGAAGATCTTATTCCATCAACATACAAAATCTATGGTTGTAATGGCACAGCTAACAAACCAAAGGGGGAAATTGAAATGCAGATACCGTTATAAGGAATATCTTCAAAAATCTTATTCTGTGTTGTGGACATCGAATCACCTTACAATGCCTTGATAGGACGACACTGGTTACACGGGATATTGGGTGTAGCATCTACTTATCACCAGTGTATCAAATTTCCTCATCCAAAAGGTGTCGGAGTTATTAAAGGAGATTGGGGAGAAATCAATAAATGTTATGAAATCGATATGAAATCTTGCGAAGAAAGAGCTGAAAAGAATGGCAATTGGAAGTGAAAAATTAAGCAACGACATAAATGTGAAAGGTTAATGATTGATGCAATAGAACGAAAAGAAGATGTGAAAGCTGATGACGAGCGTCTCACAGAAAAGGAGACAACAGCAAAACGTAGCAGAAAAACAGAATCAGAAAATAGTAAGTAAAGAGGTAAAATGATGAACTTCAGAGAACTTTGCGAAAAACTTGTTTGAAAAATATGTAATTGAACAAAATATTATTCTTGAAAGAATCGCAAAACTTTACCAAAATGATTAAAATTATGAAATTCTATCAGAGTTACAATACTCGCAAGAAACGCGAATAAAATTTCGCAGAGATTAAAAGAATGGGACGAACCTTTATGGCGTGCACCCTAGTTCGCGAATAAAATTTATTAAGAGGCAAATGTAAGACCTAATAGCGCGTCATATGAGGGGGTATCTCTTGACATGACTCAGCGATAAGGTCATACCGCTGCTAGAACCTTAGCCATGCAGACGATGGGGTTAAAGAAAACCTATCCGGGAGAGAGATCTTGGATTTCCAACTATATATGGTTATACCCTGGTTGGACGACTGAGAATCTCTTCCAAGAAGTGCATAGTATGACCAAGGCGCCGAGGTACACGGTTGAGCCAAGGGTGCCTGGAGCGTACGAAACTCTCTTGCCATCCTTGGTAAGTCTTGGCTACAATGCACTTGGCCTGAAGAAAACCCCACTTAGGGTGCAGTCTTGTAACTATAAGCCATATAGGCATAAGGGACAAGAGGCTACGAACACAACTGGTTGTTGACAGATCCGGATGGGAGGAGCTAGTCTTGTATGGCCGATGTTCCCTCCTTGAAGGGGCAACCAGGGGGAAGATAAGGGCGGCACCCTCCATTAGGGAGATGATAAGTGTCATAATAAGGCAATGTCATGGGGATTTATGATCGCAAGAAAATTTAGGCCTGTCATATTATCGCTTAACATAAATAATGCAGAGGCAACAAGCCACAAGAAAAATGTTAAGATGAGATCAATGGGTTTTTACATGAATGTGTAAAGACGTCCTGCGATTTCATCGCAAGACGATAATATCACGAGGCTTTGATCTTGCGAGAGAAATTAGACTTGTCATATTATTGCAATATAATCAAAGAAGAAAGTTAAGGCAAGATCAATGGGTCAATACATGCAAATGTAAAGACGTCCTGCGATTTCGTCGCAGAAATAAGAAGCGTGGCAAAATAAGACCTTTAATTAGGAAGGAACAATAAGACCACAAGATTACTGCGATAATACTCGCAGATGTTATAAGAATTGCGATTTCACGCAACTATTATTTGACGGTAAGATCGCCAATATTAAGGTAAAATTTTGATTTTGATTTAATATTTAATCAATTTTTATATTACAGATGAATAATAGAGGCAAGTATGGGAATGCATGAGAACCATGAAATTATTATTCGTCTATCATATAAAAATTGCATAGATTCAAGCACGCAGATAATTAAAAGAATAATAGTTATAATGATTGATTAACTTGCAGAAAAAGAACTGTTTTCTGATTCTTACAGGTAGAAACAAAGAGGCAAAAGAGATTTACAAATTAACGACAGTATTACAGAAAAAGGAGAAAGAAAAAGAAGAACTAGTCAGATCTATCGCGATCCTCCCTATCAGACTTCTCTTCATCGCCAGATTCTTCCCCTTCATCATTATCATCACTATTTTCTTCTCCACCAGATTTTTCACCCTCATCATCACTATCATTCTCATCCTCATCAGAATTTTCAGCCTCACTATCAGAGATGTCAAGAATGGGAATCACTGTGGGTACTTCTTTCGCAAGATCAGGGTATACAGAAGGAGAAATTCCATGGTCATCGCATACCAATTTAACAGAATCATTGCGAACGACAATGAGAGATCTATTGAAGTTCGCGGTGGTGATGCCAAACTGCTTCTTCAGTTGCGAATATTTGTAATTGCGAGCACCAAGATTATTCGCGAGCTGATCCTTCTCTTGTTCAAGCTCCTTGATTCTTTCAAGATAACCTTTATTCAACTTCTACAAGAATATAACAACAAGTTAGAAATTTTATAAAGAGAATAATGAAAACAAGAAATTAGCGAGAAGAAGATTAGCTAATAACCTTCTCTGTTAGAAATCATATCTCTAATTAGATCCGCCTATTCGACTTGAAGGCTAACATTTACACCTAAATCATTTCTTGCATTGTCAAGAACCTTCGCATCCCATGCAAACTTGTCATCGCTATTAATAAGGAAACGAGATCGAATTTGAGTCTCCCTCGCAAGAAGATCTTCATTCTCGCGGATAAGCTTATCTCTAACCTTTTGAACTTCGAGGATAGTTTTATGAAAATCTGCTAAAGTTTCAGCTCTCTTTTTTATGGAGAGATCCTTCTCATCAATAAGATCGCTATTCTTCTTCCTTAATTTATCTATTTCTTTCTTTGAATCAAAATAAAGGCGCCTAAATTTGTCAGTCAAGCCTAAATTGAATCTATGTTCAAGTTTTAAGATAGTAAACTGGGATCTAAGTTCATCTATGGATAGGGAGTTAATCTTATCATCTGAAAAGTTACTCAAGGAATTATTAAGACTAGCGAGAAGAGTATGATCATCTACAGGTTCAGGGAAAGTTTGAAAGATTATAGCCTCGTCAGTAAGACCATAAACATCTGCAAGTTAAAAGTGATTGCTTGAATAAGCTGCGATAGAATAAAAGGAATTAAGAGAGAAAGGAAATCAGTCATACCATAAAGTTGTTGGTTAGCTTTATCAAGATTAGCGATCTTTTGCTTGTCAACAGAAGCTTCCGTCTCCATTTGCTTATTCTTCTTGCGAAGTTCAATAACTTCAGACTCTAGTTTTTCCTTATCTTGGCGAACTTTAGCTGCTTTTTCTTCAGCATTGACACATCTTTTATCTAAGTCAGAAGCAACAACAAAAGAAGCTCTTCCAACCTGCGAAGAAAAGAAATAAATTAAAATCTAGCGATAGAGAAAATATGAACAAATTGAAGAAATGAAAACATACCAAAGCACCAAGAGAATTCAAGAGACTAGGAGTCAATGATATTGAGATTCCTTGAAGAGAATCATTATCTACTAAGATAGGAGCATCGCAAACTTTAGCGAGAGATTGGGATATCTTTTCAATAACTTCATCTTCGCCATTAGAGGTCATGCTATGGGAAATATCTCTGAAAATTCTGGACAGATGAGTCATTGAGTAATCAGAAGAAGAAGAATTCCTTATTGAAGGAAAACCACCAGCATTAAGATCCTCATCAAAACCAGCACTTGGATTCTCCGGAATTAATGGAGGAGTTGAAGAAGAATAAGGTTGAGTTTTTCTTCTCTTTAGCGGAGGCTCGCCATATTCATCATTGCGAGGGGCATAAGACCTTCCCCTAGAAGAAGTAGTAGGCTTCTCCTTTATAGATTTCCCAGATGGTTCCTTTGAATATTTTTCTTTGATTTTTGGAGGAGGTAGCGGTTCTAGTTCTTCTATTTACTGCGAGCACAGATGAAGATAAGAAATAGGGGAAACAATATATTATTAAAAACTTATAAAGAAATATTTCTTACTTCATCTGTAAAAGACATCAAAGCCAGGCGAATGATGGGTTTCCTAAGAGTTTGATAGTTGAGTTTCATTCTATCAATCTGAGAAAATCAAAAATGTTAACGAGAATGTAAAAAAGACAATAAATAATAATAACATGAAAAGTTGAGAGAATATACTTCTTTAGATCTTTCAGGCCAGTAGAAGACCCATGGTTGATACTCAACGAGATTTGCGGGAAGTTCGCGAGAACCAGATATATAAGGGCCTTCAAGACTTAATGGGAAGATGAACCACTTATCGTCGTTAGAATGACGAGGACCTTGGTTAGTGGATGTATGAAAGTCAATATCCATCATAAGATCATTGTCACCAACGACCTTCTATTTCTTCAAACGAACACCCCAACATGTACTATCCCTCTTCATAGGGACAATACTATAGTTTACAAAAAAGTTTTCCACGGTGTAATCGCAAGAAACAATGGGGACATCTGCGAACAAAGGATTCTTTGGAGCATTGGGATAGCGAGTTCCTTTACCAGCACCACGAGAAGCATATTCAAGTAGTAATCTGATGCAATCCACACCTAGTTGGTATATTGCTCGTGAGAATCTCTCGTCAGAAATTATTTGATAAAACAGCGTAAGCTCAGGATCATAAAGAGGGATGGGAAGATCAGCTTCAAGTTGTCCTAGCAATACTACGATTTTTTCGCGAGAACATTGATCATCAGTGAACAGTTTAAGGGAAAGTTCTGATTTTGAATCTTGATCTGGGATTAAAGACAAATTAAAACCTTTAGTTCTGAGTCTCTCGCGCATTTTATTGAAGGCTTTCAAATTTTTAGCACCAGCAACAACCATTTTGAGTATGGGAATGAAGGAAAAAGTTAAAAAGAAATAAATCACAACGATTATAGAAGCGCAATTTACGGAAGAACAGTAAAGTTGCAGAGAAGAAGAATGAAGAAGAAAGTAAAAGAGAGAAAGATAAGAATGAGAAGAGTATTTATAGAAGAAGAAATTTCTCGAAGAAAACGAAAGTAATTAATGCAAAGGAAATACGTGGGTGGTTAAATCGCAGCGGTTACAGAAGACGTGTCAAAAATTTATTGGAAGAAATAAATTCATGAAAACAGCTGGCGAAGTACATAGAAACGTGTCAGAATGGGAAAGCAAAAAAGATAAGCAATTATAGAATTCTTAGTTCTCATGATCTTCTCTTCTTCGCAGAAAAGATATGAGAAGAGGCAAGATGTAGTACCAGAATATCGCTACAACACTATTCCTGCGATATTAACAACGTTTCTGCGAGCGTCACTAACGATTCTTCAAACAACGCTTCACGAGTGTTGCAGAACAATTAAAAGAAACTAACGATGAAAGAAGTAAAAGAAGAATGTGTTGATCCTGCGATGGCCATCATTCTTGCGATAGGAAATATTGTAACGATCGCAATAAGATTGCAGAGTAGATCCGAATTAAGGGGAAATCTTAGCTGTCTTCCACTATATGTTTTCCTATATAAAGAGCACGATAGATCCAGAAAAGGATGATGCATTTTTGAGAGCTGAGAGAACTTTGAGGAGAGAGAAACTCCAGAAAGAAAGTTGTAATTCTGAGTTTTAATATCTCTTGTAAATCTTCCTGAAAGTGAATTAATAAAAGTGTTGTTGTTCTTCTACAATTATGACTTAATCTTCATAGATTCTTGACAAGGGTGTAGTGTAGGAAATCCTGCAACTACACTAGGCTTGTGTAACCGTACCCAAACTTGTACATTCTTTGGTTCAACAATAGTTAACCAAATGGTTAGCCATATGATAACTTTCATATCAACCATATTCTTCTTCACCATAAATAATTAAAATGACTCAAATGAACTAGTTAGAGAGTTGTTCATTTGCAAGGAAATATTATGTACTACACAAGACACAATTGAAGAAAAAATGATTTGATTCACTCGAATCGGTTCATGAACTATATAGCCACGGTTTGCAATATCACTCCTTAGTTTATAAATATAAGTTCACAAACATCGTTTTTAGATATAACCTACTCAAGTTCGCAGACTGGGTTCGCGGACTTAAGTTCTCGGATGGAGTTCACTAACTCCAGCAGAAATTCTCGGATCAAGAACTTCCGTCAGTTCGCGGACTTAGCTCACGCACTTCTCTGGTTCTCTTGATCAACAAAGTTCGCAAACTTCGGTTCAACGAATAAGGACTTATACATATATGTGTTTCCACAACAATGCTTATATCCTCCAATGGTTATATAGTCTATACTCTCATTTCAATTATTAAAACATTCTCAGGGGACGTTATATAGTTGTTTTTCACAAACCATTTTTCGTCAGAGCAATTTTCAAAGTGATTTGAAACATGATATGACTCATCACTAGGTAAATATAAACTTGGATAAAGCGAAAGCTTTACCAATACATATTTAGAGAAATAGATAGGCGGGGTATACTTGGCTCGAAATACCAAATGTGTATAATCTAAGTCCATGTAGCAAAGTGTCTTTTGTCTCAAGATAGGAGATAAATAGACTTTTGAGTGATAGATAAGTTCAAGTCTCCAGTACCTTTTAGTCGATGAAGATCCACCAGTTCCTTGAGTAGTCCTTCGTCTTGTATGATAATTGGCATGGAGTTCTTGAGATCAACTACACTTTCTATCCTAGTCCGAGACCTTAGATATAGTAGACTAGAAATCGAGACTTATAGTTTTGATCACTAACATTGACAAACATGCTTGAGATAGAAACACATGCGAGTTCGACCGAGAAATGTTCTAACACCATATATATGTGGGTAACCGATCCTAGTACCTAGTCAACCGAATATTTGGAAAGCTAGTGTGACTATGCACAGTACTCACATGGAGGTAAAACCGAAACTTGTTTTGGTAGAACCGTGATTGAGTGTTCTTGATCAATCACATAGTTCTTGAAAGTCAGATGAACCAATTCTAAACTTGTTTGGAAGTGTGGCAAATCGGTTTCAAGGTTGTAAGTATTAAAGAGGACTTACAAAGTAAGGATGTCGATATACTTTGAACACATGCAATAACGCTTATCTTTTGTTGTTCAAAGTTATTCCTTAATAGCTAAAGGAAGAAAATCCCGAATCGAAAAATAAATAAGTTAAGAATCTTTTATTTAAGGTTTTTAATTTTATTTTAGGAAAATGAGAATTAGTAATGTGCATTTACTAGTTGAGATTTTCCAAAGAGATTTTCGGTCAATATTTTGGATAGAGCATTTCCAGGAATTATGGAAACCATATATATGTGGGGAACCGATCCTAGTACCTAGTCAACCGAATATTTGGAAAGCTAGTGTGACTATGTACATTACTCATATGGAGGTAGAACTGAAACTTGTTTTGGTAGAAATGTGAAACCCATGATTTGTGATTGAGTGTTCTTGATAAATCACATAGTTCTTGAAAGTCAGATGAACCAATTCTAAACTCGTTTGGAAGTGTGGCAAATCGGTTTCAAGGTTGTAAGTATAAAAGAGGACTTAAAAAGTAAGGATGTTGACATACTTTGAACACATGCAGTAACGCTTATCTTTTATTGTTCAAAGTTATTCCTTAATAGCTAAAGGAAGAAAATGCCGGATCGAAAAATAAATAAGTTAAGAATATTTTATTTAAGGTTTTTAATTTTATTTTAGGAAAATGAGAATTAGTAATGTGCATTTACTAGTTGAGATTTTCCAAAGAGATTTTCGGTCAATATCTTGGATAGAGCATTTCCAGGAATTATGGAAACCGAATTTGGAATTTTATTGCATATCTTGAGAATATTTTCGGTTTTGGAAATTCCTTGGTGTCCATACTTCCTTGTCTATAAATACTTCAAGTTTGCATTTCGGGCAAACTAATCCTTTGTGACAACAAACTTCCTCATTTGTGTTGTTACTGGTGAAGCCGCTTATTCGGAGAGGAGAGTAACCTAATTAGGCAAAATCTCTTACGACCGCTCAGTTTAAAGTCTTCTTTGGGATCGAGAGGATCTATTAGTACCGTTGGTGGGAAACTAGATAATTGCTATTTATCTTTTGTTTTCGATTGATTTGATTCACTAACAGTGGTTGAACTTTGATTGCACCTAGTTTGTTTATGCTTGAGAATATTCTCTTCTGATATAATATTCACTCAAACTAGATCGAAGTTTCGATGGGGATCTTTAGACTGTTTGTAGATCTAAAGATGTCTCGTGATAATCCATTGTTAACAGACTCCGTTCTGTGCGTGATTGATCACAAGAGATTCAAGTTGTTGTGCGCATATGTTTATTGAAGATTAAAGAAGATTTGGAGACAAAAAATACTTTGAAGATTTCTGATTTGGGTTCATAATCTTTGGTGTGCACAATACTTGTTTTGGTAAAATAGGATCCAACTATAATCGGCTTATCCTTGTGGTAGATTGGATTGATTAGTTGTGTAGATCGGCATCAATACAATTCTTTGTGATTAAAGGTATTGATTGCAAAATCTTAACAATTACTTCGGCAAGTTGTAGATAAGATAGATCTAAGAACCTGACAAATGTGTTTATTTGAGATAAACAGATGAGCCTTTGTCGAACTCATATCACTTGGTTGAAAAGAGTTGATACCAAATAAATTTGTTGTTCCTTTATTGTTTGGAATACGAACCAAAGGAATCGTTCCAAGTACGTGACTTATTACAGGTCGGAGGCGTGGGAATTGATAGACACATTTATGTGTCTAATTTGTCCTCAATGTTTCATATTGTTAGTACTCGTTTTTGTCCTTATTATGGTATTTTGTGTGTTTGTAGGTATTTTTTGGAAATAAAGATTGTTGGAAAATTCGGCTCGAAAAGTTGCTCGGAACACCCCCGGAGGACATTTGCTATTCGGACTCCCATTTTGGAAGGGGTAACCCAATTACTAAGGGGCACCCATAGGATATTCGCACCCCACATATGGATAGGGGGACACCATCTTCTTCACGGCTTCCAGAAAATTGGCGAAAAAAATTAAAGTTTGAATTATTCTGGGAGGATTTTGGGCGATATTTTCTCTAACTTATTCCACCATTTGGATTGAGATTAGCCTGTCTTAACAAAACAGAGAAGGTATTCGGTCCATGCACGTGAAAAGGGAAAGATCTCTCTTGATTATCGTTAAACAGAGAAGAAATATTCTCGGGTTCTCTGTATTAATCTCTTGGTGGTATTTTGGGAAGCTGCACGAGTATTGATTGTCTACTGCACGTGTTGGAGGACTCAAGAAAACATTTGGAGCGTGACTTGATAGCTGCAGATGCGTTTAGGAAAGAAATAAATGAAATTATTCCCGAGAGTTAATGAGAAGATTTGGGGATTGATTGCTACAAGATTTGGAGCCCTGTGAAGTATATAAAGGACTTAGGGATCATGGAGAAGAGGATGGAGAGTTAGGGGAACGAAATAGAGTGAGAAATCAGAGTTGCAGAACCACCATTTCTGCTGCTGCTGAAGAACACGAAGAACAAAGACCAACAGAAGCAGTCGTTCATGCTACAATGCATGCGACAGTTACAAGGCAGTCGTATTGCAACAGTGTTAGCGACAGAGAGCCTTTATCGTTCTTTGTAACAGCTCGGTTTGTAACACCTATAAGTGTTACAAAACCCGGTTTTAATTATTTTTCCTCCCTTTTCATCATTTGTGAACACCATTTGAGCAATGAATAAATACTTTGAGCGTGTTTTCACTATGTGGAGCTAGAACCCATCACTGGGACAACGGAGGGAGATGAATTTCATGCATGGGTAAAATTATTTAATTCTTTTTATGACTTTTGCACTATTTTAAATTGATTTATGATTCGATAAAATTAGTTGTGATTCAATTAGATAGGTTATGCTTTGTTTAGATAATCTATGCTTAGGGGATACAATTAATGTTTTGAGGATCTACTTTGGCAAAATAAGAGTCCATGTTTTTATTTGTTGAGCAATAATTGTTAAAAGAATTAATTTTTGAACCTTTTGTTGTGAGTTTGTCCGAATCCTGAGTCCCAGCACATCTCTTCATCCTGTGACAATTTTTGTATATATTTCTATCTTATTTTAGTTTTATTAGATCTAAAATTCTTTGCTTTCACAAGTCTCAAGAACCTTATTACTACAACATGATTGATAAATACCATCAGGAATACATACAGAACTAGGTGAATTATAGGTTTAGTTGCTTGATATCAACTATACGAAGTTGGTTTGATTTTGTATAGCGGATTAATCCTGAGAGTATTCAATTCTGGACAAGGTCTCGGGGTTTTTCTGCATTTGCAGTTTCCTCGTTAACAAAATCTTTCTGTGTCATTTACTTTTATTTTCCGCAATTATAATTGTTATTATTATAATTTAAAGTTAATTACATAAATGTTAATTCCTATTTACTTGATACTAATCCTATTGTGTTTGGTTAAGTCCGAACCTCTTATCAAGTAAACATACTTTGTTTTTATATTGTCTTGATCTCGTATCCATAGACGATCACACGAAGTGTGAACCGATTAGTTGTGTTGTCTTGACTAAGTCCATAGACAATCACTTTCGGAAAAAGGACTTACATGTGGAAAAGTTTTAGCTTGAGGTATATTTGGGTACCCTCACCTTTTCACATTATCATAAAAGTCTTCGATGCTCCTTGATGAGTGTATGATTGAGTTGCAGTTTAGGTATCTAGCATCCATTTATACCTCGATGAGAATCGTTCGAGATTTTTGATTTTCTTATGGTTGTTGAATATCTTGTTGCATTGGTACTGGTGGTGTTAGAGAACTGCTCGGTTGAACTCGCAAGCATTGTTATCTCAAGCTTATTTGTCAATGTTAGTGATCAAAATATAAGTCTTGATTTCTAGTCCACTTATAGGGAAGTCTCGGACTAGGATAAATTGTTTAGTTGAGCATTAGACTTCATGGCATTCATCATTTGAAGAGGAAGAACTACTTAGGAGAGCTTGTGGAACTTCATCAACAAAATATATGTGGAGACTGAAACTCATCTATCACTTGGAAAGTCTATTTCTACTTTATTCCTATATTAAGACAAAAGTCGTATTGCGATATAGTATTCGATTATGCACATTTGAGATTTTGAGATGAGTTTAACTCGCTTACATATTTCTCAAAATATGTGTTGGTAAGAGTTCGCTTCGACCAAGTTCATCTTATATTCTTGATGAAAGTCAAAATATGATCACATGAAAATCGCCGAGTAACATCTTACATGATTTGTGTGATACAATCATTTGGTGTAGACTTGGAATGTTTCGTAATGATTATTTTAATAACTTGAAAAGTGCTTTGATTCTAATAGTTCGTGAAAACAACTATTGTCATCCTCTAATAATGTTTCAATGATTGAAATAAAGTTTATCACACTTAACCATTATTGGATTATGAACATAGTATGTGTTCTTGCATATATGTAATCCATGCCCAGGAACCATAGTATGCATACCCGTATGCGTACCTGTTGGTTTGTGAAACTCCGGGTACCTAAGTACACATACCGGTACGCATACTGGCATAAGGTTTGGGTCCGGGAAAATCTGCTGAGTTTGAAGGTATGCGTACTCGTTCGCATACTGGCGAACCTAAACGTGGTCCGGCTACTTAAGTATGCGTACCCGTTTGCATACTTGAGTGGTTAAAGTTATAGAATCGGTTGTGACATGAACTAATACATTTATATAATAAGGAATGCAATCTTTTGCAAACCATGACTATAATGTTCATGAATTGATTCGAGTGAATCAAACCAATTTTGCTTCAATTATGTTCTTGTATACTTCTATGAGAATATAGCAATTAAACAACACTATAACTAGTTTCATTTGAGTCATTTGAACTAGTTGTGGTTAAGATAAATAAGGTTGATATGAAAGTGTTCATTAAGCTAACTTTGGTTAACTATTGTTGATCCAATCTAGGGTACACATTTAGGTACGGTTACTCAAACCTAAATGAAGGTACATTTCATTTGTGTATAACAAGCTAAGTTCGATCTAACGGTTGGAAGATATTAGCTTGAGTCTAATCAGGTTTTCATCTAACAATGAATATTGAATGCTTTGTTACCAAGGTAACTTAGATTGAAAACCCTGATTTGGAAACCATATAAGGGAGAACTCTAGCAATTAGGAAACCTAATCCCCACACCTTCTGTGTGATACTAGTTGCGACTACAGTCGATTCTCCTTTAACCTTAGGTTTTCTCCAAAACCCTGTAGGTTAACGACATAAAGACTTTATTGGGATTATTGATGTATTGTAGAAAGTGATAGTGAAAGGTTCTTTTGAAACTTGTGAAGGCAAATGAATTTAGATTTAATTAAACTTAAAAGTTAAGGAAACTTAGATCAAAATTTGATTTCAAGATAAGAGAGAATAACCAAGACACTGATTCCACTATTACACATGAATAAATTATGGTTAACAACCCAAAACTCTATTTATCTTTTAAATCCCTTGTTTCTTAATTCACAAATAATCAGGCAAATTCTCAACAATTAATTGTATCCCTTAAGCATAGATTATCTTTATACAAAGCATAACCTATCTAATTGAATCACAACTAATGACAAAAATTATGCAAACAATTAAAAACTCCGCAAAAGCAGTGATTGAGTGAATTATAAAATATAAATTAGAGAAAATAAATTAATTACCAATCATTCATGCGTAAATAGCTTCCTCATTGCCTTGGTTGTGGGAGAATTAGCCGCTCATCATGTTGGAAACACACTCAAAATTCATTATTATTGCTCAAAAATGGTTTACAAATGATGAAATGGTGAAAATGGTGACAACCGGGTGTTTGCAACGCTTATAAATGTTGCAAACACTGTTACAAAGAACGAAAACTGTTGTTGTTGCTGTAACTATGCGACCCACGCTCCTGTGTCGTAGAACTGCTGCAGAATAAACGACTGCTGTGAAGAGTCTGTTCTTCACGTTTTCAGGAGGCAGCAGCAGCAGAACTGGAATTTTTCGCGGCTTGATTTCTCGACTTTCTAATGCTCTATTCTTCCTCCCCAACTCTCTATCTCCTTTCTACTCGACCCCAGCAACTTATATATACTCGAAAGAACCAAAAATTACTCCTCATAAATCCAAAATATCTTCTCATTACTCCTTTATTCTCACGGCAATATCTTCATATATTTGATCTTCCACGCGTCCTCAGCTGTCAAACATTCCTTGTATAACTCCTACACGCTCCTGGTTGTTTGTTTGAGTCATCATACACGTACAAATCACGTTCAAATCTCATATAATCTCGTGAATAACTCTCCCATGCACGGACTGCCCTATTTTGAACTCATGGATTATCTGGCCAAATCTAACCGAAACCAACGACCATACCTTGCCTGTTACACTCATCCAAGTCATCCCTCTCAAAATCAGCCATTTAATCTCACTATAACACCTTCAAAATTCGAACCCTAAATCAGCCAGTTTCAAACATTTTTTTCCCGCCAAATTATGTAATTCAAATGAAAGAGATGAGGTTGCCCCTTATCCAGCTGCTTGGGTGCGAATATACTGTGGGTGCCCCTTAGTAATTGGGTTACCCCTTATCCAAAGTGGGAGTCCGAATAGTAAATGTTCTCCGGGGGTTTTCCGAGCAACTTTTCGAGCCGAATTTTCCAACAATCTTTATTTCCAAAAAAATACCTACAAACACACAAAACACCATAATAAGGACAAAAACGAGTACTAACAATATGAAACATTGAGGACAAATTAGACACATAAATGCGTCTATCAAATACCCCCAAACTTATTATTTGCTAGTCCCGAGCAAATCTAATCTAGAAAATAAAAAGGCTACACTTAGCATGTGCAGCAAGCCGTTAAACCGCTAGGTGGCCCTAGTGGCGGAGTGTCGTCTCCGGAGGGTTTACCAGAGGTGTACCCACAAAACCTTTACTCCAGACCCTAGCTATCTACACAGAACCTTGGAAGGCACTAAAGAATCTCCTTGTTTGGAATACTTATTGACTATAGGAGGAAGTACCTTGATGCGAAATTCCAATTGTTGTACACGAGTTTGCACTCAAGCATACTAAAATTCATATAAAGTGACAGTGCTCTACTCAGATAGTTTCTGGACATCATAAACCGGAGTCAACCAATCACAAAGATTAAGAAGAGAAAAACGTGGATGATGTTGGCTAGGGTGAACCTATCCTAACGAACTGAGATACTGGTCTTAGACTAATATCAACACACTGGCATATACAAGGGTACCAGTGGTCGACTTTATTGTATTTATTCCGTTTGGTCTAGTGGTCTGGTCTCAATTTTTTTTTTTTTTTTTTTTTTTTTTTTTTGAGTATCTCAACCACTCTATTCCACCTTAGCAATGGTAAAAAGAAAAATAAAAGAAGTGATCAGGATTCTTTCGATGTTTCCATCACGAGGATATGGCGAAACTACCATGTTTTCTAACACCTGAGCTCTGTGCTTTTATGAATAGACTCTTTAGATGTTTCCATCTAATCAGATTGGTTCCTCAACTCCTACAACCAAAATGCTTCCATCCACTTAGATTGGTTAGTGCCATCCTTAATAAACATAAATTTCTAGGCTCTGGAGTTTATTTATTGCAACTAAAAGCTAACAAAAAGTTTCTTCCCCACCCCCAAACTTAAATCTAACATTGTCCTCAATGTTTCTAATGAAAGAGCAATACCAAAAAGTAAAGTAACATGAGGAATCAACAAAGAGAGAAGTTGGAAAGATAGTACCTGGGTGAAGAGAGAAATCAAAAACTAATATACAACATACAATCGCCTCGATGGTCAATCAAGGGTAAACAGGGTCCTCCAGAGGGACCTCCTCAACATCACATGTAGGATAGGGCTCTAAAAAGGGTTTCAATCTCTGACCGTTAACCTTCGAAGAACTACTACCATCCGGTGTCTCGATCTCAACAGCTCCATGAGGAAAAACAGTACGAACAATAAAAGGACCCGTCCACCGAGTACGTAACTTCCCATGGAAAAGATGCAAGCGGGTATCATACAGAAGAACTTTTTGACCTGGAGAAAATGACTTCCGTAAAATATTTCTATCATGCACAAGTTTCATTTTGTTCTTATACTCCTTCGCACTATCGTAAGCATCTATACGAATCTCGTCCAACTCATTGAGCTGGAGTTTCCTATGGGCTCCTGCCTTGTCAAGTGAAAAATTTAGCTGCTTAATAGCCCAATAAGCTCTATGTTCTAACTCAACAGGTAAATGACATGCCTTTCCATAAACAAGCCGATAAGGCGACATTCCAATGGGGGTCTTAAACGCAGTACGGTAAGCCCATAAGGCATCGATAAGCCTAGACGACCGTCTTTCCGATTAGGATTAACTGTTTTCTCTAATATACGTTTTATCTCCCTATTGGAAACCTCTACCTGACCACTAGTCTGTGGATGATACGGGGTGGATACCTTATGTGTAATACCATATTTCTTCATCAAAAGCTTAAAAGGTCCATTACAAAAGTGCGACCCTCCATCACTAATTATAGATCGCGGTGTACCAAAACGTGTAAGTATATTATTTTTCAAGAACTCAAGCACAACCCTATGGTCATTGGTTTTACACGCAACCGCCTCAATCCACTTAGAGACGTAGTCTACGGCGACAAGGATGTATAGGTTACCAAAAGAATTAGGAAACGGACCCATAAAGTCAATACCCCACACATCAAAGACCTCAACAACTAAAATAGGGTTCAAGGGCATCATGTTCCTACGGGAAATGGTTCCTAATTTCTGGCAACGCTCACAAGTAACACAGTAACTGTGAGAGTCTTTAAACAACGAAGGCCAATAGAATCCACACTGCAATATCTTAACAGCAGTCTTCTTAGCACTAAAGTGACCCCCACAAGCATGATCATGACAAAAGGAAATAATACTGGACTGGTCACTCTCAGGTATACATCTCCTAATAATCTGGTCTGGACAATACTTAAATAAATAAGGATCATCCCAAAAGAAGTGCTTAACCTCATCTAAAAAACCTAGAACGATCTTGTTTACTCCAATGTTGGGGCATTCTACCAGTAACAAGATAGTTCACTATATTCGCATACCAAGGTGATTGGGAAACAGAGAACAATTATTCATCAGGAAATCTGTCCCTTATATAAAGGGAATCATCAGGGGAACTAACAATTAGCCTAGACAAGTGGTCTGCTACTACATTTTCTGCACCCTTTTTGTCTCTAATGTCTGGGCAAAATTCTTGTAATAAAAGGATCCACCTAATCAATCTAGGTTTGGTATCCTTCTTAGACAAAAGGTATTTCAAAGCAAAGATGATCAAGTATAGATTACGATCTTAGAACCTAAGAGGTAGGATCTAAACTTGTCTAAGGCAAACACAATGGCCAACAGTTCCTTCTCGGTAGTGGTATAGTTCATTTGGGCTTCATTCAGAGTTTTGCTAGCATAGTAAATCACATGAAGTAACTTATTTTCTCGCTGACCTAGCACAACACCAATAGCATAATCTGAAGCATCACACATGATCTCAAAGGGTAAGTTCCAGTTGGGTGCCTGTGCTATGGGGGCGGTAGTGAGTAAAGTCTTAAGCTTCTCAAAAGCCTCTAAACAAGCATCATCAAAGACAAACTTAGCATTTTTTGCAAGTAAATTGCAAAGAGGTCTAGAAATCAAGCTAAAATCCTTAATGAATCGACGATAAAAACCTGCATGCCCTAAGAATGACCTAATATCTTTTACGGTTTTTGGGACCGGTAAGGTTTTAATAAGGTCAACCTTGGCTCTATCTACCTCTATACCCTTTGAAGATACGATATGCCCTAGAACGATTCCTGAACGAACCATGAAATGACATTTTTCCCAATTCAAAGACTAAATTCTTTTCCTTACACCTAGTCAAAACTAATGACAAATGATGCAAGCACTCATCGAAAGACGAACCAAACACTGAAAAATCATCCATAAAGACCTCTAAGAACCGTTCTACCATGTCAGAAAATATGCTCAACATACAACGCTGAAAGGTCGCAGGGGCATTACATAGCCCGAAAGGCATGCGTCTATACGCAAAGGTACCAAAGGGACAGGTAAAAGTGGTTTTCTCTTGGTCTTCTGGGGCAATAGGAATCTGATTATAGCCGCAAAATCCATCTAAAAAGCATAAATGGCTACGGCCAGCTAATCTTTCGAGCATTTGGTCGATGAAGGGAAGGGGAAAGTGGTCCTTCCTAGTGACCTTGTTCAATTTTCTATAGTCAATACAGACACGCCAACCCGTGGTCATTCGGGTTGGGATTAACTCATTTTTTTCATTCTGGACTACAGTAATACCAGATTTCTTGGGAACAACCTGAACGGGGTTGACCCACTTACTGTCTGAAATAGGGTAGATAATGCCCGCATCTAATGATTTAGAACCTCGGTTCGAACTACTTCTTTCATATGAGGGTTCAGTCGACGTTGCATCTCCCTAGAAGGTTTAGTATCTTCCTCTAAATAAATCTGATGCATACAAATAGTAGGACTTATACCCTTAATGTATGCTATGGTCCACCCTAAAGCTTCCTTGTTATTCTGAAGGACGGTTACTAGCCTACTTTCCTGATCACTATCCAAGTCGGATGCTATAATCACATGTAAAGTTTCAGATGGGCCTAAAAACACATACTTCAAGGTATCTGGTAGTGGTTTGAGGTCCAATTTAGGAGGATTTTCCAACGAAGGAACTGGGGTAGACTCAGAAATGGGTAAATGTTCAAACTTAGGTTTCCATCCACTACTAGTGTCTATCAAAGGGGTTGAATCTAACAAAGCATTTACCTCATTAATCACATCATCATCATCAAAATCAATCCCAAAGTGAGCTAGGCATTTCTCTAATGGATCTTCCATCAAAGTGTTTGGTAATGACTCCTCTACTAATGTTCCTATCATGTTCACCTCTTCTATGCATGAGTCATCTAGTTCATAGGGTAGCTTATTAACAGGAAAGACGTTCAGCTCAATAGTCATATTACCAAAAGACAAATTCATAATACCAGTTCGACAGTTAATTATCGCATTGGATGTAGCTAAAAACGGGCGACCTAAAATTACCGGTATCTGGTTCTCTGGGTCAGGGACAGGTTGGGTATCTAGGATAACAAAATCCACCGGATAAATAAACTTGTCTACCTCTATGAGAACATCCTCGATCACACCCCGAGGAATTTTTACGGACCTATCCCCTAACCAAGAGTCATCTGGGTAGGTTTCATCTCACCAAGTCCTAGCTTAAGGTACACATGGTATGGCAGTAAGTTCACACTGGCTCCTAAGTCAAGCAAAGCTTTCTCAACACGATATTTACCTATTGTGCAAGCAATGGTAGGGGACCCTGGGTCTTTGTACTTAGGAGTAGTGGTATTCTGAATAATAGAACTCACATGACTAGCTAGGAAGGCTTTCTTTTGAACACTAAGCTTACGCTTTCGTGTACACAAGTCCTTAAGAAACTTGGCATAAGCGGGAATCTGCTTAATCGCATTCAACAATGGGAGGTTGATAGTAACCTGCTTAAAAACCTCCAAAATATCTTTATAGTTGGACTCACTCTTAGTTGGAACTAGCAGCTTGGGGAATGGGGCTCTAGGAACAAAGCCGGACTCAACGGGACCCTCATTGGTCTCATTAGAGACTCTATCAGTCTCCTCATCATTTTCTGGCTCAGCAGGGTGAACTACAGCATGTTCACTATCAGGCATGGTTACCTTGTTGTCTACCACTCGACCACTCCTAAGGGTTTTAATGGCATTCACATGTTCTGATGATCTTCCACCTAATTCATGAACTCCTCTAGGATTGGGTTGAGTTTGACTAGGAAACTTACCTTTTTCCCTCAAAGACTCATTTATATGACTAACTTGGGTTTTCAACTCTGAAATAGCCTGAGAGTTAGCATAACCTATACTCTTACTTTCTTTTATCCCTTGTGCAACCATTTGGTTGATATTTTCAGAGATTTTAATAAACGAGGCGAGAGTCTCTTCTAAACTTGTGATCTTTTTATCCGAATGGTTCTGGAACTGGGGTAGACCTGAAGAGTTCCTAGCATAACCAAAACCTGGGGGAGGCTGAGAATTACTAGACTGTCCTTGATTCTGGCCCTTAGACCAAGAAAAATTAGGATGGTTTCTCCAACCAGGGTTGTAGGTCTCTGAGTATGGGTCAAACTTCTGACGGTTCTCAAACCTAGCGTTGTTATAGACAGCATGGGCTTGTTCTTCACTAACATGTCCTTCCCAAAATGAGTTATCGGGCTCTATTCCACAACTAGAGACTGGAGAGGCTCTATTAGGTTCAACAAGGGACCTATTTTTAGACTGACCCATTTCCAAAGCTTCTAACCTTCTAGACAAAGCAACAAACTTAGCATCTAACTCGAAGCTTGTATCTACCATATTGGTGCTACTTCTATTGACCAAGAGTCTTTTAGGAGGTTCAACACAAGGCTCCCACTGTTGGGATTTTTCAGCGATAGTTCCTAAGAAGGTGAAAGCATCCTCAGCAGTTTTATTAGTGAACTCACCATATAAGACATAGACTCGACCATGGATTTGGTCGAATAGTCTAAACCATTATAAATAATCTCTACAAGTTTCATCTTATCAAACCCATGGTGAGGACACTGGGATAGGAGATCATTGAATCTCTCTAAAAACCTATAAAGAGACTCTCCCTCTTGTTGCACACTAGCACTAATTTTCTGCCTAACAGCTGCAGTTTTATGCTTAGGGTAGAATTTCATATAGAAGGCAGCGATAAGATCTTGCCATGTTTCAATGGATTCAGAAGGTAGGTTGTTCAGCCAGGTCTTGGCTTTATCTCTCAAGGAAAAGGGAAACATTTTAAGTTTCAAGACTTCATCAGTAAGGTCTTTTATTCTAACTGTCCCACAAATTTCCTCAAAGTCCCTAATATGAAAATAAGGGTTCTCATCATCTTTTCCTAAGAATATAGGGATCATCTGAAGAATACTAGGTTTTATCTCGAAATTAGCCGTATTGGCTGGCAATTTAATGCACGAAGCTCGGTTGGCCCTAGTTGGGAACATGTAATCTTTCAAAGTAGTCATTGCTGGCACAAATGACGTACTAGGGGTACTTTCCTCACAAAGAGACAGATTCTCAAAACTGAAGTTTCCAAAAACTGGGCTCTCAAAAGAAGAGTCTTCGAGCTCCCCGCCTTCACAAGAAGAACTACTAGGCTTGTCACTAATCAAACGACCTAGAGTGTTTCTTTTCCAAGACCGTTCTCTAATGACCTCGGGCATACACTAGAAAAACAAAAGAAAAAGAAAAATCCTAAAAGGAAGGGAGGTTCTAAGCAAACACAAAGCAGGCTGACTCCACCAAAGCAAACCTAAAATTTTCTAGCAAACAAAAAGCATGATGGCTCCACTTAGATTGTTTTCTAGACCAGCTTCTAATCCTTCGAAAGGGAATTCGTTACAATCTGAGCAAACCCCTCTAGAATCAATCCGGGTTTAAGTAAGTTGAATAGAGGCGAGGGAAGCTGCTGGAGCTTTGATACCCAAGGCCTCACCGCATTACAGGGCGGCGCAGTCACGCATTCAACTCACAGAAACTTTCATGAACTTCTAAGAATGCTCAAAAGAGTAACCAATATCTTTCGAACGACTTTCCTACTAAGCTCGTTACCCTATAGGTCTCGTTCTATTCCAAATTTTAAAGTTTAGGTTCGCGTTAAGTTTCGTTTTCCTAAGGCGGGCAAGAAGGGAACGGTGATGAAATCCGAACCCTTATCTTATATGGCCAGTCCTTGCCCTTTACTAGGAATTTAAAACAGCCGTTTTCAGTTCCTCGACATATATGCAAACGAAGGAATACAGTAACTCGCTAGCAGGGTATTCGCGAGTGTTTCGACAAACTTACCTCCCGTACCAGACAGGGGATGAACCGCTAAAGTCGACTCGGGCCACGAATCCTATGTCATGTGCGAACCCGAGGGGCCGAGGTGATATCGTAATCACCGTCCTTCTCTGCAAACAGTTTAATATTTAACTACCCTTCCGTAGGGTTTAAAAAAAATAAAAAAATAAAAATGTCCAAGTCCAAAGTCCAAAGTCCAAAAAGATAAAGTGCAAAAGAAAAAAAAAATTACAAGAATAAATAAACTCTAATACAATCAAAAAAAAAAAAAAAAACTAAACTCTCTCTTTTTTTTTCTCTTTTTATAATAAAAAAAAAAATCTTCTTCTTTCGCTTCGCCTTTTACTTCGTCTTTAACTCCAAATCTCTAAATATTCACCAAAAGTTTTGGCAAAATTTTCTTTCGCTCCAAATTCCAAATCTGTAGTAAAAAGACAAAAACAAAAACGTAAAGAAGAACAAATAAAATAAAAACAAATAAAAACCTAAAAAAAAAAGAATAAAAATCTAAAAACTAGCCTAAAGACAAGCTCCGTGTCGACGGCGCCAAAAATTGATGTATTGTAGAAAGTGATAGTGAAAGGTTCTTTTGAAACTTGTGAAGGCAAAGGAATTTAGATTTAATTAAACTTAAAAGTTAAGGAAACTTAGATCAAAATTTGATTTCAAGATAAGAGAGAATAACCAAGACACTGATTCCACTATTACACATGAATAAATTATGGTTAACAACCCAAAACTCTATTTATCTTTTAAATCCCTTGTTTCTTAATTCACAAATAATCAGGCAAATTCTCAACAATTAATTGTATCCCTTAAGCATAGATTATCTTTATACAAAGCATAACCTATCTAATTGAATCACAACTAATGACAAAAATTATGCAAACAATTAAAAACTCCGCAAAAGCAGTGATTGAGTGAATTATAAAATATAAATTAGAGAAAATAAATTAATTACCAATCATTCATGCGTAAATAGCTTCCTCATTGCCTTGGTTGTGGGAGAATTAGCCGCTCATCATGTTGGAAACACACTCAAAATTCATTATTATTGCTCAAAAATGGTTTACAAATGATGAAATGGTGAAAATGGTGAAAACCGGGTGTTTGCAACGCTTATAAATGTTGCAAACACTGTTACAAAGAACGAAAACTGTTGATGTTGTTGTAACTGTGCGACCCACGCTCCTGTGTCGTAGAACTGCTGCGAGAATAAACGACTCACGTGAAGAGTCTGTTCTTCACGTTTTCAGGAGGCAGCAGCAGCAGAACTGGAATTTTTCGCGGCTTGATTTCTCGACTTTTTAATGCTCTATTCTTCCTCCCCAACTCTCTATCTCCTTTCTACTCGACCCCAGCAACTTATATATACTCGAAAGAACCAAAAATGACTCCTCATAAATCCAAAATATCTTCTCATTACTCCTTTATTCTCACGGCAATATCTTCATATATTTGATCTTCCACGCGTCCTTAGCTGTCAAACATTCCTTGTATAACTCCTACACGCTCCTGGTTGTTTGCTGGAGTCATCATACACGTACAAATCACGTTCAAATCTCATATAATCTCGTGAATAACTCTCCCATGCACGGACTGCCCTATTTTGAACTCATGGATTATCTGGCCAAATCTAACCGAAACCAATGACCATACCTTGCCTGTTACACTCATCCAAGTCATCCCTCTCAAAATCAGCCATTTAATCTCACTATAACACCTTCAAAATTCAAACCCTAAATCAGCCAGTTTCAAACATTTTTTTCCCGCCAAATTATGTAATTCAAATGAAAGAGATGAGGTTGCCCCTTATCCAGCTGCTTGGGTGCGAATATACTGTGGGTGCCCCTTAGTAATTGGGTTACCCCTTATCCAAAGTGGGAGTCCGAATAGTAAATGTTCTCCGGGGGTTTTCCGATCAACTTTTCGAGCCGAATTTTCCAACAATCTTTATTTCCAAAAAAATACCTACAAACACACAAAACACCATAATAAGGACAAAAACGAGTACTAACAATATGAAACATTGAGGACAAATTAGACACATAAATGCGTCTATCAATTATGAATCCATACCCAACTATTCTCTATGTAGTTGCGTGTTCTGATCTTAATTCTACTATCGTGATTGAGTATTATCTTTGCTGAGATTTGCTTGAGATTTATCTCCGATAGGTAAGATTAAAAGTAGTCACAAACATCTTCGTCTCATCGTTTATGATTCCATAATATCTTGTTTTTCTTTCATATGATCAAGATTATTGTGAGGTGATTGATAATACTAGGTTGTTCTTCAGGAATATAAGTCTGATTTATCAATTGGTTCATGTGCACCTTGATTTATCAAAAGACGGAACAAAACTCATAGGTATTTCTGTGGGAGACAGATTTATCTATTCCAATAAACTTTTCTGTGTGAGACATATTTGTTTATCAAGTCTTCGAATTTGGGTTGTAGCAACTCTTAGTTATTTGTGAGATCAGCTAAGGGAATCAAGTGCGTAGAATCCTACTAGGGTTCAGAGACATGAGGAGCGTAACTGTACCTTGATCAGTGTGAGACTGATTAGGGCTCAACTAAATTCCAGTCCAAAGTTCATTGGTAGTAGGCTAGTGTCTGTTGGTATTAATACAATGTGGTATTCAAAGCTGGACTAGGTCCCGGGGGTTTTCTGCATTTGCGGTTTCCTCGTTAACAAAATTTTTGGTGTCTGTGTTATTTCTTTTTTGTATTATATTTTGTTATATAATAGAAATATCACAGGTTGTGCATTAAGTTCAATCATTTCTTAAATCCGACCTTTGGGTTGTTGATTGAATTGATTAACACTTGGATATTGGTTTGTGATACCATCCAAGTTATTTCTCTTTTTCGATTGGGCTCGCAAATTCCTATTTGTTTGATTGCAGATTTAACTGAGAAATGGAGATATAACTCTTTGATATACTTTTCTATAGATTGATTCTGACTGTCTAGTTTATTATCTTAAAAGTATATTATAGTTTGTCCATTCAGATTGCCGAACGAAATATTAGGTGTGGTTGTTAGACCCTCGCTTTTTAAATTTTTATCAGAGCAGGCAAACAAGTTTAAGACCTTGTAATTCGGTGTTTGTAGCGATCTGAATATGGATGATATTGTCTCTGAAAACTCTTCACCAGAAATGGATAAACTCAAATTCGAGCGTGTCCTAGAAACCATCGATAAGGTTGAGAATCCCGAGTTAAAAGATTTCATCAATAATCTTTGTCTTGAAAAATATCGGTTGATAAGGAAAATTTATGGACTTCATTGCCTAATTTATATCAAAAAAATCTGAGCTTCGAGATCGTTCCGAAGAGGTTGTTGATCTCCATAAGAAGTTGAATGAACAAATACGAATCAACTATGATCTTATTGTAGAAATTGCAAAACTTAAGGATTTGAAACTTGTAAAGTCATCTTCAATGGATTTGGCTAACTCCTATAATTCTTCATTAAAGAATTGCCGCAAGTCAGGTGATAAGCGAGGTTTGGGCTTTGTGAAACCTAATGATGCTTAAAATTCTTCGAAAAAGGATAAAGATGTTGGTACATGTCTGTTTTGTGGTTCTCATGATCACTTCCAACATGTATGTTTTCCTTTTAAAAAGAAATTAAAAGTTACAAGTGATCTTCACAAGAAAGCTGTACAACTTTTGTCGACTCTTAAAAGACATTCAGTACTAACAAGAAAACCTAATACGGTAGTAGTGCTAGTATGGGAGCTTTTGCTCTAAAATCAACATCACCCTTTCAATGGTTCCTTGATAGTGGATGTAGCAGACATATGACTGGAGATCTCTCATGGTTTGTCAACTCATATGATTTTGACGGGGGTCCAGTAACATTCGGAGATGGGAGATGCTGCTACATAAGCAAGAAGGGGACGATCAAATTACCTGGCGTTCCTGAAATCCATGATGTTGTATACGTTAAAGGTATGACTGCTAATCTTCTTTATGTCAGTCAAATTTGTGACAAAGTCCATAAGGTTGTTTTCAATGCTAATGAATGTGACATTGTAGACAAATCTGGAAAAGTGATTTTCCAAGGATCACATGGAAAAAATAATTGTTATCTTTTGGATACTCAGTTCAATAATTGCTGCAATTTGACTAAGGTGGAATCTACACATATTTGGCATGAGCATTTTGGTCACATCAATTATCGACTTCTAACTAAGATCATTAAAAAAGAACTTGTTAGAGGTGTTCCAAAAATCAATGCTAAGATTGAAGGTAAACAAACGAAAGTTCCACATAAATCATCTCGAGATATTCTCACTAAAGCTCCACTTGATTTAATTCATATGGATCTCTTCGGTCAAATTCAACAACCTACAGTGGATGGAAAGAAGTATGCTTTGGTTATGATAGATGATTACACCAGATTCACTTGGGTGGCGTTTTTGGCTCATAAGAATGAAACCCTCGGTGAATTTAAGATTATTGTTAATAGAATCCAGAATGAACAAGGTCACAAACTAAAGAAAATTAGAAGCGATCATGGCACTGAATTCAAAGATACCAAGGTGTTTGAATACTGTGATTCTCTGGGAATTATTCAACAATACTCGCCACACATTGCTTCACAAGCTAATGGAGTTGCAGAAAGGAAGAATAGGAACATTTAGGAAATGGCAAGAGTAATGATCCATAACCAAAACTTACCGTTAGGGTTTTGGGGAGAGGTCATCTTTACGACCTTCTACTTGATCAATCGTGTTTATTTACGGTCAAAGACCTTAAACACTCCCTATGAGTTTTGGTACGGTAAGAAACCAAACTTACATTATCTCAGAGTGTTCGGCAGTAAGTGTTACATTCTAAAGGACCGTGAACAAAAAGGGAAGTTTGACTCAAAAAGTGATGAAGGTATTTTTCTTGGCTATGCATCTGACAGTCGTGGTTTCCGAGTTTTTAATCGCGGAACCCAAGTCATGATGGAATCTAAAAATGTTATCATTGATGATCTAAGTAATTTTCGTCATGATGACTCTCCTGCTGAACTGCCTCCAACCGAGATAATTCAGAAAATCAAAGAAATTCCAGAATTAGTAGAAGTTGTTCCAACAATTACTGATCCTGATGTTCCTAGTGATGAGGAAAAAATCTCTAGTCAGGCTATTCTTGTTGAACAAGAACGTGCCCCTCCATGGCATCTATGGATTCAAAGGAATCATGATACTAACAATATTATTGGATGAAGAGATTCTACAGCTAAAACGAGAGGACATCTTCAAAATATTTGCAATTTTGGTTGTTATCTATCACAAGTAGAACCAAAAAATATTGATGAAGCTCTTAGTGATCCATTTTGGGTGAATGCAATGCATGAAGAGTTGAATCAATTTCAAAGACAAGATGTATGGGAACTCGTACCTTATCCCTCCAATATTAATATTGTCGATACTAAATGGATATTCAAGAACAAGTCTGATAAATTTGGCATCATTGTCAGAAATAAGGCTAGACTTGTCGCTCAGGAATATTCACAGATTGAAGGAACAGACTTTGAAGAAACCTTTGCTCCTGTGGCACGCCTTGAGCCCATTCGATTATTATTAGCTCATGCTTGTTTTCTTAAGGTTAAGCTGTTTCAAAATGGACATTAAAGACGCTTTCATGAATGGAAATTTAAAGGAAGAGGTCTATTTCGCTCAACTAAAGGGATTTGAAAAACCTGATTTCCTAGATCATTCTCTTAAACTCAATAAGGTATTATATGGGTTAAAACAAGCACCTCGTGCCTGGTTCAAAAAACTAACTACTTCCCTTCTTAGGAAAGGTTTTTTGAGAGGTGGAGATGATAAAATGTTGTTTACCAAATGGAGTGGGAAAGATGTTGTTATTGCTCAATTTTATATAGATGATATCATTTACGGATCAACATCTGAGAAACTTGCAAAAGAATTTCAAGTCTCTCTTGGCAAGGAGTTTGAAATGAGCAATGTTGGTGAATTAAAATTCTTTTTGGGTTTACAAATTCAACAACACAAGGATGAAATTTACTTATCCCAAGAGAAATATGCAAGAGATCTTGTCACAAGGTTCGGTATTAATAAGTCAACTCCAAAACTAACTCATATGCTTACCACGGGTAAACTACATCGAGATGAGAAAGGTGTAAATGTGGATCAAAAACTCTATCGATCTATTATTGGAAGCCTTTTATATCTTACAGCTACAATACCTGATATTGCTTTTAGTGTTGGTTGTTGTGCTAGGTTTCAGGAAAATTCGAAGGAATCTCATATTGCAGCTGCGAAAAGGATCATACGAGATATTAATCACACTGTCGGGTATGGTCTATCTTACATTTTTGATACTAACACTGATCTTACTACTTATTCAGATGCTGACTGGGCAGGATGTGTGGAAGAAATAAAAAGTACATCAAGGGGTTTCCACTATGTAGGATTGAATCTTGTGGCTTGGCATAATAAGAAACAAAATCCACAATCCCTGTCTACATGTGAAACAGAATATATCACTGTAGGCTCATGTTGTACTCAACTTCTTTGGATGAAACAAATGCTTGCCGATTATGGAATTGACACCGGAATAATAAAAATATTTTGTGATAACTGAAGCGCGATTCGGATCACCGAGAATCTTTTTGAGCACTCAAGAACTAAGCACGTTGATATAAGGTACCATTTTATTTGAGATCTCTATGAAAATGGTATGATAAATATGGAATTTGTGCCTTTAGAATAACAATTGGCTGATATTCTCACCAAACCATTAGATACTGCTACATTTTAACATTTACGGCAGTCTATTGGTGTTGGTTTGGTTCATTAGTTTTTCCAAAAATCTTGCCCCTGCACTTATCTCGATCTGTTGGAAAATTGAGTTTGGAATTCCAGTTTAAGTATTACTTCAATTCTGTATTTATTTCCAATAGTTGAATTTCTTTTAAGTATCTTAGTATTTTGCAAAAATCCTTCTTTTCTTGTAAAAGTAAGGTTGCTCTTGTTGTTCTTTCGGGAATGACATTATATGGGGGAGAGTTCTTTTTGAACTTGTGCTTAATTGCCAAATCTTTGCGGGGAGTGCGGATGTGGAATATTGTAGGAGTTTTCTTGTAATCATCGAAACAAGTTGATATGTTCTCTTTTGGTCATGAAGTATCTCTATGAAAATTTCATTAGGATCCCACTAGTTTTCGTACCTTTTCCAATTTATATTGACAAAAAGGGAGATAATTAATATTTAGTTAACACTACAAATACATATGGTTTACGGATCATTATGTAAGGGGGAGTGGTTTTCATGTGAGATGAAGTATTGACTAAGGGGGGGTTATACATATCACCATAGTATTGTTGTCAAAGTTATGATACAATTGGACTTTGATGTTGTGTAATAATACTGTGACACTGTATAACAATGATTGAGAGAAACTATTTTCGCATTGTTATTGCTACAGATCTTGAACAACTATGATGCTAAGTTGAACACATTCAGGATAACTGGAGTACTTGGAAGTGACAAAGATTTCGAGTAATGTTGAAGAACTAAGGAGATCAAGCACTTGGATGAGAACCTACAAAGTTTATTTATTTTGTAATCCATATGTATTGATAGTTTTGTCACTAAAATTGACAAAGGGGGAGATTGTTAGAGCACTGCTCGGTCGAACTCGCAAGCGTTGTTATCTCAAGCTTGTTTGTCAATGTTAGTTATCAAAACTATAAGTCTTGATTTCTAGTCTATTTATAGCGATGTCTCGGACTAGGATCGATTGTGTAGTTGAGCATTAGACTTCACGACATTCATCATTTGAAGACGAAGAACTACTAAGGAAAGCTTGTTTAACTTCATCAACAAAAGGTATGTGGAGACTGAAACTCATCTATTTATACTTTATCTCCTAAATTGAGACAAAAGTCATATTGCTATATAGTATTCGATTATGCACATTTGAGATTTCGAGCTGAGTTTAACTCGCTTACATGTTTCTAGACATATGTGTTGGTAAGCTTTCGCTTCGACCAAGTTCATCTTATATTCTGGACGAAAGTCAAAAGATGATCACGTGAAAATCGCCGAGTAACATCTTATATGATTTGTGTGATACAATCATTTGGTGTAGACTTGGAATATTTCATAATGATTATTTTAATAACTTGAAAATTGCTTTGATTCTAATAGTTCATGAAAACAACTATTGTCATCCTCTAAGAATGTTTCAATGATTGAAATAGAGTTTATCACACTTAACCATTATTGGATTATGAACATAGTATGTATTCTTGCATATATGTAATCCATGTCCGGGAACCATAGTATGCATACCCGTATGCGTACCTGTTGGTTTGGGAAACTCCGGGTACCTAAGTACACATACCGGTACGCGTAATGGTGTAAGGTTTGGGTCCGGGAAAATCTGTTGAGTTTGGAGGTATGCGTACTAGTTCGCATACTGGCGAACCCAAACTTGGTCCTGATACTTAAGTATGCGTTCCCATTTGCAAATTTGAGTGGTTAAAGTTCTAGAATCGGTTGTGACATGAACTAATGCATTTATATAATAAGGAATGCAATCTTTTGCAAACTGTGGCTATAATGTTCATGAATTGATTCGATTGAATCAAACCAATTTTGCTTCAATTATGTTCTTGTATACTTATATGAGAATATAGCAATTAAACAACTCTATAACTAGTTTCATTTGAGTCATTTGAACTAGTTGTGGTTAAGATGAATAAGATTGATATGAAAGTGTTCATATAGCTAACTTTTGTTAACTATTGTTGAGCCAATCTAGTGTACACGTTTAGGTACGGTTACTCAAACCTAAATGAAGGTACATTTCATTTGTGTATAACAAGCTAAGTTCGATCTAACGGATGAAAGATATTAGCTTGAGTCTAATCAGGTTTTGATCTAACAGTGAATATTGAATGCATTGTTACCAAGGTAACTTAGATTGCAAACCCTGATTTCGAAACTATATAAGGGAGAACTCTAGCAACTAGGAAACCTAATCCCCACACCTTCTATGTGATACTAGTTGCGACTAGAGTCGATTCTCCTTTAACCTTAGGTTTTCTCCAAAATCCTGTAGGTTAACGACCTAAAGACTTCATTGGGATTATGAAGCCAAACCCAACAATTTTCTCTATAGTTGCGTGTTCAGATATTACTTCTACTATTGTGATTGAGTATTATCTTTCCTAAGATTTGCTTGAGATTTATCTCTGATAGGTAAGATTAAAAGTAGTCACAAACATCTTCGTCTCATCGTTTATGATTCCACAATATCCTGTTTCACTTCCATATGGTTAAGATTATTGTGAGGTGATTGATAATACTAGGCTGTTATTCGGGAATATAAGTCTGTTTTATCAATTGGTTCCTGTGCACCTTGATTTATCAAAAGACGGAACAAAACTCATAGGTATTTATGTGGGAGACAAATTTATCTATTCCAATATACTTTTATGTGTGAGACAAATTTGTTTATCAAGTCTTAGAATTTTGGTCATAGCAACTCTTAGTTATGGGTGAGATCATCTAAGAGAATCAATTGTGTAGAATCCTACCGGGATTCAGAGACGTAAGGAGCGCAACTGTACCTTGATTAGTGTGAGATTAATTAGGGCTCAACTACATTCCAGTCCGAAGTTCATTGGTAGTACGCTAGTGTCTGTAGCATCTTAATCCAGGGTGGTGTTTAAAGATGGACTAGGTCCCGGGGTTTTTCTGCATTTGCGGTTTCCTCGTTAACAAAATTTTTGGTGTCTGTGGTATTTCTTTTCCGCATTATATTTTGTTATATAATAGAAATATCACAGGTTGTGCGCTAAGTTCAATCAATTCTTGAATCCGACCTTTAGGTTGTTGATTGAATTGATTGACACTTGGATATAGGTTTGTGATACCATCCAAGTTATTTCTCTTATTAAATCGGGCTAGCAAATTCCTATTTGTTTGATTGCAGATTGAATTGAGAAATAGAGATATAACTCTTTGATATACTTTTCTATAGATTGAGTTTGTCTGTCTAGTTGATTCTCTTAAAAGTATATTAGAGTTTGTCCATTCATATTGCTGAACGAAATATTGGGTGTGGTTGTTAGACCCCCGCTTTTTCTGGTGGTAATGTTGCATTCGAGGATCGAAAGTGATTCAAGTTTTCTTGTTCAATTAATCTCAATATGATCCTTTGTATGTTCCTATAATCATTGGTTGAGTGTCCGTAGAATCTGTGATACACGCATAACTCATTACTGCGTCTTCCTGATGATGGATCGATTCCGAGATTTGGTGGGATATGTATTTCCTCCATTAATATTACTGCTTCTGAATTTTTTTTAATGCCCGTGTTTAGTTTCAGAAGCTTTATTTCTTCAAATGTTCGTGCATTGGGTCTGCACTCTCCAAATATCTGATCATTATACCCCCCCCTCTGGTCATCATTGTTCTCTTCATATCATCTATTTTTATATTCTTTATTAAACATTTCTTTATCGATGCTCGACATAGCCACTTGTTTTTTGCTTATTATTATTCGACGGCTCCTCTTGTTCAGTCTGGGAAGTACCAACTATCACGTTATTTGTTCGCGGAAGAAGTCGTGCATCTCTTTTTTTCGCTGTTGGTTGTTGCACTGTGATTTCTCTTTGCTTTTCTTCCAGTACAATTTATTCCTCTTGATATTCTCACAATTCTTTCGTCTTCAACTTGTCTCTCATTCTAAATATTTGGGTGTATAACAAGTTTGTTGTCCATAGCGCGTTAATGAATATGAGGATGAAATTTCTTTCGAATATTCTCCCTGCTTGTTCGTTGCACATTGTTCTCCATCGCGTTGTCAGACTTCTCAGACTTTCTCATTGTCTCTTCCTTAAAGTAAAAATTGACTCTATTCCCGGTCTCAATAAATTGCTACTGATGTAAGTCTTAATTGCACTATATGCTGAGTGTATATGAGTGTGTATGAGTGTGTGCTATCACATGTGTTGATTGAGTGTGTGATCTGTATTTCCTATTGGTTGTAGGTGAGCTGTTTACAGCCTGTCTCTTCTTGACAGTTGTCACTCTTGTAATGGTTGTTCAATTCTCTGTCTTATAAATACAGAGAATGTCCAATCTTGAATTGTAATAATATTTTTAGTTCTTATTCAATCTCTAGTGAAACCATGGTATCAGATGTATCAAGCTTCCGCAAACCGCCATTAATGGTTGTTCAACTTTCAGATCTCATTTTGTCATTTGTTTGATTACACATTCTTTTCAATTCATTGTATTCAATTCTGAAATCTTTTACTTCAATTTCACTTCAAATGGCTGTCTACGAATCAAGAATTTCTCAAGTACCATTAAACCAAATTTCTCAAATTCTTTCTTACAAACTTAAGGATGACAACTTTCTTACCTGGAAATCTCTTCTCCTTCCTCTTCTCAGAAGATACAAGGTTGATGGATTTCTGGATGGTTCTTTACCTTGTCCTACTTATTTGGTTGACAATGCTGTCAATCCAGGTTACACTGCCTGGCATGATGATGATACCACCTTAATACTATGGATTCAAATGTCGATTTCTGAAGCTGTGATTCCATATATGGTAGGAGATGATTCTTCAAACAATCTATGGGAAACAATTGAAACCAGGTTTGCACGCAGTTCTTCTACACATTCAATTCAACTACGTCTCAAACTGCAATCAACCAAACTTGGATCAGGTACTATTTCTTCTTTTTTGAGTGAAATCAAGAAAGTTACAGATGAACTATTTGCTGCTGGTTCAAGAATTAATGATGATGAATTAGTAGTTACAATTCTAAATGGACTAGGACAAGATTATAGTTCCTTTTGTACTTCCATTAGAATTCGTAATCCTCCGGTGACATCTAAGGAATTACACAATCTTCTTCTTAGTGAAGAGATAGTTGTTAATGCTAAACATAAGCATTTGCTTACTGATGCCAACTCAAAAGCCTTTGCTGTTCATTCAAGGCCAAATTTTGCTATGTTTAGGGGAAGTGGCAGAGGTTACACTCAAGCACCAAGATCCAATGTTCCTTTCTTGGGATATTCAAGACCACCACTGCCTTACTATCCAAGAGGTTTATCTCAATATCAAATGTTTCCAACTCCACCACCTCCACCACCACCAGTGAGGCCTCCTTATGGTACTTCATCAGCTCCACCACCACTGTCTGACAAGATCTGTCAAATCTGCAATAGAACTGGTCATCTTGCTTTGGAGTGTAGACACAGGTTGAATTTTGCTTATCAAAATACTTACACTCCTCACAATCTCAGTGCAATGCTTGCCACTGCCAACATCATGGGTGAAAATCCTTGGTATGCTGATTCTGGAGAAAATATTCATATCACCAATGATGAATCTAAATTGACTCAACCCTTACCTTCTGAGGAAATAGATGAAATTCAAGATGCTAATGAGGAAGGTATGCAAGTCACTCATGTTGGTAATGTTTCTAAAACTACTTCCACATATTCTTTTGACCTAAACAATGTTCTTCTAGTTCCAAAGGCATCACAGAATCTATTATCTGTTCACAAATTTACAAGTGACAACAATTGTTCAATTACATTTGATTCTGTTGGTTTTGCTGTTAAGGATTATTCAACTGGGAAGATCATTTTACAAGGGCCACATAAAGGAGGACTGTATCCAATAACTTTTCTCAAGAATAGTCATCACAAAGCTTACTTCAGCAACATTGCTTCACCAACTACTTGGCATAACAGGTTGGCTCATCCTTCTTTTCAGGTGCTTCAAAAAGTCTGCAGAGATATGGATTTATCCAGTGTAGTTAAGACACCTCTTTTCTGTAATGAATGTCATCTAGGGAAAAGTCACAAGTTACCTTTTACTTTGTCTACCCATAGAGTTCAGTCTCCACTAGCTTTACTTCATATGGACTTATGGGGTCCTAGTCCTGTAACATCAACTAGTGGTTTCAGATATTATGTTAACATTGTAGATGACTATTCAAGATTCTGCTGGATTTATCCTTTGTATGAAAAATCTCAATTCAAAGAAATCTTTCTTTATTTCAAAGCAATGGTTGAAAAATTACTGCATACTTCTATTACAATAATTAGAACTGATGGAGGAGGTTAGTTTTTACACAATGAACTCCAAGGTTTCTTAACTTTACAAGGTATTATACATGAAATTTCATGTCCTCACACTCCTGAACAAAATGGATTAGCAGAGTCCAAACACAGACATCTGGTTGACACAGGCAGGACTTTCTTAATTCAATCAGGCTTGTCAGATAAATTTTGGGTTGATTCATTCCACACAGCCAATTATGTTATCAACAGATTACCTGTTAGAAGTTTGGGTTTCATTTCTCCTTTTGAGAAGCTTTTTGCTCAAAATCCTGATTACTCTTTTCTCAGATCATTTGGTTCTTCATGTTTTCCATGGCTTAGACCCTATACTGCACACAAACTACAACCTAGAAGTGTACACTGTGTTTTTATTGGCTACAGTTCTACACACAAAGGATACCGATGTTTGGACATTCAAACAGGGAAAGTATATATTTCAAGACATGTGGTGTTCAATGAAGATTTCTTTCCATTAAAACCAAAAGCAACTTTACAACATGGTATTGCAGCTGAGTCATCCTCTTCTACTCCAGCTGAACAGTCACTGCCTACTGCTATAACTATCAATCAATCATCCTCAATTTCAGTTCAGTCAGATTCTGATCAGTCAGCTGCTATACCTGCAAACATGCCTATTGCTCCAACTATCACTCAGTCAGACAATGATCAGTCAGCTCCTACACCAACTGTGGCACCTACACCCACTACTTATTCTCATTCTATGCTGACCAGAGGAAAAAGAGGTATTTTTAAACCTAAAGTCTACAACACAAAATATGCTTTATCTGCTAGTCTTACTTCATCTATTCATCCTCCCACTCCTACCTGCTATTCTAAGGCTATTAAGATACCACAGTGGAAATGTTCTATGGAAGATGAGCATACTGCTCATATCAATGCAGGCACTTGGACTCTAGTAGATCCTGATCCCTCTTACAATGTTATAGGTTGCAAGTGGGTATTTAGAATCAAATATCATGCTGATGGCTCTTTAGATAAGTTTAAGTCTAGACTAGTAGCCAAAGGATTTCATCAACAAGAAGGGGTTGACTACACTGAAACTTTCAGCCCTATAGCCAAACCAACTACTATTAGACTCATTCTTTCTCTAGCTGTTCATTTTAACTGGGATATGAAGCAATTGGATGTCAGCAATGCATTTTTGCATGGAGATTTAGCTGAAGATGTTTATATGCAGCAGCCACCAGGGTTTATTGATCCACTCAAGCCTCATCATGTTTGCAAACTTAACAAATCAATTTATGGGCTAAAGCAAGCTCCTAGGGCTTGGTATGATAAATTGTTACAAGTTCTTCTTTCACATGAGTTTAAACCATCTCTAGCTGATCCATCCTTATTTGTTCAAAAATTTGGCTCTAGAATTACAGTGCTTTTGATTTATGTGGATGACATCATCATAACATGGAATTCCAATGCTTATATTTCTCAGTTTATAACTCAACTTCAGTCATATTTTCCTATCAAAGACTTGGGCTCTCTTCACTACTTCCTTGGTCTTCAAGTAAAAAGAAACTCAGATCATCTTTTTCTCAGCCAGACAAAATATGCATTGGATTTGCTAGAAAAGTTTCACATGACTGGTGCTAAACCTTGCAACACACCAGTCTCTCTCTCTACTTCTCTCACTGCTGCTGATGGTATACCTATAACTGATCCAACTGAATACAGATCTTTGGTGGGTGCTTTACAATATCTAACTTGGACAAGACCAGAAATTGGTTTTGCTGTTAATCAGGTTTGTCTTTATATGCAAGCTCCAACTGATCAACATCTAATTGATGTTAAGAGGATTCTCAGGTACATCAAAGAAACTTTAGACTATGGTGTGTTATTTTCCAAAGGGCTTCTCACTCTTCATGGCTTCAGTGATGCTGACTGGGCTGGTTCTATTGATACTAGAAGATCAACAGGGGGTTTCTGCATTTTCTTTGGTCCAAATCCTATTTCATGGTCTAGTAAAAGACAAGGCACTGTTTCTAGAAGTTCAACTGAGGCAGAATACAGATCTTTGGCTAATACCACTGCTGAAATTGTTTGGGTGTGTCAGCTTCTCAGGGACCTTCACCTATTGCTTCCTGATCCTCCCATCATTTCTTGTGACAATAAAAGTGATGTCTCTTTATCATCAAATCCTGTGTTTCACAGTAAGATGAAACACTTGGATATTGACTATCACTTTGTCAGGGAACTTGTTCAAAACAAAAATGTTCAGGTGACTTGTATTTCTACTTGGGATCAGATTGCAGATATTCTCACAAAGGGTTTAGCAGGCCCAAGATTTTATAATCTGAGAGACAAGCTGAAAGTTATCTCTAGCAGCAACCTTCAGCTTGAGGGGGGCTAATTGCACTATGTGCTGAGTGTATATGAGTGTGTATGAGTGTGTGCTGTCACATGTGTTGATTGAGTGTGTGATATGTATTTCCTATTGGCTGTAGGTGAGCTATTTACAGCCTGTCTCTTCTTGACAGTTGTCACTCTTGTAATGGTTGTTCAATTCTCTATCTTATAAATACAGAGAATGTCCAATCTTGAATTGTAATAATATTTTCAGTTCTTATTCAATCTCTAGTGAAACCAAGTCTCAAGGAATATTCGTCGTAGTTGATCGAATGATGAAATTGAACCTTCTAGTAAGCCTCCGAACCACGCAAGAGCCTCTTCTGTCAAGCGATCTGGGAAATACTTATAAAACACCGCTTCGTAAATTTCTCATTGAAGAAGTGTGAGAAAGTAATATTTGATGTGCTGAATGGCACTTCCTGTTCCATCGAATATATTGTTGTAATTGGGTTGAGTACACTTTGAAGGGGTCTTAGCATACAAGATTTAATTACAATGTGAATGGAGATCGTTCCGCTTCTTCGATCGCTTCTTCCAACTGCATCATTCCTCCTCCGTTGTGTTAGTTGTTCATCAGCGCTCTTATTTCATCTAATTCTCTTAATATAGCACGATTTAAATCCGTCTCAACAGGTTGTCTTGCTTTCCTATCCTCTTCTTCCATTCTACTTCGCCTTAATGCGTCCTCTTAGTTCTTCTAATCTTGTAAGATTTTTTCCATATAAATGCGAAGATCTCGCTCTTTACTCGTTTCTTTGCGATTGCGTCACCTTCGATGACCCTCTCCTTCATTGTCTTCTCTTGTGCGAGTTGCACTCGAATATCACCCTCCTTGTTATCTTCTCTTGGGCAGCTTCACCCTCGACGTTCTTCACCTCCATCAATCTCCCTTGGTTGATGATTATCGCAATAATTTTCTTCTTTCCGCTCTCTATGAAAGTTCTCAGGGAGATTCTCTTCTCATTATTCTTTGCGATGGTGTTCAGAGCGATTCTCCTCTCTTTCTTGTCTACGATGTGACCTACTTCTTCTTGAGGTGCTTCGCTTGTTCTTGATTCTGAAGCAGTGCATGATCTTCTTCATTAAATCTTTTATTTTCCTCCATTAGTGATATGTTTTGACGCACGAGATTCTCCCGTTCTTCCTTTACCTCTCTCTCTATTTCTCATTCTTATGTTAATCTCCTTCTCAACTTTTCAATGGTCGTATTTTCTTCATCGCCCAGATTTCTTGTTTCTTCATGTATTGTTTGATCATCCTCTTCTTCAGTATCTGTGTCTGTTGTTTGGACAAGTCCTTCTTCATAAGTATCCATGTTAGTGTAGTCGTCTGGTTATACATGTTGAACTTGGGATCACACAGGTTGAGCTTGAGCACATCTTTCGCCTACAGATGATGTTTTTTGATAAGCATGTAATTGCTACATTTTATACCCATAATTATATTAGCTAGGATACAATGTTTTAGTTACTAAAACTATTTTAGTGCTTTTGTATAAAGTACAAGTGAATTCTATCATCCAGCGAATAAACAACAAAATGTGAGACTTAATGATGTTTGCGAGGAAAATGGCAAAATGTGGTTGGCCTGATACTTCCATATATCAACAACCACAATGATGACATGTGGTTGGCCTGGTATTTCCATGTATCAGCAACCAATGATAAAATATGTTGGCCTGGTATTTCTATATATCAGCAACACTTATTAAGCTGGCCTGGTATCTCCATATATCAGCAGCAATAAAATGGGTTGGCCTGGTATCTCCATGTATCAGCAACCAGAATAATAAAATGAGGTTGGCCTGGTATCTCCATGTATCAGCAACCACAATGATCAAATACGCTGGAATGGTATCTTCATATATTATATATTAGCATCATTTATTATCACGTCACAAAGGTAATCTGGAGATTAGTAGTTTGGCTTTCAATTTTGCAAATTATGTTGCGGCACCAATAGCTATTTCACGGCCAGAAGATATTAAGTGGATCAAGCTAGCACGTGAATCCTACTGGAGATTAAACAAAAGATGGTTTAGTGGACACATGCAAGTACGCTAAGAATTAGAAGGGTACACACGAGATGTTGAAGTTCTGAGCATATTTGTGCATCACCTGACCATGGGAGTACATATTCTTGGGCATACACTAGATACCTTTTCTTATTCTTATTATTTTGAGAAAATGGAACTGAGTTTGCTTTGAAACTCAGTTGAGATGAATATGTAGACGGTAATGAAGGAGGTTCTGAAAGAGCTGTTGTTGCTTCCATCGCAGCGAGACAAGGAGCTGGTGGTCGAAGTAGTTCGTGATGTGGATGGGTCTGTGGAGTTTTCTGATGCTTTAACTTCAGTTAATCAGTGGTGTTCGATGGACAGTTTGATGCTTGAGATATTGTTTCCGGTGGAGTATAAAGTGGTGTTGGTGGTCAGATTTTGATAATCGTCAGGGTGCGGAAGTTGGTTTTGCTGCTGACTGAATGGAGGTACAGGGAAGACGAGTTGGTGCTGTGCTATGGATGGAAATATCGACAAGAAATGAAGGCTTTACTGCTGATTGATGTTTGATGCAAATGATGGTAGCAAGATGAATCTGGCCGGAGGTGATGTGTTTTTACCCTGACTTGTGTTAGAAAAAAATGGGGTTTTTGAAAAAATTGGACCATGATTTGATCCCTAGACCTATTGCCCACTATTTGTTTTTTCATTTGAATAGATAAAACAATAGTCCCACATAGACCTCTTTGGGTCTGCACACTTTTGTGTGAGGGGGGGAAGACCTAGACTACGGCAAGGTTGCTTTTCCCGTACGCGCGGTGTTTCGCACCGATGCGCGCACGCTACACGGACAACTTAGCAGTCCTTCCTCGCATAGAATATATTCTGTTGCGCATGCATACACGGTCTTCAAGATAGTTAAACAGTGAATCATGTTTTTCGCGCATGGCACATTCTTTTTCCAATGTTTGAAAATTCCTAATGCGGGTCATCTACTCATTCTTTGTATTCACGCATGACTCATCCACTTAGTTTTTCTTTTGATTCCTTTGTTTTGTTTATTACTTCAATTCCTTTTTGTTTTTCAAGCTAAGTTTTGGTTGAATGGTCAAAACAAAAAAGTGAGAGAACCCTCGTAAACCAACATTCCAAGCTAGTAAAGTTAAAGCATCTTATTTTGTTGCATACTACACGACAAGTTATCTGTACTTTCGCGCATGCTTCTAATTAACTCGCTTTGCTTTTCTGTCGCGTATCTTCTTCGTTGAAGAATATTTTTTTCCATGACATTCTCTTCATTTTGTTGTTAATACTAGGATTCGAAAATTTAACAAAAAAGGGTCTTGAACTTAATTAGAAGCTAGGGGCAGTAGAAGGAGTGAGTATTGGAGAAAAACCAAATAACTCTTCTTATTGTTTCCAGACGCAGAAAAATAATGCTCTAGAGTTTTGAGTAGTAGAGAGCATGAGAGTAAGTGTTAAAAACAATATGAACTCCTTCATGTTTTTGTTTTTCATGTTTTTGAGAGAAAAACAACTTAACATTAACTCCTCTGTTTTTGGTGAAGAAAGAGTAGGAGAGAAAAATGAAAAATAACAAGTTTTATTTCGTCCATTTTTCTCTATGAGTTTTTTGTGTGAAACAAGGTAATTTCACGTAGTTGTTTTCACTGCCAAGTTCTAAGGGCGTTCTCTTGTATGCTACAACAAGGAATGCTAACGATAGTTGTATTCTGGAGGCAACTCGCTAATGAAGCTATATCATCTCTCTATTTAGAGAAGTATCAGGCGATATTGTCTTTAGTTCAGCGTATCTTATACGTGCCTCTATCAGTTTTTGCTCCGCATGCTGCTCGACGTGATGCATCCACCATGTTGCTGCAAATCAAGCTAAGTATCACTTGTGATTATTCAATTTATTTTCTTTATTGTTGTTACTAAATTCCAACAATCTAAAGACAATATATCTGCTAGTTTAATTTTTTGTAACAATAATAAAGAAAAAATATTGTTGACAAATTAAACTACTAAGTTTAATGGAAAGTGTAATAAGGGATTTACATAATCAAAAATTGAATGAATGGTGTTGATATTAATTTTGGAAAAATAAAGATGTTCATATTTTTCTAAAGTGAAAATTATTTTTTTTAAAAAGTTTTGTATGAGCTGTATAAATTTGGGTTTATCTTTTAACCCAGGACGAAATTTGCTGAATAATTTTAGCACAATGATATATACATGTTTGTTGTTAACTCCACCGAATTTCATGATTTTTGGAGTTGTAAAAGTATTTATTAGATATTTTACAAAACTGTTATACGTTTCTGGAAATTTCTGACGGGAAGGAAAAACTCTGCTGAAAATTTTATTTTTATGGCATAACTATGAGTTTTTGGAAATGTTGATCTAAATAAGATATTTATTTCTGGATCTTATCTTTAAACCCCCTTTTGATTCATCTAATTTGGATATGCGGTTTGAGAGATAAGGTATTTGAAAAATTGTTGTGCATGCTGTCCAGAAAAACGTGAAATGTGTGTAATCTGTTGATTATGTCTAGCCACATTTGATTAGTGATGTGCTATCACTTTGGGAATATCATGGGAACCTGTAGTAATGATTACTTAGAGGATATTTAGTTGAAATTTAATTCTCGTGATAAATTAAGCATGTAGCTAGCAACCGATTCCTACAAGAGCGATAATTATTTTGTAGAGATAAAATGGTATTACTTTTTCAAGGAATAATATGATTTTGATCAGTTCTATATGAATTTTGTTTATGTTCAAAATCACTTGGATCATGTATTTTATGTGTAACATCAATTTGCATAAATCCCAAGTTTGGATAATAATTGTGATGCAACAAGAAATTTGTGTGCTTAAATTGATTTGTGGATACACAAAGCATTTGGTTTTAATTACCAATATTTTGTGACCTACTAATGATTGATTGAATCTAATGTTGAGGTACAATAATTTAATCCAACTAGAAAGTTGGTTAATGTTCGGGATGCTAGAATGCGAGATCAAGAAGAAGTGTGTGAGTCTTCTACCAAAAGCACCAAGGTATGAATGCATTTCTTTGAGAAACTCAACTATCAAAACAGTTGAAGGAAAATAGGTAAAATGTTTTCAGGTATGGAAACTTTCGTTCTCCACATGTGCATTATGATTTAAATATAATTTCCAATGGTTATCTACTTTACTATGAGATATGATATTTGGAAATAAGTTCATGTAATGCTTTGAACTCTTAACATAAGAGAACATGAGGAATTAATAGATAAAGTGAAACTTGTATGCTTTTAATTGATAATGAATACATGAACATGTTAAATCATAATTTGAGTTTGCGGCGTGTGTTAAATGACACAAAAATCGTAGCATGTTGAGAAATCTTGATAATTGTGGGGGTGTAAAATAAAAATATTTATTTTAATCTCTCAAGAAGATTGTGCAAGGTGCATAACCGTTTTTTTTTTTTTGTGTTCTTGACCTGAATACCTAAAATGTGGGGGGTGTATTGGCTATTTCGCCTCCCAAGCAAATCAAAAACTTGACCTAAGATTATGGATTTGGTATTCCTAACCTATCCTAAGCATGCTAGTGCATATAGGTTAATGGTCATAAGATTTGACATCAATAACATTGGAATGAACACGGTAGTGCAATCTAGAGATGCTTTGGTTTTTGATCATATAATTCTTTTGAGGATTGGACCTCGAAAAAGGATCCATGGCAATAACGCATATGTTTCTTCGACTAGTCAACCTCGTCTCAAGATGTTGAGACTGGACATAGTAGAAGTAAGAGAGTTAGAACTTAGATAAGTTTTAGCCTCGTCTATGTGACCTTTATGGTAGAGTTTGGACCCTCAACCCACAGGGAGTTATATGTTCTTCCGAATAGTCTTCAAAAGGAAACCTTGGTACAAATGAAACTGTAGAGAAATACCTAGTATGGTTATGGGTTATAACCAAAAATTAAGGTATAAATTTCTTTAACACTTATTCACCTGTGACTAGAATCACTTCTGTTAGGATGATGATAAATATTGCTATTATTCATGATTTGAATATATACATCAGATGGATGTTAAGACTGCAATTTTAAATGGTGAATTAAATGAAGAAATTTATATGTACCAACTAAAAGTTTTTTTTTGTTGTGAGAACAAAGTATGCGAATTGATTAAATTTAGGTATGGTTTCAAACAAGCACCTAAACGAAGGCATAATAATTTGATCATGTAATGATATTTAGTGGATTAAGATTAATAAATCTTATTAATGTGTTTATATTAAATATGAGGATGATGCTTATGTTACTGTGTGCCTGTATGTTGATGATATGCTCATATTAGGCAGTAACATTGATTTTATTAATACCACTAAATGAGAATATTGACACGAAAGACTTAAGCCCTACCGATGTATTCTTAGGGATGAAAATCAGAGAGACGTCTGATAAATATAGTCTCAGTCAATTTCATTTAGCTGAAACCATACTAAAGAATTTTAATCACGATCTGGCTAAACTTGCTTCTACTCCTTGTAACTGTGTTTCTCAAATTGTGAGAACAAGGGTGATGATGTTTCTCCACTCTTGAGTATTTTTTGCGTAAAGCAGTCTTATGTAATTGATTAATTATATAAGACTTGGTATTACTTACATTGCGAGTATGTTGAGCAGGTACACTTGCAACCCTGGGCAGGATCACTGGAATGCGCTCTACAGAGTTATATGTTACCTGAGAGGCACCTCATACTTTTGCCTAAGTTTTGGGAAGAATCCTGCTGCGACAGAAGGGTGCTGTGATGCCAACTGGATGTAGAACTCATATGAGTCAAAATCCACAAGTGGGTACATCTTCATGCTTGAAGATGCGTCTGTGTCATGGAAGATATACAAACAGACAAGTATAGCTCGATCCACTATGGAGTCAGAGTCTATAGCTTCATAGAAAGCACGAGATAGTGAAGCAACTACTTTCTACTGGTATTATCACTCTTGACTTTGTAAGGTCAAGGATAATATTGCAGTTCCTTTGACGAAAGGTTTATAAAGAAAGGTAGTTATCACTACATCGAGGGGGATGGGACTTAAGCTCATAGAATAAATCACCATGAAGGATACTCAACCTTGTGACTGGATTTCCAAGATCAAGGTTCAATGAGACAACTAATTTATGGTGATATCGGGAAAGCACTATCTTTGTCCCTCCCTATGGTGTAACCATGCGATAGTGCTGCCTGCAGAATTTCAGGATGATCTTTTGAGATCTTAATGGGTTCCATGGCTTTGATTAAAGCGGGGTGTGGCAGGACACTCTTTATGGACTCACCTTTGTGGATGTTGGAAGTGGGGCCGCTTCCTATGAGAATTTGAGATGATTCTCTAGAGATATTCATTAAGTCCAGAATTTTTGCCCATGGCCAAAACGGGCACAACCGCAAGAGCTTGGTGATGAGTGCCAAATATTGCATATTCATACATCTTTTCATTGGCACTTAACTCATCTTTCGCGCTTCAAAGTCATATATTATCCCAAATTCTGCATTTTTACCATTTTCAAGAATAAATATTTGTATTAATTAATTTTGTGTTTTTAAGTACTAAATAAAGCTTGGAAGAATCGAGAAGACAAAAGAGAAGAAAGTTGGAAGCGTTGCAACCCGCTCGCGCATCAGTGGCAACCTGTTTACAAATTCATGGGATTAAACAACCCATGATCCAAAACCCATGATCCAAAACCCAAGACCCAAATCCATTTCCACCTCACCCCCATTGGATTCTTTCCAAAACATCCACCTCACCCCCATTGGATTCTTTCCAAAACATCCACCTCACCCCCATTCTCTCACTCAATCACTCCCAATTTGTTTCCCACAACCAAATATATTCCATAAATTAAGAAAACATGTTTTGTTGAGTGGATGAGTGCCAAAATTCGGATCCAAGTGCTTGAGGGAATTTTGTGTATAAATAGAGAGGGTTGTTGTGTTGAAAAACCATCCAAGAATAGCTTGTTCATGTTAGTTTATCAAATTTCAATTTTGTTGTAATGTTCTTCACGTTCTAATTTCATTTACTAGGGTTTAGATGAAGCCCTAATCTCATTTGTATGTATTCATATCTTGTATCTTGTTCTTGAAAGTTTAGAATTGTTTAAAGATATAATTTAATCCAAGTTTTTCAACATCTTGCTCTCACAATGTATGCCATGTATCCATTGTAGTTAGAATATCTCTATGTTGATTATGCTACAACTCATTCTTAACCAAATATTGATCTTTAGATTAGTTGTGCTTAATTAGACAATTAATGCTTTGGAGAAATACTTTAGTTGTGATTAAATTATCCATTGGAGAAACACCTTAGTTATACGGTAGACTTGAATCTACTATAAGGACAAGAATAATATTACAAGTTGAATGCATATCATAGGTTATTGGTGGATTTTAATACCCTAGTATCCATATTATCATTGTTTACATATCTTGTTATTTGCATCTTTTACTTTTATTATTTCAGTCACTTGAAAATCATATCGTCGTATCGACAAAATCAAACCCCTTTTGGTTACTCTCTTCGAATAAGGATTTAGAATCAACTTCTACACTCTCCAAGTCTCTGTGGTTCGACCTGTGCTTGCCCTGTGTTGCTTGTCGACACTGTGCACTTGCAGTTTATACATAGAAGTAGGTATCTTTACGAGCCTATCAAGTTTTTGGCGCCGTTGCCGGGGATCTGGTAGCGGTGTAGTTGAAATTTCTGTCTCCTGTCACTGTTCATAAATTGTCTCCTGGAACTGTAGCATTTTACTGTAGATAAAACACTGTACTAATGTCGCTGTTACTGTAGCATATTCAAGAACACAAAAAAAAAAAAAAAAACAAAGGCACGCCCAGAACAGTCGCATAAAACTGTCGCACTTCAACAGCAGTAGCGCAGTGTCGTTTGTGAACAGCAGTAGCGCAGTGTCATTTGTGAACAGCAGTAGCGCAGTGTCGCTGGTGAACAACAGTAGCGCAGTGTCATTTGTGAACAACAGAAACGCAGTATCGTTTACAACAACACGAGCCTTATATCGTTTACTGCAGAATAATTGTGCCTGCAAGGTTGTAGTGGAAGTCAAGGCGGAGCGAGAAAAAAAAAAGAGTGTATTTTATTTATTTATTTTTTAGATTGTATTAGGATTTCTCTATTATTGTAATTTTCTATTTCTATTTCTTTTGCTTTTTTTTTTTTTGGACTTTGGACTTGGACATTCTTTTATTATTATTATTTTTAAACCCTACGGAAGGGTAGTATTAAATATCAACTATTTGCAGAGAAGGACGGTGATTACAATATCACCCCGGCCCCTCGGGTTCGTTCATGACATAGGAGTCGTGGCCCGAGTCGACAACAACGGTTCATCCCCCGTCTGGAACGGGAGGTAAGCTTGCCCAAAACACTCGTGAATCCCCTGTTAGCGAGTTACTGTATTCCTTCGGTTGCATATATGTTGAGGATTTGAATACGGCTGTTTTAATTTCCTAGTAAAGGGCAAGGACTGGCCATACAAGATAAGGGATTCGGATTTCATCACCGTTCTCTTCTTGCCCGCCTTAGGAAAACGATACATACGCGAACCTAAGCTTTAAAATTTGAAGTAGAACAAGACCTATAAGGTAACGAGCTTAGTAGGACAATCATTCGGAAAATATTGGTTACTATTTAAGCATACTTCAAAGTTCATGATAGTTTCTGAAAATTGAATGCGTGACTGCGCCGCCTTAGAATGCGGTGAGGCCTTGGGTATCAAAGCTCCAGCAGCTTCCCTCGTCTCTGTTCAATTTACTTAAACTCGGATTGATTCCATAGGAGTTTGCTCAGATTGTAACGAATTCCATTTCGAAGGAATAGAAGCTGGTCTAGAAAACAATCTAAGTGGAGCCATCATGCTTTTTGTTTGCTAGAAATCAGTAGGTTTACTATGGTGGAGTCAGCCTTGTTTGTGATTGAATAGAACTTCCCTTCCTTGTTTGTGGTATTCTATTTATTTTTTTATTTTCTCCATTAATTTTATTATTAAAAAAATAAAAAATAAAAAATAATGGTCTCTGTACCTCCCAATCTCTGCAACAATCCTAGTGCTAGTTAGAGATCATGTCAGGATTTTGGTCTGCAACTGGGAATGAATACAGACACAATGGACACCTTGCACATGTGCATGCTTCATATTTTGAGAACCCCATAGATCATGGTATTAATAACTTTAGGGAAAATTATGGACCTTTTCAAGGTCCCGAGACACAATATATAGACCCTAGTTGTTATCCACATATGTATCACTCACATCCAGGGGATGCAGAGCAATTCTATACTCCCCTGAGCCCTTATATGCAATCTGTGATGGAAAATCTCAAATTTATGGAACAAAATAATGCTAGATCTGAATTGCAAGCATTGCATGATCATCCATATAGCAACATCCATGAATTTTCCTTCAATAGTGAATCTCATGCATCACCATGTACTGAATATTCATATGAAAATGAGATACCTACTATTGATGACTCTCCTTTCATTGAACAACATAATGAAATTTTAGAATTTGATCAAAACCTTGTGCAATATCAAAAGTTAACTGACCAAAGGTTTGCGAGTTTAGAACTCAAAATGAGTCAAATCCTTGATGCACTAAATGAGGAGAGGAAAGAAGTTCATGATGAGATGTTTGTTATCCCTACTGAATTAAATGTCGAGAATTGTATGTCAAGTCCTACTCATGTAACTAATATTGAATATGAGCCTCACCTAGAAAAGAATGAGTTGATTGAAAACAAAGTTTTTAATAGGGATGAGTATGCATACTACTCTGATGATGATGATGATGATGTTATGTTAGAAGAACATGTTTTTACTGAAAATATTGTCGAACCTTTGGGTTCAGAGACATTAGGCTTCTCTGCCTCGACCTTAATGAATGATGTTTCTACTAATGTTCCATATACATGTGATGTGGTTACTAATCTTGAGCCTATGCAGTTATCCTGTGAAAGAGAGCATGCTACACAACTTGTTTGTGACTTAGAAAATGTTGAATCTTCTGTAGACACCAATGAAACTATGCATGGAAATAACTTTAATGTGTCCGATTCTCTGCCTAAGTCACAATGTGAAGTTTCTTGTGATATTCCTATGCATGAAACTGAAGTTCTGGGGGATGATTGTGAACTAGGGCTTATTGATTTGTTTTATGAGCATGAGCATGATGTTGTACTTGTGTCTGACATAGGTAATTTTGAATCTCCTGTCGACACTAATGATCTTATGCATCAAAATATAATTGACGTGTCTGATTCTCTACCTAGGTCACAACATTGTGATGTCTCTTTGGATTTGTATATGCATGAGAATAAAACTTTGGATGATAATGATTATGAACTAGGTCTTGATGAATTGTTCTATGAATGTGAGCATACTGTCACACTTGTAGATGACTTAGGAGATGTAAATGTAACTAATGATAAGGGTACTCTTGATCTCATCCATATGAGCAACTTAGACGTACCTACTCTCCTGCTTAAGTCACCAACTGATGGTCTTGCACGGACCTAAAAATTGTTCCTTTTAAGTGTGCTGAATCAATGTTGTTGACAATTCCAAACCTAGGGTTAGAGTTATATGCATCTCAAATTCTTTTGTACTTTTTGTCCACTAAATATCCTGTTATTGAGAAGTCATATCTAGAATACCCTCATGTTTTTCTGCCCATCCCTGACAAAATCCACTTTGAACTAGATCTTGTGCATGATGAACCCCTGAAATTGTTAGATTTTGTGCTCAAAAACACATCTATTGACAAGTTCAGGTTTGGGGGTAATGTTTTCACACTTGCAGTCTTACTTGCATTGTTGTGTTATAATTGTGTAAGGATGTTGTTGTTTTCACACTCCGTCTTTTGGGTTGATCCTCAACTTTTTAGATTGTTGGTGTATGGTGAATTTTTATTGTATATAATCCAGTAATTAATTTTTGAATCTTCTTCATATATATGTGTGCTAACCAAACTTTTTGTCTTACGCTCATATTGTTTGCTCTCAAAGCATTCATTCAATTATGGTTAGCACCACCCTTTCTGCATCGGGTAATCTCTTTCCTTTAAATCTTCTCTACATTGTTCTCTTGATATGTGTTCTTATCATCTTTTGAAACATTGAGGACAATGTTAGATTTAGGTTTGGGGGTGTGTTTTTCATATAGAGTTTTTAGTCTTTTATTAAAAAAATCAAATTAGTCTTTTATTAAAAAAATCAAAAAATTTCTGATGACCAGCTGTGTAGCGGGTCTTTTGTAGGATTTTTTTTTTTTTTAGTCTTTTGCATTTTATTTGTTGTTGTTTTTAGGATGACCAGCTGTGGAGCGGGTCTTTTGTATGTTTTTTTTTCCTTTGTAGTCTTTTGCATTTTTTTTATGACCAGCTGTGTAGCGGGTCTTTTGTAGGATCCTTTGTAGTCTTTTGCATTTTTTTTCTTCTTTTCTATGACCAGCTGTGTAGCGGGTCTTTTGTAGGATTTTTTTTTGTAGTGTTTTGCATATAGATTTTTTTGTCTTTTATTAAAAAATAAATAAATCAAAAATCAATTTTTTTTTTCTGATGATCAGCTGTGTAGCGGGTCACTAAAAATAAAATAAATGATGATCAGCTGTGTAGAGGGTCACTAAAAAATATGATGATCAGCTGTGTAGCGGGTCTTAAAAAAAATGGTTACAAATTATCAAGGTTCTACGAAATTCCGAAGTTCATCATCTACAGTTGAAGACCGAAGACAAAGACATTTCTATGGATGCTCTGATATTGGAGAAGGGTTTGTGGGTACTTCTTTGGTAGGCCCTCACGAGACTACAACTCGTCCACTAGGGACACCTAGGGGTTTAAAGGCTTAGTGCATATGCTAAATGCATTCGAGAGACCAAATGACAGGTGGTATAGTTAGGATTTCTGGATTTCTGTTTCACTTGAGGACAAGTAAAATTCAGGTTTGGGGGTATTTGATGAGTGCCAAATATTGCATATTCATACATCTTTTCATTGGCACTTAACTCATCTTTCGCGCTTCAAAGTCATATATTATCCCAAATTCTGCATTTTTACCATTTTCAAGAATAAATATTTGTATTAATTAATTTTGTGTTTTTAAGTACTAAATAAAGCTTGGAAGAATCGAGAAGACAAAAGAGAAGAAAGTTGGAAGCGTTGCAACCCGCTCGTGCATCAGTGGCAACCTGTTTACAAATTCATGGGATTAAACAACCCATGATCCAAAACCCAAGACCCAAATCCATTTCCACCTCACCCCCATTGGATTCTTTCCAAAACATCCACCTCACCCCCATTGGATTCTTTCCAAAACATCCACCTCACCCCCATTCTCTCACTCAATCACTCCCAATTTGTTTCCCACAACCAAATATATTCCATAAATTAAGAAAACATGTTTTTTTTGAGTGGATGAGTGCCAAAATTCGGATCCAAGTGCTTGAGGGAATTTTGTGTATAAATAGAGAGGGTTGTTGTGTTGAAAAACCATCCAAGAATAGCTTGTTCATGTTAGTTTATCAAATTTCAATTTTGTTGTAATGTTCTTCACGTTCTAATTTCATTTACTAGGATTTAGATGAAGCCCTAATCTCATTTGTATGTATTCATATCTTGTATCTTGTTCTTGAAAGTTTAGAATTGTTTAAAGATATAATTTAATCCAAGTTTTTCAACATCTTGCTCTCACAATGTATGCCATGTATCCATTGTAGTTAGAATATCTCTATGTTGATTATGCTACAACTCATTCTTAACCAAATATTGATCTTTAGATTAGTTGTGCTTAATTAGACAATTAATGCTTTGGAGAAATATTTTAGTTGTGATTAAATTATCCATTGGAGAAACACCTTAGTTATACGGTAGACTTGAATCTACTATAAGGACAAGAATAATATTACAAGTTGAATGCATATCATAGGTTATTGGTGGATTTTAATACCCTAGTATCCATATTATCATTGTTTACATATCTTGTTATTTGCATCTTTTACTTTTATTATTTCAGTCACTTGAAAATCATATCGTCGTATCGACAAAATCAAACCCCTTTTGGTTACTCTCTGAATAAGGATTTAGAATCAACTTCTACACTCTCCAAGTCTTTGTGGTTCGACCTGTGCTTGCCCTGTGTTGCTTGTCGACACTGTGCACTTGCAGTTTATACATAGAAGTAGGTATCTTTACGAGCCTACCACTTGGCAGCTTTCGGTGGAGACATCAAGTGTGGTTGTTATTTCTGAATTGCATTCACTGTTGGCGGTTCAAGACATTGTGTTCACCGTTACAACAAGCATTTCCGGTAACCTCTCACTAAGCTAAGGTTCAATCTCTGGGACACCTTAGCCTATTTTGATGCCTTCTGTTTTCTCGCGTTTTATCGATATGTTTTATCATTCATGTGGGGGATTGTTAGAAAAAAACGGGGTTTTTGAAAAAATTGGACCATGATTTGATCCCTAGACCTATTGCCCACTATTTGTTTTTTCATTTGAATAGATAAAACAATAGTCCCACATAGACCTCTTTGGGTCTGCACACTTTTGTGTGAGGGGGGGAAGACCTAGACTACGGCAAGGTTGCTTTTCCCGTATGCGCGGTGTTTCGCACCGATGCGCGCACGCTACACGGACAACTTAGCAGTCCTTCCTCGCATAGAATATATTCTGTTGCGCATGCATACACGGTCTTCAAGATAGTTAAACAGTGAATCATGTTTGTCGCGCATGGCACATTCTTTTTCCAATGTTTGAAAATTCCTAATGCGGGTCATCTACTCATTCTTTGTATTCACGCATGACTCATCCACTTAGTTTTTCTTTTGATTCCTTTGTTTTGTTTATTACTTCAATTCCTTTTTGTTTTTCAAGCTAAGTTTTGGTTGAATGGTCAAAACAAAAAAGTGAGAGAACCCTCGTAAACCAACATTCCAAGCTAGTAAAGTTAAAGCATCTTATTTTGTTGCATACTACACGACAAGTTATCTGTGCTTTCGCGCATGCTTCTAATTAACTCGCTTTGCTTTTCTGTCGCGTATCTTCTTCGTTGAAGAATATTTTTTTCCATGACATTCTCTTCATTTTGTTGTTAATACTAGGATTCGAAAATTTAACAAAAAAGGGTCTTGAACTTAATTAGAAGCTAGGGGCAGTAGAAGGAGTGAGTATTGGAGAAAAACCAAATAACTCTTCTTATTGTTTCCAGACGCAGAAAAATAATGCTCTAGAGTTTTGAGTAGTAGAGAGCATGAGAGTAAGTGTTAAAAACAATATGAACTCCTTCATGTTTTTGTTTTTCATGTTTTTGAGAGAAAAACAACTTAACATTAACTCCTCTGTTTTTGGTGAAGAAAGAGTAGGAGAGAAAAATGAAAAATAACAAGTTTTATTTCGTCCATTTTTCTCTATGAGTTTTTTGTGTGAAACAAGGTAATTTCACGTAGTTGTTTTCACTGCCAAGTTCTAAGGGCGTTCTCTTGTATGCTACAAGAAGGAATGCTAACGATAGTTGTATTCTGGAGGCAACTCGCTAATGAAGCTATAGCATCTCTCTATTTATAGAAGTAGCAGGCGATATTGTCTTTAGTTCAGCGTATCTTATACGTGCCTCTATCAGTTTTTGCTCCGCATGCTGCTCGACGTGATGCATCCACCATGTTGCTGCAAATCAAGCTAAGTATCACTTGTGATTATTCAATTTATTTTCTTTATTGTTGTTACTAAATTCCAACAACTTGATGTCAATGAAGACGAGATGAGATCGAGCTTACTCGTACTGAAGATGGTTAAACACAAGCTGGGGTTTTTTGTTGTGATCGAATTAGGAGTTGGAGACGAATGGTGAATCGGGCAGCTTGGGTGTGTATGGTTCATATTGTGAATGGTCTCGATCAGAAAGACATTAGCTGAATGGGTGCTGGTGAATGGTGTACTCCAGTCTCGATTACAGCAACACATCAATGGAGTTGGGGCTGTGAGTTATGTGGAAGTAGGACTTGATGATATTTCCTAAATTTAAGAACTGGTGTTAAACTGCCATGGTGTTGGCTTTGTACGAGAAATTTAAGGAGTTAGAAGACAAGATGCTCATGAAGTTCAGATGTGGTGATGATGGCAAACTGAGAAGAGGAGATGTAGCCGAAGTTGGATGATTGCAGTAATTGTTCTTTATGAAATGCTCGGATTGGTGGTTTTGGATTAGGATGGATAAATGGTTAGTACGGAATATGGAATTGGTTTGTGTATGGTCTGAAATTGATGTCCTCCGAGGGAGAGACTGGAGACGTTCATAACTACATCAAAGTGCTTCTTGGTTTCGTTCTTATCTCTCCATCAATGGAGTTCCGGTTTTCCTTCTCAAAACAGCAACACCGACATACCTAAGATGGTGTTGGCTGATGTGAACCGAGTAGAGGTAGTTGCCGAGATTTGGACAGACTATATAGGTTTCTGACAAGTTCTTTGCATGAACTGAAGACGCGTTAATTGAAGGCATTGGTGATGATAGACCAGCAACGAGGAGCAGTCTAGATTGGGTCGTGAGTTAATGGCTGAAACGGAAGCTGGGTGATGCGAGGTTAACTGGTGGTTGCATGGGTTACTGAGGTTTGTTAACAAGCAACAGACGAACATAAATTGGTGGTCAATGGTCTCTGTAATGTTTGGGTGCTAAGCCGGTGAACAAAGTGGAGATGGTGCTTCGGCTAAGAAGCGATTTGTGTCTCATTTGGAATTTTAGTTCAAAATATGCGAACAAAATCTCTTGATATGATGAATGAGTACGAAATGGATTTTGAGTACGGTGGTGTCGGAAGGGATGATGTGGTGTGCTCTCTTTGGCTGGTAACATATCTATGACGTGAGGAGCAAATAAATAAAAAGAACAAGGAGGGGAGGAGACCGGAGGCGGCTACACAGCCGTGAAAGGGAGAAAACAAGGGTTTGCCGATTGATCTTATTTTTCTCCATGGTTTGCTAAATCGTTTGTTAGGGTTTAGATTGAAACCAATTTATTTATATAGACTCTACGATGATATTTTTAATAATAATTCATTGATTAGTGATTTCTCTTCATATAGCTTGATGTTTTATTGTTCATGTGATTTTCTTGATTATTTATGCTTTTGAATTAATATTTCGTGCTTCGGTTAAATCCCTAGACGTGGTATGCAAGGATATATAGGTAATGCTTTAGGATCGCTACATACGAAGCGAAGGAAGTTACAGCGGAGAAACTATATTTTAGAATTTAATATAACATCTTCCGGGACATGAGATTGATTTCGATATTTGTCTTGAGTAATAAATAGAAATTAGTAGAGTTTTATATGATTGAATTGGTGGAAATCTAAAACCTTAATAACCCATTACCTATTTTGTTACAATTATTTATTATTTCATTTTGTTCCGAAATCTGAAAATTTTTCCAACCTCTTCTCTTCCTCTTCTTCTCTTTGCAACCCGTATGCTCCTTTGTGTGGATATTACATGCTCTGCTCTTGACGCTAGTCTCACCATTTTGATGCCTAAATGTTTTTGCTAACAGGTTACCAATACTGACTCCAAGTTATGAAACTCACTGAGTTATCACGAATTTAAAGCAATAAGTCGTGAAACTCCTAAGATTTAATGGTATCAAAACTTGAGAAATCTTGAAAAGACAAGGAAACTTCAACCAAATTCAGATCTAGAACTTGAAGATGATAAAGACCCTAAGGTATGATGAAACTTTTAATAGCGAAGATTATTCAACTTCTGATATTGTGAAAACAAAACAATAAAAAGCTTTTAAAATGCAAAAACAACGAAGATGATGAACTTAAACCATTTTTCAAAACAACTTAAGAGGCGAGGATAATCCTCTTACTCCTCCAAGTTGTTTCTAACGCCAAAATATAGCTACCAGAAAACCGATAACTACATCCCTATGATCTTATGTAAATGGATCAACACAAAATAAGCATGAACTCGGGTATTATGATATTACAACGAAGGTTATATGAAAACCCTGGTTTTAGAACTGACACAACTTTCTCTCCAAGGCAATACTTAGATTAGAAAAGATCTTAACCCTTTTACAATGCTCTCTTGCCCCTTATATAGGCCTTTACATAATGGATGACAACTAATATTACACATAGTAGGTGACAAATAATAAAGCCCTCTTTTTCGCCTATTATCCCGGCTTCCTTCATGCGATATCATCGCGTTGATATAGGGAAGTCAACATTTTCTTCGCTCAGGGTGCCACACTTACCACGTGAACCTTATCTTCGTACAACTTTATTATGACGTCATCGCTGATGACTCATTAGGGTTGCATCATCGCACTTTAATGCGAATCTTCCTTTCGCACTTATTTAGTCTTCTTGATTCGCCCAATTAAGACAATGCGACATTTTTGTATCCACACCCTATAATTTGTGAGCAGAAATCTCATAGCCCCCAGTTCACCACCATTTGGCACTCCCTGTAATTTTTGTATTGTGTGAGTAGAAATCTCGTAGTGTTGAAGTTAATTTTTGGATTGGGTCTCTGGGTTTGTTATTTGGTTTGTGATGTTTGATTATTACCTCAAGAGTAGTGTTGAAGTTAATCTTTTTCAGTGGGAAATAAAGCTCCGTCGAGTTCTCCGACGAACTTTCTTTGTACTAGCAGGAAAAGTTGAGTTTCAATGTGAGACTTCTGGTACCTCCTCTTCTTTGGGAAGAGTGTTCCATCTTTTGGATATTAAAAAAGTTGTTCTGCTGAGCTGTGAATCTAGCTTCACCGATTCAAGTTCTCCCGTAAATGCGGGTGTTACTATTCTATGGCTACGTTTGGATTATCCGGTGGAGTTTTTTTTTTTTTTGAAGCATATATTTTATTAAAGAAGTTAATTTACAACTTGTCGTGGGTATGTGGTACCCACAGAGTCTTGGAATAAAATGTGACTGATAAAAGATGGGATTGTCTGGTCCCATATTTTGGTAGAATAGTTCCCCGCCTGGCTTCCATCTGCCGCATGGTTTGCTAATCCGTCTGCTGCCTGATTTCCTTCCCTGTAGTTGTGTTGTATAGCGACTTCTGGGATTTGTCTAAGTCGACTTTTTATTTCTTCAATCATCCCTGCTATGTTCCAAGGTGGCGAGGCAGACGACTTTTTTTTTGAAGCATATATTTTATTAAAGAAGTTAATTTACAACTTGTCGTGGGTATCCGGTGGAGTTTCTGGTTACGGGATTCGGGTTACATAAGATTCTGATTACGGGATTCGGATTACAGGATACGGGTAACGGGATATGGTTTGAAAGTCAATCAGTTGTAAGCTTTATTTGTTTTGGATTCTCTTTATAACATGATGATCTTCCCTGACTATTTATTAAAAAAATAAATAAAAATGAGCAGAAATCTCGTAGACCCCAATTAAGAAGCAAGGCTAAAAAAGACACGTAAGATTCCCATCAAATTACCATCGGAAGTGTTCTAGTGAAAACATACAACCAAATTACTATAATCCAGATTTGAAACCCGAAATATACAGGCCCGGGCAAGAGTAACCTCGCAGCCGATCAAAACATTATTTCCAACATTAACCTCATTAAGACATTAACAAACTTACAGAAGGTCTGAAGCACCGGACAGCAAAAAGAAGAACGAAAAAGGAACCATGGATGAGAATGAGTTTAAGCGCCTTCTGGATCTGTTCCCTGTTGTTCGTTCTCGTGATCACCATGTAAGTATATGTCTATCTGTCTTTATTCTCATGTCTTTTAACCTAATTTAGATACTTCTCTTTGTAATAACTTTTTGTTTTGGATTGTCAAATTCCAATCTAGGTTATAGTCCTCACTTACTAATTATATAGTTCATCGATATTCATAGGTTTCCAAGAATATATGGAGGAAACAAAAAAAAAATAAAAAAAAATTGAGTAGGTAGAAAGGTGCATCTAATTAGGTTTTATTTCTGAATCTGTTCTGAGTTTTCTTCGGTGTAACAAACTCAGTTTTTTGTTCATAGCCAGATTAGTTACATATTTCTATCAAGGAAAGATAAATAAATTTCTACTTTTTTAAGTGATAGGAATCAATGAAGAGAGGAAAAGCAAAAAAATTCCCCTTTCTGGGTTTGGTTGAAACATTAACCCAAATTAGTAAGTTTGAAACACAAAAAGGGTAAAATTGAGATCCCTAAAGAATGATGGGCAAAGCCGTGAAGGCATTGCTCCAGCTAACTCTCTTATCAGTTTTACATAACACTGTTTTTTTATTTGATTTTTGTAATGTTGGATTGTTGAAGTTAAAAGAAAAACCGCATTACAGAGAGAAGCTTTGTAGTTTATTCTTGTACACATTTGTTCGATCTTAATTGATCGCGAGTAGGCTTTTAATGTTTGTTGTTTAAAATTGCGATGTTGAAAGTTCTAAACCTCTAATCAGTTTCTGGTTATGGGAAATGTGGATTTTAATGAAATGGAGAACCTTGTTCTTGTAACTATTTTCTGTACTCAAGTTTCAATCTTTTCCTTTTTGTTGTTTATTTATCCATGGGCAGATCCTATGTCATTTTGTTACCCAAGGATAGAACCTAGATCACATTACCCAAGGATAGAACCTAGATCACATAACCCAACTATGGATGATTTAACCTTTAGATATGTCCAAGTCTAAACCTTTGAATGCTAAAAGTTTTTTGTTTTTTTTTGTTTTGATACTTATGATAAAAGTAAGTAAGTAGAGACTAGAGCATAGAATACACTGTTGTTTGATATTATTTGTGAACTTCTTTATTTTAATTTGATATCGTGAAGCCGTTGAACATTACCAGTAAGTGACTGTTGTATGATTATATACTTATCTATTGGTATATGTGATTTCTAAAAGCACACTATAATTGCAGCCAGACTCAGATTCAAAGGAATCAACTTCACGGGCAACACAGGATGAGGTAGAATTACTAATACATATTATTGTTTCAGATTTTTACTGTTAAACTCAACCTATGGAGTTATATGTGTTATTGTTTACTCTTATGGCCGCAGCTGACTGAATGGCGGAATAATTGGGATTTGGATGAAGAAAATACAAGGGAAACTGAGGTTTTAGGGATTAACCATCAAGGTATGTACTATCTCATCCCATATTACAGAAAGCAAACTGCATTTTTCTTAGTCATTTATCTTTAGAGTTTAATCTGTACGCACACTGCTACAGTTTAGCCTCATATGATATATGCCTTAAATCCATTATCCTCTTGTTGGGAATGATCCAAGTCAAGTTGTAACGGAACTGCCAAAGAATTGGTTTTCCAACACATTCTGAAATCTGTACTAATATTTATCTTAGTTTTTTCACTTGTACAGTAGTGTCAAACAACCTAAATGAACATTAGAGAGTTATCTGATTTTTCTGATTTAGGAGATATTGATGATGTAAAGGCTCGATTTTATACAATTGCAGACTTCGTTAAGAAAATAATTTAAAGGTGTATTGTTGTGTATGATTTACATTTATGGGGCTGCGAGGTATAGAGCCACTATAGCACCTAATCCTCTTGTAAAAATAAGTTTATGCTGATTCTGTGGTTTTCTTCTTCTAACAGATGCGTTTTGGGAGAAATTAAAATTGGCAGCAGAGAAGAAGGTAGTGTGTTTCTTATTTTGAGATTAACCATCTTTCAAAACTTTTATGAGCATCAGTAGCTATTTTAGCAAGTCTCCACATGCATATGCTCTCAGAAAATAGGATAGAAAGGACTGACTGGTACCAAGTGAATCTTGTAAACTGATTCAGTGGAATGCTCCTTACCATATGTTATACCCATAACTTTGTTGCTCTTCCCCGGGTTGAAGTACCTTCACATATTTATACCCCCTCTCAACCCACAAAATAGTTCTGATAACTAAACTTGTGATTAGTTCTTACAAAGAAAAAAGACGAAAAGTTTGGCATAGATGATTTAGGTGGACGGCAGAATTCTGCTTCCAACCCCTATTCTGATCAGAAGTTACAATATTTCTAAGTTTTTTTGCTCTGTTACATCAAGATTCTTGATTCTCATGCGTTTGTTGTCCAACTTATTTGGGATGAATCGGTGCTTTATTTTGTGTCAATACGAGTTTCAGTGAATGATTAACTAACATTCACCCTCCAAGCTTATATTAATCATAATTTATTGGTCTAGGTGAAGTACATATTGCAAATAAAAAAAGGATTGAGTAAAAAGAAGTATAGTATGAAATTGTGAAGATTATCTCTTTTTTTTTGCTAGGTCGGTCCAGAATTTGCTGAGAAATTCTGCAAGGCTTTCCAAACCATTTACAAAAAACTTGTAAGTGTGCTTGTTGTGCTCTCATTATCCTCCAATTTCCTTTTCGTAGTTGGCTCTCTCATGGGCTTTCCGTTTGTTAAACACATACATGGGTTGACCTCAATTACTTTCAGGTCTTCAATGAACTTAGTGAAGATGCTGCACAAAGATTTATAAATTCTACATCAAGTTTCAGAGGGTAGCAATTTATACCTTTCGGAATACAAGATACATGAAGTTATCATGACATTTCCTCCAGGAGAAAATTAAAGTGGTGAAAAAGGTTTTAAAACTGAAAATTCTATGTACACATGGAAATTAGCAATGCTGCGAAAAGATAGAATGCGACTGATGTTAGAAATTTGTATTTTATTAATTTGTTGATCCCAAACAATTCTGACTGCTGGTGTTCTAGGTAAAATCTGTGGAAATCCTAAGTCGACTGAATTGAGTTGTTATGACCGAGGTTTAAATTTGAAGAAACGGATATGAAACATGTAAATTGCATTTTAATGAAAATTACAGTTGCAAATTTGTTAATTTCTGTTTTTATTTTTATGCAAACCGTGGCATTTGTTAATAATTATGCTTTGAAAGAGCCAACTATTTTATTTTTTCAACCATCTGAATCTGATTGAAGGCTAGTAACGCTAGTTTCATTGAAGGAAAAGATGAGAAACGTGGGCAGTTAGGCAAAAGGTACATCACAGCCATTAATGGTTTGCTCAATCATGCCGAAACTGAATTGCACAACCTTAGAAGCAACCAAAGTAAAAACAATGCGGCGTCTAAGTCACTTGAAGTATAGCTGAGAAAGCTTGTAATAATATGGATAGAAAAGATAGTTCTTACAGAAATAATCATATACCTTAAATAGGTAATGATTTAACACACACTTCCTTCACACACTCACAATACAAAACAGAACAAGTCAAGTCAACATTAGTTGACTTGACAAACATATTGCTACACTTCCTGATACGCCTCCTCAAACCGATAAGGGCACAATAGCAGTTTGAACAAATTCAAAAACAGAGAAAAACTGAAGGAAAACAAAAAACAATTACAGCTGAAGAAAAGCAGCAACCTTGAGAAGAAACAACCTGCAACTTGTACTAAGTAACTCCATTTGTAGAAATATTTTGCAACTTAGTGTCCATGAGAGATTTCAATAATCTTGAGAAGGTAGGAAAGCAAAGGCCTTTTGTAAAAATATCTGCAATTTGTACTTCACTAGTAATATGTTGAAGCTTTAGAAAAACTCTCCACCAGCTCCCTTATAATGTGATACTGAATCTCTATATGCTTTGTCCGAGCATGAAAAAAAGGATTAGAAGCTAAGGACAGATCATTTGTATTATCACACAATAATAAAGTTGGAGTAACAACTGAAATATTCAACTCAGACAACAGATCAACCAGCATATCAACTCTGCAGAAGCAACAAACATACACTTGTACTCAGCCTCAGGTGAAGATTTGGAAACAATGGGCTGATTTTTAGAAGACCAAGACACTAAATTGTCACCAAGAAACACTGCAAACCCTGAAGTAGATCTCCTTGTATCTGGGCATCTAGCCAAATCAGAATCTGTATAAGCTTTCAGATGTTGTAAACTATCTTTCTTCAAAGTAATTCCTAAACTAATAGATCCCTTCAAATATCTGAGTATTCTTTTTACTAACTGTAAATGAGTATCTGATGGAGAATGCATGAATTGAGATACATAATTTACTGTAAAACATATAAGTATTGTAAGCTACCTACAATTTTTATTTATTTTTTGTTTGCTGAATCACATATTTTATTAATTAAAAGGATAAAATTTTAAGCCTAAAGTTTTACAAGACTGAAATAAGAAACTGAAATCAATACAGACTTGACTTTAACTCACATAAAGGCACAACAATAATGAAGAGAAGCTAAACTAGTGTTTAACTTAGATAGAAGTATGCTACTCTTGGTTGTTCAATTCTCTTTAGAAAAAAAGGTCTTCCTTTGTGAATGATTCTCTCTCCAGCCTTCAATCTTACTCCATTTGTTGATAATGTGATTGCTGAGAAATTTATTTCCTTTATACAGTGCAGTAAATCTACTTTCTCAATTCTTTCAATTACCTTCAACCATCTAACTTTGATGTACCATGGGGTATCACCACTTTTAAAGCTTTCTAAGGCAGTTAATGAATTTGACTGAATAATTACCTTGGAACATACCATGTGAACAACCCATTCAAGAGCACATAATATAGCATATTCATCTGCAATGTAAGAAGGAGCCACCCCCAGTCCACCTGTAAGAGTACCAATCACCTGACTGTTGATATCTCTAGCAATAACACTAATACCAGCTTTCCCTGGATCTCCATATGATATTCTATCACAACAAAACATAGTAAAGTCAGGTGTAGGAGATATCCAGAAAGTCTCTTTGATGCAGTTAAATCTTATTTGCATGTCACCAATTTTGAAGAACATCAGAACTTGAATGTCATACTCTTGGCTCTATTTATTTCCTTTCATTCTGTAGCTTCCTTCTTGCACTGCTTTGTATATCCTGCTTTTAAATACATTGCAATTTGGTTTAATCTCCTCAAACAACTGTTTATTCCTCTGAAACCACAGAGCTTTCATTGTTGCACAAGCTGCAGTCATCCAAATTTCTTTGATAATTGGACTCTTATTCTTGGCAGCTACACAAATGTCTTCAAAATATTTTGGATTTTTAAAACCAAAAATGGATCCAAGCCATGACCAAATCTCCAGACTGAATTTGCACTTCCAAAGTGTATGAATCATATTATCTACTTGTTGTTTACAGATACAACATCTAGACACCATGTCATAGCCCATCTTAATCATTTCTTCATCATCCATATACACACCTTGCTGCAGCTTCCAAATATTACTAGCTATACTGGGATGCAAGAAAGATTTCCAAATGTAGTCAGGCCATACCAACTTTGGTTATTTTTCTCTTACTCTCTCTGTTGCAGCTGAGTTTACAAACTTCCCACTTTTGTGCCCAGTCCATATCATCTGGTCTGCACCATTACCAATTCCTGGTAAACAAGAGTTAGGTAAGAATTGTTGCATCTCAACAGGTATACACCAAACTTTTCCATTTAACAAACTTGCCACCTTCATATTTATATTGTTTTGAACCAGATCAGAGAAACCAAGTTGATTTACTAATGGTGAATCTCCAACCCAAGTATCAAACCAAACTGATATATTGAGACCATTCCCTACACACCACCTTATGTATTTATTTAAGTAATTCCAAGCCCATTTCAGACCTTTCCACATAGATGATTGTTTCTATGTATTAGTCCACTGTCCATATTTGTCCTTGAACTTAGCATTGAATAATTGAGCCCACTCTTCTTGTGAATTAAGAATTTTCCATAACATGCATTTTCATCAGCAACACTTTATTAATTACTTCAAGCATGTGTATCCCCATCCCCCCTTCTTTATACGGAGTAAACACTCTCTTCCAAGAAATAGTTTTGAATTTTCTTTTGTCACCATCACCATATCATAGAAATTTTCTAGTGATCTTCTCATAAATTTTTATAACAGATGATGGCCACTTATATACATCCATTGAATATATAAGAATGCTACACAAAACTGACTTGACAAGAATCACTCTATCTTTAAATGAAAGAAGCTTACCTTTCCAAGCTGCTAGCTTTCTTTGAAGTTGTTCCACCATTGTCCACACCATTGCTGAAGTTACTCTTCCATGAGCTAAAATAACTCCCAAATATTTATCTGGAAAATGAGATAACTCCATATTAACCACTTCACTTATTTGCTGATTTCTAGCATTTGTAACACCATCCACAAAACATTTGCTCTTGTTTTTGTTAATTACTTGCCTTGAACTCATTTGATAGTCATCCAAAAGTGTTAATAAATTTTTCAAACTCTTGTTTGCCCCAATGTAGAACAAGAATACATCATCTGCAAAAAATAGATGAGTGGGATGTACACCATTTCTAATCACCATAGGAGATATTTTACCCATTCCAACTAACTTTGAAATATTTCTACTTAACACATCCTCCATCAACACAAATAGAATGGGAGATAATGGATATCCTTGTCTCAATCCCCTTCCAACTGAAAAAAATCCACTTGGACCACCATTCACCATGACTGATATCCTGGCATATTGAAATAATTCCATTGGCCAATCACACCATGAGGAAGAAAAATCATATTTCCTTAACACTTTAACAAGAAATTCCCAGCTGACAGAGTCATATGCTTGAGAAATGTCCAACTTAAGCCCAACATTCCCTCATCTTCTTTTAGTCTTCATTTCATTCACAAGTTCAGATGCAAGCATAACTTGTTCTTGAATGCTTCTACCCTTTATGTATGCAGATTATTGTGGAGATATCAGCTTTACCATCAAAGTTCTCATCCTGGTAGTAATAATTTTTGTAAAGATTTTGAATAACACATTACTCAAACCTATGGGCCTAAACTGATTGGCACTCCTTGCACCTTGTGATTTTGGCAATAATACCAACAAACTAGAATTCATACCTTTAGGAATGAATCTCCTTCTCCAGCAGAACTGAATTGGAGCCACCAAGTCATGCTGAATAATTTCCCAACAACTCCTATAAAAAACTCATGAGAAGCCATATGGACCTGGAGAACTATCAGGATCCATATCAAATACAGTTTTTTTTTAATTTCCTCCATACTAGGAACATCATCCAAGTATTTTTGGTCTTCTACATTAATCAACTGAGGTACTGCTTCTAATAGTTCCTCCTTAATGTTAACACCTTTTTCTTCAAATTTTGTTTGAAAATGTTTTACAAGACTGTCAGCAATTTTTTTTTTGATCTGATATCACATTACCTTCAGAATCCTCCAATTCACTTATCAAATTACTAGAAGACCTAATTTTTAAGTTGGTATGAAAGAAACTTGTATTTGCTGCTCCCTCTTTGACCCACTTAACTCTTAAGTTGAACTTCTCTATTTGCATGATCATTATGTGTTGCAACTAATACATCCAATGCTTCTGAGTCAAATGGATTAGAATCTGATGCTTGCATTGCTTCCATTACTTTGTTTTCAACTTCTTTAAGTTTAACATGTACATTTCCAAATACCCTCCAATTCCAATCATTTAGTATCCTTTTCAACTCTTTTAGTTTATTCATAAATGTAAAAGCAGGATCACCACTAATATTAGTCAACCAACTTTCCTTAACCACATTAAAGAAATCTGGATGAGTAATCCACATTTTTTGAATTTTTTTTGGTACATTCTGTGGTTTTGGAATATTTGCACATCCTCCGTATAAAGTAGAATGATCTGATACAATTCTAAGGCCTACTTTATATCCCCAATCTTCATATTTTTGTAACCGCTTTTGATTAAACACCACCCTGTCCAATACGCATAAAATTATTTTGCTTCCTTGTTGACAATTGGACCAAGAGAACTGCAATCCTATTTTTGGAGCTTGAAGAAGTTCACATTTGTTTAAACATTCACTGAATTTCAGCATTGAAGTTTTATTAGGATTTCTTCCTCCAACCTTTTCATATGTAGTTAATATTGCATTAAAATCACCTAAAATTATCCAAGGCTTATTCATATCACTTATCATTTCCATTTCTGACCAAAGAAATCTTCTTTGAACTGAATTCACATGAGCATGCACACCAGAAACCAATACATCACCCACACTAACAGTGACCATCTAACTTGACATTGATATAACAGCATGCTGAGTTATACTTGCATTCCAAAAAAGCCATATGTTATCTTTATTATCTAATGTTGAGTTATGAATAACCATTTTCCGCATTCCTGGAAGATTAAGTTTACTACAAAAAGAATTACTACAATAAACTTTAGGTTCTGCAATCCATAACAAAGAAGGGCTAAATTGATTTACCAGGGACCATAATTTTTCTTGAGCCCTTTTTTTCTAAGGCCCCTGATATTCTGATGTAGTTTTACAAATGGTAAGTAGAAGGGTTTGATTCTCGGACTTGATGAGATTCGATTTAAGACTTAAAAATAGAAAACACTAAAAATAAAGATAATATATACAAAAGTTTGTCACAAGATCAAGAAGTATTGGGATTTAGGATTTCACCATTAATCACATTCAATTGGTTCGTATATTGATTCATAACACTTCTAGCTCTTTTATCGACTCTTTTCTTTGCCAAAGGTAGATTTTGTAAAAGATTAATTGTAAATCATAAGCATGGTGCATCAAAAGCTCTAAGTCTAAGCATACACCATCAAACAAAATCACAAATAATTAATAAAAACCATAAATCAATTAAATCAATGCAAAAGTCATAGAGAATCAAATATAGTTACCAAAAAATTGTGAAATAAGGCTTACTCCATCGTCCCAGTGTTGGGGTTTAGCTCCTCATGTCGAAAACACACTCAAAATATTGACTCATGGCTCAAAGAGGTGTTTTATTTAAGAGAAAGTATAAAACAGTGTGATTGTAACAGATATAATTGTTAAAGACCTATTGTTACAGAGAAACCTAAACAGAACTATTACGAACTGGAAGCAATTGTTGGAAAATTGTTGCAAAAGATATTAAGTTTAAAGGAAAAGGAAACAGTTTCTGCGACTTTCTTTTACTGTGGTTTGCACTGTTCTTCTTCTTCTTCCCCGGAACAGCAGCAAGCTTCTCTGCAACTCCACCTGCGGCTACCCAATCACCTCCGTTCGGTCCCCCAAAGTCTCGACACCCCTGTTTATGACTTCTATGCTCTATTTATACACACCACAGCCTCAAATAATCCGAGTATATCTTCCTCTTTTCTTCCCCCCTAGGTCACGGGATTTCTTCCTTTCTGTGTTGTTTCTACGCGTCTTTTGAGTTGTTGCAGCTTTTCAGATTATCTGTAACATGGAAACAAATATACAGGGAAATATTGTTTCCTTTTCCACACGCTACTTCCAAAAGTGAACCAAATATTCACGTAATATCTTCTCTTTCTGGTCCGATGATAAACTCCTTTTCTTTCGGAAGTTAACAAAGTACCAACCCTGTTTGACCACGAACAACTAATTCCGGTCCAAATCCACGAAAATATCGACCCAAAATCAATCCACAATAGTTCGAAGAAGAGTAAAGTATACTCCACCCCTGTTCTACGTAAACTCGATGACCATTCCTATTTCTTCGAATCTAAGAGGTTCATCAACCCTGTTTTAGTGTAACAGGATGATACATATCCTACTCTAACCAAAACTCTGAGAAAATCTCAACAGTGTTCGATCCAAAATATTTCACAGCGGCTGCATTATTTCCCGCCAAAAACAATCTTTAAAAGGAGGATGGAGATGGGCGCCCCCTATCCACTGTTGGGGTGCGAATAGCAAGTGGCGGTGAGTAGTAAAGAGGATAGCCCTTATTAATTGGGTACCCCTTAGTAATTGAGGTACCCCTTATCCAAAAATGGGGGTCCGTATAGTAATTTTCTCCCACGAGCGCAAAAACCACTTTTCGAGCTAATTTTTCCACACATGTGTATTTCTCCAAAAACACCTACAAAGACATAAAACAACCAAATAAGTACAAAATCGAGTACTAACAATACACATAATTGAGACCAAAACAGACACATAAATGTGTTTGTCAAATACCCCCAAACTTATTATTTGCTAGTCCCGAGCAAATCATATCTAAAAAATAAAATCCTAACTCACTGTCGCAGGCATCGTCGATTGCATTTAGCATATGCAATAAGCCTTTAAACCCCTAGGTGGCCCTAGTGGCCGAGTTATAGTCTCGGGAGGGCTTACTAGAGATATACCCATAAAACCTTTATACTCCAGACCCTAGCTATCTATACAGAACCTTGGAAGGCACTAAAGAGTCTCCTTGGTTGGCATACTTATTGACTACAGGAAGAAGTACCCTGATGCGAAATTCCAATTGATATACACGAGTTTGCACTCAAGCATACTAAAATTCATATATAAGTCACAGAGCTCTACTCAGATAGTTGCACTATGGACATCAATATCCGGAGTCAACAAATCACATGGAAAGATTAAGAGATGGATATAGAAAAACATAGATGGTTTTTATGTTGACTAAGTGAACGATGTTTCTCATCTCTGTCTGAAGGCCACTGCCAAAATGAACCTATCCTAATGGATTGAGATACTGGTATGACTAATATCAACACAACTGGCATATACAAGGGAACCAGCGATCGATTTTATTGCTCAATAATAAACTTTTCATTTTCATTTTTTTTTAACAACATGATTAGATCTTGTGGATCCAAGCGAATGCTTCTTGTTAGTAGATTACATGATAGTTCCCATGGATCCTGCGTTCCACGCTTGTTTAGGTGATGGAGACAGGGAAAACACACACATATTGTTATTCCCAAGTGTTAATTTTCTTTTTATTCCGTTTGGTCTAATTGGTCTGGTCTGGTCTTTTTTTTATTTATTTATTTATTTAGTAACTCAATCACTCTATTTCACCCTAGCATTGGTAACAACTTGAATCGTGAGCCCCACCTAATCACTTAGAGAAACATAGTTTAAAAATAAAATAAAAACAGAAGTGAAAAGGACTCGACGAGACTATCATGTTATTTCTAACATCTGAGCTCTATGCTTTTATGAATAGACTCTTTAGATGTTTCCATATAATCAGATTGGTTCCTCAGCTCCTACAACCAAAATGCTTCCATCCACTTAGATTTGTTAGTTCCATCCTTAATAAGCATAAATATCTAGTCTCTAGAGTTTACTAATGCAACTAACAAGTTTCTCCCATACCCCCAAACTTAAATCTAACATTGTCCTCAATGTTCTAAAAGTAAAATTAAAAACATGAACAAGGAGAAACTGTTACCATTTGAAGCAAAAGAGATAAGGAAAGATATTACCGTGTCGCATGAATATTGGGTTACCTCCCAAGAAGTGCTAAGTTTAACGTCATCATCCAGACTAAGAAAGGATTAGTCACCTCATAGAATCATAGAGTAATATCCGAAATATATGTGGATCATCAAAACCAAATAAAGCTATCACAAGTAAAAGGAATCTGCAACATGCCAAGAGAATAAACAAATAAAGCGCACCCTTGTCTAGTTTCCTATTTAAGACAACTACATCTAGCTGTGGTTCAGGTTCAGGCTCTATGAAAGGGTCTAAATAAATTTCTTTAGGTTGCACTACCTCATAGCTAAGATCCGATTCAGGTATTAGAGTCTGGAAAAACTCAAATAAAAACTTAGAAGCACATAATAATAACCTAAATAACTGCGGATCCTTAAAGTCAATCAGGTTTGACTTACACAGTTGACCACAATGAGAGTGGTGGTCTTCTTTAAACAAATGTGCCGATACTAATTTCCTAAAGTACTTAGGTTTAGTCTCAAAACTAAATAATTGACACATCTGAAACTTATAAGTTCCCACAATTGGTTGAAAAATACTTGGTGGGAAAACAAAATCAATTTGGGTATCATAGCCTGGGCTAACCACATCAACCAGAGGATGGGTTTCTAACAACTGAACTCCCTTATGGACATCACTACGTTCAGGAAAACGCGTATGAAGATAATCTTGTAAAATGGTTGAGGCACATATGTCAAGTCCCAAGTGAGGGACTTTTCTAAGAATTAAGGCACATGGAGAATGATAATCACCCCCAAACTTAGAGTTTTCAGTGTCTCTAGAAAGACTGGTCACAACTTCCCTAATTTCAAGGTTATCTAATTCCTGAAAATGGTCAATTGATTCTTCTAAGTCAGGTACATTCTCACTCATCTCTACGAGTTCATTTTATTTTTCTAAGTCTATTGTTTCTAAATCGCTAGACTCAAAATATACTTGTTCCTCTAAACCATCATTGGCTTCGTAATCAAAGGGGAATACTACATCGTCTAAAACGGGGGTATCTCTAGTCAAATCCTCGTCCTTTTGAATAGGTGAATAATTATTAAAATTATTTGGATTTGAACTAGAAATAATATTATCGTTATAAAGCTCAATTGGGATAACAAATTCCTGATCAGTATGCCTATTTATTTCAAATTCTTCATCAACACTATCCTCATCACAATCATCATTATAATAACATGAAAATGGTTGAACCTCATCTAAACAAGTAGTGTTACCAATTTTATCCTCGTCATCTTGATCATGCAAATAACTATCCTCATTTTCAAGGGTATTATTAGAAACAAAATATTGGAAATTAAGATTATTTCGAGCAAGTCTTTCGTTCGTCTCAGCCATCAGCTTGAGGGATTCCTCTATAGAAGGTTTATTCATTTGTGCAGTTTGTCCGTTAATTTCTAACACAAACCTATTTGTATGTTCAGTTAACTTCTTAAGAGACTCTTCTAGAGAAATGGAGGGATCATAAGTAGTGCTAGGGTATAATTGTTTGATTAAATCATTCAACGGGGAACCAGTACTATTATATTCCCTATTTTCTTGCTCGTATGACCGGTGGGCATATGGAGAGTAATTGGGATCACCATGGTATGGACCATAACCTTAAAAAGATTGATGTTCCCAACCACTATTCACATTATGGTCATAAAAAGAATAATGTCCATTTTGATCAGTCGGATAATCATTGTATTGGCTATTGTAATACCAGTTCGACATACTTTTGTGTACGTGCAAATGCAGGGTCGACTGAAATGGGTAAGCTCATGTTACCTTTAGCAAAATATACCTACAGTCAAAGACTGGTCAAAGGTACAAGGCTAAGGCTTGTGGTGTTTCGGATGATAACGCCCAGAAGGTTCACCGTAATAAACCACGTGTTTTCCTAAAAATCGGTGTCTGACGATGCAATTGGTGTGTGCACGTGCTTTTAACACAAAATAAACCCACTGACAGGGGATTCGTGGGTGGAAAGAGTCTTACCTCCCGTACCAGACGGGCGATGAACCGTTGAAGTCGACTCAGGCCACCGACTCCTATGTCAGTGTACGAACCCGAGGGGCTGAGACAGTATCGTAACTGTCGTCCTTCCATGCAAACAGTTTATATTTAATCTTAACCCTTCCTTGGGGTTTTAAAATTAATGTCCAGTGTCCCAAAAATAAAGTCCAAAAAGTGTCCAAAAATAAAAAAACAAAACCCTATTTACAGTTTCTAAAAATAAAAACTATATACAAAGTCTTCTTCACTCCTTTTGGATTCCTCTTTTCTTTCCTTCTTTGGCTTCGCTTTCCTATTATAGCACTTTTTCTTTCCTTGTAGCTTTGCTCCAAATCTGAAAAGAATCAAAAAATACCAAAGGCGTAAAAAAGAACAAAAAAATAATAAAAATAAAAATAAACCTAAAACAAATCTAAATACAAGTCTGCGTCGACGGCGCCAAAAATTGATGTAGTTTTACAAATGGAAAGTAGAATGGTTTGATTCTTGGACTTGATGAGATTCAATTTAAGACTTAAAAATAGAAAACACTAAAAACAAAGATAATATATACAAAAGTTTGTCACAAGATCAAGAAGTATTGGGATTCAGGATTTCACCATTAATCACATTCAATTAGTTCGTATGTTGATTCATAACACTTCTAGCTCTTTTATGGACTCTTTTCTTTGCCAAAGGTGGATTTTGTAAAATATTAATTGTAAATCATAATCATGGTGCATCAAAAGCTCTAAGTCTAAGCATACACCATCAGACAAAATCACAAATAATTAATAAAAACCATAAATCAATGCAAAAGTCATAGGGAATCAAATATAATTACCAAACAATTATGAAATAAGGCTTCCTCCGTCGTCCCAGTATTGGGGTTTAGCTCCTCATGTCTAAAACACACTCAAAATATTGACTCATGGCTCAAAGAGGTGTTTTATTGAAGAGAAAGTATAAAACAGTGTGATTGTAACAGATATAATTGTTACAGACCTACTGTTACAGAGAAACCTAAACAGAACTATTACGAACTAGAAGCAATTGTTGGAAAATTGTTGCAAAAGATATTAAATTTAAAGGAAAAGGCAACAGTTTCTGTGACTTTCTTTTACTGTGGTTTGCACTTTTCTTCTTCTTCCCTGGAACAGCAGCAAGCTTCTCTGCAACTCTAAATGCGGCTACCCAATCACCTCCGTTCAGTCCCCCAAAGTCTCGACACCCCTGTTTATGACTTCTATGCTCTATTTATACACACCACAGCCTCAAATAATCCGAGTATATCTTCCTCTTTTCTTCCCCCGTAGGTCACGGAATTTCTTCCTTTCTGTGTTGTTTCTGTTAGAAAAAACAATGTTTTGTTTTAATTAAAAAAATGCATGGACCATGTTTTGATCCCAAGACCTATTGCTCCCTAGATGTTTTTTCATGTGAATGAATAAAACATTAGTCCCACCTAGACTAAAACACTTAGAGTTTTAGACTTAAATACCATTGGTTTAGCCTTAAGGGCATGGCCCTTTGGGTCTTTAGACCTTTGTGTATGGGGAAAGCCCTAGACTATGGCAAGGTTGCATATCCCTTATTTAATTTCTTATTGCCTTTCCCGTTCGTGCGGTGCTTCGCACAGAAGCACGCACGCTCGCTCGGGCGTGGGAGTGGGTGTGGGTGTGGGTGTGGGTGTGGGTGTATCCGACCCTTTCTTTTTACTGAAATTTTCCACACGTTTCTCCCACACATGTAAAGAATTTTATTCTTTACCTTCTCGGTTTTGGGTGTCCGACCCGTGTGATAAAAACCTCGTGAAGCATCTTTGATGCACGGTCGTTGTAACACCTGTGCACCTCGAGTAGAATCTCGAAAATTTTGAATTCCGACAAAAGCGTTTTACTGTATTTTTAACGGATGCTTTTACTCGTCCGACAAAAGCAAACGCGTGAATCACGGACAGTCTGTCGCACATTGGATTCTAAGTCGAACGTTCAAATAATTTTTGCTATAAATACCAGATGAATTCTTCATTTGAAAATATACCTCAGAACTCTTTCTGAAACTCTTTTTCTTCTCTTTTATTTGGTTTCAGAAAAAACTAAGTTCATATTTACATTTCTTTCAGAACATAGTTTACAGTTTAGTTCTTCTCTAAAACAAGTTGTAGTTTACAGAAACATAATTTTGTATAACTACTTCTTAGTTTACAGAATATTTGTTTACAGAAACATCATAGTTTACAGAAACATAAATTAGTTTTTACATTTCTCTGAAACTGGTTGAAGTTTCGTTTTGTGTTTTTTGTTTTCATCTCTGCTGCCAAGTTCTAAGGGTTCTCTCTGTGTATGCTACACATAGAGGAGAACTAACAGTAGTTGTATCCTGGAGGTGATTTGCTAATTGCTATAGCATCTCAGAGGAGTAGCAGGCAATATTACCTTTAGCTCAGCGTATTTCATACGTGCCTCTACTAAGTTTTTTGATACTATCATCAGTGCATCTCCGGTACAACAATAACACAGCAGTGCGAGCTAAGTATTTTTCTCAGTTACATACGAATATTTTCAATTATTTCCAACAATCTAAAGGTAATATTCGTTGCTATATAATTGTTGTTGTAAGAACATGGGAAAAAATACTGTAGAAAGACCACCAAAGTTTAGTGGTAAGGACTTTAAGAGATGGCAGTCTAAAATGTTATTCTTCCTAAACGACCAAAGGTTAGATGGACTTGCTTTAAATAGACCCTCGAGAAGACTTCATCACCATGGTAATGAAGATAAATTAGAAAAGTGGAATAGGAAGAATTACATGTGTAAGAATCATATTCTTAATGGTCTGGATGACTCTTTGTACGACTTCTATAATGCAAAAGAAAATTTTAATGCTTTTGATTTATGGGAACCTCTTGAAGAGAAATATCATGCTGAAGCTGCTGGAAGTAAGAAGTTCTTGATGTCTAAGTTCTTGGAATACAACATGACTGACGAATAGCCCGTGGTAGAACAGTTCGTCGAACTTCAACTCCTCATCAGCGAGATTCTTGCTGAAGGCATGCATTTTGATGAAGCTCTACAAGTATCGGCTGTGATTGAAAAGCTTCCACCCTCATGGAGCGAATACAAGAGGAGGCTGCGACACAAGACTCGTGAAATCACCATGGTGGAGCTTGGCAAAAAGATCCAGGTTGAGGAGATTATGTGCAACAAGGACAAGAGCATGATGCTGAGCAAAAACATGTCCAACAAAGCTCACGTCTTGGAAGATAAAGCTGCTTCAAAGAAAGGTCCTGGAGAATCCAGCAAAATGGGTAATAGACGTAACAGACGTCGAAAACCCAAAGGTAACAATTTTAAGCCTAGGGGTGGTGTCACTAAGAACACCATCAAAGGCGACTGTTTTAATTGTGGTAAACTTGGACATATGGCTAAAGACTGTAAGGCCCCTAAAAAGATCAAATATGATCCAAAACAGAAAAATAAGGCAAACATAGTAGATGATTCTGGATATTTCACTGGCATGGTGTCTGAAGTCGACCTTGTCTCTAGTATGACTAATGTGAGAAACTGGTGGCTTGATTCTGGAGCCACCAAGCATGTTTATAAATTCAGAAATGCTTTCTCCTCCTATGCCATAGTAGGAGATGATGAGAAACTGTTCATGGGAAACTCTTCCACCGCTAAAGTGGTGGGGAAAGGCAAGGTCGAACTGAAGCTAACTTCAGGAAAAACTCTCGCATTGAATGACGTATTTTACGTCCCAGACATATGCAAAAATATTATCTCAGAAACCATCTTACTAGGAAAAGGTTTTAAAATTGTTGCTGAGTCAAATACTGTTGTAATTTCTAAGCATGGTGAATTCGTAGGAAAAGGTTATGTTACCGATAACATGATTAAGCTTAGTGTATCTGATTTGAAATTGAATGTTAATGCATCTTCTTCTGTTTATGTTTGTGACTCCTCACATGTTTGGCATGATAGACTTGGGCATGTTAATTTCAAATCGCTAGAAAGACTCGCTAATTTAGGTTGCATACCTAAAATAAACTTTGATAAAAATCAAAGATGTGAAATCTGTGTTGAATCTAAATATACAAGAAAACCGTTTAATAAAAGGATTGAACGTAAAACAGTTCCTTTGGAACTAATACACTCGGATTTAGGAGACTTGAAATCAACACCAACAAGAGGTGGTAAAAAATGGTATATCACTTTTATAGATGATTACTCACGCTACTGTCAGGTTCATCTTCTTAGAAGTAAAGATGAAGCCTTAGAGGCCTTCAAATTTTATAAACTTGAAGTAGAAAACCAAAAAGGAGTTAAAATTAAAACTCTTAGGTCAGACCGTGGCGGTGAGTATGTGATACCCATAAGTGAGTTTTGTAAACATAATGGAATCATTCATGAAACAACTGCACCATATTCACCAGAATCTAATGGTGTAGCTGAAAGAAAAAATAGAACACTCATAGATATGGTAAATGCTATGTTGACAAGTTCAGGGTTATCTTCGAACTTTTGGGGGGAAGCTATCCTCTCTGCATGCTATATTTTGAACCGAGTTCCATTTAAAAAATCTGATAAAACTCCTTATGAATTGTGGAATGGTAAACAACCTTCCTATGCATACTTTAAAGTGTGGGGGTGTTTGGCCAAGGTGGCCATTCCTCATCCTAAGAAAACTAAATTAGGTCCTAAAACAATTGACTGTGTTTTCTTAGGATATCCTGGGCATACAATTGCATACAGGTTTATGGTCATCAGCTCTGACCATAATAATATTGGTCAGAACACCATATTGGAATCTAGAGATGTTGTGTTTTATGAACACATATTTCCTTTAAGGTCTGGACCTCGTAAAAGGGTCCATGATGACCTCTCTGATGTTCCATCGACTAGTCAAACCCCAACATTAGAGTATGAGACTGAACCAAGAAGAATTAAGATGGTTAGAATTGAAACAAGTTTTGGCCCAGATTTTTTGACTCTTACGGTAGAGTCTGAACCCCAAACCTACAAGGAAGCTATGACTTCTCCAGAAGCTCCTTTTTGGGAAGAAGCTTCATTAAATGAATGGGAGTCCATTCAGCAAAACGAAACTTAGGAGCTTGTAGACTTGCCTCCTGGAAGTAAATCCATAGGTTGCAAATGGGTGTTCAAAAGGAAACTTAGAACACATGGAACTATAGATAAATATAAAGCTAGGTTGGTAGCTAAAGGCTATAAACAAAAGGAAGGATTAGATTTCTTTGATACTTATTCACCAGTCTCTAGAATCACCTCGATTAGGATGTTGATTGCTATTGCTTCTATTTATGATTTGCATATACATCAGATGGATGTTAAAACTGCATTTTTATATGGTGAATTGAATGAAGAAATTTATATTGACCAACCTGAAGGCTTTATTGTAAAATGTTGTGAAAAAAAAGTATGCAAGTTGAACAAATCTCTATACGGTTTAAAACAAGCACCTAAACAGTGGCATGAAAATTTTTATCATGTTATGATAACTAACGGTTTCAAGGTTAATGAATCTGATAAATGTGTTTACATTAAATCTGTGGATGATTCTCATGTTATTGTGTGCCTATATGTTGATGATATGCTCATATTAGGCAGTAACCTTGATATTATTAATACCATTAAAAGCATGCTTAGAGATAATTTTGACATGAAAGACTTAGGCCCTAATAATGTAATCTTAGGGATGAAAATCAGAAAGATGTCTGATGGATATAGTCTTAGTCAATCTCATTATGCTGAAACCGTACTAAAGAAATTTAATTATGAAAATGCTAAACCTGCATCTACTCCATTTGATCCCACTTGTAAGTTGAAACATAACAAGGGTAAGGGAATTGATCAACTTGAGTATTCTCGCATTATTGGTAGTCTTATGTATCGGATGAATTGTACAAGACCTGATATTGCTTACTCTGTGAGTAGATTAAGCAGGTATACTTGCAACCCAGGGCAGGATCACTGGAATGCTCTCTTCAGAGTTTTACGTTACCTGAGAGGGACCTCAAACTATTGCTTGAGTTTTGGGAAGTATCCTGCTGTACTGGAAGGGTATTGTGATGCCAACTGGATATCAGACTCAGAAGAGTGCAAGTCTACTAGTGGGTACATATTCTTACTTGGAGGTGCGTCTGTCTTATGGAAGTCTACCAAATAGACATGTATAGCTAAATCCACTATGGAGTCTGAATTTATAGCCTTGGAAAAAGCTGGAGAGGAAGCTGAATGGATGCGATGTTTCCTGGGAGGAATTCCACTATGGACAAAGCCGGTGTCTTCAATCGCAATCCACTGTGACAGTAAAGCTGCTATTGGTTGCGCAAAGAACAATGTATACAACGGGAAGTATATACATATACGAAGAAGACACAAGACGGTGAAACAACTACTCTCTACTGGTATTATCTCGATAGACTTTGTAAAGTCTAAATATAATCTTGCAAATCCTTTGACGAAAGGCTTAACCAGAGAGGAAGTTAAATTTACATCGAGGGGGATGGGACTTAAGCTCATAGAATAAATCACCATGAAGGATACTCAACCTTGTGATTGGATTTACAAGATCAAGGTTCAATGAGACAACTAATTTATGGTGATATTTGGGAAAGCACTATCTTTGTCCCTCCCTATGGTGTAACCGTGCTATAGTGCTGCCTGTAGAATTTTAGGATGATCTTTTGCGATCTTAATGGGTATCATGGCTTTGATTAAAGCGGGGTGTGGCAGGACACTCTTTATGGACTCACCTTTGTGGATGTTGGAAGTGGGGCCGCTTCCTATGAGAATTTGAGATGATTCTCTAGAGACATTCATTAAGTCCGGGATTTTAGCCCACGGCCAAAATGGGCACAACCGCAAGAGCTTGGCAGCTGTTTTCTTCGGTTGAGGCATCAAGTGTGACTGTTATTTCTGAATTGCATTCATTGTTGGCGGTTCAAGACATTGCGTTCACCGTATCAACAAGCAGTTCAGGTAACCTCTCACTAAGTTAAGGTTCAATCTTTGGGACACCTTAGCCTATATTGTTGCCTTATGTTTTCTCGTGTTTTATCGACATGTTTTATTATTCATGTGGGGGATTGTTAGAAAAAACAATGTTTTGTTTTAATTAAAAAATGCATGGACCATGTTTTGATCCCAAGACCTATTGCTCCCTAGATGTTTTTTCATGTGAATGAATAAAACATTAGTCCCACCTAAACTAAAACACTTAGAGTTTTAGACTTAAATACCATTGGTTTAGCCTTAAGGGCATGGACCTTTGGGTCTTTAGACCTTTGTGTATGGGGAAAGCCCTAGACTATGGCAAGGTTTCCTATCCCTTATTGCATTTCTTATTGCCTTTCCCGTTCGTGCGGTGCTTCGCACAGAAGCACGCACGCTCGCTCGGGCGAGGGCGTGGGCGTAGGCGTGGGCGTGGGCGTGGGAGTGGGAGTGGGAGTGGGTGTGGGTGTGGGTGTATCCGACCCTTTCTTTTTATTGAAATTTTCCACACATTTCTCCCACACATGTAAAGAATTTTATTCTTTACCTTCTCGGTTTTGGGTGTCCGACCCATGTGATAAAAACCTCGTGAAGCATCTTTGATGCACGGTCGTTGTAACACCTATGCACCTCGAGAAGAATCTCGAAAATTTTGAATTCCGACAAAAGCATTTTACTGTATTTTTAACGGATGCTTTTACTCGTCCGACAAAAGAAAACGCGTGAATCACGGACAGTCTGTCGCACATTGGATTCTAAGTCGAACGTTCAAATAATTTTTTCTATAAATACCAGATGAATTCTTCATTCGAAAATATACCTCAGAACTCTTTCTGAAACTCTTTTTTCTTCTCTTTTATTTGCTTTCAGAAAAAACTAAGTTCATATTTACATTTCTTTCAGAACATAGTTTACAGTTTTAGTTCTTCTCTAAAAGAAGTTGTAGTTTACTAAACATAATTTTGTATAACTACTTCTTAGTTTACGAATATTTTTTTACTAGTTTACGAAACATCAGTTTACGAAACATAAATTAGTTTTTACATTTCTCCGAAACTGGTTGAAGTTTCGTTTTGTGTTTTTTGTTTTCATCTCTCACGCTAAGTTCTAAGGGTTCTCTCTGTGTATGCTACACATAGAGGAGAACTAACAGTAGTTGTATCCTGGAGGTGATTTGCTAATTGTTATAGCATCTCAGAGGAGTAGCAGGCAATATTACCTTTAGCTCAGCGTATTTCATACGTGCCTCTACTAAGTTTTTTGATACTATCATCAGTGCATCTCCGGTACAACAATAACACAGCAGTGCGAGCTAAGTATTTTTCTCAGTTACATACGAATATTGTCAATTATTTCCAACAGTTTCTACGCGTCTTTTGAGACTCCGTTCTTTGGCAATGTAACCGTGTCAAGCATGCCCAAGATTATCTCTTGGCGGTTCCCATTGGTGGGCTCAACCAATGCCTTGGGCCTCGACAATTTAGAGCTGTGCTTTGCTATCGTCTTGGTATTCCTCTGTTTGTTGATAATAGTCTTTGCCCAAGTTGCAATAAATCTATGGACATTTTTGGAGATCACGCGCTGCATTATGCTAAGGATATTGGTTATAAGTTTCGTCATGATGTTGTTCGTGACGTCGTTTTTGATATATGCTACAAATCCAATGTGCCTGCACACAAGGAGGTTCCTCTCGGTCTTCGCTTAGATGATGGTAAAGACCTTAAGCCTGCTGATATCCTTGTCATTAACTGGGAAAATGGGAAAGATGTTTGTATGGATGTTACAGGTGTTTCTCCCTTCACTGGTGATGGTGTGCGCTCTTTTGTCCCTGGCAAGTCTATTTCTGGTGCTGTTTCGCGTAAACATACCAAGTATATGGACAAGTGTGATTCGCATGGATATGGGTTGGGGGTCTTGGACTTTACTACCTTAGGCGAACTCGGTGAGGATACTTTAGCCTTTTTCAAGCGTCTAAAGAATTGTTTCTTTAGTAATGACGCTAGCTGCGGATTAGGTAAGTTTATTTTTTATAGATTAGGCGTTGCTATTCAGAGAGGAGTTGGGGCTCAGCTTGTAGCCAGGATTCCAACCAAAAGCTTTGTATGAGAAATGATAATTTGTAACATGGAAACAAATATACAGGGAAATATTGTTTCCTTTCCCACATGCTACTTCCAAAGTGAACCAAATATTCACGTAATATCTTCTCTTTCTGGTCCGATGATAAACTCCTTTTATTTCGGAAGTCAACAAAGTACCAACCTTGTTTGACCACGAACAACTAATTCTTGTCCAAATCCACGAAAATATCGACCCAAAATCAATCCACAATAGTTCGAAGAAGAGTAAAGTACACTCCACCCATGTTCTACGTAAACTCGATGACCATTCCTCTTTCTTCGAATCTAAGACGTTCATCAAACCTGTTTTAGTGTAACAGGATGATACATATCCTACTCCAACCAACACTCTGAGAAAATCTCAACAGTGTTCGATCCAAAATATTTCACAGCGGCTGCATTATTTCCCGCCAAAAACAATCTTTAAAAGGAGGATGGAAATGGGCGCCCCCTATCCACTGTTGGGGTGCGAATAGAAAGTGGTGGTGAGTAGTAAAGAGGATAGACCTTATCAATTGGGTACCCCTTTGTAATTGAGGTACCCCTTACCCAAAAATGGGGGTCCATATAGTAATTTTCTCCCACGAGTGCAAAAACCACTTTTCGAGCCAATTTTTCTACGCATGTGTATTTATCCAAAAACACCTATAAAGACATAAAACAACCAAATAAGTACAAAATCGAGCACTAACAATACACATAATTGAGACCAAAATAAACACATAAATACGTCTGTCATATTCCAATAAGCAATCTTCATTGTTTATTTGGGGGGTTTTTAGTACCCCCTTTGTTCTGATTTTTTCTAAAGTTATATTTGTTATTAACTGGAACTGGTTTAACTCCTTTTGTTTTACTTGGTGACGAAGAAGAACTTCATGTCACCATTTCTTTTTCAACCACCTTTGCCCAAGAAGTAACTTGAACAACTTCATTTGTTACTTTACCATTAGAACCATTAACAAAGGAAACAGTGCTATTCTGCAAACTATTCTCCTCAACTATCTTGAGTAAATTTGGAATTTCAATAAATTTAAATGATCCTCCTCTCCCTTATTCTGGTTTTTGCTGATATCTTTTTTAGAAGAATTTCCTGACACATCATCTACAAATTTAACTACACTTACCCTTAAGATATTTCATTATTTGAAAACTGCTTTGAAGATTCTCCTTCTGCAATGATGTCCTCATATACACTTATTTCTTGTTCAATTTCATCTTGATTAAGTATAATAAATCTTCCACTACTGACATTAACTGGTATTGAGTTATGTAAGGACCCTCAAGCTCGTCAACGCTATTAGACTAGTCAAGAGACGTTTTAGTCATTAATAACTCGATTATTTTAACTCGAACGTTACTTAATAGGAATTAATCTAACAATGATCTAGCTACTAAATTAGTACCATTGAATAGATCTCGAAAAGTTATGCGAAATGGACTACTTGCATGTGTCATTCGGATACCATACGAAGATGGAATCATCAGATCTTTGTGAAGGGAAAATTAGTTATTATGCTTTTAACCGCCTATCTTCCTTTATCAATTTCTTGGGTGCCTTTAACAATCCGAGTCGGCCTTATCCCCAATCGATCGAGATGATACTCTCATTTCTATTCTCTTCTTCTTCGTTCTTCTTCTCGTTTCTTCCTCTTTCTTCTTCTTCTCCCTGTTCTTCATCTGCGGCCGTTTTGTGAATCGAAACGAAGATTCTGAGATGGAAAGAAGATGAGAAAGATCAAGTGATTACTGTGGTGGGTGTATGGATTCGAATAGTCAAAATCAGGCGTAGAAAAGGGTAATTCAGATAATAAAATTAGGGTTCCTGAAATGAGTCGAGATTCAATTAAGGGTGATTAAGAAGGAATTACAGTAGGGGTTTACTGGGTTGGAATACTTTGATTGATGTTTTGAGTTTGAATTCAATATTGAAGTTAATTAGGGTTTCTGCATGTTGTATTGGAGTTCGATTTGGGCAAGATTGAGAAGTATTAGATAGAATTGTAAGATGGGTATTGATCAATTGAGTGAATTAAGGTCAAGGATGAAGAGTAATTTGAGATAAAAGATGATTAGGGTTTCTGTTCTTCCCCAAAACATAAATTGGGTTTTGAGAAGAATTAATTTGGTGATGTAACAATTCAGAGGATGCTAATGTTTGGGTAAGCCTATATTTTATCTAAATTTTAGTATTTTGAATGGAATTGATCTGATTGCTAAGATTGAGATAGTTAAAAGATGAAACTATGATTGTGGATAGTAACATGATGATTTTGGAATTGTTCTAACTGAAGTTGTGTTGATTGGAGAGAATAAATTATAGATGATTGGATTCCAGTTGTGAATGATTGTTGCAGGTCAGGGAAGTGATTTTACTTGTGGTGTTGAAGATGGTTGTAAGTCTGAAGGTTTAGAGTTACAATCACAACTTAGAGTTGTTTGTGGTTTAGAATTATTTTTCTGTGACCATAGAATGATGAGGATGTGTGTTGTTGTGTATATAAGATAGGGTTGTGGTTTTTTAGGAATTATTGTGGTTGGGATTATAATTTGGAGTTGTGTTAAGTTACAGGGAGGAGAGTTGTGTTACCTAGAACTGTTGGAGTCGGTAATAAAGAACAAAAGTCTTATAGAAGGGTATATGTGTTGTTGTGAGAATTGAATGTGACTCTGAAATGAAGTATGAGGATATTGATGTATTTATGTGGCTGTTGTGGTGTTATTGAACGCAGGGATGACATTGGAGGTCTGCTGGTGTTATAATGGAAGTCTAGAGGGGGTTAGTAGCTAGAGATAATGTTGTTTGTGTATCTGTGACTGCAGGTGTTGGGAGTTGTGTTATTGGTGTGTTGTATTAGTTCAGATTGAATTAAGTGATGGCCTAGTGGTGTTGGTGGTATGAACTAAGAGGTGCAAGGATAATGAATTTGTCAGGGTAATGAAGTTGTGGTAGCTAGAACAAGGGTTGTTGTGCAGTTAAAGTGATTTGTGGATAATCAGTGTATCAAAATGGAAATATAAATTAGGGACTGGTGGAGATTGAACTAGAATTGGTTTTAGATGGTGTTTGTTTGTGTGTTGAGATTTCAGGTGTTGTGAATAGAGTTGGCTCAAAGCTGCAAGTGCAGGTAGACTTACATTATAGTTGTATTTGTATTTTGATATTAAAGTTCATTAATAATAAATGGATTGCATTTGAATTGATATTAATGAGTTGGTGTAAGAAATATAATACTGTAGCAATTAGGCTTATTAGTCATCCAAGTCAGTTTAGCTGATTATCTGAATGTTATGATCTGACTGAGTTGAATTAGTTTAACTCAGTTGACCCGATTTGACTAAGCTTGACCATTGACCCTAGACCTTGACCTGAACTTGGACGTTGACTGTTAGTTGACAATTGACCGTTAATTTGACAGTTAGTGACAGTTAGTTTACTTTAATGGACTTGGGCTTAGGGTAGTTTTCTTAATCAAATGTTTTGGACCTTTGGTTCGAATTAGCCTTTGGTTTATTCTACAAAGTTGTAGATATTCATAAGACTTAACTATGGACTAAATAATCAATTTAATTGGATTAGTAAACTCTTAGTTATACTAAAGATAGAAAATAAGATACCATAATGGGTTTAGAACCATTAAATGGATTTGTATGATTCTTGTGTGAGCCTTTTGGCTAAACTCTTAGAGTGCTTGTATGGTTAACAATTAGACTATTAACAACGACCGATTCAAAGGATGAATCAGTGGATCGTGGTTCTCGAGGTAGGCGTGGCTTGTCACCAAAAAGGTGTGGGAATGCATTTGACTCTTTTGTAATCATTATTGTTGCTTTTATAAAAGTTTATGATTAACAAACTCATGTATTGTCTGTCCGTGCATTCCATGCTTTATTTAAAATGCATTGTGATAATCCTATTGATTCTATGAATCTTTCCATGATTTGAAAAGGAATTGTATTGTTTTGTTGTCAATATGAATTGTATGGGAAATAAGAATTTCCACTTGTGGTATATAGGATACGCTCCTTCACATGTATACCTACTTTAATTCATCTTTTATTGTTTAGAGTATTGGTCATCATGGTCTTGGTGGCATCCATAGCTATTAGGTGTGAATTGCCGGGTAGGGATTTACAACCATATTATACATTGTTTGAAGAAGGAGTTTTTCCATATACATGTATGATTATTTCAGTGACTTAGTCACTGTTTAATGTTTCGGAAAAACATGTATTATTTTCCAAATCTTGCCTATGATTACTTAGAAGTTTAAATGTTAATTATTCCCACTTCAGTTTCTGTGACAGATAAGGGTTGCGCAGCTAAAGCTCCGAGAATTTGACTTCGCTAGTTGATTAACTCTGTTATATTTATTATGTTGTATATTTTATTTAAAAACCAAATGACTATTATATATGTATCACTAGACCTTAACCCGTGCCGAAACGGCACGAGCATAATTTTCATCTGGATATTAAATTTATGGTGGGTTTGGATGTAGAATTTTAAAGGTGGGATTTGTGGTATCATGGAGTTTGTTGGAATTGTGTTTCCTTCGGCATCTTTGGTTGCCCAAATCCCTGGAATCATATTTCCCATGGGAATCAGTTTTCTAGCAAATCTTCTGTACGGAGTCCGACCCCTCCCCCTTAAGATTTGTTGGGAACTTATCATGGGATTTGTGGACCCACTTTTTGTTAACTTTAAATCTCATATATATAATATTTTTAAGATTCTGAGAGTAATACCAAATAGTGTATGCACTTTAAAGCAAGATAATTACATGAATCTTGGGAATTTTAAATGAGTTCCCATGGGATTATAAATCCTCGAAATTGTGAATTCTGCAAACAAATCTACCATTAGTATTTTTATTAATTATCGAGTTTACTTGTCATTAAAAAAGTGAAAGGAAAATCAATAGATATTTTTATTCTTCGGTCCACTAATCTTTTATCATGTGCTCATGTATGATTCCTTTCTAGTATGTTTGATAGTTTGACATTCTCCCAAATAATGCATCTTCCCTAGCCGTACCCTATCAGAATTATTTTTCATATACTCTTCTACAAAAATCCAACGATATTTGATATGTTTTATAGTTTGCAAAGACAAAAAAAACATTATCAATAATTTGAAATGACATGCCCTTTTGCATCTCCCTTATTTTAGCGACCGCGTGAAACCAACACATCGAACTATGTAGGTTTAAAAAAACTTACATCACTCGAAATCATTTGTCCCATAAATGATTGTGTACTTATTAATAATGTCAAGATCCTTGTTGATTTTGTCCCCTTTAAAAATTGTCCAAAAAGATTAAAACTCATAATGGACTCACAATACATATTACATCGTATGTTTTTACAATCTGAATAACACAAATAAATACTGATTCATTTATCCAAGTCATTATATTATAAAACGTTGAGCCATTCAGATGGAAACCCATTCGACTTAGAAAAGATATATCTCAAATTCTTCAAAACCCTCAAACAATCTACGACATTGATCTTCTACATGTGAGGTTATTCGCTGCATAAAAATATAGCTAGTAGTCAAATGGTTAACCACTTGACCTAATGACAATAGACTATGTTATCCATCATTATTGAACAAAAAAACGTTCTGCCATTTAATAAGAAATACGTGAGACGATGTGAAATTACTCACTGGTGCAATTTGGTGAAAAACACCATCTACCATTTCTTTTGTTACTAAAATAGTTTACATCGCCATTTCCAACCACACCAAAACGATTTTTCCTGTATACCATCACGACCACCATTGTGATCCACTAAATAAATTTTGGGAGAAACAATTAGATAAATTTTTGACGTTAGATAAATTTTTAATCATCATTTATGAGAAACAATTACAACCTTAGGTGAAGCAATTACAACCTTAGGCTTATCAATTGCAAGAATATTAAGTTAAAAACACTATGTCAATTTTAACCCTTTTTATTTATTTTTTTGGATTTATATAAACTGATGATTGTTTTTCATATTTTTTAATTATTATGCTTCTTACCGAGAATTGCGAGGTTGACCGAAATACGTGTCTCGAAGAAACCACCGAGTGAAACATTTTAGATAAATGTTATTTTTGTTCTAACGACATACAATAACATTTTCCCACTACGACATTGAACCTGCACGACCGCCACCAGAACGACTCATTACCACTACCTTTTCCACCACCATCACTATCGTCACCGGCTCCATGCATCACCACTCTCAAACACCATCATGGTTATCCCTAATTTCTATTGATATAATTATTAATATATTTATTATTTATTTAATAAAAAAATATATTTAGAAAAATGGAATTGGTTAAAAATATAAAAAGAATTTTAAAAGTTATTATGTTTCTTAGTTAACAAATTTATTATTTATTTAATGAAAGTATATTTATTGAGATAATTATAAGACATTAAGAGATTAATTAAGTATTTATTATAAGAAATTAATGATTCAATAATGATGTAAACAACCACAACCATGGATTTAACTTTCCCTATGAGAAATCTGGACCACTCTTTAACTTGCCTAAGTTGTCCAAACTATGCTTTATAAGGGAGATTGGAGAGAAGATCTTGTATATATATTTCTGAGCGGGGTTAGTTTTTGGATTAAGTTTTATACCAGATTTCTTATTTGATTAATTTAGTAAATGTTTAGTTTTAGTGCCTCTATATTTAACTAATCTCTTGGATTAGTCAGCTGTTAGCTTAGGGGGCGGTACAAGTTACTACCATTGTAACTAGGTGTAACAATATTAGAAATAATGACATCTTCATTAATCACTTTAGTATTGATAACCCCAGATGTGCTACTATGTCTTCTTTCTATATTAGAATCACCAACTTCAGACCTATCACAAATATCAAAAGGAGTATGAGGTTTACCTGCCTTGGGTGTGTGTAATCGAGTATTAGTTATTGCAGTAGGCATATTGCTCTGAATATTACTTGCTTGCTGATTTATGTTCTTATCAACTTTACATTCAACAATTTTATGACCAATAATCTTGCAGGTATGAAAATTTTTAGGACATACCGGAATTGAAATACTTTGAAGAAAACCTCCATATTTAGTACCAATCCACACAGTTTTTGCAAAATCAATCTCAACTAGAACATTTGCATAATACCCAACTTCACATTTTGCAGTAGCTTCATCTAGTTTGATTGGTGTACCAATTTCCTTGCAAATTTTAAACAAAATTTTCTCACTCCAACATTCAAGTCCCAAACCAGGAAATCTAACCCATACCATAGCTTTTGAGGTTCTTTGACTTTTAGGACGAAAATTAGAGATCCATTTTCGTACTTGTAATACTTGATTCAACACCTCCCATTTACCTTCCTTAATGTATTGACGATTAAGTTCATTATCCAACTTTATTGTAAAAAAAACCTCTCCCAAATGGTATTAGCTTGCAATCCCCTGTTAATTTCCATTGTCGACGAAGAAGAATGGCAGCATCAACAAATTTAATATGATGTAAATTGAGTCTTCCAATTAACTAAAACCTCCAAGGATCTAAACTTTCTTCAAATAAATCATCAGGAAATTCAATCGAAGGAATTACCTGAGAATTGTTTTCTTTATTAAAACCTAACATAGCTGATTTAAAACCTTCAAACAAGGTGGAATTAGGACTGGAATCCATAAAACCACATGTTCATACATAAACATCACCATATTCAACTTATTCAAGAAGGTAGAAATCACCTGAATTAATGATTTGATTAATGAAAACAAGAATTGACGAAGAAAAAAAATTCCTCTGATTCAGTCGCCCAATTTGCATAGAAAAATCGCCTGAGTCGACGATAATCAGTACCAGAAAAGATTCCTACAATTATTCTGTATTCACTTGCATTATCCAATTTTATTCCATCATGTAAAGAAATCCTTGCACCTTTTGTAACTGGTGTGTCACAAGGTTTGCAATCAAGCATATTAGATTTTGTCAGTAACTCCAATGTATACTTTTCTGTTTCATCACAATAGAATCTATTCCTCTTACAACTTTAATTCCCAAGAAATAATTCTCCTAATTCCTTCATGACAAATTCTTTCTTAAAAGATATAACTAATGTATCAATCATAACAGAAGAACTTCCAGTAAGAAAGATATCATCCACATAAAGTAAGAGAACAAGCATTTCATGTTTTGAGAGCAAAATACAAACATAGAATTATTAGACAATGCCTTCTTGAAACCATAAGAAACTAAAAAAGAACCGAATCTATGAAACCAAGCTCTAGGAGCTTGTTTCAACCTATATATGCTTTTCTTCAGATGACACACCAAATTCGTAGGATAATTAGGATTTTTAAAACCTTGTGGCTCTGTCATATAAACATCTTCATCTAGAATTCCATGTAAAAATGCATTACTAACATCTAATTTCCTAATCTGCCAATTATATGCTAAAGTCATGCAAAGAACAATCCTCACAGTTGTTTCTTTAACCACAAGACTAAAAGTCTCATTATAATCCACACCATCCTGCTGATTATACCCCTTAGAAACTAGTCTAGATTTCAGTCTGTCAATTGTACCATCTGATTTTTGTTTAACTTTGTAGACCCATTTTGAACCCAAAATATTCATGTGAGGTTCTAGAGCCACATACTCCCAAGTATCATTCTCTCTTAAAGCTACATACTCATCCTTCATTGACACTTGCCACTTAGGATCATTCATGGCTTGCTTGAATGTTTTTGGCTTAGAGAATGTAGTTAACAAAGATGTATAGACATGAGGAATTGGATACAAAACAGAACAATGAGAAACATGATCAGGAAAAAGCTTTGGTTTTGAAATACCTTTATGAGATCTAATAGCCATAGTTGGAGAAGGAGAAGTATCAAAAATAGCAGGAACTTCAATAGGAAAAAAATAATCAGAGTTTAAAGAATCATGTTTAGAAGATAAAGAATCTGTAAAGTAAACTGAGTTTCATCAAAAACAACATTCCTGGAAATATTAGACTTTTTAGTTACAGGATTGTAACATTTATAACCCTTGTGTAATGGGTTATATCCTAAAAAAACACATTTCACAGTTTTAGGAGAAAGTTTACAAACTCTAGCATAAGCTAAATGTGGATAACATACAATACCAAAAACTCTTAGAAAAGAATAATTTGGAATGACTCCAAATAGAAGTTCAAAAGGAGTTTTAAAATTCAAAATTTTTGTAGGTGTCATATTAATAAGATATGAAGCAGTTAAAAAGGAATCATACCACATTTCTTTAGGAAAAGAAGCATTAAACAATAAAGCATTCCCCATTTCAGTAATGTGTCCATACTTCCTTTCAGCTAGACCATTCTGCTCTAGGTTTTTTTTGACAAGAAATTCTAAGAATGATACCACTTTGTTCAAGAAGAACTTTAAATGGTCCTTTGACAAGTTCAACAACACCATCTACTTACAAAGAGATAATTTTTGTGGAAAACTGATTTTCAGTATACTTTTTAAAATGAGCAAAACACATGAGAGCATCAAATTTTAGTTCCATTGGATAGACCCAATTGAACCTACTAAAATTATCAATAAAAAAATATCATTTGAAGAAGGATTAGTTGGTCCCCATATATCACAATGAATAATAGATAAAGGCTTATGCTCATGTGAAGCAGATAATTGAAAATGTAATCTCTTGCTTTTAGCAAGCTGACATGGATGACACAAAGAAAAGGAAGGAGGAGTTGATAAAACAATTTGTTTGGAAGAATGTAATTTTTGAATAATAAGACCAGATGGATGACCTAGCCTATTATGACACACTTGAGAAGGAGCAGAAAAAGAAGCAGTTAATGAAAAAAATTGGATGAAAACAAAACAGAATGATATATGGGATACAGATTATTAACTACGTTCCCCTGAGCAACCAAATCATGTGTATCCAAATATCTAATATCATAACCAAAATGTAGCTTAAAATAACAATGGTTATCTCTGGTAAATCTTTCTATTGACAGTAAGTTATGCTTCATATCTGGAACTAATAAGACATTGTGTAATATAAAACTAGTTTTAGGTGCCTGAAGAATAGAAGTTCCAGTAGAATAAATAACAAGGGACTTACCATTGCCCACTTGAACTATCTCATTTCCCTTGTAGCTAGAAGTATTCTGAAGAAGATTATCATTACCAGTCATATGTGCAGTTGCTCCTGAATCAGCTAACCATTGTGGAGTCTCAGATGTTTAAGGTGTAGAGTAATTTGAAAAATGCATATTCTCTGACATGAACTGTGGTTGTTGTTGGTGAGCCACATTTTAAGCACCAGTTCCTGAAGAATATGGAGGTGGATAAAACCTAAAATGACACCTACTAGCATAGTGACCCTTCTTTCTACATATCTAACATTCAATCTGAGAAAAATTTCTCATCCCATTTGCAGTACCAGAATAAGAAGCTTTATAAGAACCATTTGGCTTCCAATTTTGAGAATTCCAATTTTGAGTAACCTTGTTATTACCCCAATTACTGTATTCTTATTCTTGCCTCTCCCATAACCATTTCCATTATTATTACCATTTCTTGAATAAAGACCAGAAGGATTCTGAGTATAAAATGCTAAACTTGTATCTTGATGTTGGTCAACAAGCCATTGTTCATGATTGAGCAATCTTGGCTTGAGTTCAACAAAGGTAAAAGGAACTTCTCTATTTTGTGCAGAAATAACAAGACTATCATATTCCCTACCTAGTCCAATCAGAACATACATTACTAAATCTGATTCACACACCTTCTCTCCTATTGCATCTAGGGAATCAACAATTGTCTTTAAATTTTAAAGATAAACAAGTATTGTGGAGTTAATTTTCTTGCGGCCATGTAACTGGATCCTCAACATACTCTTCCTATCCATGAACTGATTCTTAAAACTTACTTCAAGAAAATACCAAATCTGATGTGCAGTCGACAGACCCAACACATTTCCAAAAATAACAGATGGTGTAAATGTAGCCTTCAAAAAACTCATAACAAAACTACCTGCCTTCTTTCAATACACCCATTTTGGATTAAGAGAAAGAACACCATTAATAAAAATATGTTTTTCAGGTTCAACCTCATCTCCATTAACATATCCATATAAAGAAGCAGAATATAAAATTGATTCAAAAGCATCACGCCACAGAACAAAATTTGTGGAATCCAATTTTAAAGAAACAAAATTTCCAATATTTGTGAAAGGAATAGTAAAATTACTATCAACAGCAGGGGAATTAGTAGTCATATTTCTTCTTCTGGTGTAAGTAATAACGAACATCAATGATTTTAGAAAATATTATTGAACAATAACCAAGAACCCTAATTTTGGATCTTGAAATATGTTGAATTAAAAATTTGAATCTGAAAAGATATTGATAAAAGATTGTTTGAAGGATTCAATATGTTGTGTAAAATGGTACTGACAAAAATTTGTTGCAGAAGAATTCGAAGAATGTTTAGAATCTATGGATCAACCTGAATGATACCATGAGAAAGCTTGTAATAATATTGATAGAAAAGATAGTTCTTACAGAAATAATCATATACGCCTTAAATAGGTAATGATTTAACACACACTCACAATACAAAAAAGAACAAGTCAAGTCAACTAATGTTGACTTGACAAACATATTGCTATACTTCCTAATAATAGCTTTTAGATTTTATCAGTAAATTACCCGATCTCATGTACAGAGAATAAAACTATTTTACATCCATCTACGTAGCTGGTGATGGAAATTATCTACAAGCTCCATATGGGGTTAACACTGCATCTTCATCCATTGATAATCCTGCAACATACGATTAAAGCTTTCTTATTCTAAGACCATAAAAACTGTTGGAAAACAATTAATACAAAATTGTCTTTTAAAGTTTTTAAGAAAAATAATATCACTCATTGTTTTCTTTTGTGAATGAAACTTTTTAGTCCCATATCGGGGAGTTCCTCTTTTTAAGTTGTATTATTCCATTATATAAATAAATTGTCTACTTTTGTAAAATATATGGGAAAGGGGTTTCTCTATATTTTAGAGAGACCCCCAAAGGGAAAATATTTTATATATTATTTTTCTTAAGCGTCCGCGATTTTCCTTAAGAGTTTTTCCGGAGTTGCCAAGCTCAAGTTGAGCATCTACCATATATGCTAGTAGTAGGTGTAATAGGGTGTTTTATCCTGAGATGTCCGTCCTGTGAGGGCTATAGCATCACTCTTGAGTGTATATGAGCGCTAATGTCTTAAGGACAGCATGTTGAACACGTGACTCATTTTGTTTTTACATGGTTTTACTTTGTTGTTGTTGCGGATATCTGGGGAGCTCGTCCGTTTCGTCAAATCAATCACTTCCATTATAAAGGAGCTAAATATCAATAACTTTTGCTTATTTGATTTTTTCTTGTTTTTGATTATTATACCCAACAATCTTAAGACATTATAATTTGTAATAATCATGGATGTTAATTGTGGAGTGAAAAAAAAAACGAATTTTTGGTCAGCTGTAGAGTTTCGAGTTTATCTTTTGACCTAAAAGTAATTTCGTTGAACCCTTTTTACATGATGTAGAAGACATCTTGTAGTTAACCACAAAATTTCAGAATTTTAGGAGTTGTAAAAGTATTTTTTTGATATTTTACATAACAGAGAAAGTTCTTGAAAAATTATGACGAGCATAAATTTGTTGTTCACTAAATTACTTTTTATGGGGTAACCATGAGTTTTTTGAAATGGTGATTCAAACGATGTTTGTATATCTAGATGTTATATTCAAAACTCATATTTTATTCTCCCATTCAGAACTAATATTTGTGAGATGTGGTGTTTTAGGTGATTGGGAAATTACCGTCTCCCTAGTCAAAGTATAAACGTAGATTCTGACATGAAACTGGAAAGGGACATGGCTAACATGCGCATGTGGATGAACACAATTCTTCCAAATATGACAAAGGTGAGAACATAAAACACGACTCTAAGCATAGTCTTCATAAGAAAGGTATGTTTCGTAAACCTGAATTTGGCATTACTTTAATTAAGGGTGATTGTTATGTTTGTAAAATTCCTAGCCATACGGCAGTAAAGTGTAGACAACATAAAAACCTTAATATGTATAAAGTTAATGCTAATTTAGTTGAAACAAACTAGAATAAGTTCAGTGGCATGATGTCGGAAGTTATTTTAATAACCAATGTGAGTGACTAGTGGGTGGACTCTGGAGCCACTAAGCATGTTTGTTGAAATAGGGACCTGTTCACCTCTTATCAGAGGATAAGGGATGTCGATAAACTCTATATGAGTAACTCATTTGCGACAGAGGTCACATAAAAGTTAAAGGTCGAGCAGAAGCTCATATCTGTAATGTTCTCCCATTGAATGAAGTTTTCATGTTCCGAGCATATGCAAGAATCTTGTATCATGTAATGTTGTAGATGGTAAAAGATTTAAGATATTAATTGAATATGAAAACTTGTTGTAACTAAGGGAAGTGGTTTTTTAGGCAACAATTATAAGACTTAGGGTATATATAAGCTTATCGGGAAAAAAATGATGAAGTGAACATAGTTGATTCTCGTGTTTCTTTTGTGTGATCGAATATTTTGCATAGTAGTCTTAGAATTGTTAATTTATAAGTCAATGCATAAAATGGCTAGCGTAAGGCTGCGTACCCAAATTTAGTTTGGATATTAAACACAAAAATGAAATATGTGTAGAATCAAAATATGCTATAAAACCTTTTAGCAAAATTGTTCAGAGTAATTATGAGCCCTTAGAATTATTTCAGTTAGACCTAGTTGACATGAAATCAACCCAAACTAAGGTGGTACAAGGTGGTTTATAACTTTCATTGGTGATTGTATGAGGTACTATCTTCTATACTTGATTAGGGATAAGGATAATGCGTTAGAATCCTTAAGAGTATAAATTTGAAATTGAAATCCAAGTATACGTTATCACTAAAAGGGTTAGGTATGAATATGATGGCGAGTATGAAATTCATATAGGATAATTTTACTTGTTAAATGGCATTATTCATGAGATCACACCTCCATATTTACCATAGTCTAATGGTATAGTTGAACGTAAGAACAAAACCATTAAGGAGATGATATTTGCCATGTTGATTAAAGGATAACCGCAAACTTATGGGGGGAGGCCGTCCTCTAATTTCATTATATCATGAATAAAATAACCTTTAAAGGATCAGAAAAAACTCCATATGAGTATGGAAATATAGACAACCTTTTTATGCATATGTCAAAGTATGGGGGTGTTTAGACAAGGTTTCTTGAGTGCCCTACTGCATATATTTTTTTGGTTGTGAGTTCCGATTTTTCTAACTTTGGTGTGAATACTTTTATGGAGTCTAGGGATGTTGTGCTCTTTGAAATGTTTATTTTGAAACCTGTCTCTTCTTAAGGATGTGTTGTTGATCCCATAGGTGTCTTTTGAACTAGTCAGAATTTACCTTCAAGGAAGATGGAGTAGATTTGATCATCAGAGAAGTAAAAGGATCAGAACTGAGACTTCTTATGGACATGAGTTCATAATATGCCTAGCTTAATCTGATTTGTAGACTCATAAAGAAGCAATAACATCTACTGAAACCCCATTTTGGTAAGAAGATTTATTTAGTGAAATGGACCCAGTCCGTTAGAACCAAACTTGAGACTTCTTATGGACCTGAGTTCATAATATTCGTAGCTTAGTCTGAGTTGTAAACTCATAAAGAAGTAATAACATCTACTGAAACCCCATTATGGTAAGAAGCTTTATTTAGTGAAATGGACCCAGTCCGTCAGAACCATACTTGGGATCTTGATAGTTTACTTCCTCGGAGTAAGACCATATGATATAAATGAGTCTTTAAGAGAAAACATAAGGTAGATGACACTATGGAAAAATATGAGGCTAGGTTGGTGGCTAAAGACTATAAACTAAAAGAAGGAATAGATTTTCTTGATTCTTATTCACATGTGATGAGAATTACTTCCGTTGAGATGCTAATTGTTGATGTTGCCATACATGACTTAGAGATACATTAGATGGATGTTAAGACAGCTTTCCTAAACCGTGATTTAGATAAATAAATCTACTTAGACCAACCTGTGGACTTTATGGTGAATGGTTGTGAAGACAAAGTTTGTAAACTTAACAAATTTTTGTATGGTTTGAAATAAGCACATAAATAGTAACATGGAAAATTGATCATGTGATAATCAATAGTGGATTTAAGTTAATGAATATGACAAGTGTATTTACAGTAAACTTGTTAAGGATGCATGTGTGATTTTATGCTTTTATGTTGATGATATGCTTATACTTGATACAAACATAGATGTGATTAATTCCACTAAAAACATGCGCTGACTGAGAACGTTGACTTGAAAGACTTAGGTCATGTTGATATAGGGATGAACATTAGAAGATAATCCAAAATTTATAGTCTTAGTCATTCCCATTATGTTGAATTTGTGCTTAAGAGATACAGTCAATATGACTGTAATCCTGCTTGTATTCCGTACGATTCTTCTTGTAGACTCAAGAAAAATATGGATAATAGAGTATCTTAACTTGAATACTCAAGAGTTATAAGATGTCTGATGAATTAATGAACTGTAATAGTCCATATATTTCCTATATTGTGAGTAAGTTAAGTATATATACTTGTAATCAAGAGTATTTGGATGAACTTAGTAAAGTATTACGGTACCTAAAATACTCTATTACCTTTTGTTTGATTTATGAAAGGTATCTTGCTGTCCTTGAGGGACTTTGTGGTGCAAATTGGATAGTTGACTCAGAGGAGTCTAAGTCTACGAGTGGATACGTTTTCAATCAAGCATGAGGGTTTGTTTTTGGAAGATTTCTAAATAGACATATATTGCTCAATTCATTATGGAATCTAAGAGTATTGCGTTAGATAAAGCAAGAGAGGGGCCGAGGGCCTAAGATGATTTTTAGAAGACATTCTTATCTAGCATAGGCATGTGCCATCCATATCTATACATTGTGTTAGCCAAGCTATAATATCCAAAGCTAAAAATAACTAATCTCAATCGGCATTATTTCCATTGATTGTATAAAGTCCAAGGAGAATATCGCGCAACCTTTGACGAAAGGTTTGTCCAAGGAGATAGTTAGAAATGCATCAAAGGGGATGGGGCTAAAGCTCATAAATTATACTTTCCATGAAGGATACTCAAACTTGTTGACTGGAGATCCCAAGATCAAGGTTTCGAATGAGACAACTAATTTGTGATGGGTAAAGGTAAACACCATCGGAGAATTTGATTTTATGTCCCTTCCCTGTGGTGTATACGTGATAGTGTGACTTCATGTGAAGGATGACTTTAAAGAAATGAGTTCTATAGTTTCAATTTAAGATTGAAGTGGGGTGTAGCAATAACACTCTTTATGGAAACTCACCTATCTGAATGAGGAAGTGGGGCCGCTTCCTATGAGAATATGATCTTTGGCTCTCTAGATCATTCTGAGAAACATGATATGTCCATGGCCATATTGAAAAAAACGGCACGAGGTTGGCAGCAACCTTGGAGATATCATTTGTGGTTAGTATCACGAATTACATCAAACGCTAGCATTTCAAGACATCACGGTCACTGTCTCTAGCAAGTAGTTCTGGTAATATCTCACTAAGCAAAGGTCCAAGACCTCATGAACACCTCTGCCTAAAATGGTATTTCCTACGTTTTATGTGGTTTTCGTTTTGATGGTTTTGGTTTTATTGGAACTTAGGACCTAAGAGCGTCCACAATGGACGAGTAAAAATTGGAGTAAATCCCATATTTAGTCGAAAATCAATAGCAGTGGGCAGGAGTATAACCATACTATTTGGTTTTAGTTGGAGAGAGAGCGTAAACACGAGTAAATTTGGTTGAAAAGCTGGAGTATAACTAAATATTGTGGGGAAGAATTTCAAAGTACGCCTGTGTGGGGCGAACATTAAATCTTCCACCCAAGGAATGGGGCGAACATTAAATCTTCTACCCCATTGGGGCGAACTTTAAATCTTCCACCCAAGGAATGGGGCGAACATTAAATCTTCCACCTCATTGGGGCAAAATTTAAACCTTCTCCTGGTGATGGGGAGAACTTTAAATCTTCGCCTGATTTCAAACCGGGAGAACACTAAATCTTCCACCCCATTGAGGCGCTCATTGTATGTCCGCTCAATGTCAAGCGCACATTAAAAGTACGCTTGACCAAATTTTTGCTCTATTACGCGCGGTAGCGTGCAACCATGGACCAAACCTATTTTTTTTAGTTTTTAGTTTAGTTTTAGTCTTTGGTTTGGTCTATGATTGTGGACGCTCTAAGGATCACTAAGGCTTCACTAGTTCATGCTTTTTCACTTTGGTGAAAGAAACAATTAGTCTCACCTGTGAGAAATTAAAGATGAAATCTCTCTATACTATTATAATTTATGCAATCCATAATATGACCCTGGGGTAAGCACACTTTTGTGTGAGGGAGATGACGTAGAAATGAATAGTATGATTTCAACACACAGACAGTCTGTATGTCTATCAGTCAGGCAGGGTCATGAGGTTGGGTTGTGGATTTAACAAGATCTATCTGTGATTTTCATGTTTTATCGAGGTTTTCATTCATGTGGGGGATTGTTGGAAAACAATTAATAGAAAATTGATTTTTAAAGTTTCTAAGAAAAATAATATAACTCATTGTTTTCTTTTGTGAATGAAACTTTTTAGTCCCACATCGGGGAGTTCCTCTTTTTAAGTTGTATTATTCCATTCCATTATATAAACAAGAGCAAAGGTCAAGCAAATTGCTCATTTCATGGAAAGGTACACTCACAGTCCAACTCTGCAACAAGGTAACAACCATGTGCGAGTTGGACTCAGCTTGACCCAGTGAATTAACAAAACCCATTTCTCTCTAACCTACCCTCCCTGGTTGAGTTAGTTTAACTACCCTGGTCAGTTAGGTTATATGGATTCTCTATTGAGAGAACAGAAATGGGTTAGGTTAGGTTATATCCCGCATCTCTATTCTCCAATTTCTATTTCTGTTTTAGTGTGTCCATCATCTTCATAACAATCTTTATTTCTACTACGATCACATTTTTAAGGTAATGGTCCTCCCTAACTTTCTGAATGTTCTCTACGAAATTAGATTTTTTTGAATCTTCACTATGAAATCAGAATTGTTGTTGGTTTTGTTTACTTTTTTAATTGTAGATTAATTGTTTGATAAGTTGTCTCTTCTAACTTTATTCATTTTGAAGGTATTACAAACATGTATAGCCAGTTCGCACTGGAATTCTTTCGAAACAACTCCCTCAAAAAGTTGGGCTTGCTGCAAAGAGTTGTTTCTAATCAATTTTTGATGTATGTTTAATTGATATAGTACCAGGTGCCAATTCGGTATCAATTGCCATTTTCTTCATTTATATATTTTGTATTTCCTTACTATGATGATTAGTTAGTGGGTGTAGCAAAATCACAGAATATGGTCTTTCAGCTGGTCACTGAATTTGGTTGGAAGGAAACTACCTTCGGTGGATTGAAGAGCCATTGTAAACTACCACGACCTGTTGAAAAATACATGAAGAAGGTACTGAACTCTACAAATTAGGTGAAAAAGGTAAATATGATATTATTTTTCTTTTGAGGTTTTGAGTAGTGGCTCAACATTTTTGGACCAATCTGACTTCACTATCTTTTTCATTGACATAGTGTAAATTAACTATTAGTCTATCACTAGAAGTTCCGAATACGAATAGATATTATGTTTGTCATATGTATGAGTATCGGTGACGTTCCTCTCATTTAAACGAGTAGATATTACGTTTACATAAATTGATAGCTTTTAAATTGAAGGTGCAATAAGAACCGTTCATTTATACCAGAAATGTATGTTCACCAAATGATCTTGGAATGAAAATAGGATACAACCCTCCATTTTGATTTTTTGTTAGTTTGTAAATATATATCTCTATGTAGTCCTCTTATACTTACTTCAAAATCTAAGATCAAGTTTCAGGGAAGTGGCTTCTTCAAGTCTGGACTACGCAGTTTTTCACAAGAAAGATACATTCTTTGTTCCATTCAAAATACTGTATCCTAAACTTAATATATAAACAACTTAGATATACATCTCAGTTTTATGCAGATGCACATTTTATCCGGTAGCGAAGTTTAAATGGGAAACCACACTTACCTGCAATTTTCACATTTTCTTTGTATATTCTCAAATGTAGAAATTGATCTTAACGAGTTTTTCGTTATGAATTTATTTCCTTTTAAGTTGTCTTGTGTGGGTTTTTACTCCCATTGATGGGTTGAGATATTTCTTTGTCAGACCCTCATAAAGAAACCTGCCAATGCAGCTGTGTTATCTAACATGAGTTTATGCAATGTGCATAACCTGACAGAAAAGCATGGCATTGGCATATACGTTCGATATTCCGTAACCTTGTTCCGATGATAGTTTGTTGTCAGAGTCTGTGAAAAGTTTCCAACTTGCTATCCCAAATTACTTGGTCCAACAGTTGCAGCAGTAAACATTCATGTGGTGATCCGAAAGTGCAGTCATCCATATCTGACAATGCTTTTTCCTTGCTTTGTTTGACTTAATCCCATAAATCTGCCTTTTATTTAAAAAAAAAAATCACCTTATACAACAGCACAGCTTTGTTCTGAACAAGTTAATGTTAGTTTGTTATGCAGGACTGGACATTTTTTTGGACCCATGGAAATGACAATTTGTTAATTTTCCTCCAGGGTACAACGGATCAAGTTGTTGATTGTGCTCATGGTAAGCATCTTTGGGAGCTTAGTAAGGAGAAGTATGAACCATTGTGGGTAAGTGGAGGTGGCCATTTCAATCTTGAATACACCCCGAATATTTTAAGAACATGAAGAAATTTGTATCAGCCATTGGCAAGTCAAACGCTTCGTCTACTAGCAGTTCCAAAAGCACAAAAAAGGAAATGGCTAGTGAGCATACTAAACTTTTAGAGACTGCAAAATCTGAGTTATCTTAATTTGTGTCTGACCAGCCACCGAAAGAGGCCTCAAGAAGCAGTTTAGATAGCCGACTTGAGAAAACTATGAAGCCTGGCACAACTGAAAAATCACGGATGAGTGTTGACAGGTACAGAAGAAGAAAAAGCTTGGTGTGGTGACCACAAAAGCAAAACAATTCACATAGGATTTGAGCTAAGAAAAGGTACTATTTCTATGCTTTCTACTCTGTCCCCTCACAACGTTGCAACACTTCTAGACAAGTAAAGATTTTAATGATGATGATCCGTGGTCTTGAATTTCGATCTTTGGGGATAAAATAGTTTGAATTCCAAATACCATGAAACTGTATTTGTGATCACTCTGTGCTCGAAATCATATGTATGAATTTTTATCTGAGCGAGTTGAATTAAATGGAAACGTAAGAACTTGTTAAAGATGTACCCAATTTATATGATTTGATCATGTTGAAAAGGTACCCAATAAATATTTTGGGACCACATTAAAAAGGGGCTTAATTTATATGATTTGACATTGTTGAAGAAGTACCCAATAAATATTTTGGGACCTATTTAAAGAGGTACTGGAAGGGTAGATTAGGTAGGAATTGGAATGGGTTAGTTGGTGAGTTGGACTGAGTTGGAGAAGCACATGGTTGTTAAGTTTTGGGCGAGTCCGACTGTGAGTGTACCTTTTCATGAAATTGGTAATATCTATGCCCTTTGCTCTATAAACAAATTGTCTACTTTTGTAAAATTTATGGGAAAGGGGTTTCTCTATATTTTAGAGAGACCCCCAAAGAGAAAATATTTTATACATTGTTTTTCTTAAGCGTTCGCGATTTTCCTTAAGGGTTTTTCCGGAGTTGCCAAGCTCAAGTTGAGCATCTACCACATATGCTAGTTAGTAGGTGTAGTGTAGTGTTTTATCCTGAGATATCCGTCCTGTGATGGCTATAGCATCACTCTTAAGGACGCTAATGTCTTAAGGATATCGTGTTGAACACATGACTCACTCCGTTTTTCCATAGTTTTACTTTGTTGTTGTTGCGGATATCTGGGGAGCTCGTCCGTTTGGTCAAATCAATCACTTCCATTATAAAAAAGCTAAGTATCAATAACTTTTGTTTATTGGATTTTTTTTTGTTTTTGATTATTGCACCCAACATAAATTATAGAGGTTAGTAGGTTACCATTAACATCTTATCAACGGTCTTAACGCTGTTCATCGCCAGATCGCCTTCATATTAGAAGTTCTAATGGCAACGGTGATGTACACAGCATAAAGTTAGATTTTGAAGTCCCGTAGAGAAAAACAGTAGTTATGATAATAGCTAGAAAGGTTTTTAATAGCCCCCCATTTTGACCCTAAGTCGGATTCTCCTTCAGCATTCCCCAAGATAAATGTTTAAACCTCGGCATTAAAGTTATTTCCTGGGGAAGTTAGATATGCTACTGGATGAAGAAGCCTCCGGTTACAGAGAGGAAAGTAACCTTGTGGGCACAATAAAATTCTGAGAAATTGAGTTACACTTAAAAGTCTCATATATCATTTGATTAACAAATATTGATGTTACAAGAACACGCAACACACATCACACAATGAAATGCAATGTGTATGGGTTGATTACATTTATTTAAATTTGCAATTAATAATATAAATTTAACTTTGCAACTGTTTAATGAGGCTCTCATATTTGAATCATCCCCTCCAAGAATAAAATAGAATGTATCACCATGAGTAAGTCAGTCAGTCACCAACTGATGAATGATACCTCTCCTCCGTCCACCTAAAATATTAATGAATGGGAACCAATCATATGAGATGGAGATCTAAAATTTATCCGTGTATTTTTGGAATACCTTAGGGTCGATTTGATCTTCACCCTTCAATTCATGATTGCGGCAGAATTCATCGCAAGCAGGTGGACAATTCGCATTTCCAAACTTTTCGCTATATTGCCTCTTGCACTGGGGCAAGCAAACTTCGTTGTAACAATGATCATAATATGCGTCTGCCTCAACTAAAACAGTCGAGGTAAAAGTCATTACCACGGCCACCAACATCACAATAGCAATCGTTTTTCCTGCCATTTTCTCAAGATTGATGCTGCTGAGGAGCCGAGAGTTATAAATGTTTCAGATTTCGATTAATGAACTTTTTTTCTTTCTTTTTGATGGATAAATAGACTGTTGCTTGTTGAATATATAGGGAAGTAGTTCAGGTAAATTTATAGGGAGCTTTTAAAACTCTTAATTTAGAATACAAGCAGTTTCATTGGACGACAGAAAAATGCGGTGTTGGACTGACCATAAAATGCCGGGTTACAAATTTAGGCTATCTTTCTTGGCTATTGAGATTTAAGGTATAGAACCCATACCCTGATTTGATAATAACCCGACAGATCGGGATCGGTTACATGACTTACTTGAGTCACTGTAATAGAAGTATTCAGACATCTTTAAACTAACAACAACAAACATATCACCAAACTGAAAATTAAAATCCAGATTCCGAAGGAGGGTCTTGTCCATTCCAAGAGATTGATTCAGTAGTAGCATAACTAGGTTAAATGGTCTGGTTTGAATCGGTAATCTTTCCAAACCTATTAACAAATCTGCAAAATACAGAGATGTTAGAATCCACACAGGACCCAACCATTTCTCAGGGTTTCTTTCTTCATCAGTATAGTAACACTGGTAACATGGGTTAAATGGTCTGGTTTGGATCGCTATTCTATCCAAACACATGAACAAATCTGCAAAACACAGAGATGTTAGGATCCACAAAGGACCCAACCATTTCTCAAAGTTTTTTTCTTCAATATTAAAGTAACATATGTGATAACAAGGGTCATCAGGATCTGTTTCTTCTTGGTTGAATCGGCTGGAATCGGTCGGTATCTTCGTCGGAATCGGTGTCTTGTAACTCTCTTTTGATGTCTTTGTGTTTGTTAGTGTCTTGGTTGCTGTTGATGCTGCTGGTGTCTTTGAAGGAGTTGCTGCTGCTGTTTGTGTTTTACTGGATAGAATCTTGCCATTAAAATGATGAACTTCATCAAAAAACAAAACCCAGTTTGATGAGCATCCTGATTTGATGAGCACCCCATACTTCAAAAATAGATTTGGAGTAGTATTTAACACTCCAAAAATAGTAAATGCCATATAGAGGGAGAAGGGGGCAGCAAAGAAAATAAAAATGAAGGGCAAATATATCAAAGAAAAGATACTCCAAAAAGATGCTTGTAGGCTCACGGGATAAAGAATTAAATAACCAATTATGTGGGAATATAATTTAGAGCAAAGCTCGTGAATATTACTCGTCCCACTATAGTTGACCTAGTAGTATAATTTAGAAATAATTTATTTTTCAAACTATACCACGGATATGCGTAAATTCTATATCATTGAAAAACATTTTAAAACACATATGTAACGAATATAAACATGAGTATCAAATGATATAAAATCAACTATTAATAAAGGGGTAGGATCGGCTCACAGCCTTAAATTGACAGAGTCCTCCACAAACTCATACGACCATTGGATGTTATAAAAACTAATGGTTAGGATTTTAAAACAAAGACGTGGTTTTATTAGTTGGGCGACTTGGGTCCACGACCCGGTTTCACTCTCTCTTTGCTGTATTTGCTCGATCTCCTCTAGGGCTGCACAAAACCGACCCAACCCGCACCCGCTGAGAAATAACCGTACCCGACCCAACCTACCTAGGCGCGGGTCGACTATGGGTCACAACATAAAAACCCACCATACATTGGGTCGGTTGCGGGTGACAACTTCAGTCACCCGACCCAACCCGCCCACCCGCCTTAAATTACTATAATTGTTAGATCACTCCTAATAAACTAATCCTAGCCATGAATTCCCATAGATAACTCAACAATCTAATCCTAATAAATTACTATCAGGGATTTTGAAGAGTTTACCGAAAAAATGAAGAGTTTCTCTCTCTACTTTCTCTCCGGGGAAAAACGAAAACCCTAAATCACTAACGGCCGCACTGCTCAGGCTCCTCTAAAGCCGATCTGAACAGACAAATGTCACAAATCTTCTCTCAATCTGTGTTATCTTTCATCTCTATAGTTCTGGCTGGGTTTTAGTTTCGTTTTTTTGGCTCATCCTTTTTTTTCTTCCATTGTTTCTTCTGTTAGTTAATCCTTTGTTTTGGGTTATTAGTAGATCTTTAGTGAAGGTAGAACTTCTTTTCTTGGGGGTTCTGTTCTAATCCTGGTTGCCTTGATTCGATCTTTTTTTTCCTTTTTTTAATAGTTTGCTTTGTAATTTCATCACTGGTTTCTGTGATTCCTGTTTTGGGTTTTTAATTTTATTATTGTCCTTTTAAATCTTGTTAGAGTTTGCTGTTGGAAGTGATTTCTAGTTAAGGATTAAGATTATTCGTCAATTTTTTTATCGTGTGACAAATTGAAGAATCTTGTGAATGAATGATTGAAAGAAGACCCTGTTGATGTTAATAAGAGTTTAGAAATGATTATTTTGTGATGAATCCAAGTCTTGCAGGGAATTGTAAAGCTATTGAAGAAGATTCCTTGACACACAGCAACAACACCAGGTTGTGCTTACAAGGTATTTGAGAAAATGACTGAACCAGTAATGGTGGAAACAAAGACGGGTATACTCGCCACCCACCCGATCCAACCCGCCATATTGTGGGTCGGGTGAAAACCGACCCATTGTAATGGTGGGTTAGTTGCGGGTGACAACTTCTGTTACCCGCCATCAGTGGGTTGGGTGGTGGGTGAGGCCAAAACCGACCCATGTGCAGCCCTAATCTCCTCCATCATTTCCTCTTCAGAAACTGTAAAAATAAAAACCAATCTTTTTTTATCATCAATCACTTAGATCATTGATTTCATTTTATTGCTTAAAAAGTTTAATAATATGAAAATGATCCTCGTTTTTCATAGGCAAGCCAAATATTTATGTTTTATGCTGACATTTTAGTTTTTAAGGATTTTTCAAGTGTTTCGATTTGGAAACAGAATTATGGTCCAGTAAGAAAGATAATCAATGTTCTGTGATTCAAATCAAATCACTTTTTTTTTGAAGTATTTATATATTGAATGAAAGAAAATTAAGGTATAAGAAATATCTATTACAAAATCTAGCGGTCACAGTACCTAAATCAAAACCCTAGAAACAAATTGTTTTAAAAGATCAACATGATCCACAAAATTTTGGGTTACCTTGGATTCGAAATTTTAAAACTTCTTTTTAGCTGTAAACGAAACCAAAGATTACAGAACAGTTAAGGAAGAAAAATTGTTTAGTTAAAAAGTAGAAGAAGAAAGAAATGCAGAAGAAAGGTCGGCCAAATTAGAAGATAAAGAAGAAGTAACATGTATGTACAGTTAAAATGAGTCATGGGTTAAATAAATACCCACGTCTTTTATTATAAGATCTTTGCTGTCAGTTGTTATAAGATCTAATGGTTGTACGACTCTGTGGGGGACTCTGTCAAACAAAGTTTATGAGCCGATCCTTTCTCTTAATAAAACAAAATCTAAAAAAAAATAGGTCAACTAATAGTGAGACGGAGGGAGTATCTATTTTGGGTAAAAGTATATGAATAGATGAACTCATCAACAAGGCATCAACCATGTGCGAGTCGAGACTCAGTTGACTCACTGAGTTTCCAGTTCCGAGTCGTCCCGTGACCCATAATAACTTTGGAATTTTTCTAGTCGTTCTCCTCTCTATCTCATAGTCTAGATGCAGAAACGGAACTTGATCATACTTAAAAAACACAAGTCGTGTGATTATTTCTTTTGTTTTTCCAGCAGTATGATAAAAATGTTACTGGATTTAATTTTATCGATGCATTATCAGTGAAGAAAAAATCAGATCCAATCCAATAATCAAATCAAAATCTGTGTTCAACAAACCCATCTTCTCTTGAGATGTTACTATAGGCTCTTAAGAGAATTATTATTAGGTCAGCATCATGTTTGTAGGGTATTAATCAAATCAAAACTAGTTAATTTTTGCTATCAACTAAGAAAATTAACGTCAATCTACTGGAATTAAAATGTAAATAGCTTTTCCATATGTATTTGATACTTTTGGTTATACATCTAATCAAGATTTTATTTTTATTTTTATTTATTTTTATTTTTATTTTTATTTTTATTTTTATTTTTACTCTTATTTTTATTTTTATTTATTCTTATTTATATATCTTCATGATTAAGTTGGAATAAACTTGATTTTGTTTTTGCTTTGCTACGATCTTTCTTTGTAAAGTATATCTAAGATTTTCTTTCATGATAGTCTTCTGAATTGCATCATGGAAACACTACGGACTTAGGTCACAAAATTTTGGTTCGATTTTTGGTGATTTCATCTCCTTTTGGTGATTTCATCTTTCTTTAGTTATTATCTCTAGTAAATTCGTGATTTCATCTCCTTTTAGTGATGATAACCGATGATATCGGAACTAGAAACTCAGTGGTACTGGAAACAGTTTTTTCTCGGGAGGGTATATATGGTACGAATCCGAACTGGAAACTCAGTGGGTCAACTGAGTTTCAACTCGCACATGGTTGATACCTTGTTGACGAGTTCGGCTATTCTCGTACATTTACCCAAAATAGTTGATATTGATGAGCTTTGCTCTATAATTTATGGGAACAATAAAAAAAATAAACTTGTTTGGACTTGTAGGCTCATGAGATGAGGTCATATTGGATATTAATTCATCAATATTGATACATTCAATCATGTGATCGATGATAAAGCTCAACCATAGCTTGACTACTAGAAGGAAATCAGTTGGTTCAACTTCTTCAATAAAAATTGTTAGTTTGGAACTACATGAATGAGAATACCAAAAGAACAAGTGTATAGTAGCTTCATCAGTATAAAACATCCAATCTAATATCAACAACCTTAACCTCATTTTTTTTTAAAAATAAAATAAAAAACTCTCTTCTGATTCTATCAAGCTCAATGATTATTTCATTCTCAAAACCAAACCTGACCTTGTCAAGCTCTACAATTATGAGAAGGAAATGCCCAAGATCAAATGGAAATATAAATTCATAGCTTTGAGGCACAAGAATACCATCTATTTCCATATGAATGACACCCTCGAGAATATGAGAACAATATTGTTGGACTTTATAACTTTGATAGTGAGCGGTCTGAAGGAAGAGATCTGCTCAGTAACTGCCTCACCTCGCATTTGGAACAACCCTTAACTAATCTTCTGTTGAGACTTAGCATGGAAGAAATCAAATTTAGTCTTTTTAGTATACCACAAAATGCAAGTCCTAGTCGTGATGGATTCGATGCTTGCTTCTTGCATAAGAACATGTAGATAATGAGTAGTGACATCTGCAACACAATAAACTCATTCTTTTCTAGTGGGCACATGCTTAAACAGTTAAACAAAACTTTCATTTATTTAATACCTAAAATTCAACACCCTTCAACTTTGGAGGATTACAGACCTATCAGTATATGTAACATATTGTACAAAATTATCTCCAAAGTGATAGATAAAAGAATGAAACCTTTTTTTCCTTTTGTCATCTCTCTTTACCGATTTGCTTTTGTAAACCAAAGACAAATTGCTGACAATATTCTTGTGGCTTATGAATTCATTCATGTTATGCTTGGAGAAAAAAATAAGGTAAAGTGGGCTTCATGGGTTTAAAGCTAGACATGAAAAAGCCATTGTTAGAGTACAATGGAGTATTCTCATGGTCATCTTAGAAAATATAGGGTTGTGTAAGGAATTGTGTAACCTCATTTACAAGTGCATCAGTAGCTAGATCATTTGATATCCTCATAAGTGGCGGTCATTGAGTTATTCAAACCAACAAGAGGTATGAGGAAGAGTGATACTCTGTCACCTTATCTCTTCATCCTTTGTATGTAATCCTTCTCTAGAACCCCTCTAATGTTAAACCTTTGGTCTTTATTTTTGGTTTCAAACAAGCTCCACAAGATCCTTCCGGTAATCCATTTATTCTTTAATGGTGATTGATTAATTTTTTTCCAAAGCTACCATTTTAGATGGTGAAATTTGGATAAAGGAAAAAAGTGTAATTTCAAGACCATAGACAAAATTCGACTCTCACGAGAGAGATTAAGCCCTTGGCCCTTAAGGAATTCTTAGCCACTATTTCTAGTATTCGTTCTCGCGAGACACTGCTGGTCATGATGCCGTGACTCCTAGTGCACATCCTTGACGAGATACTGCTGGTCACGTAGGTTTTGTAGAGCGTAAAACATCTCCAGTAGACTTATGAACCAGAACAACCACAATTCCAGCATGTCTTCGTGAGACGCAGTTGATTGTGATGCCATGATTCCTAGTTTACAACCTCGACGAGATACTGCTGGTCATGTAGGCTCTATGGATGCATAAAAACGTCCCCGACATACTTATGACCCAGAACGGGGATATACATGTCTCTTGTAAGCAAGACTCACCCTATTTGAGATCAAGAACTGATTCCTAGCACATCATCATGAGATACACTAGTCATGTCTGCTCTAGGCTCTGACTCGACTTACTAAGGTTTCTGAATAACTCATAGGATATCCCCGCGACATACACTGGTTATTCTGCATTCGGGCCCTTTCGACAGACTCCTAGAACATCCTTTGGAGATATACTGGTCTTGTTGGGCCATCATATGGACACACAGTTGATTCCTAGCACATCTCTGCAAGATACGCTGGTCAAAGAAAAGTGAGCCAAAGTCTCGCAGAGGCATTAATTTGGCGTACAAAGCCTTTTCTCTCTCTCCAGGACGAGTACCATCTAACCACAGAAAGATTCGGATCCGTTAAGAAAATCTTCGTAGAGATTTTGATCCGTCTGCAAAATCTCGGAGATATTCAAATCTTTTTGTAAAATCTCGGAGAGATTCAAATCTATTTTTAAGATTTTAGAGAGATTCAAATCTATTGGGAAATCTCAGATAAGGCATAATATTCCCGCAGAATATTCCCCATGGTAGGCACGGGCCTCATGTAGGAATCTATTCTCCTCTCCACACGAATTATGAGGCATCCCATGCCTTTTCATGTGACTCAGCATAGTCATTCTTACAAATTCTCTCTTTATGATTTCAGAAAGATTCAAATCTCTCGGGAAATCTCAGATAAGGCTGAATATTCTCCACGATAGGCACGAGCCTCATGTAGGAATTGAGTCTCCTCTTTACACGAATTCTGAGGCATCCCATGAATTTTCACGTGACTCAGACTAGTCATTCTCAAAAGTTGGAGAATATCTCTTTATCTTGGCCAACTTAGCTAAAGAGAATATTTCTCTCTCTCAACACATCATCACAAAGGCTGATTCAGCTTCACACAAATGGGAGGATAACAATTAGGGTTTTAGTCTGGAGGTCTACGGCACATGTAAAGGCGGTGGAATGATAAGATAAACTCAACCTAGTTTATCTCTATCTATTCCTGGAGGATGGGAGAATTGCTCTGCATGGCACAGAAAGCAATCCTTATCTTCACCGACCTGAGATTACATAATTCAGCTATAAATAGATCATCTATTTTTCCAAGCTACGATCATCTTTCTCATAACCTCTCAGAGCAATTCTTCTTCAAACCCTAGAATTCTCTGATCTCTCTCTTCATCTACTTCCCTCCTTAAGACCAACCCCAAATCTCTTCCTTGTGACTGAAGCATCCTTTGAACGGACATTGTGCGTGGTTTAGGCGAAGATTGTTCGTGCTCTCCCGTAAATCACTTTCAGAAACCCTAGAATCCCACTTCTAACCTCTCTCATATTTTAGGTAACTACAACCATCAAGTAGAGCGAAAAAACCATTAAAATTTAATCTCCTATGGAAATTCTTCTAGCCTTAATGATCAAATTTCTATAAGTTTGGCATTTTTTTATCTTCTAAAGTCTCAAACATTCTGGCCAATGACATTGTCAATATCCTTCATGTGAAAAAAATCTTCATAAACGATAGATATTTAGGAACCCCTTTTTTCACTAATTAGTGAAAGAATGATTCTTTCGAAAAAGAATTTGATAATATGGAAAAAATACTAAAAGGTTGGAGAAGTAAAAACCTTTCTCCATCTGGTAAGAATGTCATGACAAAGTTGTGTTGGAAACTATCCATGTATAAACTATGTCATCCTTTATAATTCCTATTGCTATAACTAAAATATAAGTATTATGAAGGAGTATCAGTGGAGAAAAGATGGTAAAAAGAAAGGGCTTTATATGAGGAATTGGTCAAATCTGTGTAAAGACAAAGAAAATAGTGCAAACGGCTTGAAGAATAAGGTGAAATGGAGTTTTTCTATGACAACATGGAGATTTTTCCATCAACCTAATCTCTATGGGCCAAGTATATGAAACCTAGGTATTTTCCTTTATCCAATCCCTTATATTTTTCCTGTAATATTGGTTCCTCTTGAGCCTGTAAAGGGGAATACAATAGTATTAAACTTATTTAAAACCACTGTATATTGGGAGTGGTAGATGTTACTTCTATTAACATCTTGAAAGTACTGTGGATTCCAGGAAAATACGTACCTATAGGCCCTCACAGATCTGTCAGCTCTAACATTCCTACTCTTGTTAGTAGTTGATAGAAAATGGAATCTGGACTGAATTTATTCCTAGCTATTCAGATCACCATTTTTCCTTACAAAAATAATACATTTACAACCATAAAATCATATTCTCAGTCAAATACATATACAAAATCTTAGTTGACAAGAAAAGTGAAACCGCTAATAAAAATGCTAAACAAATTTGGAAACTGGATATCATTCTTAGGATATAAATGTTTGCTTAACAACTCAAAATTAATATCCTTCCTTTAAGAGGTCACATTTCTACCTTCATCCATAACATTGATCCCAAGTGTCAGCTCTGTAATAAGAACTTTGAAACCAGCAAATAACTCTTCATGGAATGTGATTTTACTAGAGTTGTGCGAGCTAAGTGTAACATTAACCTGGATATGGACACTCACTCCGCTAGTAACATATATTTGAACCATGTATCAACTAGTTTTAAGAAAAACAACTGCCTTATTACTGTGGAGTTAGGAAGATATATGTGATACTATTTTCTAGTATATGTAGAAACACATGGGTGTAGTCATATTTCAACGGAATAAACCTATTTCAATCCACACTAGATATCTGATTAAATAATAAATCATCTGAATTTCTACGTTTCTTACTAGGTAGCAACTACACAACCAAGAAATCAAAAATAGTTATATGACTTTCTACTATCTCTCTAGCAATGAAAAAACCACTGAGCTTATGGGGTTTAGTCTATGGAAAAATAATTTTACAGGTATCATTATTAGCAGGAAAAGCTATGCCACCAGATCCTACTCTAGAGATGAAAGAGACAGTCCAGCTGCCCTAGACGCTTTGAGGTATGAAAATCCTTTGAAGTGTAGAATCATAAATATAGTTGTTTCCAACAAGAAGATCACTAGATCAATGAGAGGTGTTAACATATTTATTTGTTGGAAAGCAAACTGCACTATAGACGATATGATTAGAAGAATTGAATTTATATTTTAAAGACATTGTTAATCTAGCATGAAAAGGTTATACACAACATCTCCCAGAACTGGATTGATGTAATGCATCCTGTTTCACACTTGTGATTTTGTTGGTTTTCTTCCTATTATCGATTAAAAATATATATAATAGTTTTTTTGTTATTTTTTTGGTGAATTACTATGCATAGTTAAGGGTGCACACCAATGAATTAAGGTCTCAGGTATGCATTTGAAGAGGGAACATATTTACATGTCAATAACACTGTTAACATGGAATTAACCATATAATTTTAAAGGAAACCAACTCTACATAGGGTTGGGGTAAATATGAACATCAACGATCGTACAACTTTAGGGCCTGCTAAATTATGGCTCGGAAAACTGTATAGGCTCCCGTTATATTGTCCCAACATAGATATAAGTGTAGTTCCTAAAACCTTCATAACACAAGGATGAAATCGTAACACAATTATCACGCTCTATCCTGAGATGGGGAAATTGAAAAAAATCCTTAATATTATATCATATAGAGGCATTTTCCGAAATGGCACATTTTTGACCATCCATGGTGGTTAACGAGGAAATTCAATGTATTAGGTTAAAGATAATAAAGTATTATGCAGGTTCAATGAAATTCTAAGCGCTTGAATTATACAAACTTAAAACCAGACTTATGTTTCAAAAGATAATGTTGAAGGTGTGAGATATTTTATGGTTTGCGCGATAAATCATGTTTATACTAATCTAATACATGTCTAGTGTAAGTTAATATTTGTTTTGTTTAAAGCATATTTATGGTTTAATCATGCACTAAAGACTAACTTAAGGTTAATGATAGATAAGGTCAAAGACTTACAATGACATGTTTATTAGCTTGACATATCATATGAGGTGTCCAACGTATCCATGGGATGTCCTCCAACTGATAAGGGAAAGTTTGAATGACATATGGAAAGTATGACTAGGACTCACATCTAGCCTCATATCGTTTTGAAGAGAAAAAAAATGTTTTCATCAGTCATCAAGTAATGCGAGGAAATATAAGTTGATAATATGTGATGAAAGCAAGAGTGTTACATTTGTTTCTATTTTCTTATTTCAATCTTATTTTGGTATGAAGTAAGAACCATATGAGTATTTTTTGCTTTATATGATGTTGGTTTTGTATATTGTTGAGCATGTTAATACTAGGGTCAAGTCTGCTTTCAGCATGTAGTAGTTTGTTTTGTATGATGTTCAATACTAAAGTATGAAGGTGTAGGATCTGAAATTTCAATAATCAACTTTTAATTCTCCTAGATATTGCATGTTCCTCAACTTAGATGTTGGTACGGTTGAAATTTTGGGGTTTTTCTGATATGTAGATGTAGTTATTGTGCATGGTGTTATAATACTTCCTATATGTGGTTTAAAGAGTTCGAAATTTATAGTGAGAGTATTAAATCAGTTGTATGGAATTTATATATGAAGATCAGAAAATTTGAGTAATTGTTCGTTATGCGTAAGTTGTTTTGTTTCGGCATGATAAAGATTCCGGTATGATCACAAACTATTGTGTATTTTTCCCCATTATGATGTTTTTATTGTAAGTATTAAGTACGTATTTTCGATTTAGAAAATTGTAACTTGTAAAATCTGCAGCTTTCATTGATCGTCTAAGTGTTGCCAAAGTGATACTTTGAGAGTATGTGGAAGTGTTTCAATGAGAATAATGTGATTGTGATGCTTTGTTTTGACATTCAAAATTATCAATACGAACCTTCCCAAAGGTGATTTATATTTATGATATCTGATGTGAATCAAGTCTTATATGAGTGAAAGTTTTTCATACGATATCTTAGTCTTCAAATTATTAGGACTCGTGTATGTCATTTTTCTACCCAAAGGTTATCTGCGATGATCCGAGTCTTGTTTTGAGTTTAAGATGTAATCGCTTTTGCTTATTGATATGTTAATTATATGGTTTGTTTAAGCATGTGAGCATTTTGGTTGAATCTGAAAATTAGTGGAAATGATGTTTATAACATGTTTATCATCATTCTCTTATTTTTATAAGTTTTAAATGCTTATAAAGTAGTCTTTGGTATGATATGAAGCATGCTTGTTATGTGATGCGGATAGATCTGTAAATTAATGGGAATGTGATGTTTATGGCTTAATCATTATGTTCGTTTCCTTATTTTTGTAAGGTGTATATGCCCATAAAGTAGTCTATGGTATGAAACATAATGAATCTCAATTAAACATCATGAATATCCTAAAGTTTTTGGTATCATTAAAGTGCTTAATTCGAGAAAGACAATGGAGTATCACTAAGGAGATCATATGGTTAACGTAAGAGCAAAGTTGTGTTTCTTGTTTGGCATTAGACTAAGCCAATAAAGTTACAAGTGCAAATCAGAGTTTTGGAATAAAGTTAATCCATTCAAAAAAAAAAAAAAATCAAGTGTTGCTTATTTTGACACAAGGTTAAGCAAATTAAAATATCTATGGTTTTGAAAATAAAATGTTTTACTTGAGAATAATAGGCTGTTTAGTTATTATGATTGTAGAAATGGCTTATGTGATAAGTATCTATAGTCGAAGACTGGCATACCATTTAATTTAACTTTGTGGCTAGCATAAATCTTAAAAAGCAGGGAGTGTTAGAATTTTTAGGGTTTGCACAACAAATCATGTTTAGATTAAGCTAATGCATGTTAAGTGTAAGCTAATCTCTGTTTTTTTTTTTTTTTTTTTATTAAGGTATATGGTTTAATCATGCACTAAAGAATAGCTTAAGGTAATGCTAGCTAGATAATGTTAAATACCTAGCATGACATGTCCATTATCTTAACATGTGTTATGATATGTCCAATATTTACCTTGAGGTGTCCTCCAACTCATGATGGAAAGGTTGGATTGACACATGGAAAACATGACTAGGACTCACTTCTAGCCTCATATTGTTTTGAAAGAAAATTTTGTTTTTATCCATCATCAAGTAATGTGGGGAAATAGAAATTTATGATAAGTCATGAAAGCTTGAGCATTATGTTTGTTTCTATTTCCTTGTTTCAATCTTATTTTGGCATGAATCCTATGTAGTGTTTTTGCTCTATATGGTGCTGGTTTTGTATGTTATTGAGCATATTTATACTAGGGTCAAGTCTGATTTCGGCATGTAGTTTACTTTAAAAGATGTTTAGTACTAAAGTATGAAGATTTAGGAGATGAAACCATTAGAAGTGAAATGGATAAGGATAATGCTTGCATATCAAACCAAATCACCCTCAACTTTGAGATCCTTACTGAAGGAAATGGTACGGATAATGAGAAACACATTATCTATTCTATGCAGGGACTTATTGGAAGAAAAAATAATCAATAATGGAGAGGATTATTTCCAAACCTGCTTCTTTGATTCCTATGAAGTTTACTCCTCCGGTATAAGTAAACGAGAAACTTCAAGTAGATGCTCAAATAGACAAGCTTATACGGCAGGTATGAAGAATTTCAAAAACAAGGTGGTGGACTTTTTTGTAGGGAAACGGCTTTATTTTTGAGGCCATGAAACTTACATTGAGAAAGCTCCGGAACTTTAAGAAAGAGGTAACCATCATCTTGCTTTCATTTTTGAATTCAATGATGAGGAGGATGGAAAATTATTGTTAAGATCTATTTACATTACAAGCAAGCTATTTAAAATGAGACCACATACTCGGTTGTTAGAGAATTCAATTTCGATGATAAAATCAGTACCAATATAGGATATGATCTTTGGGGTACCATTACATATGTGGGATAATGATGACCTATGATTGATTGCAAGCTTTTTAGGGAAACCAATTTGCTGATCATTGTATAATAAACCAAGGAAGATTAGTTTATGCCAGAGTCAGTATAGAAATTGATATAAATTTTTCCTACCCTGCTACCATCCCTCTTTTGATTGATGAAAAGATTGCTCTAGAACTTCCAGTGGGAACTTTCTAAATGTGATGTTGTATGGTTTTTAAACACTCATAAAAAACTTGTTCAAATAAAACAAAGACCAAATGGACTCCTGAGAAGAAATTGCGGATGGAAGACAAGGTGGAGACTGTGAAAACTTCTAGTTCGGAAGAAGAAATTCTAACTCTAGTTACTAACATCATAGTGGTGGAAAGTGTTGGTATTGATGATAGCAATACAATTGGTGCCATAGAAAATACCATGGTAGGTAAAACCAATGGATTTATAGTAGTGTCATCAACAATGACGGGGGTGCTTTGAAGAATTCAAATTCAGCTTCAAAAAGTTCAACTAAGTCTGCCAGAAAAAAGTGTTTTAGATTTCGAAGCTCAGATGCCTAAGATTTCTTCATGATAGTAAATGAAAGATAAAATCCTGGTTGTAAAGAACCTGGACAAGAATGCAAGTGGTTGACATTAGAAAACTGATGGTATAACAAAACTTATAATGCAGTAAAACCAACATCGAAAGCTAATAGATGTGGCTCAGGTTGAAAAAGCGGGGGTCCAACAACCACACCCAATATTTCGTTTCGGCAATCTATATGGAATAACTCCAATATACTTTTAAGATAATCAACTAGACAGTCAGACTCAATCAAGGAAAATACATCCAAGGGTTATATCTCTGTTTCTCAATGTAATTAGAAAATCAAACAAATAGAAATCCGTGAGCCTGATTATTATGAGAAACGACTTGAACGGTACCAAATACCAATGTTCAAGTGCCAATAAATTTATATCAACAACCAAAGGTTGGATTATCTATTTGATTGAACTACGCACAACCTGTGATATTTCCGGAAAAGAAATAACACATACGCCATAAATTTTGTTAACGAGGAAACCGAAAATGCAGAAAAACCTCGGGACCTAGTTCAGATTTGAACACCATACTGTATTAAGCCGCTACAAACTCTAGCCTACTACAAGTTAACTTCGGACTGGAATGTAGTTGAGACCTAACCAATCTCACACTGATTAAGGTACAGTCGCGTTCCTTATGCCTTTGAATCCCAGCAGGACTCTACGCACTTGATTCCCTTAACTAATCTCACCCACAACTAAGAGTTGTTACAATCCAAAGTCGGAGACTTGATAAACAAATTTGTCTCACACAGAAAAGTCTATTGAATAAATAAATCTGTCTCCCACAGAAATACCTATGAGTTTTTGTTCCGTCTTTTGATAAATCAAGGTGAACATGAACTAATTGATACACCGGACTTATATTCCCGAAGAACATTCTAGTAATATCAATCACCTCACAATAATCTTAATCGTATGGTAGCGAAACAAGATATTGTGGAATCACAAACGATGATATGAAGATGTTTGTGACTAATTTTTATCTTACCTATCGGAGATTGAATCTCGAGCAAATATTAGAGAAGATAGTACTCAATACGATAGAACAAAGTAAGATCAGAACACGCAACTACAGATAAAATAGTTGGCTCTAGCTTCAGAATCCCAATGAAGTCTTTAAGTCGTTAACCTATAATGGTTTTAGAAAAAACTAGTTTAAAGGAGAATCAACTCTAGTCGCAACTAGTATCACACAAGAGGTGTGGGGATTAGGTTTCCCAGTTGCTAGAATTCTCATTATATAGTCTTCGAATCAGGGTTTGCAATCAATGCTACCTTGGTAACAAAGTATTCAATATTTACCATTAGATGAAAACCTGATTAGATTCAAGCTAATATCTTTCAACAGTTAGATCGAACTTAGCTTGTTACACACAAATGAAAAGTGACTTCATTTAGACATGGGTAACCGTACCTAAACGTGTACACTTAGTTGACTCAACAATAGTTAACCTAAGTTAGCCATATGAACACTTTCATATCAACCTTGTCCATCTCAATCACAACTAGTTCAAATGACTCAAATAAAACTAGTTCTAGAGTTGTTCAATTGTTTATGTTCTCATAGAAGTATACAAGACACAATTGAAGCAAAATAGATTTTGATTCACTCGAATCAATTCATGAACATTATAGCCACGGTTTGCAAAATATTGCATTCCTTATTATATAAATGTATTAGTTCATATCACAACCGATTCTAGAACTATAACCACTCAAGTATGCTAACGGGTACGCATACTATCGTACACAACCAATCTCAGTTGAATTCCCGGACTTGAACTGTTACACCGGTACGCATACGGGTATGCATACTAAGTTCTCGAACTTCAACTATCAAACCAGTACGCATATGGGTATGCATACTATGGTTCCCGGACTTGGAATAACTTGCAACAGTTAGTATACAAGTACGCATACTGTACTATATCCAATCAATGGTTAATTATTCGAAACTCTATTTTAATCATTGAAACGTTCTTGTAAGACGGGAATAGTTGTCTCACACAAACTATTAGCTTCAAAGCAATTTTCAAGTGATCAATAGATCAATACGAAACATTCCGAGTCTACATCAAATGACTGTCTCACACAAATCATGTAAGATGTTAACAGACGATTTTCACATGACCATCTTTTGACTTTCGTCAAGAATATAAGATGAACTTGGTTAAAGTGAAAGCTTACCAACAAATATTTCGAGAAATATGTAAGCGAGTTAAACTCAGCTTGAAATATCAAATGTGAATAATATAAAGTCTATATATCTATACAACTTTAGTAGAATAGAAATAGACTTTTGAGTGATAGATGAGTTCAAGTCTGCACATACCTTTTATTGATGAAGCTCTACAATCTCCCCTTAGTAGTTCTTCATCTTCAATCGATGAACGCCATAAAGTGTAAATCTCAACTACACGTTCTATCCTAATCCAAGACATAGCTATAAGTAGACTAGAAATCAATACTTATAGTTTTGGCAACCAAAACTTGACAAACAAGCTTGAGATAGTAACGCTTACGAGTTCGACCGAGCAGTGCTCTAACATAGGTGAACTGACATTAGGGGTGCATACTTTAGAGAAAGGTGTTTTGGGAGAGTGGATAGAAGCTAAAGGTAAGAATTTTGTTTCCAAAAAGTCTCAATCTCCCAAAAAGAATCCATTCTTGATGACCAGTGACTTTCCATGTAAATCAAAAAGTAGATTCTGATTGATATAAGAAAAGATTTTCCTGAACATATTTTTATTTCAAAAATAGATTCCAATTAGAAGAGTTACAAGTAAACAATTAATTATGATGAAAAAGAAGAAAGAGATTTTAAGAGAAGCATAAAGCTTTTATTACTAGAAGACAAGATCATGAAAAGAGTAGAGAGAGACTCTAATATGCTGTTTGGATGCACAACATGAAGTTTCCTTTTGACTTCTGGAAGAAAAAAAGTCAGAAGTTAGTTTTGGTACACAATTTCATAACGACTTCCAAAAGCAAAAAAGTTACCTTTTTGTGAAGCAACGACTTCCAAAAGCAAAAAAGTTACCTTTTTGTGAAGCAACATGGTTTTGCTTCTGACTTCTGCTCCTGAATTCTACTTCTGGAGAAGCAGAAGTCATAAGCATATTTGTATCCAAACACACTATAAACAACATGATTTATAAAGGGGATACCATCATTAACGGGGGTGATACCATTAAATGATCTGATAGTCAAAATTTGTTAACATTTGTTTGTCTTATATGTTATGGTATCCCCTTTAAATCATGTTAAAAAGAAAAAGAGGGAACTTTATAAGTTATGATGCGAAAATCATAGAATTTTTAAAGATGTCAAGCAAAACCTAGGCAGAGATTATAGATCTCTGGAAAAAAGGTAAAATGTTAGCTACATAAAAAGTTTTTCCTTTTTGCATATGTTGGTGGTTTACCTAGGCATGATGTTGTGGCTATGTTGTTTTTGTTTTTCTTTCGGAGGTTTTTTCCCTCGCTTAATGTGTTTTCTTTTCTTCTTTTGATAAAGTTTTTAACCTTTCCACTAAAAAACAGATGGCACAAATTATTATCGGCCATGGCATTCAATCCCGCAACATGCAACACATCACACACAAAATGAGTTTTGTATCGGTTGATTGATTTCATCTATTTAACAAACGAATTAATACCTATCCCTACGGGGAACACAATAAAATAAAACAGAACTCATCCCTACGCAAATGGCTATCACTGATTATGGTTCTTCTTGGACTGAGTATCCCTCATCCTTGCACATATCCGCGCAAGCACCTGGATAACTTTCATCTCCGACTTTCTTACTCTGCTGGATCTTGCATTGGGGAAAGCAATTGTGGTAACAGTCATCATAACCTTGGGATGCCTTGACAAAAATAGTCATGATAGAGAAAGAAGTCGTCACCACGGCCAACAACATCACAATTGCAATAATTTGCTTTCCACTGCGGTCTCCTGCCATTTTCTTCGAAAAGAGGTTGAGTGACATTATGTACAAATGTTTTAAATTCTAAATTAAGATATATATGAAGAGAAAGAAAGCGTAGATCAATTTATACGAAGCCAAAATCACTTGTTCAAGATGCGATTCAAATGCATAATTTCTAGGACAAACAGTGGTCAACGCTGCCAAACAATCCAAGACCACTGGTTGGCAAAAAAGAGAACTATGAATTACTGGTTAATCCAGTATATGAGAACTGGTTACTTTGTAGTCCAGCACCAAATAGGACAAACAGTGGTCAACGCTGCCAAACAATCCAAGACCACTGGTTGGCAAAAAAGAGAACTATGAATTACTGGTTAATCCAGTATATGAGAACTGGTTACTTTGTAGTCCAGCACCAAAAAAAATTATTCGTTATTCCAAAAGCATGTTCTTGGACCAGATTTTTTATTCTCTCATCCAACACACATGCGACTGAAACCAAACCATAATTTGCATATACCAAACGTACCCTTCTACAACGGTATATAACCAGGAAATCAAATTCCATCTCTATTTCTTTCCTTTTTTTGTTTCTTCATCTCAGATCGAGTCTCTCGCTTCTCTGCTGCTGCATTTTTGTGTCTCTCGCTCTCTGCTGCTGGTAGTGTCTTTCAATTAGGTTCATCTCATATTCGAATTAGGTTTATCTCGGATTCGAACAAGGAATTTACTATAATCATCCATATCTGCTGTTGTTCTAATTTTTTTCTTCAAATCTTGATGAATAATTAGTTTTATTATGATCCGGTTTCTATCAGAATAATTGTCTATGATGTATATTATTAAATTTATTTATCATTTCAGTTTACGATGATTTCAATTCAGTTTCTGTTCGATTTTTAAGTAATTTTTTTTTGTGATTTTTATGTCTTTCGATTAGGTTTATCTCAGATTGGAACAAGGTATTTACTATAATCATCTTTCTCTGCTGCTGCTCTGTTAGTTTCTTGTAATCTGTTTTTTTGTATTTTTTGAGATATGTTTGTTCATTAGATAGATCGTGTAGTAATTTTGTTTTTCTTTTGATATAGTTGCAGTTCATTAGCATGCTTTTTTTTTATAAGATCATGTGTCTCAAAATATATGGAACATATTCATTCATAGACACGGTACATATTGGTATGTATTAAAATTTATGTTATTTATCCTGCATTACATACCAATACGTACTACATATAACATGCTCTTTTTCACCCTGCAATACATGTCAATACATATCAAAATGTATAGCGCATATCCATTCAGAGACTAAGTACATGTCAATACGTACTTCATAGAACATGTCAATACATATCGAAATGATATAACACATATCCATTCATAGACTTTTTTTTAGATTGTAGTACATGTCAAAACATATCGAAATGTATAGGACATATACATTCACAGACTCAGTACATATCATTTCATATCATATCAATATGTATATTACCAATAGTTATTTGGGGGGGGTTTGTAAATTTTTGGATCATTTTTTACAGGATCAACATGTTTGACGTTGCTCATGGTTCATATATTGCTTGCTACTCTCATGTATACCACAAGCAATACCACTTTGGATATTTGGTTACATCGTCTTTGACTTTAGAGGATTTGAAATTTGCCATATATATAATACGTGGAGCTGGTTGACTCCATCGACTATTGTCGTTAACTATGTCCGGAATGAAGTGATATTTCCTATTCTTGCCGACGTATCGCTCCAAAGTCTTGTTGCATTTTGCAAAGAAATCGGCTTTCTTTGATTTGCAGGTGAATGTTATTTTAGCTTACGGATCTAGTTCTTCTAGGTGTATGGATGTTGATAGCAATGCATACTTATTTGTGAGTGCAAAAAAAAAAATATTTGAAAGATGGTAAAGAGGTTCCAAATGTGCTTTCTTCAGATGGCTGGGAGAACATCTTTGAGGATACAAAACAATTATTCTGTAGTGGTGTTGATGTTGTACATATACCTTGCCAAAAATACTGCATGAGAACTGGGTATATGATAAGTGCATAATTCATATGATTTTATTATCCATTCCATACTTTCTTTAGCTATTATTCTTGCATATTTTCGTATTATTACTCTTGTTTTCTCTTATTTGACTCTAATAGGTTAATCATCCAAAAAGGAGCTACAAAGTGCTGAAAAGATCTAGTAGAGAAGTATTCCAAGTATCCAAGTGCCCGAGTCCAAGAGAAGTTGAAGAAGTGCGGCGAAAAGGAGCAAAACGCTCAAAATCAAGATAAGGGCCAAATACCGATATCAACTCATTCAAATTAAGTATTTCTCATGACCATATTGAATATAATTGAATATAAAAAGAATGCAAAAAGAATGAGGTCATTCCGAGTTCGGATGAAGAAGTTGTGGCCAAAACAGTTTCTATTGAATACTGAAGATAGTGAAGTACGCGAACTGGGTTTGCATAACGGGTTCGCAAACTTAATTCCAAAAATATATGCTGGAATTTGAAGTTTGCAGACTGGGTTCGCGAACTTAGAAAATGGGAAACGTGTATAAACTCCTTGGAAGGCTTAAGGGCACGTTTGGGAACGTTATTTCGTTATTTTGGGTCGGGTTCTTAAACCAAACTAAATATGTGAAGGCCAAGCAATGTAAACCTATAAAAAGGTATTAGGTTATGTAAAGATATTGGTTAAGGATTTTGTTTTCATTCACTAACATGCTCTTGTCATAATAACTAGAACTGATATTTAATCTCTCTTTTATCAAAGGCCCTAAGATACCTTGATCGCAAGTTTATCCCGCAAATCTCTTTTTCTCATCAACAAACACATTAAAGGATGCGAATACGAATTCTATCTTAGAGAACAACCTAACGTGTAAAAGCACTAATCAAGTTTAATTCCCTAGATGCATTAAGTTCTATGAAATCAGGCCAATCAAAGCAATCGAACGTGGAAAGCGCACTAATTCAATTTAACAAAGGTCATGGTTCACATATGATTATTAAGATATATCACTACAAGCAATAACCATATTTGTGCTACTTGTATTCAAGATGCATCACTTTTACATATGAAACACCCTAAACTAGCTATAGATACGAATACGAGTTCAATCAATTGGCCACTCAATTAAACAAATATTCAAATCATACATGGCGATATATATAGTGAATCATGATCGATAATATGGAGACAAAACTAATTTATTAATAAAAGAAGCATGCTTTGTGAAATCAAATTAATCCATAACCAATAATAAGATTAACTACTCATATCAATGGAGTTCATAACAAGAAGGAAAATAAAACCTATCATGTTTCTAAACCTAGTAGAAGATGTCATTAATAGAGAAAAGTCTTCTCTTTTATATATATTTTTTTTGAAGCAAGAGATGATTTTATTAAGTTTCATGAATTACAAAGTTTGCATCTTCTTGGACCTGACTAAGAATATTATCAGGACTAGAAATTAACCAGACACAACTAGAACAAGAGACTCTAGCATATTTTGCTAAAATATCTGCTACTTTGTTTTTTTTCCTTGGGTACATAGTTGCATTGCCAAGAGCTATTATTTGAGAAGATTTTTTTGATGTCCAAGAGCAAGTTTCTAATTATCCAGTCCACATTAGTTCTGTCCTTGTTTACTGCATCAGCTACAATTTGGGAATCCAATTCAAAATGAACCTTCACTAGTTGCATATCCTACGCAAAATTGACAGCTTCCCATAGGCCTTTACTTTCCACATGCTCTGGACTCCACGCAGCTTCTAAGTAGATGCATTTTGATCTCCAATGTTCACCTGCAAAATTACGCACAATAAGTCCAATGCCACCAGTTTTAGTATCATAACTAAAAGAACCACCAACATTAATTTTAAGAGTGTCAATAGGAGGAGGACTCCAATGCAGATTGATTCTACACTTTTTAGGGACTTGAACAGTTGGGCTTGCAGTTTTCTGTTGAAGAATCTCAATCTCTAGCTTGCATATGTGGATGATTGAATCTAGATTGATCTTTTCACTTTTAAAGACAGTATCACATCTTGCAGTCCATAAGCACCAAGCTACAATTTCTATCTTACAAATATCCTCTTGTTGAATTTGATGATTTGATAGCTGATCAAACCAGTTTATGATCCAGTCCACCAAAACAACATCATGATGAATTTGAAGACCAAGTACAGCAAACCACACAGCTCTAGAAATATTACAGTGTAGAATACTGTGAGAGGTAGTCTCAAGTGACTGAGAGCATAATGGATAGTCATAGTTACCATCTTGAATCACATAGTGAAGTTTATCTCTGGTCTGTAGTATGTCTTGAATACATTTCCAAAGAAATTGAGTTATTCTTGGCAGTAAAAGAAGTTTCCACAGTCTTTTAAAAATATTCTGCATTCTTTGGCCAATGGACTGGCCATTGTTTTGTTCTTCTACCATTATTTTGTAGGCATATTTTACAATGAATACATCATTTCTTTCAAGGGTCCAAACCAGTCTATCAACATGTTGAGGATGAATTGATAAACTAAGGATTAACCTTGCTGTTGGAGCTTCAAAAAGATGAAAAATAAGAGAATGATTCCACCCTCCTGAGTCTGTAAATAATTGGTGCACATAGGTGTAATTTTGATAATCAGTAGCATCATGTCTTGGGACTGGAGGTTCTAGTAATTCTGAAATCCATCTATAGCTCCAGATTAATATATTTTGACCATTTCCAACACTCCAACAATTGTATTTCTTTATGAACATGAACTCAAAACTGATGCTCCTTCATGACCAAGTTGAATTTGGATTTCCTTTAATATTGAACACCTTACTATCAAAGAAATATTTGGATTTAAGAGATAGTGCACATATAGAAGTCATCTGTACATAATATCCAGGCTGACTTTGCTAATAAAGCTCTATTAAACAGTTTAAGATCCCTAAAACCTAGACCACCTTCCTCTTTAGGTTTACTTACCTTCTTCCATGAGATTGGAGGCTTACCCTTATTAGTCTTCTTTTATCTCCAAAGCTTTTATTGAGTAGAATTTAAGTTGTTTATAGTAGTATCTGGTAACTTGAAACAACTCATATGATGTATAGGGAGAGCATTAGCAATATTCTTGATCATAAATGATCTGCCTGCTTCAGAAGTATTAATGGAAGCCCATTTGGAGAGTCTGGTTTCCATTTTTTCTTAGAGATTATAGAAAGGGATTTTCTTATTTCTACCCATAAAAAAAAGGCAAGCCCAAGTACTTTTCCTCATTAATGCTTAATTGTCTGACCTGAAGGATGCCACTGATAATCTGAGCACTTGAAGGACTTGTATTTCTACTGAAAAAGACTGCTGATTTGTGAAAATTAATGAGCTGCCCAGAACAAGAGCTGAAATCTTCTATCACTTGTAATAATTTGTTTGTTTGAACAAGATTTTCCTTACAGAATAGAAGACAATCATCTGCAAATAAAAGATGGTTTATTTTTGGAGCAGATCTTGAAATCTTCATTCCTGTTAGTTTCCTTGTGTTTTCCAGGTGGTGCAGCTGCCTAGAAAAGGCCTCCATTGCTAAGATGAATTAGTAAGGAGACATGGGATTAAAAGAAGCAGTTGGTGATCCATTAAGCATAATCTCAATAGGTTTTGTGCTGATACATTGGTGGATGAGATGACAGAATTTATCACAAAAACCAAATTGTTTTAGAACCCCATCAAGAAAAGTCTATTCTAGCCTATCAAAAGCTTTAGACATATCCATTTTGAGTGCTAAGTGACTAGTTCTACCTCCTTTTCTCTTCATAGCTTTTACAAGTTCTTGAACAAGACAAATATTTTCAGAGATAAGTCTTCCAGGTACATAAGTTAATTGCATTGGAGAAATGATATTTACCATGTGCTGCTTGAGTCTAAGAGCTATGATCTTTGATATTATCTTGTATATGGTGTTGCAAAGGGTAATGGGTCTGTAGTCTTCAGGTTTGCTAGACCTAATGCATTTGGGTATAAGAGTAATTCTTGTATTGTTGATATTTTTCAGTAAATACCCTGAACAAAAGAAAGCTTGTACCATCTTGCAAACATCATCTTTCACTATCTGCCATTGAGTTTGATAAAAACATGGTGGGAAACCATCAGGCCCTGGACTGGTCCATGGTTGCATTCCCATGAGTGCTTCATATATTTCAACATCATTTGGAATTCTAATTAACTTTTCATTATCTTGCTCAGTAATGCAGGAAGGAATATGTTGAAGGAACTGAAAATAATCCACTGGATGAGAAGTTGTACTGATTTTCTTGAAGTGAGTTAACAAAACATTCTCCATAGAACTTCTATCTTGGCACCATTGCCCATTTGGAGCTAGTAAATAATCTATTTTATTTCTTTCTCTTCTGTAGTTAACTCTAATATGGAAGTATTTTGAATTTTTTTCCATTTTATTATAAAATTGATCTCTTGACTTTTGCTTATTTGAGCTAGCTTGAATTTCATTAAGAGTATCAATCTCAATTTCCAGTTCTTTAACCTTCTCAGTGTTACTACCTTGAACATCAGCATCTTGGAGTTGCATAAGATCTTGTTGTAGTAATGAAATTTTAGATTGAGTATTATCAAATGTTTCCTTACTCCATTTAGAAAGAAAGAATCTTGTATTTGAGAGCTTATCAGCAAGAAGGAAAGCAGCAGAACCTGTAAGGTTAGTTTTCCAAGAAGACAAGATTTCATGTTTACAAGAATCATTTTTTAACCAGTGCTCAAAGAATTTCCAACACTTTCCAGCAATGCTAGGCTTTTCATACATAGCAAGTAAGATGGGAGCATGATTTGAACCCTTAATGGGCAGATGAAAGAGGGTAACATTAGGATAAGTCAACAACCACTCACTGTTAACTAGAGATCTATCAAGTCTAGACTTGATTTTATCTGTGCCATGGTTATTACTAGTCCAAGTGAAGATATTACTACTATAACCTAAATCATGAAGGTCAGAAACCTTAATGTAATTGAGAATTTCAGTAGAAGTAGGTTCAGTGTTGGTATTCCTTTCATTTGTACTCATGGTAATATTTAAGTCCCCTAAGAGAACCCAAGGGATGTTGATAGATTTACTTAATCTATGAATGTAGTCCCATTGCTCAGGTTGCTCATTTTTTTAGGGAGTTCCATAAACACAGGAGAGAAACTATTCTCTTTTGCTGGAATCATTCTTGGCTATGGCATGGATCATATTGGAGGTTGTGTTTAAAATTTCTAGGGAGAAACCATCTTTCCACAGTAAGATGATTCCACCTGCTTGTCCAACAGAAGGAACATAGCATTTATTGGGCATCTGAAGGAATTGAGTAATACTAAGGATCCTATCATCATTAATCTTAGTTTCAGACAGAAAAATGATGTCTGGAGAATGAGTGTGATTTATGTACAACAAATGATCTTTAGTGTCCTTGCCTAAAATACCATGGCAGTTCCAACTTAATATTTTCATGGCAATTTCTAAATAAGGAGGTCTTAACTTGATACTCAAGTTATAAGCAGAAATTCTAACAAAACAAAACCAAGCAAAGTGAAAACTAGTAGGAAGATTAAAGCTAAAAGTGTAGGAAAAGCTATTCTCAGGATTTAAAAACAAAAGAAATAAAGAGAAGGTTTTCGTAGGAATTACCAGATTGTTAGGTGCCTCATTAATCTCATGGGAAAGCTCTCCTGCTCTTATTTGTCCTTCTTCTATGAGATCATGCTCCATTTCATCCTGATTATTAGCAGATTGGATACTACCAGTATTATCTTCCACAACATTCTTAGAGAGGATTTCAGTTCTAGATCTCTTATTATTTCTAGGCTCATCTCCCTTAGTATGCTTATCTTCAGCTTAATCTTCCATTTTCTTCCTACTAGCTTCACAAATTCTTTCCAAGAGGAGATCAAAATCATCACAAATTTCTACTTCATAGGAAGCAGCTAGCTCATGGAAATAGTTAATATATTGTTCATTAGTGAATCTTCTTAACATCAAGTCATGAGCCATATTAGGACAGTCTTCTTCATCATGATATATGACATAGCAATTTGGGAAAATATTATGAGGTTGTCTTTCCCAATGAAATCTGATCCAGGTAACTCCTCCAACAGTAGTATTCCACCATCCTCTTCTATGAAGAGGTTTTGTAATGTCAATCTTGATTCTTGCATTAATCTGAGAACCATAAGTAGGTTTGCAGTCTTCTGGGTCGGTAGAGATTTTTGAACCTAGTTCCTCAATAGCTTCACTAACTACCTCAATTGAATGATGTTCAGGGAGGAGGTTTTTGAATTGAATGTCCCATTCTTGATATTTGAATACCAAATCTTTGGTGGGAATAGCAGGATCATATTTTTGGAGATTGAGGTGAATTTTATTGATATTCCATGGCCCATTTGTCAGAATATTGTTCATAGCATCATCGGTGAAGAACTTGAATAAGAATAAGTTTCTATCAATGGCACGAACATCATTGACTCTGAATCTATTCCATAGAAGAATAACACCTTTCCTCACAGTATCAGTTTCAACAGGATCTTTGGCAAACAATTTCCCAATCAAAGTAGTACTCCACTTATCCTTAGCTTTGGTAATAGCTGACTTTAAACTTATAGTTTTCCTAAAGTTTCTTGCTGCAATATCTCTAATCTGAGTGTTTTGCATCTTTCCAGTAACTGCAGTGATTTGATTGTTAGAAGAAGAAGTCATTGTCTTTTGAAGAAAGATTCTAGGGTTGGACTGAGGTATATGGAAGAGTTCTTTGTGAATAAAATACTATTTGTACGAGTAGAAGGAGTTATTATCAGATAATTTTATTCCCTTAGATAGACTGAAAAGATTATTCTCATATTAACAGAAAATTGGATACACATGATGGAATTGGGTTCGAATAGAGATAATTTCTCCTCTAGACTAGCTATCCAGCTGTTATAAGTTTTCAAAGAGGGAAAGTTTTGAATTTTGAATTTTGGGAAAATTGGATCTTGAATAAGGTATTGAATCGACTCAGGATTTATACTGTTATTGATTATGTTGTTTAAATCATAAAAATGATACAGAAGATAATACTGGTACATACTGTAATTTTCCATCTTTAAAAAGATGTTTGGAAATACTGTTTCATACTGATTTGGTGAAATTTGACTTCTTGATCTCCCAACAATGAGAAGAAGAAGGATGATTGAGACTAGAGTCCAATAATGGATGTTTTCCATGATTAGATGAATATGTGAGGCCCTGAAATATTAAGACTCCATTAGAAAAGAAGCAAGATTGATAAAAGAAGAATGAAATCTAGAGAAGGGAAAAACAAGATTCACTAGCAGATTAGAGTTAAGTTAACAAGAGACCCATTAAAGAAGAAAAATTAAAAAGACGAAATGATAAACTTGCTAGTAAACTTAATAACACATTGAAATCAATCACAGAATTCAGAAAGAAATCAAAATCAAAAGACCTATTTTGCTACTGAGTCAACACGCCAGACGCCCGATCCTCAGAGCTCCTCTTATGTATATTTTTGTCTTTTTCCCAGGTTGAAGTTCTTCGAAGTTGAGCCTCTGCATATTTAGCAGGAAAATCATGCTGCTGAATACGTTGTCGCAGCATTCAATTATTTTATCTGTCTTCTCTTTTATATGTTTCTCAATTTCCATAAAGGATACTCTTTCCAAAATAGGTCACGCCCCATTCTCCTCAAAAGTCCATTTCCAAGTGGTCCACCAAGCCCATGTGTGAAAACATCTCTTTTAGAAATTCTGGGTTCAAAACGGGGTCGTCGGATTGCTGACGCCATCACCGGAATCCGGTCTTCGGTCGTCGGATTTTGTCACCGGAAAACTACTCTAGCCACCTGAGATATCTGAAACCGTCAGCAGGCAAATATGTACTCCCAGCAACTCATCTCTGCTTCTCTATAGTTCATCCATTCACAAAAACCATATAACCCAACTTATCATTTCTTGCGAAAACGTACCCAAAAGCGTGACTCGAAACTCATATATTCCACGGCCGACTCTTGCATCCAACACATACCCCCTTCGCGATTCAATGAAACTTTAAGATCCATGCTTCAACTTTCGAAATCCGACAACCGGAACTAGTTTCACCGGCTCGCCATTCTGCTACATTTTCGCACAGTTTCTGCAAATGCAGCTGCAACAAGATAATTTCATAGCTTCTAAATTGAGCCGTAATTCTTCATTCCCTGTACATAAGTAGTTCCATTCTCTTGCAATTGCATGTGCACGACCTCAGATCAGTTTAACTCAATCAAGTCACTTTCTCCACCAGAAACCCATAACACTGCATTGCCTCGCCACCTTCAATTCCATCTCTATCTTAGCACCAGCACCTGAAGTCTCACAACTCCACCTGAAATAGCATTAACTTCGCGGCTTCACTGTACTCTCTAAGCCAACCACTAAATACCCATCTTGACATTTCCAGAATCAACTGCATCAACTTCTTGTTCTTCTGCCTAGCCATTTCACCACCAGGGACACGGCACAACTTTCCTGAAATATCATTCATACACATTCATTCATTCAACTCATTCCCTAGATTCAAACATTTTTGCAGCAACACTTCAGTTTCAAGAACGACTGCAAAACCATCTTCTAGGTCTTCTTATCTTCCTTGCACCAGAGCTAACAACAACACCTTTCTGCTCCTATAACTTCACTTGCACACCAGAAACCACCAATAACATCATAGCTTCAGTCCATCAAACAAGACATATTCTTCCCAGTATTCTCTGCTTGAGCACAACAACTTCAACCATTTGCAGCTTCATATCCTCCCTGCAAACCCATTTTAGCAACAACAGCAACCTCTAACCTGTCTCCCTGTAAGCTTCTAAATCACATCCAGCTACTTCCAGACACACATCACTGCTCATAGGGACAAGCCTAATAGCTGCATAACCCAGGGAATAACAGCTCACTGCAAGAGTTAGATTAGTGCATATTGGTTGTACCATGAATACCTGGTCCCCTCCTTGCCTTCAAAACCAGCTCCTGCACTCCATTTTGAATTTCATAATTCCCTGTAATTTCAATCTCTCTCCACTTCCTTAAGACATTATTACATCATAACCTGCAACTGAAATTGGTAGTAGTCAACACAACTGCCAGCTCTCATAATCTGTGTTCTCCAATTGCAGCTGCAACTCCAGCTTCACTGCTCTATTTCAACTCTCCCTGCATACTCGCAACAGCCAATGCCACCATTTTTCAACTTAAAATCCAGTTATACTCACTCAGAACCAATAACATCACTAGCTTGTCCTCCTTTACAACCTGAATCCCCTCCAAACCCAGTTTCAATTTGTTTCCATCACAGCTTCTGCCGCAACAATCACCAATTTGCAACACCATTTTAGGCAGCAGACTGGTTCAGGCCTTCTATAGAACACATTATGTGCCTGAAACTTGAGTTATAAACAAACCCATTCATTCACTCTTGTCACTGAACTCAAAAACTACCTCCAATCTTCTCTATTCATTCAATCTGTATGGCAACAAGAACGTGAGACTTCAACTGATTTCAGTCTTGAAACTCCACTAGAATTCATGTTCTTCTCACTTGTCCTAATCCCTGTGAAAAACCCTTGAACCATGACTTGAATTGATAACAACAAATCTGAAGGCTCGGACGACGGCTACTGGAACAACGGATTGGGTCTTCTTTTCTGCTAACTGAATTTTGGTTTCAAAAGAAACCTAACTTCATTTCCTTGTATTTCCCTCTAGCAAACACACTAGCCAATGGCACTAGGTCTTGTAGAACATGCTCCTCTATTGGACTGTGTTGTCTTAATGGGCCACTGGCTTGGTTTACCTTCCAGAACTGAGAAGATGGCTAGCTACTCTCGCAAATGCCAGCTGAACTTCAGTGGTATTTATTGATTATTCTAGTGCTTTTTAACCAATAGCTCCACTGATTCCGAGCAATGATTTAAACCTCCATTTTTCTTTGTTTATGCCAAATCATACTAAAGTACCTGAAAACATAAAAAACAAACGTAATATACAATTTTACAAGAAAAATAGCTTAGAAAAATGTAAGATACCGATACTAGAATTAGGTGTTTTAGACACCTATAAAATTCCCCCACACTTCATCTTTGCAAGTCCTCGAGCAAACAAAACAAAACTAATATACAACAACTCCTTGTCTTCGAGATTACGATTACTTTTAGCGGATGTAACAAGCCTTTGAACCCCTAGGTGTCCCTATTGGACGATTTATAGTCTCGTGAAGGTTTACAAGAGGTCTACCTACAAAACCTATATTTCCAACTCCAGCTACCTGTGGAAAATCTATGAACGAATCTAAAATGTATATTGGAGGAGGTACCCTGATGCGAATCCAAATTGATATATATGTAAATTAAGATCTACTCAGAAAGTTGAACAAACCACAATACTCGGAATCTGACTAACCACAATCACATATGAATAGATTAAGAAATTGGATATAGAGATAGATGTTTGCGAATTTAACAAGTGATCGGTGTTTCCCATATCTGTCTGAAGGTCACCGCCAAGATGAACCTATACATCCTATTGGATTGAACTATTGGTCTGAATTCTAGTGTCAACACAACTGGAATATACAAGGGAACCAGCAGTCAACAATCTTAATTCTACATCAACTCAACTGACATATACAAGAGAACCAGGAGTCGACTTTATTAAATAATAATAATATTTTTTCTTTTTCACTTTTTTTTTTAGACAGCATGATTAGATCTTTTGGATCCAAGCACATGCTTCTTGTCAGCAGATTACATGGTAATTCCCTTAGATCCTGCATTCCACGCTTGTTTAGGCGACGGAGACAGGGAGAACACACACATATTGTTATCCAAGTGTCATTTTTATTCCGATTAGTCTAATTGGTCGGTCTTTTTTCTTTTTCTTTTTTTCTCTTTTTTTTCAGCAACTCAATCACTCTATTTTATCCTAGCAGTAATAACAATTCGATGTTTAGTGACCCACCAAATCACTTAGATAAACAAAAAGTTGCAAAAATAAAAAGCAGAAGGTGATATGGTGACATTCCGAGATATGGTAACAATTATCATATTATTTCTAACACTTAAATAATTTTGTCCTTTTAGTTAATGGGTTCCACAACTCTTGTATCCAAGATGGTTCCATCCATTTAGATTGATAATGTCATCCTAAAGGCACATGTTTCTAGGTTTTGGAGTGTATAAAGCCTTTTTTTTTTATGAACACAAGGGAAAACTAACAAGGCTAAAAACTATATGTGAGAACACTCCCCCACTTAAACTTTACATTGCCCTCAATGTAAAATCTAGTCATTCAAAGTAAAGTTCAAGATGGGAAATTCATAACATGATATACATACACAATTTGAAAATAAAATGCATAATAAAAACTGATACTCCAACTCATAGCTATTTCTGAACAATAGAGAATAAACACTAAACAAGATATTTAGTTGGCATCTAATCCCAACTCAGTCAAAATATACCTCATCGTCAAGAAAAAATTCCATCTACTTAAAAAGGCTAGTGTTTATTCTAAATTGTTCAAAAATCTCTAAAAGATGGAGTTTTGATATGCAAATATCCAAAATAAGAAAATAAATAAAAATATAGAGATAGATACACAAAACCAGTGGGTTGCCTCCCATTTAGCGCTTGGTTTTAAGTCGTCATCCCGACTTGCAAGACGAATTCTCCATACACCAATAATCGGAAAAGTTGGGGATCCACCCATAGCACTTTTTTTGCAAACACTAGCTTCGCACACATATTAGTAATATAAAACAAAAATGAATCTATTAACCGATAAAAGCTTCCCCCACACTTATTCTTGTCCACACTTGGAAGTGCATAAAGAATATAAAATTCAGGTACTTCCACGGTTTCTTGTTCCATAACCTGCATAGTATGAGAATCAAGTATCTCTAATGGAGGATATCGAGAAACAAAATCATTCAACAATGTTTTAGAAGCACATACATTCAAACCAATAAGAGGTGAAGTAGAAGAAACAATATTCAAAGGGTTAAACAAACCTTGCACAATCTCTTGTATCACGGAATCCTCTTCATCCTTGAAAAACTCAAGTGAATTATTCACCTCTTGTATATTATGGTCCTCTATCAAACCTTGCAACCATTCTTTGTTCGTTTCTGCCTTAACCAAAATCTCAGCATCAACATCTTCATTACAATCATATGCAAACTCAATTGGGTCTTCCACAATATTGGTCATAACAGTTACATTCTCAACATACTCCTCTTTATTATAAGGCACATACTCCACTGCTGATTCAAGTCTCACCATAAGGAACTTGTTTAGAACACCCATTACATCATCCTCAATCTCTACCCTTTGAATAGGTTCTTGATCGTTATAAAGATCAATGCTCGAGTAAGCTACACTAGTTTCATCACATTCCTTTTCAACTTCACCTTGATCGCAAAAAGACTCCATTGTACAATCCTCGGGGATGTCACCATAAATTGGTTCAAGCGATGTATTTTCATAGTCATCGTCACTATCATAGTTCACATAAAATTGGCTACCACTTCCCAAAGATTGGTCTTTCGCAGAATTTTGCATGTCCTCTTTGTATTCTTCAATGCCTTGTCTTAAATTGGAAACACCTTTTTGAAGCTCTTGGAGTGATCCATCCAAATTTTGAAAATAGCGTTCCATTTGTTGGTATAGCTCGTTCGACAAGGAAAAAGTAGAATCACTTACTTCAGTATTGATAGGCCAATTATCTTCCCTTTGAATGGGTGAATGATCATAACTACGATCAGAAATTGGGCCAAACATACTATGAGCACATTCGGTCGATGAAACTGGTTCCATGCTTGGTTGTCTACAAACTGATTCCATGCTGACCATAAATTGTTGCATTTCATCTACCAAACTAGAATAAATATTAATAGGAGCACAAGTATCATCCCCTCTTTGTGGTTGCTCACTTACATAACCACCATAAGAAGGTTGGAATGTATGAGAACAACTAAAAGGGTACATGGAGTATTGACCATAACCAAAGGATTGGTTTTGATTGTACTCCCCATAAGGGTGATAGTTGTTATGTTGTTGAGGTTGAAAGCCATATTGATTGCTCCAATATGCTCCGTCCATGAGAAACAAGTACCTGAAATAAGATTCTCAAACCAATATTAAATACCAGAAAATAAAACAAAAACAAAACTAAAAACAAAAAATAAGAAACCAAAAACAAGTGACAACCGCTGCCTCCCCGGCAACGGCGCCAAAATTTGATCGTTGTCGTATGCGTCAAAAAAAATTACACTTTCTTACTACTCCAAATTTAAATATAGCAAGGGCAAGAAATGATCATTCCCACAGAGAGGTCTAGGTTGTCGTTTGTTTTGATTTCCTATAAGTAATAAGGGGGGATTTTCTGATTTTTATATATTAAAATAAAAGCAAAAGCAAAAGCAAAAGCAAAAGCAAAACAATGAAAAGTAAACAAATAAATTCAAAGATGTAAAGATATTGGTTAAGGATTTCGTTTTCATTCACTAACATGCTCTTGTCATAATAACTAGAATTGATATTTAATCTCTCTTTTATCAAAGGCCCTAGGATACCATGATCGCAAGTTTATCCTGCAAATCTCCTCTTCTCATCAACAAACACATTAAAAGATGTGAATATGAATTCTATATTAGAGAACAACCTAACTTGTAAAAGCACTAATCAAGTTTAATTCCCTACATGCATTAAGTTCTATGAAATCAGGTCAATCAAAGCAATCGAACGTGGAAAGCGCATTAATTCAATTTAACAAAGGTCATGGTTCATATATGATTATTAGGATATATCACTACAAGCAATAACCATATTTGTGCTACTTGTATTCAAGATGCATCACTTTTACATATGAAACACCCTAAACTAGCTATAGATACGAATACGAGTTCAATCAATTGGCCACTCAATTAAACAAATATTCAAATCATACATGGTGATATATATAGTGAATCATGATCGATAATATGGAGACAAAACTAATTTATTAATAAAAGAAGCATGCTTTGTGAAATCAAATTAATCCATAACCAATAATAAGATTAACTACTCATATCAATGGAGTTCATAACAAGAAGGAAAAGAAAACCTATCATGTTTCTAAACCCTAGAATAATAGTAGAATATGTCATTAATAGAGAAAAGTCTTCTCTTTTATATGTTTCTCAATTTCCATAAAGGATACTCTTTCTCAAATAGGTCACCCCCCATTCTCCTCAAAAGTCCATCTCCAAGTGGTCCACCAAGCCCATGTGTGAAAACATCTCTTTTGGAAATTATGGGTTCAAAACGGGGTCGTCGGATTGCTGACGCCATCACCGGAATCCGGTCTTCGGTCGTCGGAATTTGTCACCGGAAAACTACTCTAGCCACCTGAGATATCTGAAACCGTCAACGGGAAAATATGTACTCCCAACAACTCATCTCTGCTTCTCTATAGTTCACACATTCACAAAAACCATCTAACCCAACTTCTCATTTCTTGCGAAAACGTACCCAAAAGCGTGACTCGAAACTCATATATGCCACGGCCGACTTTTGCATCCAACACATACCCCTTCGCGATTCAATGAAACTTTAGGATCCATGCTTCAACTTCCGTAATCCAACAACCGGAACTAGTTCTACCGGCTCGCCATTCTTTCTATGTTTTCGCACAGTTTCTGCAAATGCAGCTGCAACAAGCTAATTTCGTAGCTTCTAAATTGAGCCGTAATTATTCATTCCTTGTACAGCAGTAGTGCCATTCTCTTGCAATTTCCTGTGCATGATGGCATCTCAGTTTAACTCAATCCAGTCACCTTCTCCACCAGAAACCCATAACACTGCATCGCCTCGCCACCTTCAATTCCATCTCTATCTTTGCACCAACACCTGAAGTCTCATAACTCCACTTGCAATAGCATTAACTCTACGGATTCACTGTACTCTCTAAGCCAACCACTAAATATCCATCTTGACATTTCCAGAACCAACTGCATCAACTTCTTGTTCTTCTGCTTAGCCATTGCACTACCAGGGACACGGCACAACTTCCCTGAAATATCATTCATACACATTCATTCAACTCATTCCCTGGCTTCAAACATTTCTGCAGCAACACTTCAATTTCAAGCACGACTGCAAAACCATCTTCTAGGTCTTCTTATATTCTTTGCACCAGAGCTAACAACAACACCTTGCTGCTCATATAACTTCAGTTGCACACCAGAAACCACCAACAACATCATAGCTTCAGTCCATCAAACAAGCCATATTCTTCTCAGTATTCTCTGCTTGAGCACAACAACTTCAACCATTTACAGCTTCATATCATCCCTGCAAACTCATTTTAGCAACAACAGCAACCACTAACCTGTCTCCCTGCAATCTTCTAAATCACATCCAGCTACTGCCAGACACACATCACTGCTCATAGGGACAAGCCTAATAGCTGCATAACCCATGGCATAACATCTCACTACAAGAGTTAGATTAGTGCATATTGGTTGCACCATGAATACCTGGTCCCCTCGTTGCCTTCAAAACCAGCTCCTGCACTCTATTTTGAATTTCATAATTCCCTGTAATTTTAAGCTCTCTCCACTTCCTTAAGCCATTATTACATCATCACCTGTAACTGCAATTGGTAGTAGTCAACACAACTGCCAGCTCTCATAATCTGTATTCTCCAACTGCAGCTGCAACTCCAGCTTCACTTCTCCATTTCAACTCTCCCTGCATACTCGCAACATCCAATGCTGCCATTTTTCAACTTAAACTCCAGTTGTACTCACTCAGAACCAACAACATCACTAGATTGTCCTCCTTTACAACCTGAATCCCCTCCAAACCCAGTTTTAATCTGTTTCCATCACATCTTATTCCGCAACAATCACCAGTTTGCAACACCATTTTAGGCAGCAGACTGGTTCAGGCCTTCTATCGAACACCTTATGTGCCTGAAACTTGAAAAGCAGAGACACTCAATTTGATGTTGTATTGAGTTCTCTTTAACCTATAATTTAGAATTATAAACAAACCCATTCATTCACTCTTGTCACTGAACTTAAAGACTACCTCCAATCTTCTCTATTCATTCAATCTGTATGGCAACAAGAATGTGAGATTTCAACTGATTTCAGTCCTGAAACTCCACCAGAATTCGTGTTCTTCTCACTTGTCCTAACCCCTGTGAAACACACTTGAACCATGACTTGAACTGACGGCAACAAATATGCAGGCTCGGCTGACGGCTACTGGAACAACGGCTTGGGTCTTCTTTTCTGTTAACTAAATTTTGGTTTCAAAAGAAACCTAACTTCGTTTCCTTGTATTGACCTCTAGCAAACACACATGCCAACAGCACTAGGTCTTGTAGAACATGCTCCTATATTGGACTATGTTGTCTTAATGGGACACTGGCTTGGTTTACCTTCCAGAACTGGGAAGATGGCTAGCTGCTCCCGCAAATGCCATCTTAACTTCAGTGGTCTTTCTTGATTATTTCAGTGCTTTGTAACCAACAACTCCACTGATTCTGAGCAATGATTTAAACCTCCATTTTTCCTTATTTATGCCAAATCATAGTAAAGTACCTGAAAACATAAAATAAAACGCAATATACAATTTTACAAGAAAAATAGCTTAGAAAAATGTAAGAAATTGATACTATAATTAGGTATTTTAGACACCTATCAATCGTTTGTTTATACTATATGAATATTTATGATTGATTGATAGATAGATTGTTTAGGTGGCCAACTAAATTGATTTGTTGATCCAATCTAGTGCTATTATTAAGTTAGGAGATAAGTAATCGTCGAATAACTTGTACACAAGTAGAGAACACAAAACCTTGCAGAGGGATTCTGTGGAGCATTATGTGTATAAACAACACTAAAAAGTGGACATTGATATAAGAGTCTAACTATTAGGATCAACCTATGAATTCACAAAAGATAAAGCATTCGATTGGATTACACCTTGAGTGATCTACTACTTGGTGGTTCGTTGAATGGAATCTGGTAGGCGAGAACTTATGTATCCAGTGATATAAGGAATTTAGGGGATAACACTGATCTAGCTGTTATTCTACGGTTGGTGATAATCTATGATTAATGATGAGTAGGTAAATTATAATAACTCATTGACGGTTTATATACAAAGAAATATTCCTCGATCATATCTCTCTCTATTGATTACAATATAATTTTATTTGCTTTGATTATTTACTTTGTTCATAATCTAAAACAAAACCCCCATTTGTGACACTTTGACAACTAAAACTCACTGTTCTTCATGGGAATGATCCTTGCTTCCATTATATTACCAGTTAATTGTGTGGAAATAAGATTATTAATTTGATTGCACTCACGACACGCATCAGTATAAGGTAGATAAGCTGAAGAATGACCTTCAGAGATTCACTGCCGTATGCAGCGATAAAGGTTGTTCATGGAAGCTTCATGCAACTACCATTGGTAGTTCTATTGATGTTTTTAAGATAAAGGAATATGTGGGGAGGAACACCATGGTGGTGGTTATATGTTGAAGAATCAAAAAGTGTCGAGAAAGCTTATGAACAATTTAATTCATGAGTGTGTCAGAAACAACCCTCTCATAAATCCAGCAGAGATTGTAGATTATGTTAAAGTTGGGGGGCGGGATCAACATCAAGTATCACCACGCATATCATGCACTTGAGTTGTCATATCAATGGATTTTTTGAGATGATGTCAAGTCGTACACTGATATTGCGTGGTGGGTGGATGTAGTTAGGGAAACAAACCCCATGTCATATATTAATTTCGACTACAATGATTCAACAAAGAGATTCAACAGACTTTTTATTTGCTTTGGCGCTTGTAGATATGGATATAGACTTTATCATCCGATGATATTCTGTGATTGTATATTTCTTACTGGGAATTATAAAGGAGCTCTCATGGCAGCAACATGTCTTAACGACAATCAAGGTAACTGGTTTTTTTTTCTTCATATATTTTTTTTTTTTGCATATGGCGACAACATGTCTTAACGGAAACATGTCTTAATATGTACTGTCTATTTTTGTAACAATAAAAGGACATATAACTAGTAGAATAGTAGAATATAACAAGGACTACATGTTGATATGTAGTGTCTGGTAGTTAGATTACTCATGTACTACAATACTGACAATGAGTATACTACTACATATTGACCTTACTGAGTATGAGGTAAACCATACTGCATGTCAATATGTAATGTCAGCTTTTTCACATACTCAAGCAGTTGGTTATTATTTTCCTGTTAGCTGGAAAAAAAACTATATATCAACATGTTGATATGTACTGGTTGTTTTACTTTTGGCAGTTACTTAACATAGCAAATAATTCCTTTTGCAGGTTTTTATCCTCTCGCATATGCATTAGTTTCTGCAGAAAATAATGACAATTGGGAATGGTTTTTCAAGAATTTGAAGAAAGCTTTGGATAATGATCGCCCTATCACTTTTATGAATGACCGAGGTGAAGGGTTGGTTAAATATATTCCCAAAGTGTTCCCTAATTATCATCATAGCTATTGCTACTTCTACTTGGGCCAAAACTTACCTATCGCAAAGTCTGGCGAAAAGTATAAAAAAGTGACCGATTCTTTCCAAAAGGAAACATATGCGCTTTCTCCTGCAATATACGATGAAGCTCTTCAAGAAATAGTTAATTTGGGAAGGCCTTGGGTTGCTGACTACTGCCGCAACATTCCAAGGGAGTGGTCCAGTGCGTTCTTCAAGAGATGTAGCCATGGTCAGACTTCTTCAAGCATTGCAGAATCGTTTAATAATTGGATTAACCGCGAGAAGAAGTTACCTGCGTGTGCGTTTCTTGACAAGATCAGGTTTGTATCAGTTTCCTTTGTCACGGTGCAAGCTTATATATAGTGTTAAGATTTTATTAGTTTCTTTGTAACAGTAAAAGCATCTATGTTCTATTTCAAGCATGCTCCACTAATCTACGTATAATGTAGTATAATAGATTTGTTGTTTCCTTGTCGTGTAGGCTACGTATAATGGAGTTGATGTCAGAAAGTCGCGAAGAGAGTGTCTTGGTGAACCCAAAACTGTTAACCCATGTGTATCAATCTTTGCTTGAACTACACATTCAAATTGGCCATCCCTGGAAAGTTATCCAGTCAGATTCTAACCTCTTTGGAGTGCATTCTCCAAGGTTAGCATTTACCCCTAATCTCTATCATCTGAATTTTAGTTATTTTTTTATTTTAAGTAGCATGTTCTGTGATGTGATATCCACCAAACTAGTATCTTATGTGTACTATAGATAACATATAAATATGTATTGTGTAGATATTCGGTAGATAATATGGTGTGTTTTGTGTGTACAGGTCTTATATGGTAGATCTAGAGGAAAAAAAACTTGTACTTGCCAACGATGGCGCGTATATGGTTTTCCATGCTCGCATGCTACTGCAGATATTGCTAGATATGTATAAAGGATGCTTGATTACGTAGACGATTACTTCAAAGTTACTTGTTATCGTGATCTATATTCAATAGCTATTAGACATGTTCCTAACCACAACAGGTAGGTGTCTTTAAACAGTACATTTTGATATTGTTTTTAAGGAACAATATATTGTGTACATATTATTGTGTAGTTATGATTCTTATTCTCACAAGCCTAATGAGTATCACGTAGAAGATACCGTTCTCCCACCAACTGTAATTAGGGCTCCACCACGCAGGAAAAAGGGAAAGCGTATTAAAAGTACATGGAAGAATAGTATAAAATATGTTAAGTGTTCAAACTGTAATTTTAAAACTCATCACAACAAGGCAACATGCACTCTTATCCATCAGTATGAATATTCTGAAGAATGATTTGTGATAGGTATGCGTTTCAAGAAGTACATATTAAAGACATACCTTGGGGGTAGGATGATACAGTACAATGGATTTTTTAGTAAGTAGTGTTGATTTCTCTTTTCTTTTATCACAGGATTGAATGTGCAGCAGAATGAGAAATGCAATATACCGATGACGTTTCCATTCTTTCCACCAGCTATTATTTGAAAAGCTCACCACAACAAGTCTATTTTGCAATGTTTTGATTCGTCAGTACCAACTGAATTTGGTTAAGAACAGTTTCTTTACAATACAAACATTATAAGTGTATGAATATACTGTTTTTGTTGTTTCTGAGAACTCCTTTGGTTTTCCAATATGTAGTGATATTGATCTTTCGAATAATGAAATATGTCGTTAAGTGTCATTCACAATCTACGGGGGTCGAAGGGGCAGCGCCCCCTCATTATTAGTAATTTTTATATAGTAGTATAAATATGTAAAATCATTTATGTATTGTAAGTATCTATCACTACATATAGTAGTAAATACTGATATTACATGTCAGTATTGTAGCGTAAGCATCTTCCACAACTTATTGATATGTAGTAGTATACTAACAGCCAGTACTGTAGCGTAAGCATCTTCTACTACATATTGATATGTAGTAGTATACTGACATGTAATATCAATACTAGTATACTATATGTAATATCAATGTACTGATTTTACGGGGGTCGAAATACCCAAAAAAAAAATGCAACAGAAATACCAACAAAATGCAAATTAAGAATTACTTATGTGTTAGCCAACTATTTTTGAACATTCCAAAGATATGTTTTGTCAATATAAAAGCTGTTTATAATGGAAACTATCAAAATAAAGCTAGTTACATATTTAGATACTTATCAATATGTTCTGTCAGACTAATTTTAGCAGTTAGGACTCTTTTCTGTCAGTTTCCAACCGATTTATGGTGGAGATGTTGTTAGCAATTTGCACGCTAATTTGACCCTTTCGTTCTGAATCTTCAATTGCACTTCTTCGTCATCCCCCAAACTTACCCCCACATATTTACTTTTCGACTTCATCTTCATAAAATGCATCACATATAGTAGGCATTCTAGTGATTCTTCTTGTTGAGGTGCTTCACACTCATTGACTGTCACTTCCTTCAGTGTTTATTTTCCGTTCTGCATCAAGTATATGTTACGTGGTTTGAACATGAAATCTGCCATGATTTTGGCGTTTGGTTGACATGTTTTCTTCCATTAAAGGGACGAGTTGTAGTGGTTAAATACCATTTTTTCGCAGTCATACTCAAGTAGCATCCAATGAAGGTTGTAATGGAACATTGGTACAAGAATCTTCTGGGTACTTTTATCCATCTCCAAGATTGGTTTGAAAACATAATTTTCTTCACCTCCTTCGAGTTTATCCGGGTTCTCGACATTGAACTGAAAAAATGGATGTACTTGAAGAGTCATATCTAATCAAGTTTATGAAATATGTTAATAAACAGAAAAATATCCACCACCACTTATGCAGCATAAGATAAAACACAACAAGATTGCAAGTACATATTCCTACATACTTTAACATCAATATTTAGTGTGGTAAAATATCAATATGCAGTATATTAGAGCATAGCTCGGTTGAACCCACCAAGCGTTGGTATGTCAAATTTGGTTGTCATATTTTAGCGAACCAAAACTCATTTAAGAGTCACTTGATTTAAATATACTAGAGTCAACTTCTTATAGGTTATCTTGAAAGTATTAGGATGAGACGTTACAAGTATTGCGAAGACTTGAATAAATGAATAAGTACGGAGCTACAACCACAACATCATCCTTCCACTTGAGGTTAGTGATATTCGACTTGAACTGTATCATTCCCTAACGTATCTTTCAAGTCGTGCATATTGAAAACATAAAACTACGAAGCATGAACACTCTAGATAGACATAGTATTAAGGAATACAATATGAAGTTTATTGCTTAACTATTAAACTTTGTATATGAGACATCGACATAATCGTATGAATTCTATTGTGATTATGTATGGGTATGAGGTGAGGATTTCATCCTAAGAAACAATGTTTTTACATGTGTTTTAAGGAAGTAAGTTAATCATATGTGTTGTGAACCGAAAAGGAAATCGACAGGCATTATTGGGGTTGTTCTTCATTACAAATCTTATAAACGACCAATATGTGTGATTAATATAACCGCTCATGACTTGTTTGTGTTCTTGGTGAAACTATTCACATGAGGCCTGACTTATGTATTAGTATGACTTTTATTAGTGAAACCAATCTTAAGTAATCACCTGGGGTATGATCGGGTTTGTGAGTGTCTGACCAAATTTTGGGAGAGGGGAACGGATTCTAGTAAGAGGTGCAGTACATCACAAGGGGAACCTATCCTTGTATGAGGTGCGACAAGGTTTATAGAAGAAAGGGGAACCGATCCTATGAACATGTGCAACACATTTTTAGGCAAGGGGAAACCGATCCTATGGACATATGCAGCGCATACAAGTTAGATACCAAATATATGTGGGGAACTGATCCTAGTACCTAGTCAGCCGAATTTTGGTAAGCTAGTGTAACTATGCACAGTACTCATATGGAGGTAGAACCGAAACTTGTTTTGGTATAACCGTTACACCCATGGTTTGGGATTGAGTTTTACTTGATCAATCACATCGTTCTTGAAAGTCATATGAACCAATTCTAAACTTGTTTGAAAGTGTGGTAATCGGTTTCAAGTGAGTAAGTATGAAAAAGGACTTGCAAGAGTAAGATGTCGACACACTTTGAACACGCGCATTAATGTGTATTCTTTTATTGTTCAAAGATATTCCTTAACAGCTAAGAAGGAAGTAAATCCCAAGATCGAATTTAAATAAGTTAAGAATCTTTTAATTAAGGTTTTTAATTATATATGGAAAATAAGAATTAGTAATGTGCATTTGCTAGTTAAATATTTTTCAAGGATATTTCGATCATTATTTTAGACAGTGCATTCACAGGAATTATGAAAACCGAATTTGGGTCAATATGGAAAAATATATTGAGAATATTTTCTGTTTTGGAAATTCCTTGTCTATAAATACTTTGAGTTTGAATTTCTAGCAAACTAATCCTTTGTGATAGTAAACTTCCTCTGTTGTACTGTTACTAGTGAAGCCGCCTATTCAGAGAGAAGAGTAACCTAATTAGGAGAAATCTCTTACGGCCGCTCAGTTTAAAGTCTTCTTTGGGATTGAGAAGCTCTAGTGTGTACCATTGGTGGGAAACTAGATAATCGGTTTATCCTTAGTTTTCATATTGATTTGATTGACTAACAGTGGTTGAACTTTGATTGCACCTAGTTTGTTTATGCTTGAGAATCTTCTCTTCTGATATATGATTCACTCAAACTAGTTCAAGGTTTAGACAGGGATCTTTAGACTGTTGTTGGATCTAAAGACGATCTTGTGATAATCCATTGTTAACAGACTCCATTTTGTGCATGATTGATCACAAGAGATTCAAGTAGTTGTGTGCATGTGTTTATTGAAGATCTAAGAAAATTTGAAGACAAAGAAGATATAAAAGATTTCAGACTTGGTTTTATAATCTTTGGTGTGCACAATACTTGTTTTGGTAAAAGAGGATCCAATTAATAATCGGTTTATCCTTTTGGGTATATTGGATTTATTAATTGAGAAGATCGGTATCAACACAATTCTTTGGATTAAGAGTGTTGTTGGCTTAATCTTAACGATTACCTTTTGGTGATTGAACATAAGATAGATCTTGGAACCTGGCAAAGGAGTTTATGTTAAGATAAACAGAAGAGCCTTTGTGCAACTCATATCACTTGGTTGAAGAGAGTTGATACCAAAAATATTTGTTGTTCCTTTACTGTTTGGAATACGAACCAAAGGAATTGGTCCAAATGCGTGACTTTTTTACTAGTTGGAGGCGTGGGAATACAGACATAACTAGGTGAACTATGGATTAAGATCGAGACAATATCAACAACGAAGTTTGTTTATTTTGATATAAAGGTTCGGACTTAACCAAACTCAATAAGATTCATTCAATTAAATAAATTAACTCCGTGGGTTTTTTTAATTATAATAAAACAATTATAATGCGGAAATATAAAGTAAAATCTTGATTTTGTCATTTAAAACTTTATAAACCCCGACCTAGTTTATAATTGAATTATTATAATTAAGACGTAAACAAAATAAACAAACTTCGTATAGTTGATATCAAGAAACTAAACCTATAGTTCACCTAGTTATGTTTATTTGTATCAAGTAAACATACTTCGTTGTTGTATTGTCTCGATCTTGTATCCATAGACGATCACACGAAGTGTGAACCGATTAGTTACATTGTCTCGACTCAGTCCATAGGCAATCACTTTCAGACAAAGGACTTATAGGAAGGAAAAGTTTTATCTTGAGGTATATTTGGGTACCCTCGCCTTTTCACAGTATATGATAAAACTTACCCAAGCAAGACAGGTAAGTATTTTCTTTCTGTTTCGTTCTCCGCCTGGTCTTCCTGAAACTTCTTGTTGAATTTGAATTGTCTGTATTTGAGAATATATTGATCTAAAGGCTTGTTATGCACCAAGTCCTCAACTGTAGATCCACTGACACAAAGGCCACCTTCTTCCGTTCTCCAAGCAATTGAGCTGGAAATAAACGACGAAAAGGTTAGAATAATCAAAGTAAGAAGCGTTAGATACCAATATACATTCCTCTGTAACAAAACATTTCATATACACTAAAGCATAATATATTCCTTACATTTCAAAAGTACATATGTAGTGTTAGATATCATTATGTATTGCTTACATATCAAAAGTACATATCAGTATGTAGTAGATATGGATATCAATTATTTGATGTCAATATATATGAATATGTATTTCCAATCAAGAACTCACCTAAATGGTGCATTATCAAAATATCTGGATAGGATAGTTTCTTGTTCATGTTTCAAGTCTTTATAAAATGACGATTTTTTCAGTTTATAGAACGCCTAGCGAATTGTAAGCTTTTTGGTATTGCTTCCAATGCTCCAACTTTCGGCTTCTTTGGTTCTTTAGAGCAAGGGCTATGGAGTGAGGGTTATCATTCAATATGAATGAGTTTAACTGGATTTGATCAAATTAGGTGCTGCTATGGAGTGAGAACACCCACTCATTCACCAAAAATCACCCAAACACTCATTGAAACGAAAGAGTGGGCGAAAGGGGAGACTAAGCGGCTGAAGTTTATCCGTTTGAGGAAAAAGAGCTTGAGCGGCTAAAGATTTGCCTCCGAAGCACTTTTTTATTTTTTTTATTTTCTTAGAACTCTGAAAAACGGGTCCCACATGAGTTTTATTATTAAAAAACTCTTAATATATCCAAAACGGCTAAAGATATGCCGCATGTATAATTTTTTTTTTCTCAAGCGGCTAATGATTAGCCTCTTAGCCTATTTTCTACTCATTCCATAGTATAAAAACCACTATTTCACTCAGTCTCTCACTGGATTTGGCAGTGAATGAGTGCAAAACACACTCATTCCACAGCCCTTGCTCTTATAAGATGCATAAAACTTACTTCCACTTTCGTAAATGTCATCTTTCTTTTTCGCAGGATGGGCACGAGTAACGGGTCTGGTAAGTGTGCGCTGCTCCTTTGCGGTGCGTTTTTTGTACACTACCACCATTTTTTGTTTCTGACTGGTTCCTGCATTTTTTACCAAACGTAAAAAATATGTTCTGTAAAACACAACATAACTGCTTACTCAAGAATAAAACTAAGTATGCACAAATTAACATTCAGTACATATCATTCACCTGTGATGGAACCTCCAAAATATCATCATCTTTCGATATGCTGGTTTTTTTTTGCTCAGATGTAACATCACGTTCATCTTTAGATCTGCTGGGTTCTTATTGCTCTACTATAACTTCACCTGCATCTTTTGATCGGTTGTTTTCTTCTTGCTCAGTTGTATCTTGTGGAAATTCTACAGGTTGCAAATCTCTTCCAAATAAATTTTCAAATTGTTCTCGTATGTCAATACCAAAAAGCCCAAGGTTTTGATCAGTACCACTATCTGGGAGGAGGTTTGCATACTCTTCGACATAAACTCCCATTCCGGATTTTTCCAAGTCTATATAATCTCCGACTGAGATATATTCGATCTCTTCCAAATTAGACATCTCGGTAAACAAAGGTACATCCATGAGCATAAAGTTAGTCGTCGCCGCTCCAACGTTATAGTCTTCAGAATTCTGGGACAGAACTTCAACTGAAGCAATTGTTTCTTGTATAGTTGTAATCAACTCCTTTGCTGCTTCATGCTGAACTTCAAGTAAATTAGTCTGCAAAAAGCAATGTAAACTGTCAACATAAAGCTACTTACATATCAATATGTATTGTTATGTAAAACTACATACCAATATGTAGTGTTAGATACCACTACAAGAATGTAAGTATCTACCACTACATACTGATATGGTACATATTGTGAGTGTCATAAACTTAAAATAACTACATACAAAGAAGATACCACTACATACTGATATAATACAAATTGAACGTTAAATGATACTTAGATTACATACTGATATGCTACTTACGTGTGTGTGTTTTTTGCTATTTCCTCTTGTATCTCTTCGACTTTTTGTTCCAAATTAGATCTAGGCCAGCTTTTAATCTCAAAAATATGAACCTCAACATCGTGGTTATTCAATACTGGAGGTGTTGTTGACAAACCAACTTCAGAGGTGGCATTAACATTAGTTTGATTTTTCTCCGAATCTGGAATTTGGACTTCAATTGTTGGGTGAACATCCAAATTTTTAGTGGGGTTGGTTTACGGAGGTGTAGATCCCAAGCGAACATAATCTTCATGGTTGGTTTCTCTCTGCAAAGGGAAAGCTTTCGAGTATATTTCATGCAACATCAGCACAAGCTTTGAAGCGTCTATCGTTACGCTGTCTTGCTGCTTTGTGTTCACTTCGCTCCATTTTTCAGAGACTATACTCCTCAAATCATTGTATTTCGATTCTCAATCCTCTCCCCTATTTCCTGACTCATCTTCTTCCATTGGACTTCTATTTTCTTCTTCTTTCTCTTCTTCCGATTCATCTTTGTCATCTTCTTCAATATGAGTTTCAGCATCTTCTTCCTCTTGAATCCTTTTTGAGATACAAGTAAGAAAATATTTTTTTCGTGGTTTGTGTACCCGTATTTGAATTCTTCATGGAACTGTACAATTTTTGTGTACTTATCAGTTCAACTAATAATGTATGTTTACCTCATACTCAGAAAGATCAATATCCTTTAGGAATTCAGTACATATCTTTGTGTGGTTCCATCTAGCATCCTTTGGCACATACATTCCTTCAGGTTCTGTTACTACATTCTCTGGCTCCACCAAATGGGTATGCTCCGCAAACCAAGGTTGTAAGTATTGATATGTAGTGTTAGATATATTATCAAATACTTATATGTAGTGGAAACACGCAAAATAAAAGAGGTTAACGTAAATAAAATCTTACCAACAAATAACCAACACAACCAGTAGTGTCTTCTACTATTTCCTCATTTTCATTCAGCTCTCGCTCTAAGTAAGAATGGAGTAGGTCGTGCCATGAAATATTCTTTGCTTTTTCAAGATCATCAACGAAACTAATGTATTTTCCAGTCAAAGAGTTTGCATCTTTTGTTGCGAAAAAAAATGAAGTGCACATATATACGTAGATAAGCCTAACAAGATCTTCAGCATCTTCCTCACCCACCCTTTCCAGAGAATTTTTACCAACTTTTACATTAATTGGTGTTCTTTTCATGATGTTCAAGATTGCGTCTTCACTCATTGTCTCAGTCACCTTTTTACCACTCACCAGTACATCAGGAAAAGTCCTTTTGAAGAATGCAATTTTACGCCATCCACTTTTTAATGTAAGTTTTAAATCTTGATATTTCCTATTCGGCATTCTTGGCATCCCATAAGTGATTCCCATTTCTTCTGGTGTGTTTAACAGCTCATACTTCTCACCATGCCTTACAAATTGAAATGTAAGCTTGTCTGGATATCGACCTCTCTTGTAACAACGTAACATTTTGGTGACTTCTTCTTCATTCTTCAACCAATGTTCTAAATCAAACTTGTGTACCAGAACATTAGGAACATGTTCCCATACGACGCTTCATTGATCAGCTGTAACTGCAAGACCTTCAATTTAAGGTTTTTTGTCTTCTTAATCCTCTTCACAAGCCCCTGAAACCGGATCGGTATAAACTCCTTGGTTTTCCATCTGCTTTCTTACGCTTTTTACCTGCATAATAACAAGTATCTAAAACCATTACATGATATTTTCAATATGCACCTAGTACATATTTTCCATCACTAAAGTATTGAACATATCAATCAATATGTAGTTATAATATCTACTACATATTGAATATATTTGTGGTAATTACTCGAGCTAAGAATATCAATATGTAGTGATGCTTTTTAATCATAAAATAGAGAACAATAGCTAAAAAATGTACTTCTTTCAGGGGTACATTTGCTTTCTTCCCCTTTGTTTTCGTGAAAAAGTATCAGTTTTTCTAGACCTTCTTGCTTTTGGTGAAGGAGTAGCATCTTTCAGGACAATTGCTTTCTTCCGCTTTGCTTTTGGTGAAGGGGCATCAGATATTCTCACCTTTTTTGCTTTTGGTGAAGGAGTTGTTGCTGCTTTTTGGGGGGTTTTGTTGTTGGTGCATTAGAAGTGTAAGTATTTTGATAGTGGAATACTACATACATGGTGAAGTTACCTATCAATATGTACAAGTACCCACATATCTAAATAGGAATATACACTACATATCAAAATCTATAGTGTCTACTGATATGCATTATCAAACATATTGCTACTTGACAAAGTAACACAATGCATCACTACATATTCATAACAAACACAACAATGCAAAATTTCGCTACATATTGATATGTAATTCACTACATATTCATAACAAACACACCAATGCAAAAAATCACTACGTATTGATATGTATCAGCATTAAGAATTACTAATAGAGAACTTTCAAGTAATATTGATATGTAATTCAAGTAACACAACAACGATATGATATGTATCACTACATATTCATATCAAGCATAACAAAGTTTCCACATGCAAAAGAATTTCCACATTTTGCAAATCTACTAACACTACATACTAGTATGTAGTCTAAAATTTTGAATAGATGTTTACCTTTTTTCAAGGGTATATTTGATTTCTTTCCTTTTGCTTCTGTTGAAGGAGTATCGTCGTGTTCATTCGTTTTTGTTGGTGAAGGAGTAACAGATTCAGTAGATTTTGTCATACTTCTTGTTGTTGGTGAATTTGCAGCTGGTTTTTCTTTGGTTTTTGTTGTTGGTGAAACGACGGCAGTTTTCTTTCTGTTTTTTGCTGGTGAAGGAGTTTCTTATTCAATTACTTCTCTAATTGTTCATTTAATCTCCCTTTTGGTAACCATTTTCTCAGATTGAAAATTACTGGAACGGTTAGGGTTGCTGAAAATGGAATTAGGATTTGTTGAAGAAGATTGGTTGGAGATTTTTGGTTTTTGTTCCTTATAATGATCATTTTTTAGTGATGATTAAGCATGGGTTTAGGTTGATTTTTGTTGTTGGTGTTGTTGATTGAGAAGATGGAAATAGTTTTCATCTGTAAAAACAATGAAGAAAAAAATTTCATCTGAAAAATAAAAAAGAAGAATGAGAAATAACTGTCCGCACGTGAGTGGTGAGGGTAGTCAAGTACTTTCAACTTTAGACCTCCGGTTATTTCTTTTTTACCGTTGGACTACAGATTAACCCAAGTCGGGTTTTGTGGACTAGAAAACAAAGTTCTCAGAAGAGAAACCAAGCAATAGTTTACCCAGATTTAGAGTTAAGCCTCCCATTTTGTATTGGGCATTGAGCTTTCTTTTCGTTTTGGATGGATAGGCTTTCTCGTTTTGTTTTTCCTGTATATTAGAATGACCTCTTCTGAGAATAAAACCCAAACTTAGGCTTAGTTTGGTATTGTTGCAGCTTTTGTAAAAGCACTTTTCTGCTGTGCGTTGTTGTGTTGTGAGAAAAAAACAGGTAGGAGTTTGGTAAAATATTAATTAAAGTTAAAGTTGATTAAAAAAATAATCAAAGTGTGTTTGGTAAAATACTAGATTCAACCATTGCTGTTGTGGGAAATGACAAAAACAGACATATCTCTAAAAATAGTTTAATTCAATTTTATTGGGGTTAAAAAAATTTATATTTTTTTTACTATTAAATATAAATAAATTAAATATTCAAGAACGGGCCCCTCAATCAGCTGGTCATCCTCGTTCCCCAAAGTTTCATGTGCTCCAGGAGGTCCTAGGTTCGAGTCCCCAATGACGTAATATTGCAGGAATTAACGTGGACGGTAGAGCTTAGCTTGTTAGGCTTCCAAATAGTTAATGTAATACTCTTTATAAATTATTATGATTGTTAAGAAAATTTATTTTACTTAACCATTTTTAAATATATATTATTTTCAAATAAAAAATAAACTAAAATTAAGTAATTATTTAAAATTGATTTTTTTTTTAATCTAATTATTTTTTTTTTTGACAAATTAAATGACATGGTATCATACAATAGTTTGAAAATAAAATATAATAATATTTAAAGAATAAAATATAAGAAATAAAAATTGATTGTATATATATTTAAGGGTAATTTTTATCATTTACAAAATAAACTAGGGACAAAAAAGATAAATCAAACATTAAATTTTTATGGGACCACACCTTATGCTTTTATAGCTGATAGGTGTCTAAAACACCTAATTTTATATCTAGTATTTATGATTTCTTTGCTATTATCCTTGTGAATTGCATCTCTTATGTTTAGTTTTGAGTTATTAGGTGATTTGGAGTCATTCGGAGTGAAAGAAGAAGAAAACGTTCAATTGGAGCTAAATGGAGCGAGAAGGTCAATCCATAGGCGAGTCATGGAGCCGGCTGAGATTGCGCAAGGAGGATGTGAAGAATTAGATTGTCCGTTACCTGGAACTGACAGGCCTAATAATCTGTTGGTGGCTCGTATCTATCAGTCTGGTGCCTGTGCCAATTATCATTCTTACCAAAACCTTGGGGTCGAGATTCTCGAGAGTCTTTCTCTCAATCATTTCGGTTCAAACTAAGAGGAGAGTGAGAATTGTGGGGGTTTCATTAGAGAGAGGAATCAAAGATGAAGAAAAACCAGGGATCGACGATGGTTGTTCTCAAAATATTTGAGGGAAGACGAGATGGTGGTACTGATAGAGTTTGAGATGGGTTTCAGAAAGGGGATCTGGTGCTAGAATTTAGGGTTCTTCTGTAGTTCAATTGAATCGAAGAAATTGATAACTGAAGTAGCAGAAGAGAGAATTGGAGCTGTTGCCATCGAACAAAGTGAATTTAAGAAGAATGAATGGAGGAAGATCTGCTGGTGATTGTGATTTATAGGGTCTTGGTAAAATGATGTTGATTTGTGGTCAGAGATGGTGCTGCTGTGTAGAATCATTAGGTTTTGGTAGTTTTTCAGACCGAGAAGCAAGAGTTGATGGTGATTCCGAGTTCTAGAAAGATGGGTTAGTGTAGTTTGTGGCAATGGATCTGTTGTGTACTGGAGCTACAGATGTTTTTGCTGTTGAGATTGAAGTATTGCAGCTGCATTCAGCTACCTACGTTGATGGATTGAAATGACAGAAGCAGGAGTAGGAAGTGAACTGAGTTGCAGTTGTTGCAGGTGCAATGAACTGATGCTAAAGCCGAGACATAGGTGGCTTGTATGAGTTGATGTAGTGAGACAATGAAGGTGGCACTGTTGCCTGGAGTTGGATTGCAAGGCTGGAGCTGAATGTGCAGGTTATGAAGCTGTTTTAGGGAGTTCAATAGCAGATTCAAGGAATGCAGGTGGAGATAATGGTTATGATGGTGCTGCTCCTGCTGGAATGGTGCGATTGCACTGGCTAGGTAATGAATGAACTGAACTGCATGAATAAATAATTGAAATGGTCCGAGTCTGTGTGGAAGATGGGATTGCAGTTGGAATTGGTACCATGTTGGTTACAGTGAAGTTATGGGAGGTTGCAAGGATGAGATTGTGTCTGTTGCAACTTAGATGGAGTTGTGCAGTGAGCTGTAGGTGATGGGATTGGAAGGTTTGAGCATGCGGCAATGATGCGGAATGAATGACTTTGAATATATGAATGTTAGGAATTGTTTGAAATGGCTTGATTAAATGTGCAGGGAAGAGACAGAATTTGTCCAGGAGAACAACCAGAAATAGATGCGACTCTGCTGGATTTCCTTCACAGTGAGTCGACTCAGTGATTCATGTTCCTACTCATCTGACCCGATTCGATCCAGAGAACTTGGACTTGACTCTTTTTGGTTGTTGCTAAACCGGTCGGAAAAAGGCAAGGGAAGAATATAAAACAGCCGGGACTTCTCTTTATTATAAAATCTTTTATCTGCTAACTTTTGTTCTAGGGTTTAGAAACATGAAATTTTTTCTCTTCCTTCTTGTTATGAACTCCTTTAACATGAGTGCTTAGTTTTATTATTGGTTATGGATTAGTTGGATTTTACAAAGCATGTTTCTTGGTCAATAAATTAGTTTTGTCTCACAATTATCGATTTTGATTCACTAGAAATATCGCATGTATGATTGATTGTTAGTTTCGTCAAGTTGCAAATTGGTAGAACTCGTAATCATATCTATTGCTAGTTTAGGGTTTATTATACGTAAATGTGATACACCTTGAATACAAGTAGCATAATTGTGAATATTGCTTGTAGTGATACATCCTAGTAGTCACAAGTGAGTCATAACCTTTGTTAAATCGGATTAGTGCGTTTTCCACAATCAGTTGCTTTGATTGACCTGATTTCATAGAACTTAATGCATCTAGGGAATTAAACTTGATTAGTGCTTTTACACGTTAAGTTGTTCTCTTAGATAGAACTCATACTCGCATCTTTTAATGTGTTTGTTGATGACAAGAGGAAATTAGCGGGATATTCTTGCGATCAAGGTATTCTAGGGCCATTGATAAAATAGAGATTAAATATCAATTCTAGTTATTATGACAAGAGCATGTTAGTGAATGAAAACGAAATCCTTAACCAATATCTCTTCTATTTGATTTGTTTGCTTATTTCTTTATTTCCTTTTATTTTAGTTTTCTTTTATAAAAATCAGAAAAACCCCCCAATTGTTATTTATAGGAAACCGAAACAACTTGACAACCTTAGTCCTCTCTGTGGGAACGATCATTTCTTGCTCTTGCTATATTTTATATTTTCAGTAGTAAGAAAGTGTAATTTATTTTTGACGCCTACGACAGCGATCAATAGCTTTTAAAAGCCTGGCACATTTAGGGGCGACCCCAACGCAATTAGGGGCGACATAAAAGACAAAATAGGTTAAAAATACTTATATTCCCCTTTATAATCGGGAGGCTAATCCATAATCGGTAGTTTGGGACAACTCTATATTCGGTAGTTATATGAACTATTTTGACTACCGATTATGGTAAGATTTCGACAAAGATTATACTGTATAATCGGAAGTCATGATAACTTCATTTACTACCGATTATAGGCTCAACCAAAATTCAGAAAAAAGAGGAATTTTGCAAAATCTGATTTTGGGACTACTCTATATTCGGTAGTTATATGTGTTGGATATTTTCAAGATTGTTTGCCGCTGTCCGGGGGTTTCCGGGGGGGGGGGTGTAGCCCCTCCCGGCTATGTTCGGTAGCTATATGTGTTGGAAATTTTTTCGGTTAATGAATTTGAAAACCTATTCTGTTTTCCAGAAATTTTCACAAAACGTGTATGTTACCATAGGGTTTCTTCATTATCGGAAGTCATGATAACTCTGATTTTGGGGCTACTCTATATTCGGCAGTTATACGAAGTATATTGACTACCGATTATGGTAGGATATTTGCAAAGAGAGCCACTGTATAATCGGAAGTCATGATAACTCTTCCTTTCTTACCGATTATAGGCAACCAAAATTCGAAAAAAGAGGATTTTTGAAAATTTTGATTTTGGGGCTACTATATATTCGGAAGTTAAATAACTTAAATTCCCTACCGATTATGGTAACATTTTTGCCAAAGATCCACTGTATAATCGGAAGTCATGATAATCCTTCCTTTCTTACCGATTATAGGCTCAACCAAAATTCCAAAAAAAAAAAGGAATTTTGCAAACTCTGATTTTGGTGCTACTCTATATTCGGTAGTTATACGAAGTATATTGACTATCGATTATGGTAGGATATTTGCAAAGAGAGCCAATGTATAATCGGAAGTCATGATAACTCTTCCTTTCTTACCGATTATAGTCTCAACCAAAATTCCAAAATAAAAGGATTTTTGCAAACTCTAATTTTGGGGCTACTCTATATTCGGAAGTTAAATAACCTAAATTCCCTACCGATTATGACAGCATTTTTGCCAAAGGTCTACTGTATAATCGGGAGTCAATATAACTTTATTTACTACCGATTATAGGATGATCAAAATTCAAAAGATTTAGGATTTTATTTTGGGAATACTGTATAATCGGAAGTCATACAAACTAAATTTACTCCCGATTGTTGATTACCTACCGATTATATAGTTATCTACCGATTGAAAAGGGTAGTTTGGACATTTAAAAAAACACCCCGGAAATAACCTTTCGATTGTGAAATAACCTACCGATTATTTGCTATTTTGTCGTTTTATGTCACCCCTAATTCGGTTTTGGTCGCCCCTAAATGTGGAAGGTTTAAAAGCTCATCCCCAGTTTTTAAAAATTGAGGAATCTAGGAAGTGCTTTGGATAATAAGCACTTTGATTTTTTTTACCAAACTCCAATTTCAAAAATTATTGACATATAGATTTTGAAAGTGCATTTGGAAAAATAAAAGCATTACCAAACCCAACCATAAGCCAAGGCCAAAACAACAATAGAACCAAGCTGTCCTGGCCAAAACCTTTTAAAATGGTAAAAAGCAAAACACTAGATAATGGGGGAAAGGAAGAGCAAAAATAGACCAACAATCAGAGTTAAATTGGATTAACGATGGAGCAATAACTTTAGGTATTCTTAATGTTATCTGAATAAGTTTCATGGCAACAATAATTCCAGATGCAGCCAAAAAGAGACTAGTCTTTTCTGAATCCCTCGGACTCTCATCACTAAAGAAAAACATTCTCCCAACTATTCTTACCCTAGTGGTAAAATGTTTTGACACATTGTAAAAACATAACTATATCACTCATGCAGTGTTCCCAATATGTCCTCATCTCTGTATAAGTGATACCTGAAACATTATTAAACAACAAAAGAAGCATACATCAGAAAAGTGTTGCTTTAACTTGATGAAAAAAAAGAGCAAATAGGTAGATAACATCAATATAAAGGCACTATCTTTTAGGCCAGAGCGGTCGTGTCCCGTTTCCAAGATGAGTTTAAACTTTTTAAGCAAATTCAAACAGTAGTCCAACTGTAGAGCATACATCTTAGACATATGTCGAGCTTCTAAACATTCATCACAAGCCTGAGAAACTTGCTCATTGAGGGAACGCTATAGCCTATACTTTGTTTTCTTCTGAGATTGCATTTATTGGGTTTGCTCAAAGTGAAACTACACTACATCCTTCCTCTTGTTTATAATAATATCAATGAAGAGCTGCTGTAGAGAAACTGCATGTTGGTCATCTAATCCACCATCCAAGACAGATAGTGATTGTACGCTAGGGTAAACCTCTCTACTTCGTTTTCCTTGGGTTTTTCCACCCATACTATTTCCCTCTCTTTGGGATATTGCATGGGTACGGACTTTCTATTAGCCATAGTTACCTACCAATGTTAGTACATGATACTGGTACCTTCAAAAACTACAAAACTAAAACTTATGTCATGATGTACAAGAACAATATTGTGCTAAATTTCATGAAATCGATTTCAGGATATGGCAAATTTTGTCCAGCAGAAGATAGAGCAAATACGTTACTGTACATTCCAATGATATCAAAAATGCATCAAGCGACCTAATTTGGAAGAACTTCCAAATATGTTGAATTAGTAACAAAGTAAACTTATAAAAAGTTATGCTAACAAATTAGAACCAAACAAGAAACTCAGGTCAAAGTAGAACCAAACAAGAAACTCAAATCAAAGTAGAACCAAACAAGAAACTCAAATCAAAGTAGAAAAATAAAAACAGATTAAAAGAGAAAGATGAACTCACTCTTTCTCGTCGAGCTTCACTTCAGTTCCTCCATATTCTGGTAAGAGAACAGTGTCTCCTTCCTTCAGGCTGACTGGGATGAGTTTACCATCCCTATCACGAGCTCCAGGACCAACAGCAACAATTTTTCCAGAGTTCAGCTATAGAAAGCAAAGCAATATATCAATAATCAACAAGAAGAAGGAGAACAATCTCGACTAGGTTTCACTGCAACAATCCATTAAACGCAATATAAGTGTCCTAAACCATTAATTCTCATTCAAATAAAACACTTGGATTTGGTCAAGTATCCAAATAAGAAATTGAAACAATCCCAATTTCAAAAGAAAAAACATGTAATCAACAAAATTTACCAAACTGCAAAGAACATGAACTTTCGGATAGACAATTTTTTTTTAACAAAGTCGACCATCAAGAAAAATAAAATGAACCTAAATAAAGTTTGAGAATTCAAAACAGTATAACAACCATAACCCATAAATGAAAAGTTTATCAAATTAAAGGAAAAGTTTAAGATTTACCAGTAATTAGATTTAATACTAGCAAAAACAAAATTGGGATTAAAAAATCAGATGAAAAATGAAACAAATCCAAGGATGCAGAACATTGATTGAATAAGGAAGATAGTTACTAGATCAAATAGGGACATACAAGAAAGGTTAATACATACTTTGCTAGTTTTCTCTGGAAGTAAGATTCCAGCGGTGGTTTTTGACGGAGGAACAATTTTCTCAACCAAAATACGGTTAAGACAAGGAATCAAGCGCTTTGCCATTGCAACAGAGGGGGTGCTTAGGAGAGAAAGTTACAGAGATCGAGAGAACTGACTAAAAACGATGGTTTCCTTCTAGAGAGTAGTTGGTGAAGAGGGTTTATGGAGGACGATCAGAGAACCTTCTCGATGGAGGGTTGGGTAGGGTTTAAAGAAAGCGTAATTACATTTGTACCCTTGGGTACTGACGTTCTTGTCAAGTTTTATTTGGCCCTAGTCGTCGTAGACTCGTAGTCGAGTACCAGTCTACCAGATGAGCTTACATACTGGGCTGTAAGATTCCAATGTGTTTGGAAAGTTAATCGCTGGCCCATGGTCCTAAAGGACGTGGTACAGTACATTTACATTTCTGGGAAATTTGCTGGTTAGTCCATAAACTCGTCTACCATTTATCTTGTAGTCCACCGGTAAAACCAGTTACCCGGATGTCCAAAATGTTTTTGAAAAGTGAAAACTACTTCACTACAGAAATCATGTGTGAACCATCCATGTCTAACATGTCGCCAAACCAATATCAGTTTTCACCTGAATATGAAATAAAAAACCAACGGAAAAAAAAAATCAGTTTTCACCCAAATCTGAAATCAATAACCAACGGAAAAATTTGGGCACCAAAATAAAAAACTGAAAACCAGAAAATTGATAAACCGAAACTGCGAACCGAACAAAATCAAAAGAAAAAAAATCATCAAGAAGAACGTACCAAAAGAAATTGATACTTAAACCCTTAGATCTGGCCTGAACTGATTTCTATCAACAAAAATGGTTACAAAAAACAAAAAAGTAGTAGAAGAACAAAGTCCTCCCGATTCTGAACAAGCATCGAAGAAGAAGAAGAAATTTGTTGACCCTCAACCAACAACAAAGAAGAAGAAGAAATTTGTTCATACTCGACCAACAATAAAGAAAAAGAGTAAAAAAAAAAAAAAAACTAGATTATGCTTCTAATTTACAAAAAATACAATCCAATACATGTAATGTTTTTACTTTTATTTTTGTTGATTTTTTATAGCAATTTCCTTATATTATCCTACTATAGTTAAAAATGACATAAAACTCTATGATTGGATTCTTTCTTGGTCCTCCAATCCCCAAGATTGGGATGAACCTACGATTGAATGGGCAGTTGTTTGTGGCATATGGTTTGGAATATATGGAAGACAAGATGTGATGTGATCTTTAAAGAGTTTCTATCGACACTAGTGGAATTGATTAAGGTTATATAAAATGAGATAGTGATCAAAAAACGCAGGGGATACCAGATATACCCAACTTTGTTGTTTGGCAACCTATATAGACAAAACTTAATACAATAGCAAGTAGACCAACTGAATGATCCTAGACAATATGTATATAGACATAAGGTCCGTAAACCTGATTATTAAGCAGAGTACTTGGACGATTTCAAAAATCAATATCCCAGATCAATCTAGTCGTATCCAAATAATTCAATCGGATTTCTGCCAAGTGATTAAACTTGGTATCTATCTTTCAAGATACGAATTCTACAAGAAACTAGTCTCGTAATTGATTAAAATTAAGCAGACTCATCTACTTAGATTGAATAAATACAAACCTGTGTAAATCCAATTATATAGATAAACAATATAGTGCTGAAAAAGAAAAACACAAGACACCAGAAATTTTGTTAACGAGGAAACCACAATAGCAGAAAACCCCCGGGACCTCGTAAAGATCGAACACCACATTGTATTAAGCCGATGCAGACATTAGCCTACTGTCAGACTTCGGACTGGAATGTAGTTAAGACCGAACCCACCCTCCAAGCGATTCAGTTACAGTCGCGCTCCTTACGTCTCCGGAACTGGTTCGCCAACCTTCATGTATTTCCGTATCTCAGATATCTATGGTTTGCGAACTGGTTCGCCAACCTACCCTAAGTAGAAATATCAGTAAGTTCATATTTCCCTCTTATGATGTTTGAAACATTCCCAAATGATATGATCATTTGCATGGGAAATTTTCAATTGATTCGCAAATTAATTCATAGAACTAATATTGTTTAGGACCTTTGAACATCTAATTGCTAAATCATATTTCGAGATTTTTCACAAGACAAGTTTGATTCAAAACTTCTTCTTTGTAATTCTACTACAAGTAATACGACATAGTCTCAATTGATAGAATGATGGTATAGTGAGAAAAATAGAATGGTTCAGTCTTCACATACTTGATACAAAAATTCTTTAAATATCTTCGTCGATCTTCAGTCTTCAAGGTGATCTCTAAAAAAACTACTCAGTAGACTTGAAATCAATATATAGTTTTTATCATCTCACATTGACAACAAGCTTGAGATAGAAAAACTTGTGGGTTCAACCGAGTAATGTCTAACATGATCCGTAATTCGCTTTTCAACAACGGAATCAAGAGTGGTACATGGATAACTAGAGGAAAGGAGGATAATAAAAATTAACTTTGATGCTTCATTTAAGGAAGGTGACATAATAGCGAGATTGGGTTTTATAGATAAAAATCATTCAGGCACCTTTGGAACAACAACGTGCATTAAAACAGTCGCAACACCATCTCTCATGGCAGAATGTTTGGCAACAAAGGATGTGGTCAAATGGGCGACTTCAACCAAATTGATACAGTTAATTCTTAAAGGGGACAACCAAGACGTTATCAAGTATTTGGCAGGAACAAATGATGCTTTGGAGTGGTAGTTTCGAAGAATATTAAAAGATGTCAAGACTATAGCAAAATCATTTACCTACTATCAAGTGATACATATGAGAAGAATGGCAAATGAAATGGAGGATGCTTTAGTAAAGGAAGGAAGGAAAACGAGACCGATAGTTTACTCTCCAACTAATATTTCTATGTCTCTCTTTGAATTGTTAAGCAAGGACTCAAAGTTTATTTTTAGAATTGATTATGTAACTCGCGTAGCAGCGACAAACAACATTATAATATAAATTCTCTCTTTGCCTACTAAAAAATAAAGATTATAATTTCTTGTTCCCAGTTGTTGATGGTGGTTTTTATTTCAGGGTAAAATTGTGAAACCCCGTGTTTAATGTGCCGTCATTCTGCAAAGAAACAGAGCCATTTAAAAGTGATGAGAGCTTAAGCCTCTTTACTTACATGTGTATTAAGCAATTTGGTATACTCATATATAAAATTCATCCAGAATGGTGCATGTAGCAACAATCCCAAATATTTTGTAAATTTTATTAACCCCCTGCCTGCACTATTAATTAATGTATGGCTTATTGAGTATTATTTCCTATGCTACGTTCCCTAGATGAACTCTTAATGCTGATATGATATGACAATTAGTGTTCACTCGCAACTGAGTAACATAAATTTCCCGAAGTATCAATATTAGAACCTGCATGAAAATACTCTGATGGAAGCACACTACACTGATCTCTGAGAATAAAATTAAAGAATTTTGTGTCAACACACAAAATTCATCAAATTTGAATAATTTTGTGACAGCTCGCAAAATTCAAATTTTAACCTGATTAAATTTGCCAAAATTTTTGCATCCCACGCTTTTAATTAAGAAGTTGGCTAGTCGATGCACTTAAATTCCTTAAGAAAAATAAGCCTAGACTGTCCATGTCAGTCTTAAAACAATCACGGCCACACGATTTGCCTGGCCAATTTAACGAGCTTGGCCTCCTCCCATGGAGACCAAGCAAACTCCATGATGTCCACCGGCGGGCTCACTACTATTCTAGCCAATCAGAATCCTCTTAGCCCGCCAGCAGCATCCATGATCGCTATCCAAAGCTAGGCTAGTCGCGTTGTTGAAAATGAGTAAGTACAACGAGTTAAGACTGTCCATGATAGTCTCAAACTCATCGCATCCGTCCAACTTAGCCAGCCTAGTTGGATGGCTTAGATTTTGTTTTGAACGGCCAATGAGATGCCAATATGCTCGCCGACAACCCACCTTTATCCCTAGACGATCAAATTGATTTCAGCCCGCAGCTAACATCTCAAATCGTTAGCTCAAATTTGGTTGGCCACGCGGCTTTAAAACCCTAAATTGAATCAACGACAGTATGCAACTGCGGCAAATCATCTCGGTCGTCCAACTTCGCTAGCCGAATCGACCGGCCTAGATCTAATTTTAAGCGACCAATAAGATATCGACGTGATCACCAGTCATCCTTCTTCCATGAGGAACGATCGGCCAAGCCGCGGCTTGCCTATATGGCTCCTAAACGATTGCACAAAGGTGGCTAGTCGCACTACCTACATGAATTTTAATAGATTCAACGACAACCATTAAGTGCCACAAATCAGCTCAACCACTCAACTTGGCTAGCCAATTTAACCGATCTAAATCTAACTTGGGACGACCGACAGGATGTTAGAATGGCTACCAGCCATCACTCTCCTATAGGGACCGATCATCTCACCTTTGGCGTTCATGAATAGCTCTTAGCAGCTTCCTCAAAATGGCTAGTCATGCTCCTTTTAAGACATTAAGCTCCGCGACTGACTTAAATGAGCTTTACACAACGACACTCCATGAACATCGATTATTTCAAGTTTTTTGCTTAAAAGAGATGCCTCATATGCATCCATTACAAATAATGTTTTATAAATATCGATTCCACTCATAGTTTTATTATTTGGCCTAAAAGCGTTACATGGTGTTTTAGCGGCAAATCTCATAACTTGACCCACTCAGCATCTTGTTGTATATATTTTTATACATAAATACTCGAGACATCAAACATGTCACAAACTGGGGGATGCTCACCAGGGTATTGATCAGGCGGTTTACAGCATGCGGCGTGCAACACGCCCATTACGAGAAAGTGTCAGGAAAGGCGTACGGTTGATAACAGTAGAAGAGTAGTGGGGGTAAGGCTGACCATTCATCCCTCATGATAGAGACGTGATGGTCAACACTTTCATACAATCCCCACTTCTCCACTACTTAACTACCTCCACTTCCTATGAGATCAGGTGCGCTCAATCACGACTTGTATAATAGGTAACCTATTTCGACTAAAAGACAAGTGTTATCAACACAAGTATCCAGAAACCACATTCTGATACAAATCATAAAATAACCATACCTTCATCATTATTTCAACACCTTCTTTGCTTCCCTCCCTAAGATCAACTCTTCTCCTTCGTTTTGTGACCGAAGCAAGACTGGAATGGCCATTTCTTGGTTTAGGCTATAATTGTACATATTGATCTCTCGAATCTAAAGTACTCCCGTGTAGTGCATTTGTTTAGGGTTTAGATTCGTTTCTCGGCGACACACCCAAATTTACCATTTCCAGCAGAATTAGTTTTTACCCCAAAACAACTGGCGACCACGGTGGGAGGTTAATCTATCGGTTGCAAATTCAATTTCAATTTTCTTGAATTTATAACCGTGGTTCTTAGGTCTAAGTTCAGTCATTAACCAAAATTCATTTCAATCACCAATCCAAACTTGTCACTTTATGAGGTACCCCCATCATCCAAACTCTCCAAAAGCCGTGAATACTTGAAACCCAATCACCATGGAAGGTATGGCAAAGATGTTAGAGGATGTTGTCGCAAATCAAGCTGATATCGTCAACCTGTAAAATAAGATATTTTCTCTCCTAAAGAGTATAGCAAACTGGTTGTGGAGAGATTCAACGAGCATTTACCCTGGGAAGGCCATCAATTTTAGAGATGACACAAAAAATGTTGAATCCTTGTATGAAGTCTGTATCTCTGCCAACAACGATACAAACAGAGTATGTATCTCTATCGGACAAGAGCAAAAAGGAAATAACCAACTAAATCCATACAATGATAAAAATCTGGGGGTGTTTCACGGGGGAAGAGACCCGACAGGTGTGTCACAATACCTGTAAGATAAGGGTAAGGAAACGGCTCATGAAGCTTTGTTGGAAAACATGTATCTCAATGCCCTCGCAGAAGTTTAGAGTGTTGTCCAACAATTCGCGTCCACGACCGCTCTAACCTTAGTAAATAGATAAGCACCTGAAGAAGGGGAAATCTACCAAGGCCTCTATGAAGACAAGAACTGCGCCGATGAATAGTATTCAGTTCAACTACCTCATATTGTTGTTGTCACTGATACAGGGACCTCAAGAGAAGTTACACTTCAATGAAATTTCCAAATTAAACGATCCGTGCCTGTGTCAACACTCGCTCAAGTCTCAACTCCACCCTCGAAACGAGCTTCATATCAAAGCCTATAAGAGTTTCCACGACAACAGTCGCTAACGCGAGAGAAACCATACTCAGGGTACCTCGCACTTCCCGCTTCCAATAAGAAAAGTTCTGGAGTTGCTAGAAATTTGGGTACGAGATGGGGTAGTTCAAATACCTCATGTATGGAGTCCACCAACTGATCGGGAGATGATAGATTCGAGATATTGCCACTACCACATATTCATCCATCATCCTACCAGTGAATGCAATAGCCTGAAACGCATTGTCCATGAAAAGATTAACTCGGGGGAGTTACGTCTATGAAGTTTTCCATTTCTTTACGAGTCCACATGTGCAGTTGACAAAAGAAATAAAAACCTGATGGGGACTTCTCATTGTTAGAGGCGTGTCACATAACGAACTTGGATTTGAAGCAATTATCCGGAAAAGTATAGTTTTTTTTGTAGGGAGGTCTCGTGAACAAGTAAGTTTCGTTAAGCAATCTTTTACACAGTCAATCGTTTTGAAATTTGCTGGGGACTCGACACATATGTCAGTCCATGTTAAGAATGAAATACAATAATGCGATTATTCTAAAGTATCATGTCATCCTTTCTTCTAACATTTCCCTTTTCATGCAATATTTTCAATTTCTCTATAATGATTGTGTTACTTGCATTCAAAATTAGAATTTCAGCTTGTTAGTTGATCCAAGCATTATTCCTTCAGAAAATTACTCACGAATTATTTCAAAAAACAAATCCAATCATCACAGAGCAATCACCTACTAGTTCAAAACCAGAAAATTAAACCATGAAAGAAATGTCCCACTCAAAGATACCTAAAAAGGAAATATAAAGGAGAAAGAATAAACTATTCAAGGGAAATCGTCCAACAACAACTCATTCTTCTTAGAGAAAGCATCTTTCAAGTTCTGGAGAGAAACCCGCTTCCACTTCAACTCCTGGGATAATTTCTCGATTTCTACCTCTTGTTGATTAATGAAGTCCATGGAGGGAACTTCATTCGTTTCAACTTACAACTTTTGAACTTTGGAAAACCCTTCACAGAACCAAGAGACGTTAAACTCAAAGTTCACAAAAATATCCCGGTGGAATTCCCAGTTTGAAACTACTTCTTTAGAAACGGTGTGCCCAGTCACCCTGCACATATAATGAATTGAAGATAGAGCTTCTTCGACGCGTTTAACCAACGAAAAATGACTTTTAACTCTCTTGGTCATGGAAATGTGCCCATGCTTCTTCCATATTTGGGTATACAACTCCGTATACTTAGCCTGCATGTTGAACCCTCCAAACCAACACGTGGTCTGTAAAGGAAACATCAAACGGGGGATCAAAAGCATCCCCCGCAGCAGAATGCACAACTAATGCCATGTCAGTCCTAAGAGGTTCTTTGGAGACAATCATATCTACACCATGGACACAACATCTTTATCCTCCTCCGAAGGAGAAGCAATGTTACATGTGTCATTATCCATCTCCACCTCGATATTGTTTCCTGTTACGGTTCCGCTCTGCAATATCACTGGTTAATACTTATTTTACATCAAAAAGTGAATCATTTTTAGAAGACATGTAGAAGAGGTACCAGCTCATCCTCCGTCTCATTAGAATAACTAGATTCTCTACTACGCTTAGAAGTGCTTCCTTCATCACTGCCGGATATTGAACCTTCTTCGTCTTCGTCTTCATCTTCATCTTCGAGAGACTCAGTATCTCCGGATTTCTCTTCTGAAGGCACCATGTTGTGGTTGCGTACGAGTCTAGTAAAGGCATTCATATTCCTGAAGCCCTGATTTTAAAAGAAGGAAGATGTTGGAAGAATTAAAAACTACCGGGGTTGTTAAAGTCATTCGAACGCCACCTACACGCTTCTTTGACCTTGCCTCTTTCTCCTGGGACTGCACTCACCTTGTTTAGGAACACGATCTCTGGTTCATTTACCTGAAGGAATCGGCTTCAACAGCTTATGTTTTTCTAAGGTTTCGGGAGAAGGCCTGCCGCGTGGAACCGCCACAACTTCTTGCACAATTTTTTGAAAATCCAAGAGATCTTCTCTCCAGAATTTCTTATACCTGGGAGTTGCCACCGTTTTCTTCCTGGGAGCAAGAATGGTAGGCTCATCTTTGTTGCGAAGACACTAGTATCAAAAACATATGTCAAAAGATCCACTGAAAGTGTTAGCGGGCGACAAAATGGGATTCCCTGATTAAAACCCATCTGACGAGCGCCCCTGTCAATATTATAAGGAACCACATGCAGTAAAAGATTCCTTAAAGAAAGATGGAACATATCCAGGTGTGCAGCTTCGCAGAAACACGATTTCTCCAATACTCATATCCTTTCCATCAGAGTGCAACGTTATATCTGAAACAGAGGCGGAGGTATATGGTTGGACTACTGATAAGTGAACAGGTTCCCAAGTGGGGAAATCTATGGCGTGCACGTTATAAAAAAAATTCAATAAGCCTCAATCCAGGCTTTGGACGCCTATTTAGCCAACGAAGTATTCTGGAACCTCCGTATATATTGGAGAATGAAGTTGCAGGGTTAGGAGCATAACCTTTAAAGTGCTCCCATAAGTATGCTTGGAGAAAGGAGATATGAACATGTGATTCTACCTTCATATATCCATTGAAGGCATACATGTCCACTGCTAGAGAATCCAGATGAGAATATAAGGATCCAAAGAACAAGCTGCCTATAGGAAGGACTACACCTTGCGCTAGCTTAATGGAAAATGCAACAAGCTTCCGTCTTATTATCTTCGTACCAAAGCCATCATCAAAAACATCTCTAGACAGCCATAAGGATAAAATTACAGCAATGCTGAGCACGTTGTCCAATACCCGGACGGTTTTCGGTTTCATAGGAAACCATTCAGACACCCACCAAGTATGAAAGCATTTTTCATCATTTTCCCTTTGATTATATTCTCATATCTTCTTAACTAGGGTGGCGTACATCACCTCTTCTTCATCGGATAATTTAAAATCAAGATTCCCTGCAACTGGAAGACTCATCAGAACGGATACGCTCTCTAAAGTGATGGTCATTTTGCCTCATCTACATATAATCGTATGGGTCGACACGCACCATCGAGAAATGAAATTAATTAAACCTGCAGTATCTTTCCTAATGTGAAGTGTTGCAGATGCCTTGACAGCTTCAACGACTTGTGCTTTGACTAGGTTATTCTTGATATGATCATTGCCTAGCATATACCTCATTCATACATCATAAGAGCGCAATGGGTTATGGAAAATTTTGAAAACAATAAGGGACTCTGGATACTCTTTATTCCGGAGAAAGAACCTCATCACATGTATTGGAGCAACTGGAGCAGCCTTTTCACTCTCTGAATCCGTAAGGAGGGTTATTACATGTCCAATATGAGTCCTAATGTTTGGATAAGGCACTGCAAAGAGTTCATCATCTATGTTCGGCATATATCTGGGATTGTTAACACTTCCCGTCTTAGCGACTCCAGGTGACATTCTAACAAGAATCCCTTACTTTATAATTCACTTTTGAATAACTACAACGAATCAAAGTGGAAAAGAGTCACTACTTCATACTAAAAGGGGGAAATCATGCATACAACTTATTATCAAAATTCGATATAATCACTAATGGTCGAAGCTCATGGATGAAGAAGTATGGGGATCACATGCTAGCAATAATGGTGAATGAAGACACATTAAAAAAAAAAAGGATTTACGGCCGCAGGATGTACACCCACGGCTAGGACGAGTGGGGACATATGTCCACTCGAGCACGCAAAAAAAAAAAAAAATCCCTTTACCGCGAGTATTATGCCCACAACCTAGAACTAGGTCTTACAAAAACAAAAGAAAAAAACAAACATCGGTGCTTACCTCCAATCCTCCTGCTAACCCTACTGCGGATCCTATTCTTATTACTGATATTGCTTCTAAGGCTCGCTCCAATACTATTTACAATAGTGATCACTCATAATTGCAACTTCAAGTTGTGGAAGCAACACATACAAGAACTCATGTTCGCAACAAAAAAAGGGGGGGCGGGGAGGTGACTACCTTGCCGCTTGCAGTCGGTGATGAAGCTATTAACGGTAGCCATGAGGAATATCAGCTGCTACGGACGGGAGCACCAGATGCTACGGACGAGAACACGTGAGCAAAAAAAAAAAAAAAAAAAAAAAGGGGTAGACACCCTTTTATACAAACAGGATTCGCGGAATTTGAATGAAGGAAGGAATTCTTTCTGGGGTTCGTATACGGAAATAGGAAGTTGGGCCTGCTGCGCCAATTCCCTATAGACGAACTAACATCACGCCAATACCAAGGCTACCATCCGCACGGTCATATTGTCGAAGGCCAATTGTATTTCTTCTGGTAACTTCCACCTCTTCCTTCTTGTCAATTTTGTTTTGTATATCACCATCAATTGCTTATGCCGCAACAATGTCATTGTTCCGTACTAAGCAGGGGACTTAATGTTGATGGTGGTTTTTGGTTAATGGTAAAATTGTGAAACCATGTATTTAATGTGTCGTCATTCTGCAAAGAAACATAGTCACTTAAAAGTGATTAGATCTTAAGCCTCTTTACTTACATGTGTATTGAGCAATTCAGTATACTCATATATAAAATTTATCCAAAATGGTGCATGTAGAAACAATTCCAAATATTCTGTGAATTTTATTAACCTCATGCATGCACTATTCATTAATGTATGGCTTTTTGAGTATTCTTTCCTATGTTGCGTTCCCTAGCTGAACTCTTAATGATGATATGACATGACAATTAGTGTTCACTCGCAGCTGAGTAACATAAATTTCCCGAAATATCAAGATTAGGACCTGCATGAAAGTACTCCGATGGAAGCACACTGCACTGCTCTCTAAGAAAATTTTTGAAGAATTTTGTCTCAACACACAAAATTCATCAAATTTGAATAATTTAGTGACGGCTCGCAAAATTCAAATTTTAACCGGATTAATTTGCAAAAATTAGGTTTTTGCAGCCCATGCTTTTAGTTAAAGAGTTAGATGGTTAATGCGCTTAAATTCCTTAAGAAAAATAAGCCTAGATTGTCCATGTCAATCTTAAAACAATCACGACCACACAATTTGGCCGGCCAATTTAACGAGCTTGGCCTCCTCCCAGCAAGACCAAGCAAACTCCATGATGTCCACTAGCGGGCTCTCTACTATTCCAGCCAATCGGAATCCTTTTATCCCACTATCAACATCCATAATCGCTAGCCAGATCTAGGCTAGTCGCGTTGTTGAAATGGAGTAAGTTCAACGAGTTAAGACTGGCCATGACAGTCTCAAACTTATCGCATCCGTCCAACTTAGCCAGCCTAGTTGGATGGCTTAGATTTTGTTTTGAATGACCAATGAGATGCCAATATGCACGCCGGCAACCCACCTCTATCCATAGACGATCGAATTGCTTCCAGCCCGCAGCTAACGTCTCAAATCGTTAGCTCAAAGTAGGTTGGCCACACGACTTTAAAACCCTAAATTGGATCAACGGCAGTATGCAACTGCCGCAAATCATCTCGGTCGTCCAACTTCACTAGCCGAATTGACCGACCTAGATCTAATTTTAGGCGACCAATAAGATGCCGTCGTGATTACCGTCCATCCTTATTCCATGAGAAACGATCGGCCGAGCCACGACTTGCCTATATGGCTCCCAAACGATCGCACAAAGGTGGATAGTCGCGTTGCCTACATGAATTTTAATATATTCGACATCAGCCATTAACTGCCGCAAATTATCTCAGCCACTCAACTTGGCTATACAATTTAACCAATCTAAACCTAACTTGGGGCGACCGATAGGATGTTAGAATGGATTCCATCCATCACTCTCCTATAGGGACTGACCAGATCACCTTTGGCGTTCATGTATAGATCCTAGCAGCTTCCTGAAAATGGTCGGTCATGCTCCTTTTAAGACATTAAGCTCCGCGACTGACTTAAACGAGCTTTACACAACGATGCTCCATGAACATCGATTATTTTGAGCTGCTTGCTTAAAAGTGATGCCTCATATGCATTGATTACAAACGATATTTTATAAATATCGATTCCAAACATAATTTTATTATTTGACCTAAAAGATTTACATGCAGCTTTAGAGGCAAGTCAACTTGACCCACTCAGCAGCTTGTTGTATATATTTTTCTACATAAATACTCGAGACATCAAACATGTCACAAACTGGGGGAAGCTCACCAGGGCATTGGTCTGGTGGTTTACAGCGTGCGGCGTGCACCACGCCAATTACGAGAAAGTGTCAGGAAAGGCGGACGATTGATAACAGTAGAAGAGTAGTAGGGATAAGGCTGACCGGTCATCCCTCCAGATAGAGATGTGATGGTCAACACTTTCACACAATTCCCACTTCTCCGCTACTTAACTACCTCCATTTCCTATGAGATCAGGTGCGCTCAATCATGACTTGTATAAATAGGTTTTCAACATATTTCGACAAAAAAAGAAGTGTTATCAACACAAGTATCCACGAACCACATTCTGATACAAGTCATAAAACAACCACTACACCATTTTAAGGTATTAGCAACCTACCATAGATGTTGCTAAACAGGGTCGCAACAGGCTTTCGCTGTTGCTAAACACGGTGTCGCAATTTTTAGCAACGGCATAAGCTTTGTTGCGAATCTCGGTCAGCAACGGACATTCGCAACGGTGCTTGACGTTGCTAAATTTTATATTAGCAACAACAGCCTACTGCTAATCTGTTTCTAATTACAGGAATACCCTTACTCAGAACTAGATACTGTTGGTTTCGGTTCTAATTCATTGGTTCTGGTTCTAATTTAGCAACAGAGCGTTGAGGTTGCTAATTTTTTGCAACCATAAAAAAAAAGGTCAAGTCTATGTTTTGTTGACCTAGTCAAAATTCATTACCCCCACATTCCCCCCCTGCAATTACCCAGTTCCCCATATTCAATATCCACACAGATATACAAACTACAATGGTGATACAAAACTGTATTGTGGAGAATGTTAATGAGAATCACCACTAGATAATATTATAGAATAAAGGATTTTTCAATTGACACAAATGTACACAAGTAAACTTACATAACCCAAAATTTTGTGACTGACATACAATATTCATTCTATGTTGATGTTTATAAATGGATGGGTAACCTAGTTAATTTGTGTCAGCTGACAGAGGCATTGAAAAATAGGGAAAGGACTAAAATATCACCAGAATGTATCACAAGACTCCGCTTGATTAACAAATTTCCTCAGCAAATCATACGTAGATTCAGCTGCTAAAATATCACCAAGTACTACTTTTTGACTTAAGCCCATATACCTGCATAATAACCAATTTGATGTTTCAGTACTGAGGTTACAAACAAAAGACTAAAGTCTAGATTTTGTATAATGTGCAGAGACAAGTCAAAACCATGAAAAACAAATATCAAGAAATTAACTCTGCTATAAGTGAACTAAATGGAGAATGTAAAAGCAAACACAAACAGAGAGACAAGTGTGAGAATGAGAGAAAAATAATACAGTCCTAAAATCAAAACAGAGAGCCTAGAATTTAAGGTTAAAGGCTAATGGGTATTGAAAATGTGTTTAGACTCACTCAAAGAACTCACGGGTCACTTAAGAAAAAAAAAACTTTTATTTCTTTTTTAAAACTTGGTCATACAGACCTTAACTTTCTTTATAGAATGCTCTCTCTATTATTTTTCCTAACACCTTACCACTCATGATTTCACTCGAGTACAAACCTTACTACCAACTTCGATTTTCCACTCAATTACAACTTTACAAGTTATAACTGAACCCACTCAAGCCTATTTATATATCTTTAGTTAACTGACCTCTAGAAGGTCGAACTTTCATTTACAATCTAGCATACGACTACTCTACAATAATATAGTGACCGGCTTTCCAACAATCTTTTACAACAAAATTCACTAACACTCTAGACAAATCGACCACCCTCTTACTTACTAGTTAAGCATTCTAGATGCTTCTTATACTACCGATATAGCTCGGATTAATCAATATTACTCTAGATTACTCTTGATTAATCCATATTAAGTTTACTCTTCCTACACATTAAATGAAGAAGGCAGTTATAAAAAAAATTGTCTTGACATTTATACCTTTGTTTCTTTGAACGGAGGGAGCCAATGTGATACTTTGGAGTGCAGGATTCCTGCATTTTATTCACCATTCAGCATTTCTCAATGTACGCACCTTGATTTAGTAATCGAGAGTTGAGCTCCTGAACTTCATCCTTAAGTCCATTTTCTTTCCAAAATGAAAAGGTATAAATCAGTTGGTATGTTACAGTTCCAAGCTTAAATGGGTTGGAAAGCAAAGAAATGCCCTATTTCGAGCAAACAAGACGAAAATAAATTAAATCAACATCCGAAATTCAATTGACTAAACTAGTTACTACCACCATTTCTTTACCACCTAATGCTTGCAATGTCTCTTGCAGAATCGTGTATATCTGATTTAAGATAATACATTAAGTTTAGGAAGATAAAGGATATATGTAACAGCAAAAACCAAAGTTACCTGCCTGGCATGCTTGATAATCATCTATGTCATTGGTCTGTCCGGAGTACAATCGGTTCCAGTCAAGTATATCTCCCAGTAGAACCAATACCTACACACATTACACAGAACACATGACCATGCATGATGACTCTCGGATATATGTTTTATGTTTATGGGGTGGGAGAGGGAATTCCTCAATCACGGAACTCAGCCATGAAAGCTTGGTGGAAGTATGTCAACCGTGTGATGATAGCTGGGATCTTTTCTTCTTGAGGTAGAATTATGAAGCTGATATGCCATGTGCCAGGAACCTAGAAAAGAAACAGAACAAACAAAAAGTATCAGCTAACATGTTTGTGAGAAAAATGAATACTTGTAAAGTTGCCATGTATAAAATGCAGAGAATAAAAATCTCACATGTCCAAAGCCAGATCTAGGTACTACAACGATACCAGTAGCTTCTAGGAGGCACTTTGCATAAAATGCATCTGGGGCAGTCTTTGCGGCTTCAAAGAAATTTTGATTGATTTTTGAGGGAGTCGAATACGGGGGAACAAATACATCGCTCCTTCAGCTTTGTTACATGTAACACCTTCTAACTTATTGAAAGCGTCTTCTAGTGCCTATGAGTTCATTCATTCAACAAGTAAATACATTTTTGTATGACTGACTTGTGATATTCAATCAATAACATATGATTCATCTGTTAACCAATTACCTTGGCACGCCTTTGCTAGAGAAGATAAAATTCCATTTTTCTCGGCTGAATAAGATTCAAAGGTTTCATCCCCAACCTGCAAAGAATTTGATTCGTGAATGAATAAATTAAGTTTCATGGAACATTTCAAAGTACATAAATCTGAGTTCCTGAATAACGGGCCCCAATTATTCTAGGACGCTAAGATGAATAAAGCAATAAGAAGAGAGGCTCATACCTTTGGTGGGTTCATCACGAGACTTGCAAGAATTTTTTCAGAGATGTTTGAACACAAATTTACTGATGCTACCTTGTAAATATGCTCTCTAACTTTAGGACTGAAACCAGTAACCTCCATATAACCACCTCTCTTTCCGTACTCACCGTGATAACTTTGCATGTAAATAACTCAAGTTAGCAAGCCAGGTACAAACTGATATCTTTTAATTCCCATCTAGGACTGAAATTTATAAATGAATAAATAATCTAATTGATCGAAACTATGAGGTAGAGCTGAACTCATATTCTTAGGAAACTTATCCAAATCGTTTCATACAATATTCTAGGTCCTAGTTCAACTCCAGCGTTGAACATCTTCTAATGAGTTAATAAGTTCAAGAGATAGAATCCATTTTGAGCATAAAAAGGCACCAAACTCCTACAAAATAGATACCTCATCTGCGAGAAGAACCAAATTTTCCTTCTTATAGAATTCCACAATTGCCCTCTCGGTTTTCCTCTGCAAGAACCTACAAGAATGTAATGAAATCTTTAAGAAACTTGTAACAAACATCAGCAAATGACTAAAGGCAAGACAAACTCTTGAGAGGTTTTCTGCTCGGGGGATAATTTTATGGAAAGCAATTGATTGCTGCTGTTATACCTGGCCAGTTGGATTGCCTGGATTAATCACTACCAAGGATCGAACTGTGATGCCTTTTGACTTGGCATCTTTCAACTATTTTTTAAGTTCAGAAACTTCTAATCCCCAACCGGTAGCTTCATCGATATAGTAAGTCACCTGTAGAAAACAAATTACTCGATCACTAATTTATCAAGAGACTATAACTAGACAGTCTGACACTATGTTTTCAAATTAAAACACGCCTCTACTCTCTGAATACTTAAGTAGCACAATTGTGTTAATTTTTAACACTTCAACTTTTAAAGAAGATAATTCTATGATACGCGTGAAGAAACATACAAGAGAACCACCATGGAGAGCAATTGAGGCAGAGTACAAAGGGTACTGAGGAATGGGGCAAAGAACACCATCTTTCTCTGAGCTGATCAATAATTGCATCATCAATTGTGTTAACTGTTAACACATATCCTACTTGTAATCATTCAATAAACAAGAATCATATTTCTTGTCTCTCAGTAAATTAACCAAGCAACAAATAGACATAATCAAAACAACTTCACATAAATAATATTAAAGTACAATCAAAACAACTTCACTACTAGTTCATAGAACCATATACCTTGGCGAGGATCACATGGCCATCATAGATGAAGGCTCAAAAGCACTGTTAGTGATTTCAGCAACCGAAAGCTGCTCATGGTAGGCCTTCTCAGCTGAGATGACTGGGACATAGGATGAAAGCATGAAGTGGATTCTAGGATATGGGACCAAATTGGTCTGAACTCGGTACCACATAAACATTCAAGGCACCATCAAACCTTAATGAGGCTGTGAGGGATGAAATCACCTGAAACGCCAAAACAATGAACATGTCAGAACTTCAAACTCAACAAAGAAATGATTTTTCAAGTATTAGCAGATATGCATAAGGAAAAACATTCAGAATCTCAAAAGGAGGGTAAATGGCAGATGAATAAGCTCCATATCGATGTTAAATTCTTTATTCAACACCAAACAATGAACATGTGAGAACTTAACAACAGTAAATGATTTTTCAACACCAGAACCAGTACCTCCACCAACTGCATTGAAGACTAGGAAACCTTGAAGACCGGTGTAGTTGTCAGCAAGCTTACGAATACGATCCAAGCAGAGATCAACAATCTCTTTTCCAACTGAAATCAAAACCAAAAGATATTAATACCACACTAATAAGACATAATAGGATACTTAAGAAATACAAATAAGAGGTTTTAATTACGAGAAACATATACCTTCTTAGTTTTTCCAAATTTAACTCTGACCAGTTCTTCTATGTCCAAACTCTGATGAGCAAACTGTAATCATATAACAACAACAAACCATTAAATCAGTTCATATTCTGAAACCCTAAAATAGAAATTAAACCCAAAATTGAAAATTGAAAGAGAAAGAAGAAACCATTAAATCATGTTAGATTCACAAATAAAACCCTTTAAATCGAAAGAGAAAGAAGAAATCAAAAAACTAAAATTGAAAACAACATATTCATGGATGAAACCCTAAAATCGAGAAACTAAAATTGAAAAACTATAATCAAAATCTTTAAAATCAAAAAAAGATTTAGAGATGAACCCTAAAATCAGTAAACTAAAATGAAAAAAAAAACAGATTCACAGATGAAACCTGAAATCAAATGCCCTAAAATCGTGAAACCCTAGAACCCATAAACTGAAATCGAAAAACTAATAATTGTAAACACTTACCAGATCGAACACGAGCAACCAAAACTCTAAGATTAACACTTAAGATTGAGCTGCAACTGAATCTTCAAGGGGAGAAAATATCATGCGGGAGCAGAAAAGAAAAAAAAAAGCGAGGAAAAATGAAAATGGCTGTGAAAATTCTAAGTATAGGTAGATAAGGCTGAAGGGGTGGAAAAATAAAGCAGAATACTGACCAAACTTTGACTTGGGCGGAAAAAAAATGTCAAAGTGTTTCCGACCACACGCGTGCTTCGCATGCATGAACACCTCGCCGTTGCTATTCGCAACCGAAATTCTGCTGTCGCTAAATTAACAACAGACATATGCCGTTGCGAAAATATAGAAACGGAAATTAGCAACGGAAATTTCGCAACGGCACTAGCGCTGTTGCTACTCTGGGTTGCTATATCCTTAAAATGGTGTAGTGAACCACACCTTCATCCCGATTTCAACAATATCTTTGCTTCTCCCTAAGATCAACCATTCTCCTTCGTTTTGTGACCGAAGTAAGACTGGAACGGCCATTTCTTGGTTTAGGCCATAATTGTACAGATTGATCTCTCGAATCTAAAGTACTCTCGTGCAGTGCATTTGTTTAGGGTTTAGATTCGTTTCTCGGCGACACACCCAAATTTACCATTTTCAGCAGAATCAGTTTTTACCCCAAAACACCAGTGTTAGTATGATGCATTATTTCTGCAATTTAAAATATTTTTGGGTATAGAAGAAAGAGAAAATACTCTGATTGACAAAAACCCACACCAATAGTCCTACTTAAAAAAAATGATTAAATGCAAACCATTTTTTAGACCAAGTGTCATCAATTGGATGTGCACAATTTTAATCTTAGATATACAAATTGTGAACCCTTTTAAAAATAATAATTTTGCCACAAATGTCATGTATAGTTATTGGCGGTTGAAGGCAAGCCTCGTTGGGTCTAACACGTGGAAAACAATTAAATCGGGTGACGCAGAGTAAAGGCGCGGTCAAATGACTCGTTGCAAAATATCCTGCTCTGATACCATGTTAGAATACGGGCATCCAACTCAAAACTAATTGGCGATGAGTAGAGAGGCCCTAAAGAATTATAAACCGCAGGATCTTAGATTGCCTAGACAATGTGGGACTAACAATCTCAACAAAATTTGTGGCCAGTGTTTAAATACATGGCGTTAAAACTAAAACCATACTAACGTTTGATAAAAGTCTGAATCAGTCATTGTATAGATTGATCTCTCGAATCTAAAGTATTCACGTGCAGTGCATTTGTTTATGGTTTAGATTCGTTTCTTGGCGGCACACCCAAATTTACCATTTCCAGCAGAATCAACTTTTACCCAAAAACACCAGTGTTAGTATGATGCATTATTTCTGCAATTTAAAATATTTTTGGGTATAGAAGAAAGAGAAAATACTCCGATTGACAAAAACCCACACCAATAGCCTACTTTAAAAAAAAAAAATTAAATGCAAACCATTTTTTAGACCAAATGTCATCAATTATGCTTCAAAAAAAAAATGTCATCAATTGGATGTGCACAATTTTAATCTTAGATATACAAATTGTGAACCCTTTTAAAAAATAATAAGTTTGCCACAAATGCCATGTATAGTTATTGGCGGTTGAAGGCAAACCTGGTTGGGTCTAACACGTGGACAACAATTAAATCGAGGCGCGGTCAAATGACTCGTTGCAAAATAGCCTGCTCTGATACCATGTTAGAATACGGACATCCAAATCAAAACCAATTGGCAATGAGTAGAGAGGTCCTAAAGAATTATAAACCGCAGGATCTTAGATTGCCTAGACAATGTGGGACTAATAATCTTAACAAAATTTGGGCTAGCGTTTAAATACATTGCGTTAAAACTAAAACCATACTAACGTTTGATAAAAGTTTGAATCAGCCAAATACATTTCACTAACGTTAAAATTATAACCATACTAAGGAAGACATACAGTGCCATAAAAATAAGTCATCATCAAAATCATTTTCTTCAGGAATGATTAGATTTTAATTATGCATATCACGGTTGGTAGTCAAAAAGGGAATGTTAAAGAACCATTATCGATTAAAGCAATTTGCATAAGGATAAATATATATAGAAAAAAGTTTTCCATGTTGATTTTCAACAAACAACTTAACAAGGTGCTATGACTTTCACCCAAATAGACTCACTAAATCAAGAGTCACTCCTTTATTTGTGAAAAGTAAAAAAATTAAAAAGTAAGGTGATATAAGAAGTTAAGAACATCATCATTCACTGAAAGAAAGAAGAAAAATAGGGGGGCTACCCGATTACCATGTCCATCCCATTTTTACACTATACTATAGATGGTCGACCTAGAAAGCTGTTTCTACTGCGATATTCCCCAACAATTTTTAACACTCTACTAATGACCTGCTTAATTTGCTATCAATGATCAAACATTTTAGTGTGCCTTTATTTTTGATCATTTTTAACGTGTATAATAAGGCAGCAATCGTGGGCGTAGTCAAAAGATTTAAGGCTGCATTTTAAACGTATCATAATAAAATGTGTAGAATCATACAACTTCCAGTTGGTGGTAGTGCTAGTAATATAATAGCCTCACTTTAACCCAACCAGTCAGATAAGAAAGAAACCAAAAGCATCTCTCTTTTCCACGGTAGTTAGTTGTTACTATCTGCTTGTTTTTTAGGTTAAGGTTATGGAGATTATTGGTCAAGATATATTGGGCTCTGAATTTAGGATCCAAAGAAGGTTCCAACGACAGCTTCTGCACCAAATTTAATCACAAACATATTAAACAAGCACCAATACCTATGCATTTTGACTCTCTTTCTTTCAATTGACCCCAAATCATCTTCTTCTTCTTCTCATCAGATTCCAATGCAAACTTCTTCCAAAGACGAGCAAAACAAAACAAAAACAACACACACATCTACACAAAAGTATACAAAATATTTAATCCCTTTCCTTTTTCACTTGGATGAGATTTCAAACTTTGCCTTTCTTCTTATATTCCTAGAACCTTTCTACTTAAGCTACTCTTTTTAAGGAAGAAGATAGAATACAAATAATTCATATTCTCTCTTTTTTATTCATCTTGAGATACAGTTTTTGGTTCTGGGGCTTTTTGAAACTATGGTTTGGGTCATGATCTATAGGAGATCAAGATTGAGAACAAGTATGAGAAAGAAGATTGTTTTTATGTGTAGTTTGTTTCTTCTTGTATTGATAAGGTTGCAGTACTTGGAAACTTCAGCTTCATCATATAGAGTTGAAGCTACTAGTAGAATGTTATTATTTACAAATAATGATAACTCTATATCAGGAAGCAACCAAGAAGATCAAGATCAAGATCATCATTTTAATACTATTGATGATAAATCCAAGAATGAGTTCCATTTTAATGAAAGCAACTACAATAACACTGATGAAAATGGTGACGTTTTATTTGATGCTGATAAGAGAAGAATCCATACTGGTCCAAATCCACTACATAACAAAAGATAAGTACTAGTACTTAAATTATGAGCTAGATATATAGATTCCAGTTTTGTTTTTGTTCCAAGTTATACTTAAAATTATTTAATTAGTATAAAGATCTTGATATGTACTGTAGTATCATTTGGTAATCTTTGTGATCAAGATTTTGATTCTTGGTGATGATTAGAGTTTTGTTGGGATTTGTATGGACATGATTCTTTGTTTGAAACACAAAATCTGTCAATGTATATATGAATTTTTGAAGGGATAATGTATGAAGTATACCCAGAAATTTCGAGTTAAATATATTCAAGTTCATTTCATATATTATTGCTCATCAGTGATTAATTTCCTTAGTATGATGGGGTCACTGAGATGTCGTTATTGAATTTCATGGTGGTGGAGGTACTCATTTCATGGTGCTGGTGGTGATATGATATTATTGCCTTTGATCTTGTTGGTTGGTGCTTTGATATTATCATTCACTTGCTCATTTAATTTACTGGACATAGCAGTATTTTGCTGGTGGTGAGTTACTGATGAGTGTTTCTTTTTCTATTTTCCTTTTTAGGTTTTCTTTTCAATGATATATTTGTGGACAGATTTTGAATTTATTTCATGGAGTATTGATCTTTTGTTAGTCTTTACGAAAAACAAATTAAACAGATATGAAATGTATATATGATACTGATTAAAGGCTTTAAAGTGGAGTTGTTCATGACTAGTTAGTTGCTGAACTAGGTGGGACTCATCAATTCCCGAACCACTAATATCATGGTGGGGCACATCTCTGTAAGGTCACATATTACACTCTGATAGGGCCAAAAACAAGAGTCACTAACTATTAGAAATCTTTGTATACCGGTTGGAACCAGGTGAACATCAGCCAGTGGACGGCCCCCAATTAGTGCGGCTATCTGACATTTCCACCTGATTATTTTAGTTTTACACAAAATGGGATATATGGCCAAAAAAGCACATTTTCTGGGTCGAATGGACGGGTAGAAATTAGACCCGGGTCAAATGTCCAAAAGAATCTTTTAATATGGAGAGACATTACTACCCTTCTGTAACCGTCTCCCTTCATCAAAACCACCCACGTTCCTCTCCATCTTCAGTAAAACCACCAGCGTTCTCCTTCTCCATCTTCTCACAGAAACAAATTCCAGTGAGTTTCCTCATAGTCTTCATCGTCTCCCCGAACCAAAAACTGGTTTTCTTCCTCACCGTCTAATAATCATCGCTACCAGAACTGGTTTTCCCCCACCGTTTAACAATCATCACTACCAAAAACCAATTTCATCAATCGGTTCAGTGCTTTATAAGAATTAGGGTTACATTCTGTATATGTTCAGTGTACTTTCAAGGCGAAATAGGCGTCCACTCTACAACAGAATATCTCCTAAAACAAGTAATTTTTCAAACCCTAACTTTATTTTGTTCTCATTTTCAAAATTGCAAGAATCATTTGAGTTGAATTGGTTCTCATGAAATTGAATTGGGTTTTCATCATCTATGGTTTATTCTGTGTTGAATTGCATGTTTGTTTGGTTTAATTGGTTGATTTCATTTTCTTCAGTTCATCTGGTTTGTTAACCCTGGATGGAACTGGTTTCATCCAGTTTCAATGAAATTGGTTAGATAAGTTTAAGACAGGTTAATCCTGGATGGAATTGGTTTCATCCAGTTTCAATGTTAAATTGGTTGAAGTGAAATTAGGCGAACTTGGTTTTATTTCAGTGTTGAATTTATTTCAGCAGGTTTATATCAGGATGAAATAAAAACATGATATTATTGGATGAAATGCATTATATTGTTTTAGCTAATATATATATATGTACATGATATTGTTGGCTTAAACTGGTTTATATTCAGAACGGTTGTATGTGTTTCATTATGTTAAATCATTTGCCCAAATGCTTTTGTTGTATTACGCAAATGATTATAGTAGTACTTTAGTTTATGGCTGAGTGTCTAGGGCATTGAAATGATGTGGATTCTTATATAGTGTTCTTTGCAATATATGCAAACCAGATTGCATATATTGGTGGTCTTAATTTTAATGATTATGGGACTAATAACAGCGTAGATATCAGTGTAAACTCCTTGTATTTGATTCTTTAGACCATGTTAACATGTATAATATATAGGATGTAAGTTGGTTTCATCTGATACCTGCAGAAACTTGGTTTCATCTAGCTCTAATATATAGGATGTAACTGGGTTTCATCTGATTCCTGTAGAAACTGGTTTTCATCTAGATTTGAAGATAGGATGTAATTGAGTTTCATCCATATTTTAAAATATGATTTAACTGGTTTTATGCCAAATTGTTGCAGGAAGCAGTAGCAAGAAGAGTAATAAGAATGATGGTGCTGAAAGAAGAACCAAGAATAAGCATGATGTGAACGTGGGTATTGAATCAAGCACTAGGAATATGGATGATGTGGATGCCGAAAAGAAAGAAAAGAAAATGTTCCGAGCAAACATGAAACCGACAGTTGAGTTGTTGGGTTCACTAGTATTTACGGAAAGACAATAGGCTGCATTAAGGAAGACTAAATTATTTTGATGTATTTAGGTTGTTTTTAAAAAATTATTAATGTAGGATACTCATTTGGAAGTACTTCTTTTTGTTGTTGAACTCTTTCTTCGCATATATTTGTGATCAGTGGATCGTTGTTAATTCAAAATACCTATTGATGTTTCTGAAAAATGCATATACTTCAATTTCCTTATATTTGTGTTTGAATATGCAGGATGAAACTGGTTTCATCATGTATAAAACTATTTTCAGAGTTTTTGTCAGGTTACAGGTTGAAAATATTCTTTCTTGACATAATATACATGATGAAACCAGTTTCACCCTAGCCAAAAAAAAAAAAAATCCAGAATATGCAGGATGAAACCCGGTTACATCCTAGCATGTACAAAACTGCAATTTTTTGTCAGAATGTAACCAGGCTTGGATGAAACCCGGTTACATCCTAGCCTGTATAAAACTGCAATTTTTTGTCAGAATGTAACCATGAATGGATGAAACCCGGTTACATCCTAGCCTGTAAAAACTGATTGCATTCAAGTCAATGAAAACTGAAAAAAGAATGTACAATGAAACTGCAAAAAGATTCATAATACAATTAAAGTTCTGAAACAGTACACCATGTACTTGCTCTCGGAGGTTTTGCATGAACTTGTAATAATCGTTAACCTTTTGATACGCTCTATGCTTGACAACCCATTTAAGTCTCCCATCCGCTACTTGGTTGCAACAAGAAGTAACATGTTGAGCATAGCAAAACAATTTCCAACTGCTCCAGGTGGGATATGAAACTGCAAGAGAGGGCCTCACCTCATAGATAGACAATATGTCGAGATGCTATGGAATCATTTCTAGTTTCTCAATCCTTACCAGCATATTTTCTTATTGCCTCAGTTGCGACAATAACAAAACCAACTTAACTCCCCTAAACATTGCACATGTAACAAATGTCTCAGCTCAAGAATGAGCTTTAACCATTGTTGTTTATCTGTGTCAAATCCTAGTCCTCAACTTCACACTTAATTGCAGTTGCAATACCGCACACAACAGCAATATCCAGTCCCCAAAATAAGCACACCCACTTCTTGGTTTCGTCGGCAGCATAATCTCAAACCAACACACAATATATCCAACCAACACCAGTTGCACACTGCATTCACTTCAGTCAACACCACCAATCTTCTTTCAGTTCACAAACTCATCAAAATCTTCAACAGCAGCTGCAATCACACACCACCATTTCCCTATAACTATTATCTCCGTTTCTATCTTCTCATCACAAGTCAATAGCTGCAAATCCTCAAAATTTCAGAACCCAGTAATTCAATAATTCCAGATTCCCTCTCTCTTGTTCACCATAAACCCATCTCAGACAGTCTCCCTAAGCATACATATAAACCAGACCATTTTAGTTCATCATTCATTCACCATCTTTGATTCCAACAGATGCAACTTCAATTTCGAGTAATCTCTCAGCCAAACTCAAGCCACTGAAACCCATGAACATCGGCATCAGTACCAGCATATTCGAATCCCTGTAATTCCTAACATGCATCTATCAACTGAACTCCACCAACAACAAAACTTCATATCAATCGCCACCATAAACAACAGATTCATCTCCAATTCCTTCTCCTCAAATGTGGAATTCTCCTCAACCTGCAACTGTGCCTTGCTGCAACCTGTAATACCCAGTACTCGAATCCATCTTCTCTTCTCATGTCAGCATTGAACTTCAAATTTATCATTTTCTCTCAAATTCGATTCAACCCTCTCTATCAATTTCACCATCAACAAATTCTTCTCCGATTTAACCACCAACTGGAGCAACTCCTACTCTGCCAGATTCATTTACAGAGAACCCTAATTCAATTTGGGGACAAAAAACTTTAATTCTTGAATTCAACCTGATACACATCACAGAATCAAACCAATACTTATGTCTCCTTCCATTTCTCGTCAATTTCAGAAACCCATCAAACTCACCCATGAAAAATAGCAGCAGCAGCTCTGTTTCCTCCCTAACTTCTACTGATTCATCGAATTCATACCCATTTTAGTCATATCCACAGTTCGAACCACCATCATCAAATTCATCAAAGGTTAATGGTTACTTTAGGTAAAAGACATTTTTTTTTATTTTCTGGGTGAAATATCCATTTTGGCTAAATGAACATTATTTTTCTGTTTTTTGGCTATATAAACAGTATCTAAAGCTAAGAATATATTTCACCCAGGAATTTTATGTTTTGGTCTTTTTGACCAATTTTGTGTTAGTTTTACTAGTAGTTACTATTGACTGATTCTATTGAGGGAAAAACTCGTAGATTGTTCAACCAACCGATTCAACCAGCTCTTGTTAAAACCAATATGATTTGCGCGTTTATTAGACTGGTAGTCGTAGAACAAATTCTTAGGAATGAGCTGATATAAGTTTTAATTTCTTTGCATGAAAAGAATTTAAGGGTTACCATTAGCAGTTTCTCAACAAAAGCTGCAGCCTTTGATTGCTTAATTTCTTCGTCTGTTGCATTTTCCTTTGGTAGATAAATTTTCTCTTTTATTTTAGTTGATAAAAATATGGGTTGTTGACTTACTAATCCAATAAAATTCTGCCTAACCGACTTAAGTTTTAGTTCCTTAGAGTTAACACCGTCTATAAGTACGTTTCCAGCTTTGAGGATAATAAAACCTCTCTACAATATTACACAAAATTGGTTAAAAAGACCAAAATCAACAATTCCTGGGTGAAAAAGACTTGCACATTTTGATATTGTTTATATGGACATGAATCAAAAAAATGCTTTTCAAATGGACTGTTTGGTTATTTCACCCAACTTTAATAACTAATTTTTATACCCACGTCCTAAAATGCCCTTGTATTCATATTTCCATCGACATACTTTGTTTATATCCCTAAATTACATATATCTGAAAGAAAAACACTTGCTAAAGAGTTCTTCAACAGATCTAAGGATTCTAAAAATGAAAAAGACGGTAGAACTAACAATTTAGACATATGAGAACCTTGAAAAGGAATCCATCCCTCGGTTGATTTCCTGAGAGATTCGGATTTATCAATGACATGGAAGTGAATAAGCTTCTGAAATAGAATAAGTAAGTTGGTTGGAACTAAGGCCTACAGATCGACGCCAGCTTTTGATAATTCCCTAATGTAGGTGGAACATCGCCTATTAGTGTATTGTTACTGATTCTAAAAGAGGCCAAACTTGCGAACTGCAAAGTTGAGTCACAATTCATCTCCTTCCATCTCAACAATCCCTGCAAATATAAACAATTCAAAAATCATAAATCCACCATCCATGAAAAGCCCACTACATAAATCATAAAAAAAAACTCACAAAGAACGCAAACAAAAACTATTTTTAAGCAATTCTAAGAAAACCCAGAAAAAGAAAACAAGAAGTAACTACCATAGAAAGATTGAAACTTACAAGAAATCATTTTCAACCCAATCCAAAACAGGATGAAATCATTTTCAACCTAAATTACGGCAAAACGAAACTAGTTTCATCCTACTTTAAACATGGGCGAAATCAAATTCAACCCAATCTAAAACAGGATGAAGCCAGTTTCATCTTAGTTAAACATGGGCGAAACCAAATTCAACCCAATATAAAACAAGATGATACCAATTTCATCCTTGTATAAAAATAGGATGAAACTAAATTTAATCCAATCTAAAACAGGAAGATATACAAAAATACTCATCTAGTATCAACAGATGATGAAACCAGGCTCATCCTGTGGAAACAGAAGATGAAACCAGTTTTATCCAATAAAATATAAGATGTATAACAGATTCAACTAGTAGCAATGGATGATGAAACCAGGATCACCATGTTGAAACACAAGACGAAATCAGTTTCATCCAGTAATAACGAAACATTCATTCAATGTAAACACACACTAAACCATGTTTCATTCACTAGCAATACATGATAAAACTAGTTTCATCCATTAGCAAACCAATATGTACAAAGGATTCATGTTATTAGTCCCGTTAGTTTCATATTCGTTAAAATTAGGACCAACAAGAGATGCAAACCAGTTTTAATACCTATATGGTCATTAAGTTGTTTCAGAAAATCAAAATCATACAACAGTGTAGCTGGAATGACTTGTTGTGGATTATTACATTAGCGCAATCTGGTTTGCATATATATTACGTTTAGAGGCGGTACCTATGGAGAAGTACATATCAATGGAACATACCAAACCAATGACTAAACAAAATCAAGTTGCTTAACCCCACAATGTTGATGGTGAGGATGTGGTGGATGAAACCAACTTCTGGTAGTGATTATGTTGATGAGACTGTAATGTCTAGTGTCTCTCCTTATCAAGGGCATACAACACATACAACATGCTAATTTCATTTCAGTTAGACATGTACACTGCAGATTAAACCTAGATGAAACTGTTTCATCTAGTTTTAATCTGCTGAAATAATATACACTACAAATTAAAACTGGATGAAACCAGTTCCATCATAGTTTAAACCTGCTGAAACAATTCATATACCCAGATGCAAACCAAATTCATCCATAACATACACTTCAACCAATTTAATTTCATTCATAACATTGAAAAAACTCAAATAACCAGATGCAAACCAATTTTATCTGAAATAAAATCAACCAAAAATGAAAATAAAACAACCAATTCAACAAATCAACCCACTGAAATGAATATAAAAACAACCAATTCAACAAATTAATCATGCAATTCTGAAAATAAGAACAAAACAGAGTTAGGGTTTCAAATCTTACGAGTTCTAGGAGATTTGTGTGGATCGAATGAAACCTTAATTCTTCCAATACACAGAACTGATCGATTGAAACCCTAATTCTTATAATATGCTAGAAACCTCTCATGATGTAGTGTTGATGGTATTTGCAGATGGTGGATGAAACTCGATTTTAAGACAGTGTTGATGGTGAGGAGAAAATGGTGGATGAAACCAACTTTTGGTAGTGAGACGGTGGATGAAAACGATTTATGGTAGTGTTTATGGTGAGGAGACGGTGGAGGAAAAAGGTTTTATGGTAGTGTTTATTGTGAGGAGACGGTGGAGAAGTTGAAGTTACTGGTAGTGAGAAGAAGATGAAGACGTTGGTGATTTATTTTGTGATAGAAAGAAGATCGATATCTTATACTAGTAACGTATGTTCCCATATAAAAAAATGTCTTGTCCATTTGACCCAAGGAAAAGTTTACCCGTCCATCTCAACCAGGAAAAGTACATTTTTGGCCAAATAACCCATTTTCCGACAATATTATCACGGTAGGTTTTCCATTGCCGCTTTTTCCTACCAAAGCTGAAGTTGGATCGAATAGTCAAAAACCTGATAATACTTAGAGCTTCAAGTCTTGTTAGATGACCGGGGTAAACTCCGTTCAAACTTACTTCTCCCTTGATGTTTTCTAGTAGAATTCTTTTTGTTTACGAGATATACTTGTTGAAATATCTTTAACTTTCCATTTTCCCAGATGCAAATGCATTCAAGCAAGGAAATGTTTGACTCAGTGCCCGATCAATTATAAAATGCTTGTCTTGTTGACACGAAGGCGTACGTTTTTGAAATATTGTGTTATAGTACATTCTTTTGCTTCCTCTTCTCCCCTAAAATATGTTTTATTAGTTTATCATTTCAAAATAAAAGCGAGTGGAGCTGATAGAGGGATCATTCCACTACTGGTCAGGATCTCCAGGATCTTTTTGTCATATATGAACTGGTATCAGCCCTTAGTAGAGCTGGTATCAGCCCATATAAATCATGTATGTATGGCACTTACGGAGGATTATATACTTCTAAAAAAATCACACGGCAAATTACATACTTCTAAAAAAATCACACGGCAGATTATATACTTCGGTTTCGATCGCTCCTTTAGTCTTTTTTTTTTTTTTTTTTTTTTGGGAACGATCGTCAACTCCTTAGACCTATTCCTATGCAACGGCTGTTTTCCCTACTGATTCTTATATATACGCCCTTGTACTTCTCCAAGTTACTCGCACCTACTTCTACATATATTTCACCAATTTTTTATCTCTATTTTAAATTTTAAATTTCATAATAATCAATGGAGAGATCCAATGAAGAGAGGGATGTTATTATGAATCGGTTTAGATTACAACAAGAAATGCATCGAAGGAGGTTGCAAGAACTTGACGATGAGGAAGCGGAAGATAATAAACTAATCGACACTTTGATGCTTGTACATATGTGCCAAATACCTAGAGTTCCAGAGCCACATGAAGTATTCTCAAGAAGATATACGTATCGAGTGAGGGAATTTTACCACCAGAAGCTGACGCACGATTATTTTCTTCCCAATTGTATGTACTCTGATCAAAATTTTCAAGGTCTAATCTGCGTGCCTCGACATCTAGTGAAAAATATTATTAAAGAGCTTTGGCAAGTAGAACCTCAATTTAATTATCAGTTTGATGCACTGAATACTAGAGGTCATAGTCCTGAACAAAAATTTACTCCGACTTTAAGGATTCTAGGTTATGGCAGACCAGCGAATGCGAATGATGAGTACCCTTTGTATGGGTAAAACAACTTCATTCACTTAACTTTCATTGTTCTGTGAAGTAATGATTAATCATTTTGGTCCAACATATTTATGAAAACCAACCGAGGAACATGTTAAAAAAATATTGAGGAAGAATGAGGAAAGGGGATTCCCAGGAATGCTAGGTAGTCTTGATTGTATGCATTGGGTATGGCAAGGATGTTCTATTTATTGGGCTGGTCAATATAAACAAGGTAATTATCCAAAACCAACCGTTATCCTTGAAGCTGCTGCTTCTTATGATTGTTGGATATGGTACGTTTTTTTTTGTCTTCCGGGTTCACAAAATGATATCAATGTTTTGCACAAGTCGCCTCTGTTTGAAGATATGAAGTATGGACTTCGTCCCTAAGTTTTTTTCATGATCAACGGCTATCAGTACACTTATGGGTATTATCTTGCGGATGGTATCTACCCAAAATGGTCCACCTTGGTTCAATGCTACCGTCATCCTTCTGTCGGTGCATTGGTTCGTTCATACCGGCATTTTAACACCGCCCATATGGAAGTGAGGAAGGATGTGGAACACGCTTTTTTGGAATTTTGAAGAGGAAGTTCGTTATCATTTATGGGCCATATCGTGGGTTGAGTGCTCGTGAAATGCACAAGACTATGCTCACTTGCATAATTCTTCATAACATGGTCATTCAGGAAACCCATCGCGATAAGGAGTGGACTAACTATGAAGATGAAGATCTAAGGCCTGAGATTCAACCACAAAGAGGTGTGCTTGCAAGAAGTTATTCTCAAATGACTAATTACATTCAGAACCAGAATTTGTATGACAGTTTAAGAGATGATCTGAGAGTGAATCTTTGGGCAGAGCATGGAAAAGAGTGAATCTTTGGGCCTAACTTATTTTAGTTGAATTAAGTTATGTATTTTGGTTTAATTGTTAAGTTATCTATTTTATTTTTAAGTTAATGAGAGAATTTTATTTTTAAGTTAATGAGCGAAACTTATTTAAGTAGACTGCAACAACATTTCTAATTAATCAATTTTTCATTCCAAACTAATATTAAGTAGAATGCAACAATAACATATCAAGTTAAAATACAATACTTCAAATTAAAACTTAAAATTAATACATCAATCATCTAGAGGAACTAATACATCGAACTCATCCTCATCATCATTACCACTAGGTTGGTTGTTAGTAAATCCAGATTGTTGTTCAATCTGTGCTTGAATCCTGTCAAATTCGATTTGCCACACATGTTTTTGTTGGGGGTTCATAATTGAAGTGTTAGCTTGAAGGATGTTATGCTTGTCATAATCAAACCCAAATTTTTCTTGAGAAAGATGAATTTTCTTATTCTACATGTTTAAAAAATCCATATCAACTTCTATTTGCTTCTCGATGGTCTTTTGATGTCCCATAAACTCCGCCATGTTAAATCCACTGGAACTTCCTCCTTCTTGAGCTAATTTTCTAGCAAGTCTTGCATTATTCCTCCCTGTAAGCTTTCTCTTACCACCATCATCATTGAGAACTAAGTTCACATTTGGGTTTCTTGGGGTATCTAGTGAAGAATTTGATGGACCTGGTGAAAATGGTGAGAATTTGGTGTTGAGGGAGAAGAATTATATGATGACCTTTTAGGTACTTGTTGATAGTTGCTAACAATTCTGGATTATATTTGTTCAACACCTTCAAAATATGATAACAACTTTCGAAACCGAACTATTTGCCATGTTTTCACTGCCAATCTGTATAAACCTGTCTTTCAAAATCAACATCCACAAGACCACTCTCACGGCCTCCTCTCTTGGATTACATTGTCAATCCAACATAAGCGGATACTTCCTTGTTGATTATAATAAAGCGTTATGCCAAAACTTTTGCATCACGACAATTGATGTTCATGGTTTCTGCTTCATATTTATGAAATATGTTTTCCCACATGGTGTTACCATGTTGTTGTGCACCATCGATACAATCCTGGGTAAAAAAAAAACATAATTATGACAAATTCATTCATCTTCTGTGAGGTTGTATTTTGGACCACAGACTTTGTTTTTTTTTACCTTTTCCTTGACTTTGAGATTGTGAATCCATATTACAAGAAATTAAGAATTGCATAGAAGGTGTGATTATTTTAGATTTGAAGAAGATTGAGAAATTGAGAAATTATAGAGATTTAGAACTTCTGGTGTGAGTTTAAATGAGATTGAAATTGGATATTTATAGAGGGGGAAATTGTAGACGTTGGATGAGGAACTGATAAACAGTGATCAGACCAGCGAGCGATGTCTGGACCATCGTTGGCGTTGGAATGACCAACGAGCGATAGTTTGCCATCTAGCGATGGACACTCTATCGCTCGCTGGAAACTCAGTCGTGTATGCCTATATGCCATATCTGACATCATATATGCGTATAAGTTTGGCACTTTGGCATACCCATAGTGAGTGCATATATGGAAAAATCTGGTGTTTTCCATGTGCATAGGAATAGGCCTCAAGGAGTTATTTCTGACAATTACGGGATTTGAACCCCTACCTCGGCAGTGGGAGGGAGCATGTTAACCATCAAACCACTTGATAGTTGGTGCCACTCCTTCAGTTGACAAGCGATCTAACGAGATTGAGGTGAAGGAGAGCTTTTATGTCTACCCATATTAGCCTTAAATTTGTTCAAATATGAATAAGTCTTTCATTTTGGATGAGACTCCCAATCCCATAACCCTTGCTCTTATTATAACATTTAATGTTTGTTCCATAACTTTTGTAGCTTTGGTGTTCATTGCTTGTCCTTGAAGCAAAATGCTCAATTTGGGACAACATCGGTAAAGACATTAACAACGAAAAAGCAAAACTTTACTAAGAACAACCGGGTAAAAAATGAAGGACAATACATATCAAAATGGATTTTTAAAAAAAAAAAAAAAAACTCTTCAAATAAACTTGTATGAAGAGCCTATCTATAATATGGCAAGGGGAGATATGCAACCCTTATTTTCTTTACTTGTGTTTCTCCACTTATAATCTAGCGAGACATGTCTGGAATAATTCAATCAAAAGGACATCTCTATATCATGTGAAGTAAAAAACCACAATCGAATCAAAACAAAATTTCATTTTCATTTTGTTTCATAAAAACATTAGAAATCAAGCAGTCCTATGTATAAATATAACAAGTGAATCCCAATGCCTAAATACACACCTTTTAACGTACACCTAATTATATTATGCGTCACTCATTTATTAGTCGGAGAAAATTTCAACCAGATTCATCCCAATTGCAGAAAATTGAATTGTTCTATTAAAAAAAAAATAATATATATATTTATAAAAAAACTGATTGACTTATATACCCCTCACCTAAGGAACAAAAGTAGATGGATCACAACTTCGAAGCCATCAAAATATCGATTGACCAGGAGCACCATGATCGACATACCGATATTGTCCCCAAAGAAAATATCGTCCCCATGATAATCAATTGTAATGTATACAAATCATTGTCACCTTATTTATCCCTAATTATAAACATAAACGAGTATGAAATTTTCAAGGTATTTTTATAGGGAATTGTTATCTTCCTCAATTTATTAGTGTTAAGGCAATTCTTTTGAACTGAATATGAATTAAAGATTATTCATTTTTCCTCCAATATGGACTCAAAAAATGGCTAAACTGGATAACCATAATCCAAAATTTTGGGGTTTTTACATTGCGGCAAAATATTAGTCGCGTGTCAATGTTTTCGTGCGAAACAAGTTGTGTCTCTTTGAGGTATTCTTAACAAGTTGTGTCACTTAGTTGTGACTAATTTCTTGCTTTTGGAAAGTTGACATGGATTACGTAAAGAAGTAGATGGTGAAGAATTTAACACAATATGTTTAGAGTTATGCGACAAATGAACAGTCATGTTAGAAGGATGGCCTAATCAATCATGCCAAATGACACAAGCAAATAAGTTGTTAAAGTGTAATGAACATAATCAAGAGTAAGTAAATAATAGGTAAAATAAAGGTTCTTCACTATATCATCCTAAGTCAAAACAACATCACTTTGTAGATCTCTAATTTCATACCGACAGGGTTCAAATTTAAAATAACATTTGTTTTTCCTAATATATCTAGTAACGCATAACAAGTTGTGTTTGATTTCAGGAACTAGTAAGACATTTTTCATTCTCACACTAGCAACAAGTGTTGACAAAGTATAACTATCAGTAAAAGAGATTAATAATGATGTACCACCTTGTCTTTGACATCATAATAAGAAGTATTATGAAAAAAAAGCATGATCTATTATCATATGTGTTGTTGCTTCTGATTTAGAGAGCCAATGTTCATAAGAAAAGAAAAGATCATCACATATTGCAGCATCACTAACAATAAGACCAGAAAATGCATGTTCAACTAAAGCAACATTTGCAGAAAGAGAATGATTCTTCTTATCATGCCCATATCTTTAATAACATTTACTTGTAAGACGACCAAAGCATCTACAAATTATATATTCAACTTGAGGGTCAATAATGAATCTTTTAGCACCTGTATCACTACTTGATCAACCAGGTGCAGAGCCAAAATGAAACTGACTATTCCTGAAACTATAAGAATTATGATTGTCATTAGACAAATTATGAATCTTGTTATTAGATTACCCTTACTACCACCACCACTAAAATCATTTCCAAAATTAACATTTTGACTATAAAAAGGTATATGGATATTGAGAATCAAACACTATAGAGCTAACTTGTTCTCGATCAAGTAACCACTGCTCATGATTCAACATTCTTGGTTTGATTTCATAATAGGTGAATGGTATCTCAAGATTTTGCTCACATATAACAAAGTTATTATAAGCTCTTCCTAATCCTTTCAAAGTATACATAATCAGATCAGGTTCACATACTTTTTCGCTAATTGTAGAAAGAAAGTCACAATTTCTTTGATAATATGATGATAAATTAGAATCATCGAATTGGCCTTTCTGATATTGCTCAACTGACTTATTAACATGTTTTTACGTGCAAGAAACTAATTTCTGAAACTAGTCTCAAGAAACACCCAAATCTCATGAGCTGATGAAATACCACGAATAATATTAGTGAAAATAACCTTCGATCAACTAGCTACAAATGAATCAATCTCGCGCCAATAAATCCACTTTAAGTCAATTAGATCCAATAACTCCATCAGTGATCACTTCTCTTTGTGGTTTTTGATTTTTATTATCAACATAACCACAAAGATCTTAGAGATCAAGATCGACTCAATTGGGTCTCTCCACAACAAATAATTAGCAGAGTCTAATTTGATTGAAAGGAAGTTAGAAATATTGGTGAAAGGTAACGAAAAATGCAGAAAATAACTATAAATCATGGCAGAATGTGTAGCATAATAAAGATTCATCGAATGCCTTGGATTCTAAAAAGTATTATCGTTGGACACGTTTCCACTAATTACCATTCAAAGAATCGATTGAAAAACATAAAAAAATTAACAGAAAATAAATTTGATCAGAATCAAAAAATGATCAAACAAATCGAGAAAAATATTTAACCAATGAAATTGACAAAAAAGTATTATACTGATTTGAATGATTGAATGATATTGAACTGATTTGATGTAATATAATGATAATATTTAATAGTGTTCGAGCATTTCTCGGTCAAACTCACAAGTTTTGGTATTCCAAGCTTGTTATAAATTTTAGCCAATCAAAACTATGTCTTGATTTATAGTCTACTAAAGTCAGTTTCGGACTAGGAATAAAGCATGATAGTTGAGTATCAGAATTCACCAATCAACCTTGAAGATTGAAGGCTAAAGAATAACGATGTTAATATAAACTTTATCAACAAAGGTATGTGAATATTGATTATCTCATTTATGTATATTATCTATCATTCCATCTATGAAGACATGTCGTATGAATTTAGTAATATGATAACATTTCAAAAAAAAATTCAAGCAATAAGGAACAATCAAGTTAGTTCTCAAAGTTCACAAACTGTTTTACCCAGTTCAATCACTTGAACTTATAAAAACAATAACTTGATTAATAAATCTCAACTGACTCACGTAAATGAATTGATTTTCTCAGTTGGAAAAATAGATGATTTTGGGATAGTCCTGGGATACTATTTAATCGAAAGTACACAAACTAATTTATGTAATTGATAATTTGGTTGATTTTGAATATTTCTTGTACATCAGTTGTTTTGACAGTTTGCGAACTTTTCAATTTCAAAAGGTTTGTGAGTTACGAGAAGACTTTTAGTTCACAAATGGTTTTGACAGTTTACGAACTGATTTGGTATTGTCATAATTAAACTCCAATTTAAGCTTATCGGTTCCGGAACCACGGTTCATTAAAAAAACACTTGGTTCATAACATGTACTTAAGGTTGCACACGTCAAAACAACACTTGGTGCATAACATGTAAAATAAAGGTTCTTCACTATATCATCCTAAGTCAAAACAACATCACTTTGTAGATCTCTAATTTCATACCGACAGGGTTCAAATTTAAAATAACATTTGTTTTTCCTAATATATCTAGTAACGCGTAACAAGTTGTGTTTGATTTCAGGAACTAGTAAGACATTTTTCATTCTCACACTAGCAACAGGTGTTGACAAAGTATAACTATCAGTAAAAGAGATTAATAATGATGTACCACCTTGTCTTTGACATCATAATAAGAAGTATTATGAAAAAAAAGCATGATCTATTATCATATGTGTTGTTGCTTCTGATTTAGAGAGCCAATGTTCATAAGAAAAGAAAAGATCATCACATATTGCAGCCTCACTAACAATAAGACCAGAAAATGCATGTTCAACTAAAACAACATTTGCAGAAAGAGAATGATTCTTCTTATCATTCCCATATCTTTAATAACATTTACTTGTAAGACGACCAAAGCATCTACAAATTATATATTCAACTTGAGGGTCAATAATGAATCTTTTAGCACCTGTATCACTACTTGATCAACCAGGTGCAGAGCCAAAATGAAACTGACTATTCCTGAAACTATAAGAATTATGATTGTCATTAGAAAAATTATGAATCTTGTTATTAGATTACCCTTACTACCACCACCACTAAAATCATTTCCAAAATTAACACTTTGACTATAAAAAGGTATATGGATATTGAGAATCAAACACTATAGAGCTAACTTGTTCTCGATCAAGTAACCACTGCTCATGATTCAACAGTCTTGGTTTGATTTCATAATAGGTGAATGGTATCTCAAGATTTTGCTCACATATAACAAAGTTATTATAAGCTCTTCCTAATCCTTTCAAAGTATACATAATCAGATCAGGTTCACATACTTTTTCGCTAATTGTAGAAAGAAAGTCACAATTTCTTTGATAATATGATGATAAATTAGAATCATCGAATTGGCCTTTCCGATATTGCTCAACTGACTTATTAACATGTTTTTACTTGCATGAAACTAATTTCTGAAACTAGTCTCAAGAAACACCCAAATCTCATGAGCTGATGAAATACCACAAATAATATTAGTGAAAATAACCTTCGATCAACTAGCTACAAATGAATCAATCTCGCGCCAATAAATCCACTTTAAGTCAATTATATCCAATAACTCCATCAGTGATCACTTCTCTTTGTGGTTTTTGATTTTTATTATCAACATAACCACAAAGATCTTAGAGATCAAGATCGACTCAATTGGGTCTCTCCACAACAAATAATTAGCAGAGTCTAATTTGATTGAAAGGAAGTTAGAAATATTGGTGAAAGGTAACGAAAAATGCAGAAAATAACTATAAATCATGGAAGAATGTGTAGCATAATAAAGATTCATCGAATGCCTTGGATTCTAAAAAGTATTATCGTTGGACACGTTTCCACTAATTACCATTCAAAGAATCGATTGAAAAACATAAAAAAATTAACAAAAAATAGATTTGATCAGAATCAAAAAATGATCAAACAAATCGAGAAAAATATTTAACCAATGAAATTGACAAAAAAATATTATACTGATTTGAATGATTGAATGATATTGAACTGATTTGATGTAATATAATGATAATATTTAATAGTGTTCGAGCATTTCTCGGTCAAACTCACAAGTTTTGGTATTCCAAGCTTGTTATAAATTTTAGCCAATCAAAACTATGTCTTGATTTATAGTCTACTAAAGTCAGTTTCAGACTAGGAATAAAGCATGATAGTTGAGTATCAGAATTCACCAATCAACCTTGAAGATTGAAGGCTAAAGAATGACGATGTAAATATAAACTTTATCAACAAAGGTATGTGAATATTGATTATCTCATTTATGTATATTATCTATCATTCCATCTATGAAGACATGTCGTATGACTTTAGTAATATGATAACATTGCAAAAAAAAATTCAAGCAATAAGGAACAATCAAGTTAGTTCTCAAAGTTCACAAACTGTTTTACCCAGTTCAATCACTTGAACTTATAAAAACAATAACTTGATTAATAAATCTCAACTGACTCACGTAAATGAATTGATTTTCTCAGTTGGAAAAATAGATGATTTTGGGATAGTCCTGGGATACTATTTAATCTAAAGTACACAAACTAATTTATGTAATTGATAATTTGGTTGATTTTGAATATTTCTTGTACATCAGTTGTTTTGACAGTTTGCGAACTTTTCAATTTCAAAAGGTTCGCGAGTTACGAGAAGACTTTTAGTTCACAAATGGTTTTGACAGTTTACGAACTGATTTGGTATTGTCATAATTAAACTCCAATTTAATATTATCGGTTCCGGAACCATGGTTCATTAAAAAAACACTTGGTGCATAACATGTACTTAAGGTTGCACACGTCTTTCTGTGATTCAAAGCTAACTTTGAAAACGAAGGGGATATCATATACACCCAACTTTTTTCATTTTGATAAGAGTATGGACGTATGTATAGTAATTTTAACAATCAAAAGATGCGGAAAAGTAAAAAAGCACACACACACACACAAGAATTTTGGTAACGAGGAAACCGCAATAGCAGAAAAAACCTTGGGACCTCGTCCAGATTGAACACCACACTGTATTAAACCGCTACAGACACTAGCCTACTATCAGACTTCGAACTAGAATGAAGTTGGACTGAATCCACCCTCCAAATGATTCAGTTACAGTCGTGCTCCTTATGTATCTTGAAACTCGCAAGGTTCTACGCACTTGATTCCCTTAGATGACGTCCTTTTACAGCCTAAGAGTTGCTTCATCCAAAACGAAGACTTTTGATACCAATCTTCCTCTAACAGATAATCCTATTTGATTTCCGTTTATATCAAAGATCAAGGTTTGGAAATCTGTTTTCAATAGCAAGCTAGCAAACCTCATAAATTCGGAACTTACGACTCCCAAATAGCAACCTAGATTCTTAACTACCTCTCAAGAACAATCGTCGAAAGATCAACTAAGATCAGTCTTTAGATATATATATTGAGGAATCACAAAGTCTGACTCGAAGAGAACTTTGTGACTACTATCTATCTTGCCTGAAAGAGATTACGAAAACCTCGATAACAGAAAAACAAGATCAAGATTCACGAACAATCAAGGTAAAGATAGTCGGACCTGGCTTCACGAATCCCCAAGCGAAGTCTTTTTAGTCGTAGACCTAAAAGGTCAATAAAGGCGACTCTAGAATCAACTAGGACACAAAGTGTTAGGGATTGATTTTCCTAGTTGATAAAGATGCTCTAATTATAGTTTTCAAAGACAATGGTTAGCTTAATATTCAAGATAAGATAACTTTAGAATTAAGCAAACAAAATAGGTCTTCAAATTACAATAGATGACTATATGCATAGGTTCGGTTAGACCGAGTTCAGTAACTAGTAAATGTGTATAATGACTGTTCGGTTTGGCAAGTTAGACAAATAACTAAAAGTTGATCGATGTTTATTTGAACATCTAAGAAATTATTCATGATTAAAACACCTAAGTAATTTAATAAATCAATGAAGTATTAGAAGTGTTTAAGAGAGTTCTAACAATGCTAGACATATTAAAATAATAAGTCTTTGAGCATCTGTTAAACATTGTTAGGACAGTTGGTACAAAAGTTTTCCAACCCTAGGGCTTGTTAACAAGTCAGGGTGCAACGGTTCGTGAACCGAGTTCGCCAACCCTACTAGACTCCGGAACTCAGTTGACCACAGTTCGTGCACTGGGTTCACCAACTGCTAGTGTTTGTGGGTGAAAACTACTTATGCTGGTTTTGGTATTTTGGGGTGTGTGGATGAGAAGTGAATCTAAACCATAAACAAATGCAATGCGCAATGAGTGCTTTTGATTCGAGAGATCAATCTATACAATTCTGGCCTAAACCAAGAAATGGCCGTTCCAGACTTGTTTCAGTCACAAAGTGAAGGAGATGGGGTTGATCTTAGGGAGGGAAGCGAAGAAGGTGTTGAGATTGTGAAGGTGTAGGCTTTCTTATGACTTGTAACAGAAAGATGAGCATGCTTACGAATAATGCAAGCATGCTCTGGGTGTTTGAATACGTGTTGTACTAACACTTGGTTTCTGTGTTGTCTTCTTTTATCTTTTGTAAATAGGGAGGAGAACCTATCTATACAAGTCATTTGAGCCTTATTCACGTCTCTCGTAGGAAGTGGAGGAAGTAGAGTGATGGAGCAGTGGAGTGGTGTGTTAGTGTCACACGATCAATCTTGCCCACTTCTCCCATCATCACTAACCATCCATGTCTTCCTAACACGTTCTTGTGATGGCGCATTGCACACTGCACGCTGTAAACCGCCAGACCAATACCCCAATATGTATCCCCCAGTTTGTGACATGATTGATGTCTTGAGTGTGTGGATCATGGGACCCACATAAGGTAGCATGTAATGCTAGTTAAATAACTAAGTTATTTAGGAAGTCGATACTTGTAAAGTATCATGTGTATTCTATGCATGTCATGCATCGAATGTATTCGACATATATGAAGCATCGTTGTTGAGCATCATGCCCTGCCTACTTCACGTGAGGGTTTGGAGGCTGTGCTAGCAAATCCTCCCTTGACCGACCACATGGTGTGGTAGAGTGGCAGACGGTGATCAAGGTGATACTTCACTGGTCGCCTAACTCTTATCATAGGCCGTCCGTCCGAGCTGGCGAAGTTGGACGGACGAGATGATCAGTGACCCACATCTGTGACCCTCAGATTAGGGTTTAGGAGGTGCGCGAGTGTACTCCTTCAGCTTGGTCGAATCCAAGCATGGGAGGCGTTTCATGGAGGACCGATCAGGCATGCGTGTAGACGACATGCTGATGTCCATGCCCATGCTTTACTTTCCCACGAAGGTTTGATCTAGGCCACTCAAATTTACCGGTGAAGTTGAGTGGCTGAGATAGATTTACGACAGAAATCCTATACCACAAAAGATTCTTAAAGGGGCACGGTATGCCACCTTCAAGGCATGCATTTCGAGATGATCAAGCTTGGTCGGTCTCGACCGTTTGATACAGCGTGTAGGTGGTAGGCTGGTATTCACGCCTATACCTGACTGTCCTATGGAAACGTGATCTAAGCCCCTCAATTTGTCTGGCGAAGTTGAGTGGTCGAGATCAATTTATGATTTAGGAAGAGTGACCATGCCAGTTTGGGCGCACGAACCGAGGCGCCTGACCAAGGCTGGCTTTGGTCGATCAGTCGTTCATGAAGCTGAGCCCGCGGTGGTCATGCTAGCCTGTTCGGCCTTCCCTAATGTTTCATCTTTGCCTTCCATACAAGCCTGCGAAGATGGATGCACGAGATGACTTTGCGACACATACATGATGCTGCAAGCCCCAATTAGGGTTTTGCCGGCCGTGCATCATGCTTGGTTGGTACGTAATAATTGGGAAAACCAATCATGGTTGGTCCTGACCGATTTGTCATGTGTGTAGGCAGGCCCACAGTGATCGTGTTGACATGCTCTGGGCCCTTTGAATCTACATCTAAACCCTCCATCTATGCCTGCGAAGATGGATGGTTGAGATCGTTTTGCGACACATGTAATGTGCCGCAAACCATAATTTATGGTATTTTGTCCATTCCGCTTGGTTTGGACGGTTAGGCAAGCTATGCCACCCTTTTTGGGAGGCCGATCGCGCGGGGTCCGTGTTTGGTCTGCAGTGAATGTTCCAATACCTTCCTGGGGGTATTGGATTTGATCCCGACCATCCAATCATGCCTGCGAAGTTGGATGACCGTGATCGTTTCTATACCATTACGGACAGTCTAGACGCTCGATCGGGCTAGTATAACACACCGAGAGTTACAGCCTATACGGGCATTTCGTGCATGCCTCACTGTTGGTACTTGGATATTCATGCTACTCTGCTGCGAGTAACAATCAGTCATCATGTCGCACCAACAATGAGAGTTCTGCTAGGAACAGCATAGGAAATACAAGGCGTTTTATGCATTAATCAATAATGCTAAAATTCACAGAATATTCGGGGGATTGTTGCTACATGCTCCATTCTAGGTGAATTAATTAAGTAAAGAAGTATTCATCACTTATAAAATAATCTCATCCTCTGCAGGGTGTTTACATAAAAATTGGTTTTACAACTTTAGCCCTAAACTAAAATCCACCATCAACATTAAGTCCCCTGCCTAGCATATAATGGTTACACTATTGTGGGGTAGGCATGAGATGGTGACAAATATACGGTAGAAAACGAGATGAAGGGAGCTTACCCAGAAATCCTTACTCGTCTGCTGTTAATCGCGCATGTGAACATGTTGTTGCAAGCATGGAATCTTGAGTGGGACCGGTTTCCTTCTTTGGGTGTTTGAATTAAAAGATAAGTCCAATCAAAAGAGGAATCCTTATCCTATTGGGATTCTTCCAATTCTTGTTTATAAAAGGGGAAGACCCCTTTTATTTTTCTCACAATTTTTGTTTGGCATCTCCCGTAACTCACTACATTGCAGTACCGCCACCGTCCGTCGTCGTCCGCCAGGTAACGTCCCTTTGTTTTTTTTTTTTCAAACCCTAATTTCTTATTTAAAACCCTTTCACTCTTTGAGAAGACCATCATGTTTGTAGATGAAACTTTGCTTCTTTTTACTGTCGCATGCAAAACTTATAGCCTTAGGTTATAGTTTGAAAACCCATGAATAAGCTCGTTTACTCTTCGCCCATAAACAAAACCGTGCATGCAACCTTAAACAAAACGTGAGACCTGCCATATACGCCTGATTGAACGTGGGCCCCACCACGTGCACTTGATCGACCAGCCTTGTCACTTCGTCCAACGCCCGGCTTGTCATGACCCAATGCCATCTTATTTGACCGATATGATATTAGTCTTGCATGACCCAATACCTGCTTGGCCGAATCGTGGGCCCCACCTGTGCTTGATCGAACATGGACATGTTGCGTGCCTACTTCACTCGAATGTGAACGTGGGGTGACGCACATATGTATTTTTTATATAACGGCTGACCTGCTTCTCCCTTAACACGAAGTAATGACTCCTTCCTTCTGCACTTTATTGTAGTTGTTGGAAAATGAACAAAGAGGCTCTTGTTGAGATGTCATCTGGGGATGTCGCTGTTGCAAAATCGGGAGGTGTTGATAAATCCAGAGACATGCCGAATATAGATGATGAACTATTCACCGTTCCCTTCCCAAGCGTTAGGAAACATCCTGGCCACAAGATAGTACTGCTTTCAAACTCAGAAAGAGATGAGACTACTGCGTCATCTTCTCCGGCATTCGTAATGAGATCATGTCTTCGAAAAAATGAATATATTCCTTCTACTATTGACTTCAAGGTTTTCCACACTCTACTGAGATCTTATGAGGGATGGATGAGACGTATACTGAGCAATGATACTATCAAGGACAACTTGACCAAGGCACAGATCATTGAAGCTGTTATGGCATCTTCTTATCTTCACATTAAGAAAGATACTGCGGGTTTGATTACTTTCATTTCACGATGGCGTCCTTCCACACACACGTCCATTTGTAGATGGAGAGAAATGACTTTTACCCTGGAAAGTGTATCCGTGCTGATGAATCTTCCGATTGCTGGGAACTTCCACTATACGTTATCTGACTAAGAGAAAGCAACCCTCAAGGCTATACTTAAAAAGTCTAGAGAGTATGACCAATAGAAAAGCGATGTAAGATGCTTATATACTTGGTGGGTGTCTGAGTGGTCTCCTGCGAAACCGAAGCCAGGTCAAAAACTGGATGATGAACTTAGCGTGGTTGCGTTTCTGTCCTTGTGGTTATCTCGGGACATATTCGATGATGGTTCTGGGAAGAAGACTATAAGACACGACCTCGTCATGTTTGCTATAAAAATGGAAAAAGGTGTGGTTCTTCCTTTGGGCGCTTTGTTCCTTAGATCACTATATTATTATCTGGATGCTTTGGCGGTAGACAACATGTATGCTTCCAACGGATATAAAAAGGTAGAAACGCACATCCACATCGCTTTCCTCCAAGCATTCTTGTGGGAACATTTCAAAGGTTATGCTCTTGTCCCTGCAACTCCGCTCCCCAGTTTGTATGGTGGTTCAAGGATACTTTGTTGGAAAAATAGGCGTCCAAAACCCGGGTTAAGACTTGTTTATTTTCTTGATAACGTGTATGCCATAGACTTCCGCCAATGAGGGCTGGTCCATTCTTCAGTTATTCAACCAGAAACTTCCACCATTGCTTCTGACATTGTGTTGCACATTGAGGGAAGAAACATGAGTCATGGAGAAGCCATCTACCTTCGAAGTTATATACCAAGATATATTCCAACTTTCTTCGATGATCTCCTCTCTGCGGTTTCTTACAATATCGACAGAGCCGCTCGCCAAATGGGATTCGACCAGGGTGTTCCCTTCCATCGTCCGCGAATACCTTTGACAGAACTCGTCCCGTCCATTCTCAATGCTGACATATTCACACCAGAGAAGAGCCTTATATTTTTTCCCATTGGAAGAAAACCGATGGAAACTGATAAGTACAAGGAATTTTGGAGAAAGCAACTGTTAGCTTTCCAGACGTTCTCGGAAGAAATTGAGACAGCTCCTCGTGACATGCCATCTCCTGAGATCCTGAAGTAGCACAAGCGGTTGAAGCTACTTCCGGGTAAACGATCCAGAGCTAATGATACTGATAACTGCAGTCCACAGGCCAAGAAGCAAGCGTGCGGCCCTGTGATCCTCAATTCCTCTAATATGCAGGTACTTTGAACATCTTCGATCTTTTGATTTCATTTTTCTTAAGTAACTTCCACCAACGATGATTTTTGTTCGTGATCAGGGAATTCCGAAAGAAAATGATTTCGCAAGACTGGCACATAACCATAGTAAGAAGTCTGGAGACACTGATCGGCATATCGAAAATTCCGGTGATATTGAAACCTTTGTAGAAGATAACAAGGATGATAGAGGTTCAGTCCATGATGAAGGATGCATCTCCGCGCGTAATGAGGAGCTTGATCAATCTGGAGAGCCAGGAGACAAGACTATAAAATATGCCAACCTCGAGATTGGGAGGAATGGCGATGTAGAAGCTTCTGGGAACACCACATCCGTGATGATTGTAGACGCTACCCCTTCTAAAGAGCTTCCCGTGACTTCTAATGCGTTGGTCATGTACTCCAGTGCTGGTGTCACATTTGAGCCTTCTTTTGACGTTCCTTTCACAGATCATGTGCTAGTTGGAGGGTTCAGCGTGCCATCTAAGTGCAAAGAGTTATATACCAAAATATGGAAGAAGTATGGTCACATCGCCACTACCAAGAAGATTACGAGTCATCTTGCATTATTCAAACGTGTTGAAGAAGATTTATCTTCTATCCACGACATGGGCATCATGACTGGGTGCACCGCTTCTGAAGAAGTAATCGAAAACTGGGAGTTTTACCGTGATGTGTTCGTGAAGTATGAGTTTAATGCCTCCTGGTTATGTGAAGGGCTCGCTAAAATCCAGAAGCTGCAAACTGAAACGCGTGAAGTCCCTTCTGTAGACAACATCTCTTTCCAGGAAGAAAGGGTTGAAAGACTGCCTCATGAGTTGAAGCTGGAACATGCTCTTCTTCAGAAGATGAAAGTCGCCCATGCAGAGAAGGATAAGTTGTTACTGAAGGACTTCCCTTGAACAGTTTATGCCGTTTATTTACGTTTTTTTCTTTCGTTTTTAGGAGTTGAGTGATGTGAGGGTTTCCTTTCACAATCTTGATTTTAGGTTTTGAACTGGTAGGTGATTGGATCTTTAAACCGGTTTATTTTTAGATAGTTCTTTGTGAATGATTTTTTGAGAGAGATTATTCTGAATGAAATTTGCATTCTGGTTATGATCAATGTGGCTAATACAACAATACTTATATGGATTTGTAAATATCGTGCTATCATGAAAGGAGACAAATGTAGCGTTTGACCATCGAATATTTCTCATGCGGGATGCCAAGTCCCCGGTAAACTCTAAAACCATCTCGTAAAAATTGCGTGATAAAACTTACTTGCTTTTGGAATTTCATCGGTATGAGTTTAGATCTCCCCTAGTTCTTACTTCGAGAAATTGCATGCATTAATCTTCGGAGACATGCGGTAAATCTTCGGAACTTAGCTTCTCTTGGAAAATGCGCTTCAGGGCATTGTATTCACTGGTGGGATGGTGGAGAAAGCGATGATAGTGACAATATCTCGGATCCATCACCTCCTAATCAGTTAGTTGTCGCCATACCTGCGGCAGTTGGACTTCTCCGTCTTGTACCCACATCTCCAATAATTCCAAGACCTTATTCATGGAAAATGGGAAATGCGGGTATGTTGATCCAGATTTTTCTTGCTTTGACGGACGCTGCTGTGATATCTCTTGATGACTTTGATATGAAGAACATTTTGGAGTCGGGACGTGTGCCAATGTATACACGGCTCGCTTGGGTGGCTGCCTTCGCTGAGGCGCTGCTTTCAAATGTCTCGTGTCAACGAGAGCGTCATCATCAGTTGGTTGAGTCAGGTATCTCCAGCCTCTGTGCTCATGTGACTCTTGGATAACTCCCCCCTCTTCAGGTAGTTCTTCGCTTGGTTGAAAAGTGGCATTAGATTGGGCAGCTTTTTGTGCTTCGGCAAGGGTCTTGAGGTATAAATCTTCCAGCAGGGTTTCATAGGCTGGCCCCCTTCTTTTGCCTGATAAAGGCTGTGGCATTCCTGACACGTCATTTCCCCTGTAGAGTTGCTTTGAATTTCCTTCATTGGCAGGATTATGCTGTTCGTCTCCCCTGGCCTCTTGGTGCGGCCATGTGTTCCTTCTATGTCCCGATTGGCAGAAACACGATTTCTAAATAGAGATTCGACTGCGTCGTCATTCATGATACTCTCCGGGTAGGCATCTGCAGAACCCTCTCATAATTGAACTTCTATATGATATGTGTGATAAACACCTAATTTTATATCTAGTATTTATGCTTTCTTTGCAAGTTTTCATGTAAATTATGTATCTTATGTGTGAGTTTGAGTTTATTAGGTGCTTTAGAGTCGCATGGAGGAAAATAAGAAGAAATCACCCAATTGAGAAAAAGGATCAAATGTTATTCCATAGGCAAGTGTTATTTGGAGCCCAGCAGAGGATAAGGGGAAACTATCTGGCAGGTTTGTTAAAAACAGACAAGAAATTTGTTAAGGGGGCACCTCCTCCTTTGTGACTAAACTTAGGTCGAGCCCAGTTTTCACTACACAATTCAGTTTCTCAATACTGAGCTGAGAAGAGGCTGCTGCCAAAATCTCAACACCGGCTAGCCATGGACCAAGAAAGATTGAAGAAGTCCGTTTGAATGTAAAGACATGGAACAATCTGTGATATGAGTGTACTGAAGATTTGAAGTTATTTAGACAAAGAGACATGGAAGAAGATGAACTCTCTGACGTTGAATGGTTGAAAGTGATTCGACGAGTTTTAGAGTTGTAATCGTATGAGAAAACTTGGGTTATGCTTGAGTATGAGTTTCAGCAAGTGATAAAGCCAAATACGTCACTGTTTCTTCTCCTCTCTTATATGTTCGTACAACCAAAGAATGGTGTGTATAATGTTGTGTTTTAGGCTGACAATGAATGAGACAGTGAATGTTTTAGTGATTTGAATGAATCAGTTTTGTTGTGTATGAAATTGGGTTTGCAGGAAATGAGCAGTGGCCTCAGAAATCACCAACAAGGTTAACTGAGTTACCAGTTTGTGGAACACAAGATGTTTGAGAAAATGCCTGAAACTAGCTTACTGCTCCAAATGCCATGTAATGATGAGTCTTTGCACAGGTTTTGGAAGAGAGAAGAAGTTTCAAGTGGAGGAAATGAGCTACAGAGAAGGTGGAGGATGGGTTTGCTGTCAAGAAGATGGTGATGTTGAGTCTAGGAAAGAAGATTGAATGCAATGGCCTGGGTTGTGTTGTTATACAAGGTGAGACAAATGGAGTTTGGTAAATGCTATTATGGAAATAAATACATGGAACTACAGCTGTTGTAGAGGAGAAAGTGAAGCCAAGAATGAAAGGGTTGAGTAGCAGATTGTGCTGCTACTGAGAAGAACAAGGTGGAATTGATAGTGAAGCTGGCCGTGGTCGGAACGACAGTGAGTTGCTATTGTGTTAAATGACATAATTGCAGGTACAGGTAATAGCATTGCAGAGATGGTGGTAGCTGGTAGTGGCTCTGAGTTCAACTGTTTGAGAAGAGAAGAAGATGATGAAGGTTGTGCTATTGCATCTAAAATTGCAAAGAAGATGGAGTCGGTTATGAATCTGAGAATGGGTGCAGTGTTGGTGGCTTGAGTATGCTGAGCTTGGTGAGAAACTGCAGATGTTGGTATGAAGCAGTGGTAAGGATAGCTTATGCTGTGAAGAAGGTTGTTGCTGGCGCTGGTTTTGAACTGCAGATGGAGTTACAAGGAGATGGTTGTGGGTATTAGTGGTGATAGTCAGGCAAGGCAGAGAAGAAATTGCTATGGGTTAGCTGGATCTCAGGGACAGAATGGCAAGGGTTAGATGTTACAGAAATTGTGCGAAAAGTGAGCAAGAATGGCGAGCCGGTGGAACTAGTTCCGGTTGTCGGATTTCGTAAGTTAAGTGTGAATCATAATATTTCAGTGAATCGTGAAGGGGGTATGAGTGGAATGCAAGAGTTGGCGGCTGGATATATGAGCTACGGGTCACGCTTTTGGGTACGTTTTCGCAAGAAATTAGAAGTTGGGTTAGATGGTTTTTGTGAATGTTTGAATTGCAGAGAAATGGAGATGAGCTGCTGGGAGTGTGCTCTTGCTGGTGACAGTTTCCGATGGTTCAGTCGCCTAAGACATTTTTTCGGTGACCGGATTCTGACAACGGTGGCCGGATTCGGGTGATGACGTCAGCAAATCCGGCTACCAGTTTTGGACCCAAAAATTCCAGGGACATATTTTTCACACATGGGCTTGGTGGACTAGTAGATGGACGTGGACTTGAAGATTACGAAGACTTAACCTAATTTTGGGAAAGTATCCTTTTGGGGAGAAAAGCATATAAATTAGAAAAGTCTTTCTCAAAACCGAGATATCTCCATTAGGGAAAGCTGCTGCTACTTTTGTTTTCTAGGGTATAGAACATGATGCTTTCTTCTATGTGTTTTGTTATGAACTCCATGAATGAGTAACTAAGTTTTTATTATTGGCTAAAGATGTAGTTGGATTTTGAAAACAAGTTTTGATCTTTATGAGTTAGTTTTCTCTCAAAACCACCGTTCACTTTCTACTGATTATAATAATTGCATGATTGATGTATTGCAATATGATTGAATGTTTGTTTAGTTGAGTCTAGAATTAATTGAACATACATCTATATCTATATCTATTTTAGGGTTTTCATCGAGCGATAACCTTGAATGCGAGTAGAGTGATATGATTACGGTTTGTAGTGATACACTCTCGTAATCATATGTAGAATTTGACCTTTGTCCGAATTGTCATGCGCAATGTATGATAATTGCATTAATTAGCCTATTTATGAAACTTAATGCTCATAGGAATTGAACTTAATTAGCGCAAGGCGTTAGGTTATTCTTTAGGTAGAATTCACATACACAGCTCTAATGTGTGTGTTGATAAATTTAGGAAATTTACGGAGTATTCTTGCAATAAGGTATTCTAGGGATTTTGATGATAGCGAGATTAAATAAGAATTCTAGTCATACATTCAATACTTGTTTACAATTGAAGATGAAACCTTTATCCAATATTTTCATCTTATTGATTTGCGTGCTTTATTGTTTGTTTGTTTTTATTTTACTTTTAGTTTATAAAAATCATAAAACCCCCGGTGTTTTATATAGGAAACCGAAACAACTTGACAACCTATACTTCTCTGTGGGAACGATCCTTTCTTGCCCTTGATTCATTATATATTTTGAGTAGTAAGAAAGTGTAATTTATTTTTGACGCATACGACAGCGATCACTATATCATTCAGAATACGGAACGTTTCGCTCTGCCTTCTAGCGATACCAATTTGGTTTGATAGGACGTCTTCTAGCATTCTGGATATATTCTCCATGAGGTTTGGATCATTCTTGGTCCCCGGATAACTCGGCTGAGGAGAATACATTGTAAGACAGAAACCGGGTTTTTCAATTGAAAGAAATGAACAGGTTAACGATTGAAATGGATCTAAGATCTATCCCCTTGAATTTGAGAAAATCTAATCGGGTATTGAAAGATGAAATTGGGAATTGGAAATTGATATTGCGACCGAGAGATTAATTTCCACTGTGGTCGCCAATTGTTTGTGGGTGAAAACTACTTCTGCTGGTTTTGGTATTTTGGGGTGTGTGGATGAGAAGTGAATCTAAACCCTAAAAAAATGCACTGCGCGATGAGTGCTTTTGATTCGAGAGATAAATCTATACAATTCTGGCATAAACCAAGAAATGGGCGTTCCAGACTTGTTTCGGTCACAAAGTGAAGGAGATGGGGTTGATCTTAAGGAGGGAAGCGAATAAGGTGTTGAGATTGTGAAGGTGTAGGCTTGCTTATGACTTGTAACAGAAATGTGAGAAGGCTTACGAATAATGTAAGCATGCTCTGGTGTTTGAATAGGTGTTGTATTAACACTTGGTTTCTGTGTTGTCTTTTTTTTCTCTTTTGGAAATAGGGAGGAGAACCTGTTTATACAAGTCATTTGAGCCTTACTCACGTCTCTCGTAGGAAGTGGAGGAAGTGGAGTGATGGAGTAGTGGAGTGGTGTGTTAGTGTCACATGATCAATCTTGCCCACTTCTCCCATCATCACTAACCGTCTATGTCTTCCTGACACGTTCTTGTGATGGCGCGTTGCACGTTGCATGCTATAAACCGCCAGACCAATACCCCAATATGTATCCCCCAGTTTGTGACATGATTGATGTCTTGAGTTTGTGGATCGTGGGACCCACAGAAGGTAGCATATAATGCTAGTTAAATAACTAAGTTATTTAGGAAGTCGATACTTGTAAAGTATCGTGTGTATTCTATGCATGTCATGCATCGAATGTATTCGGCATATATGAAGCATCGCTGTTGAGCATCATGCCCTGCCTACTTCACATGAGGGTTTGGAGGCTGCGCTAGCAAATCCTCCCTTGACCGACCATATGGTGTGGTAGAGTGGCATACGGTGATAACAATGATACTTCACTAGTCTCCTAACTCTTATCCTAGGCCGTCCGTCCGAGCTGGCGAAAGTTGGGCGGACAGATAAATCAGCGACCCATCTGCGACCACCAGTTAGGGTTTATGAGTCTTGTGATGTACTCCTTCAGCAATCGAATCCAAGCATGGAGATGTTTCATGGAGGGACCGATCAGGCATGCGTGGCAAAGCGGACATGCTGATGTCCATGCCCATGCTTCTTTCCCCGAAGGTTTGATCTAGCCCACTCCAATTTGCGGTGAAGTTGAGTGGTGAGATCGTTTCTTGAATAGAAATCTATGCCGCCAAAAAGGATTCTTAAAAGACCGGTATGCCACCTTCAAGGCGCAGCGTTTAGAAGGCGACCAAGCTTGGTCGGTCTCGGTCGTTTGATCTGATGTGTAGGTGGTAGGCTAGTATTCGTACCTATGCAATTGTCCTGAAACGTGATCTAAGCACTCAATTTGTTTGGAGAAGTTGAGTGGTCGATATCGGTTGTGATTTGGAGCGCGACCATGCTAGTTTGGGCGCAAATTAAGACTCTTGACCAAGGTTGGCTTTGGCGAACCGGTCGGACATGAAGCCGACCACGGTGGTCATGTTAGCATGCCGGTAACTTCCGCTGAATCTTTATCTTGGCCCTTCCATTCATGCCTGCGAAGATGGATGCTCGAATGATTTGGCAAGATGGTACCTGAAACCTAGTTAAGGGTTTTTGCAGCGTGCGTCATGCTGGTTAGCATGCCTGATTTGGGACAACCAATCACTGTTGTCCACGATGGTTTGTTCATATGTTAGGTCGGGCCCACGGTGATCGTATTTGACATGCTCTAGGCCCTTTGAATCTGCATCTACACCTTCCATCTATACGCGAAGATGGATGGTTGAGATCATTTGCGACACATGTAATATACCTGGAAACCCTAATTTAGGGTTTTGTCCATTCAACCTGGTTTGGATGGTTTGGAAAGCTATCTGTGCGGAGGCCGGATCGCACGGGTCCATTTGGTCGGCAGTGAATGTT